>CM062819.1:343590718-344790718 GCA_031772625.1 Pinus tabuliformis | reverse complement strand
TATTATCAGCTATAGGTGGGATAGACCCAAAGGATTCTAATCTTCTGTCCTTTAATCATAAAGGATACAATCCTCAGTTACCAGCTCAACTAGCTTTCCTCATTCAAGTGAAAACCCTCAACAAAACTGTTCATCGAACAATTATTGATGAGGGGGCATCTACATGTATTATGTCGATGAGTTGCTGGAAAACTTTAGGATCTCCAACCTTGTCGCGATCTTCAACAACATTAAAGCATTTGACAGATGAACGTATACCCCATATGCTATTCTAAGTAACTTGCAAGTTGAACTAGGAGGGAAAACAATAGAAATAGATGTCGAAGTAATTGACGAAAACCTCGATTACAACATCCTACTAGGAAGACCATGGATATATGCTATGGCTGCAGTTGTGTCAACCTACTTTAGGAAGATTGCATTTTCTTTTCAAGGAGGAATTACAATCATTGACCAACAAACATTTCTCCCCAATAGTTCCCAAGTTACGGGAAGCATTCCGATGATCCATGGAAGCCCCCATACGCTTCAAAATATCAGAGTAGGCCTACTAAAAGACCCTATATTAATGGGGACTTTTTCCCTCTCACCTCCAATCAATCTGGTGGAAGTGGAGATGGTAGGAACCTGCAATATGATATCTTTGATTCAAAATATCTCAGAAAATGATATAAACATGGATCATCCGTCGGTATTACCTTCAAGCCCAATAGAAATATTGTAGCAAACAATGTTTTCTGCATGGGAGGCAGACCTGAATCAACGCTCATCAAGTGTTTGGATAGATAGGTCTAAGGAATATGGCACCCCTTTAGATCCTTTGTCGCAAGTGCATTACACCAACGAAGGAATTGTTCAATCAATGGTAATTGAATGGGCGCCATGGGAAGATTACCACCATTGTTCCCATCTTCCAGATTGTAAAGAAGATACTCCTGATGACCTTCATCATCCATCAGTTTTTGATTTCCTATCAAACACTGTAAACACGGTGGATTTCGAGTGAAACTTGTCCAATATTGAAGAGACTATTGCCATAAATATCTCGACCAAAACAGATGTTGTAGAGAATATTTATGTTGGAAAATGTTGTTCTCCTTCAGAATTGGAAATATATAACGCTCTTTTTCACGAATTCAGAGATGTCTTTGCTTGGTCATATGATGAAATGCTAGGCATCGACTCGAGTATAGTTGAACATGAAATCAAGATGTATCCAGATGTCAAACCAGTACGAAAACGGCTATGGCAGGTTCACCCCAAGAAAGTCGCTGCCATCAAGGCAGAAGTTGAAAAACTTCTCCATGCTGGTTTCATTTACCTGGTTCCTCTAACCGATTGGGTATCGAACATTGTTCTTGTGATGAAAAAACAATGAACGATTAGAGTGTGCGTCGATTATAGGGATGTAAATCAAGCTTGTCCAAAAGACAACTACCCTACACCCTTTATAGACCAGATAATTGATGAATGCGCAGATGTGAAATATTTTCATTCATGGATGGATTCTCCAGGTATAATCAAATAAATATCTGCCCACAGGACCAGTCAAAGACTGCATTTATTTGTCCGTGGGGCACATTCGCATATCGCAAATTACCCTTTGGTTTAAAGAACGCAGGGGAAACGTTTCAGAGGGCAATGAATTATGCCTTCCATGACATCAAAAACATCGTTCAACCATCTCTAGACAACCTTCCGGCTCATTCATGAAAGCGGACCGATCATCCGCAGCATTTAAGAGCGATATTTCTACATTGCCGACACTACAAGATAGGACTCAATCCACACAAACGTGTGTTCTGTGTTAGTTTTGGTCATTTACTTGGCTTTGTAGTCTCAAAGGACGGGATTTGTCTCGACCCATGTAAGGTTCAGGCAATCATAAATTTGCCTCCACCTTCAAATTTGCTTCAGATTCAGAAACTCCAAGGGAAAGCAAACTTTCTGAGGAGGTTCATTCCAAATTACGCCGAACTTGCTGAAGGTTATACACGTCTATTGGAAAAGGAAGTACCCTTCATCTGGGATCAGGTCACGCAAGCTTCCTTTGATGCTTTAAAAGAATCTCTAATGAAAGCATCATTAATGTATGCTCCTGATTATAAAAAAGACTTTAACTTGTATCTGGCTGCAGCGGATACAACCATCGCAATGGTTTTAGTTCAAGAAGACAACAGAATTGAACATCCTATATATTATTTAAGTAGGAACTTAAATGATACAGAAAGCAAATATTTTTATGTTGAAAAGCTGGCACTCGCAGTTGTTCAAGCGATACAAAGATTTCGACACTATGTCCTCTTTCGAAAAACTACCATTCTGTCAGATTGCAACCCCATGACTTATATATTGTCGCGACAGTTGCTAGGGGGCACATATTCAAAATGGATAGCAATTCTTTAAGAGTTTGATCTGGAATTTGTAAAATCCAAGTCAAAGAAATCCCTGGTTTTCACGGAATTACTATGCGATCTCCCATCGTTATCCAACGATGAAACATCAAAAGAAACAATCATGGATGAATCTTTGTTTCTGATATCTTCAAGAAATTGGTGATATGGAGATATAATCATCTATCTCCAAACCCAAAAATATAAGCCTAATACCTCCCGCTCAGAACAAAAACGTATTCGATACCAATCAAAAGACTACATGATCATCGGTGATACGCTTTACCATCGTGGTGTTGACACAGTTCTGAGGAGGTGCCTCACCCATGAGGAAGCCGAAAAAGTCCTGAATGATTGCCATTCAGGCGCGTGTGGGGGGCATCAATCTGGTTACGCTATGGCACAAATTGTTTTACGAGCAGGATACTTCTGGCCAACAATGTTCAAATATTGCATAACTGCAGTCAGAAGTTGCCATGCCTGTCAAATTTTCGATAGTAAAACCAGAAGACCACTCGCACCTCTATAGCCAATAGTTGTTGTTGAGCCATTTGGCAAATGGGGCATTGATTTCATGACATGTAACCCAACCTCGACCGGGGGGCATGGGTATATCATAGTCGCAGTTGACTATTTTACCAAATGGGCCGAGGCGATGCCTACATTAGATAACACTGGTGAAACAACAACCCTTTTTTTTTTCAATCTTGTAGTCGCTAGGTTCGGCGTTCTACAGGCTATAGTCATAGATCACGGATCACATTTTCGCAATCACATGATGGCTGAATTAGCTGCCAAATTAGGGTTGTCTCACGATAGCTCTACTCCATATTACCCGCAGGCCAAAGGACAAGTTGAAGCAATCAACAAGGTCTTGAAGCGCATGCTGCAAAGGATGATTGGAGTCCACAAAAGGAGTTGGCACATGATCCTGTACTCGTCCTTGTAGGCATACCGAACATCGGTAAGGAATGCAACCAGGTATACACCCTTCCAACTGGTGTATGGCCTAGAAGCAATCTTACCAGTTCAGTGTGAAATCTCGTCCCTCAAACTCGCAATCCACCTTCTCCCCGGAACTTCAGAAGAGGAGGCTCGTTTCTTGGAACTAACCCAATTGGATGAAACCCATCGTGATGCCACTTTGGCTAATGAAGCCCATAAGAAACGAGTCAAGGTGCAGTTAGACAAGAATGTCAAACCCTGTGTCTTCTCAAAAGGTGAGTTGGTCTTAATTTACGACCAGGAATCCGATAAATTGGGAGCAGGTAAGTTAAAGTGTTTGTGGATGGGCCCCTATATTGTTAAGCGTGTATTAGAAAAAGGAGCCTACGAGTTAATGGATTACGATGGGATTCCACTAGCTCAACCCCGTAACGGGTTGTACCTTAAGCGTTACTACGCATGATTCAGTGTAGTAACCCCTATGCTTTTGTTACATTTTTGTTTTCGCTAAGGGTATCATTTTGGTCAAGTCATCCACTTTTTACATTTTTTGCAGATGTCGAACCTATTGGAATCATTTGTTGGATATGCCAACAGAGTGACTTGTAGTTCGTGGAACCTATCTTCTGCGGCCTGGGCCATTTTTGATCCAAGCGGCGAGTTAGTAAGTTTCAGAGGGGTATGTATTGGTCGGTCAACAAATAACATCGCTGAATATAGCGCGTTGATAGAAATTCTCTCTGATGCCATCACACATGGCATACGCTGACTTGTCGTTAGGCTAGACTCGCAGCTTGTCATACTACAACTCACTAGTATCGACACCGTCCGAAATCCAGCTATCTATCGCATGTTCCTAAGGGTCAAGATTTTGGAAAGGCAATTTGATTTTATTCAATATCAGCATATTTCTAGAAACTTAAACACATTAACAAACTCATTGGCAAATTATGTGTTAGATAGACATTTGCAACATTTATAAAAAGAAGCATTTCATCAATATTTGCATCAGGATCATGTAACTTAACCAAAATAAAGCTCCGAAAATAAAAAATATAAATACAACTGTTTATGGTTTACACATAATATTCTGTAACCAAGACAAAAATTGGTCAAATGACCCGAAACTCAAAACGCTAGGGGGCACCCTAGTCTAATGATGCTGGTGATAACAAGTCACCGCCTGTGCAATCATGCGTAAAAGCCTAGTCCATCGACTGAGCACGATGGTAGTATGTCGCTGCAACCTCAAAGGTAGCTCGTCAGTCCTCACATCTGGAATACCAAGAGTGAGGACCTCGAACTGATCCTGTAATGCTAAAAGAGTCTCGGCCACATCAAGGTCGTGAAGGATAGCCCTTCCCACAGCCTCTCCTGCTAGAGCGGCAGCTGGCACTCTGAGGCGTACTACTGGCCGAACTGGTCCAACATCTGCATGAGCACATGAGTTCTGATTAGTCTCGACAGAATAAAGCACAAGGACATTATAAAGAGAAACGATAAACATAAATATGGTCAAAGAATTTACCAATGGAACCCCACTGCTTGCCAGCCGGTAGTACCAAATCCGGGTCACCTTGGAAATCCATACCAGCATATGGATACTCAAAAAAAACCATCTCTTGACGATCGAACCACTCGAAGAAGGTATCAGAAAAGGAAAACTGAGATTGAACACCATGTCTGGACATATGGTCAATCCATCTCTGCATCTATGGCTCAGTCGATGGGGTTAAACCAGGTGAAACATACTGCGACTGCATCAGCGAGATCCTTTCCAAGGAAAAGGCGGTCAAAATAGAACCATATCCAAAGTTCTTCAATCTTCCGTTTTTCACCTTGGTCAATTGTTCTTTCATCACAAAAAGTACTGCATCACACCTGTTGAACACCTTTGGTTCAAGGCATTCTAAGGCGTATTGCATATAAGATCGGTTGGCCACATGAAGAGCCGCACTACCAGCCATCATAGAAAAAGTGAACAGAATGGTCCTCAAGGGCCTGTCAGTGACACCTCGGATGTTGATCTTCTTGTCCTTACTTGGCTGATATCCCTCTCTGCAATACCTGTGAATGTAATCTCTCACAGATTCACCCCCATGGGCTGAACCTGATAATGAGATAGGGGCACCCTGCCTCGATAAGCTGGTCAAAAAATAGATGTCCACGATAGTCAAGGGGATAGATTTGCCCCTAATCTGGAACACCTGGCTGTTAGGATCCCAGGCATCGAGAAAATACTGCAACAAGTTGATTTGTTGCCTCATGCTAGAGATGTGGAAAAACTTGAACAGGCCACAGTTCCGCAGTGCATTTACCTTAACCGTATCATGTAAAGCAAGCATGTCCTCTTCTTCATGCTCACGTTCTCACCATGTAACAGGCATTTTTCTCCAATGAATCTCTGAAAACAAACAAGAGAAGAGTTAGATCCTGATTTGGTGAAAAACAGGGAAAAATTTCCATTGAAAACTGTGCACAAATTTCCCTCCTTGCACCCATCGCACCCCCAACGGTGTTCTAGGTGTGTTACATGCTAACTGTCCAGTGGGTAGGCCAACATACAATGCACCTTTCGATATAGAAAGGGTGCGATGGAGCTAGGGCGAGTTTTTCAAACCCCAGAGGCTCATAAAAACTAGAAAACATGCTCAGAATGCAAAATGGAAAGGATGAAATGAAAGAGCTCAGGTTTAGCTCCTACCTGGTCCAGACGGCGCCAAGAATCGTCCACAGAATCTCCCGAAATCAGCTAGTGAAAATCAAGGGGGAAAGCACCTCCAAAGCTCCAACAAACCAAATTTCAAATGAAATGGTAAAATGACGGGTAAAAGCACTTTTAAATTACTTTTTACATAATTCAAGTAAAATATTAGTGTCTTAACTCATTTTTCAAACATATATTGTTCATTTCTAACGAGTTTGATGAAGCAATTGAGAAGGCAGTCCAACCTTTGAAGGAACAAAGTTATTAATGGTAAGGCCCTCCTATAATGGATCACTTCTTGTCGACATCAGCTCATTATCCAAGAAGTCGATCTAGGAACAACCCTTTCAGTACTTTGAAGCTTGCATGCCTCAGTGGCAAGTTTCTCAATTTCGACGACATGTTTACATCAATGGCCTTCGACCGAAAGATTTTGCATGGTGTTCGACGCGAAGTCTCTTATTCACACCACATGAATTGTACTGTAGTACCTTGAGGGTCATCATCATTATCGGTGATTCCTCTCGCGCCTGTTAACAGCTTACTTCATTGGCTAGTAATCAGGCGATGTCTTTCCATGTTCGACTCCAGAACATCTCTCGCATGGATCGACTTGTACTTTGAGTGAAGACCGATCGAGATTGAAGACCCCGGATCTAGTTTCATCCATCCGGGTTGCGATATATATTCAGGAAAATAAAAACATCAAATGTACATCACTGCTGCATAGATAATCATCCAATCTAAGGGATGATGGCTCTACCAGAATCATCAGTCTACACTCAGACGATTGTCTGTCCTATGTACATGAAAATGAATTTATAAAGCTGAGCATGGGAAATGCCTGCCTCAGCTAGATCATGAAAATATTATGAAGATAATGTATTGTATTGTATCTTATTACAGGTCACCTTCCAGCTTGAAAAAACTTTGGATCCTCATGATAAAGCATTTCGCCCGACATCAAAAGATTAACGACCTCATGCTTTAGGTGCCAACTGTTATAGAAATTTTTGGGCACTGCAACCGCAATCATAAATGTCCATAAACCAAGGGCTCCTAAGTCCCTAAAGGTGTTGTTCCAACCCCTAAAAGGACAAGGTCAACTGATTACAGCATCTCCCATAAGTTCTCCATGAAAAACTACTCAGAACTGGTCAAACCTGAACCATTTCACCTGCTCCATGGTCAAAGTGCGTTGCATCCCACCTCAATACACACAGTAGGTGAAATGCATGTTGAAAATCCCTTTTATGGGGTGCGATGGGTGAGAGTGGACAAATGGCAGGGTCAATCCGCAAGGTGGAGGAGCATGGAATCTTCCAGAAAATTCTCCTGTGACACTTACCTCTCTGCATTCAACCAGGAATGAGTAAGAGATCATCAATATCCAAGTGGAATCAAGAACTATCAGAGAGAGGACACTAATCAAATCTCAAAAGTTGACTCATTCCCCTTGCAAACATCTATATATGGGTCTCTCATCCCAGAGATCCAGAGGCCAGAATTTTGTATCTTGTAAGGAAGTGTTGTTGGTTTCTTGGTGCAATATAATAGTGTTGGGTGATCTAAGCTTTTCATGAGGTGAAGAAGGGCTTTCTTGCTGAGGGGATGATGTTGGGTCAGAACAATTAGTTGTAATCCTCTTTGCTCTTTCTTGATTATCAATAAAGTTATTCAAGTTTTCCTCCACATTGTTGTATGATTGATGTTATATGCATTTGTGTGGTCAGTATATATATGGTCCTATATTGTTTATGATAATAGATCTATGTTCTTGTATAGTGTTATGCTACTTTGATTCTACATGTGCTCTTTGAAGCTGGGTAGACGAGGAAGCAAGTGGCGAAGACCTATCAGAAGGGAGAGGAATCGAGAAAGGAACCAAGCACAAGAAAGAGGTTGGTCTCCTTATTCCCTTCTTATATATTTCTCATAAAGGAAAAAGTAGTTTTTAGTTTGTTTGTTTCTAAGGTAGCTACCAGCCTTAGTGGGACTAGCAGCTCTGCATAGAGACTAGTTTTCCCGATAACACCATTCCTGCAGATGCTCATATTTTATATTAAGATTTATTACAACGCTTTATTAATCACTTTTATATGCATTTCATGCCTATTTACATACCTCTTGTAACTCATGTTAATTTACTAGAGTAATGGTGGAACTTAGTATTAATTATGAGTGAGTATGACTACTACAGGTAGATTCCTGCACCGCCACGAAGATTGTCCAAGATTTCCATGAGCCAAATCTTCCACGAAGATGGGTCTCGATCCTTGACTATGAATTTAGTTATTGATGAGATGAAGAAGGATAACAATAGCGTGCAATCAGGGAATTTTTTCCAAATTTAGTCTATGGCTAGGCGAGATAAATGTTGCATTAAAACTGCTGGCCAATTTTGTAATTTCAATTTCTAGTCCGTTCGACCAAAAGGCCTGAATAAGAAAATGTTTGTAATTAGTGAAAATGGCTAAGGCCGAAGGGATGTATAAGATATAGAGCATAGGTAGGATTAGCTAGCGAACCATCGACTGTAATTTCATTTTCATATAATCTCGGTATCGCCTCAGTGCTGGGGCTGGACTTGCACTTTATGTACATTTGCTGAATTGAATAATACAAGAAATCCACCATGATTTTCATACACAATGTTTCATTTATCTCTAATGCATATTTGAAGTGCTGAGACTTTTCGTTCCTTAGAAGAGGAATGAGCTGGTTGGCTAGGGCCTAGCCAACCCAGTTCATTTACACCGTGTACTTTTGTTGTTCAAAAAGACGATGTGAATATTTCCTTTTGCAGTTGTATGGTGTGACAGTTCAGATATTTATGTTTGAAATTCTGATTTAAATCTCTTTTGTAGTTAAAGTGTGAAACGGATCCGTGGTTTTAGAGTTAGGTGAGTTTATTTTGTTTATGAAATTCCTTTCTTGCATTTTCTTTACTCTCAATCCTTGTCTCAGTTTGATTTCGATAGGATCGTGCGGGAAGCTCTTTCCTGCACCAGTGCATGCGATTGCCTGCACTTTGGTTCAGTCATTCATTTTGCAACAAACATTGAACTACTTACCTGTATATTATTTCCAGTTATTTTGCAAGTGAATGAATCGTTAACTTTAGTAACTGTCTTCAACATTAAAAGTACATCTTTCAAGGATCTGAAAGTAGTTGCATAAATTTATCATGAACAAGTTATAATTGCAAAGAACATAATCACTTTGAGTGGATTACCAAAGTTAATTAACACATGACAATCACTTAAACTACTATTTGATTCCTTTGAGTTGCTTTTATTTCATGAAGCTTATTTGTTTTGCAAGGTTTAATGAATTAAAGCATTTTCTTTTCTACAGATAATCTACTTCAGGATTTCTTTGCAGTTATAATTCTTTTTCAGCACATCTTTCAGTCCTTTCAAAATTAATTTGGAAACCGAGTGAAGGAAAATCTACCTCAGTGCAAGAGTTGGTCTCTTATCACAGAAACAAAGTTCTCTAAGCCCTAAAGCTTAGAGCACCTTCACTAAGACATAAGTCTCCAGTAAGGAAGGTCAAGTATACTTTTACACAAAGACACTGTACTTGCACTAGTGCAAGTAAATTGCAACAATGTAAGAACAAGTTGTTTGTGTAGAAGGAAGATCAAGAGGGAAACAGATCTTTTCAAGGGCCGACTTTTCAGATTGTTAGCCATCCATTTGAAGATTAACATAGAATTTCATTCCAACATTTAAGATTGTTTCAGTTGTGTGAAAGCTCCTTTACTTGATTTACTTGCAAATTGTTCTTTTACATTCCAACACTAGCGTTGCTTTGGTGTCAATTACCATTATGATTGTTTTCTGTTTGATTATGCAAGCTTTTCCTTTGAGAAGTAGGATTAGGAATAGGAAAAGTTCATACCACTTCTGGCATTACCTGTTCTTTGTCTCTAAGTTTACAAAACACCCAGGTTAACAATTAAGTGTTGATGAGTTTGCTTAAGTGCAATTCCTACACCCAATAGGTACTATCCTTGAACACAAAAATTCCCCTACAGACTTAGTATAGCGAACTCCAACAGATGTCCAAAATGCTTTTGATGGAAAAAGGAGTGGATCTCCAATTTCTTAGATGTTAAAACAATATTTTTAATTGCCAAGGTGACCAAACCCGCCTTTCAAGAGAAATCATTATGATTTTGAAGCTCTAATCATGAAAACACAACAAAGGGAAGATGCGCAACAAGTTTCATAACTGTTGTACTGGAGGTTGATGTCATAGCACAAAATTGATTTGACAACCTAACTGATTATCCTAACCCCACTAATTTGTGCCAATGATGAGAAAAAAAGACTCAATATGACCTCACTCATGATTTTTCATGAGACGTCGACCATAGACTCACTTAAATCAATCTTTAGGGAATCAAATATTATATTTACATTATAAATCACACAATTCCAACATAATTACATCAATAATATAATCTTACATTTTTCATAAAGACTATTAAATTGATCCCTAAGAGATCATATAAAAATTTACACATTTACCAAAACAAATTTAAAATACTATACTTGATTTTGACTACTATAATAGGACACTAACATTGGCTCCAATGGGGATGGCATCCTCCCTGTGAGGTTACAAGTGTTGGGAAAACTACTAAGAGGTGGGGTGAATCAGTATTTTCAAACCAATAATTTTTTTCATTTCATATTCAGATTTCAATACACGACTTTACTGAAAGGAACCTGCATGTGTATGCGACTATTCTTAAAACAATTAGCGTATATTGAGTGAAATTATGATTGAGTTAATTGAACATATGTTGGTCTTCAGCTAGTGCATCACAAATTTATTAAAAAATAGATAAATAGTAACCATGTGCTGTAATAAAAAAATATACCATCACACATAAGAAACACACATGAACACTAGGATTTAAGGTGGAAACCCAATGTGGGAGAAAACCATCTTCTACTGTCGTCTCCATCTTCTTTTTAATATAAATAAAAATTTGTTTACAATATTATATTGGTGCATAATCATACCAGTACTCAGGAACTCACCTGCAAAAGGTTACAACCTTCACTTGTTCTCCAGCTTCTACTGGAAGGGAGCTACAACCCCTGTTCTTGTACTGGTGTAATTTTGTACCAGTACATAGAAACCAACCTGTAGAAAGCTACAACCTTTACTCACTATCCAACTGCTAATGGAAGGGAGCCCCAACCCCCTGATGTAATCACCAACTACTACTGGAAGGAAGCTTCGACTTCCTCACTGAAAGCTCCAACCCTTAACATCCTCCATGGACTAAGTTTCATCAAATTTTTAGACTGGATCCACCTACTTCAACACATCATAACTTGTAGGCCATGTTTCATAAAATCTTCATACTAAACCCATTAACAACAATTAAGCTCAATATAAAAATTCAAATTGTAACTCATCACTGCAACAATGTCATTTATCTCTGACACAATTGAATCAATCAATCACTAAAACTCAATCATCAATCTGTGCATAACTGAAACCCAAATCACTAATATCTGAATCAACTGATCACTGAAACTTCTGACATCAATATTTGACACAAATGAATCAATCATTGAAAACCCAATCATCAATCTCTGACATAACTAAAACCAAATCATCAATTTCTAAATCAATCAATCACCGAAGCCTCTAACACAACTGCATCACTCACTGAAATCCCAAACATCGATTTCTCAATCAACCAAAAATGAATCAATCAATCATTGAAACTTCTAACATAATTGAATGACCCAATCATCAATTTTTGATACAATTGAATCATTCACTAGAAACCCAATCAACCGACATTTAATAAAAAATTCAATTAATCAACTAGAATAGTCCAATCACTGTAACCAATGCACAGAACTGAACCCATAACATTGCATCAATAATAGAACCAATTGCAACCTCATAAAATCACATGTCAAAATGTATACGCTACTTCAATGAGGACAAACTGTGTGTATATGCTACTTTTTGTAACTCAACCTATGTATACCTTGAAATATTTTGAATCATACAAGTTCTAAAACAAAACCAAATACATTATGAAGATCTACTTTCATATTACAGAGTTCTAAACATATAGCAGCAAAGATCACCCTTCTTACTTAATCAATCAGTGAGCCAGACTAAATCTCCTTATACAATCAGTTTAACTTCAAATATAATGAAGAAATCATTGACATATTGCAGTAAAACAATAGCAATTATTATATACATCAGTCATTTCTTAACAACAAGCCCTTCCTCTACATATGCTACTTGGAAGTGTTGAATCCGAATGTGTACGTGCCTTCACTGAGGTGAACCTACGTATAGATATACAAATAATGACTTATAATTTTACAACTTTTCAATACTTCAGATATATCCATATCATAGCATTTAAAGGATAAAACATGCGTTAGCACTCAGATCTAGCCTATCCATTATTAGATCATACAATGATATGTCATTTCAGGTCTCATGATCCTGATCCAACTTGTGTCCAAGGGTGAACAAGATGTTTCAGATCTATATCATAACCATAGTCCTTATAACACAAAATATATTTCACATAGAAGTGTTCATGAAAAACCTGGTTTTTACTTGTGCTTTTAGCCCTTTGATCTTCTCATCCTTATATACTTAGAACCTATGGTATTCCGATACGGGATCAATTAACTTTTATTCCACTCAATATTGTGGGCTAACACCATGGTATGGACCCTTGGTATTCTTTAACCTTAATTTTCCATCCCATATGTGCTTTTCCTTCTGTGCAACTGTGTGCATACATATATGCGCATTTTATTCTATGTACCCACGTGTATATGTGACTTGGATTAGGTTAAACAATGTATACAACTTAAAACATTCTCTTTCCTCAATTTCTTAATTATGAACTGATTCCTCTCAACTTTCATGCATTATGTGATATCTATAAACACATCCTATTAACTTTCAACCTTATCATTCTTCTAAACTGATTCCATTTCATCAAATAAGTTGTGATTAAGGAAAACTCATTAGTTAGGTTGCTATCAAGAAAAACACTAACAATCTCCCTGTATCAAACTTCTGATTCTGAGTTGTAAACCTTTGACCATCATTTTGTTCTTTTTTTCCATTACTCTGTTACCTCTAAATTGACCTCTTACAATGTGAGTTACCATCATAAATCACTTTATCAATTATGAACTTACCTAAGGATACATCTCATTATCATATATGTGGATTTCCATAAAGGACAACACATGTACCGTAATGCCAACAATCTCCCCCTTTGGACTTGATGGAAACCATATTGGTGTTGACCACTTCAAGTTGTAGAACATCTTATATATATTAAACTGTTGGGTCACTATAATACTAGTTATTACCCAATTACTATTGTATTTGCATCCCTTATTAATATTATTGTGCCCCTATTATCCCCATATTGTTATTACTGTGCCCCATAGAATCCCTCTATTGTTATTTTTGTGGCTTTATAGTATTATTGTTAGGTCAGCTGGGTTATATTGTGAACCCTTAGACTCTTATATATATAAAGGAGGTTTTGTCATTTGAATCATCCAAGAATTGTTAATTTATGTAATTTAAAGGAGGTTTCCCCCATGAAGAGGCTGAAATATAAGGCGTTGATCTATCTTTTCTATCTTTTCTTGAGTTGGTTTCATAACATTTGGTTTCAGAGCTTTGGATTCTAGGGTTTCGCTGCTCCAAATAGGTAATCATGGAATTTTCACTATAACTTTTTTTCTCTGATGTTTCAGAAGAAAAAAAAAACCCCATTTGCGAAGACATCACATTGAATCTCAGGTCCGAATTTCAGAGCTTTTCGTGCTATATTTGCGGAGATATGATCTGAGGAAATTGGTCTTTTTGCAGACTCCTGAATTACATTCCAAACAGGTGACCTGGGGAAAATCGTCATAACTTTCTCTCTGAGCATCGAATTGAAATTTTGTAAGAAGTTACAGAAATAGGAAGGATTTTAGTTTCTTGTAGATATTTTCTAGAGCCAAAGGTTGAAACAATGACTCGTGGCACGTCCTACCAGTTAGCTCTATTGAACTAGTCTGTAATCAAGTCACTGTGGGACAGTTCACATAACTCTTCCTTGACAAATCCAATTTGGGTCAGACTAGTGGCAATGGAAAGCGGACACAGAGGGCTACTACATGTCACAATTTCAGAACTAGATGATCAGAAAGTATAGAGATACATTAGATGCAATATCGAGCTCTTACAAAGTGAAAAAAGGTGTGTAGATTTTTTTAAATTTTTGCTTAAGCTTGGTTTGAAAATTTATTTTGAAGGAATTCAAAGGGCATAGTAGAGCATTATTATCGGTAACTGATGCCTCGAGGAAAGAAAATGCAAACACCTAGTAAGTAACCTGAAAGCCGTAGCATGACTCATGAACAAGAGGAAGAAATGCTACATGATATATCAAAATTACAAGAACAAGTGCAACCAATGTCACTCTCACAAAAGCTAACAGAAGCTAAGATAAATGGCGTGGAATCTAAGATAAAGGGTGTGGAAGTGAAGATGGATGATTTGAAGATATATTTGAAGAGAGACATGGCATATTTGAAGACAGATTTGAAGACAGACATGGCAGATTTGAAGACAAATTTGACAAATTTTCTACAAGAAATACTTACTAATGGTGAAAAGGTAGTAAAGGAAACTCATGATAAAAACAAAATAAATGTTAATCATGATTTCTTAGACTCTAATGTGGGATCAAAGACCCACCATATTCCAAAAATTGGTATGAGGAAGTTTGATGGCAAGGATCCCGCAACATGGATATTACAGATGGAGCAATTTTTCGATCTCAATAATGTGAAAAACACACAAAAGGTACGTATTGCAACTTTATATTTGGAATCAAATCAGTTTGTATGGTATCAATGGATTTGCTCTCATAAACAAATTATCACTTGGGAATTTTTTATGGAAGAATTGACAGCACATTATGAGGATAAAAGAAGCAACACATTTTTTAGCCAATTGATAAGTCTCAAACAAAAGGGTTCAATAATGGAGCACATTGAGGAGTGCCAAAAATTGAACATAAGGGTAAAAAATATTCCATAGGAGCATAGGATTGATGTGTTCATAGGGAGTTTAAAGGATAATATCCAACATGGTGTTCGCATTTGGGAACCTGATTCATTTGAGAAGGCATTTAGGTTAGCAAGAAAAATGGAAAGCAAAATTATGGAAACCAGGAAGCATACCACTCACAACTATAAAGATGGAAGTGTTGTTGCCCCTAGTCTTCCACAACCTATAAGGTTGACACCACAACAATTGGAAGAGAAAAGAGAAAAAGGCTTTGTTATAGTTGTGATAGCAAATACAATAAAGGTCATAAGTGTGGCGAGAATAAATTATTCTACATAGATTGTGAAGAGGAAGAATAAAAGGAGCAAGAAAGGTCAAAAGAAGAGGATATACTCCAGGAACAAAGCCTAGATAAAGAAGAAATTAATCCGACCATATCTTATAATGCATTTGCGGGAATTACCACTCCTCAAACCATCAAGATAGAAGGACAAATCAAGAAGAAAAAGGTAATAGTGTTGATTGATTAGGAAGTACCCACAATTTTATTCATTGTAAGGTAGAAAAAGAATTGAATTGCTTCTTATATCCAACACCAGAGTGTTAGGTGATGGTTGCAAATGGAAGAACAATAAATTTCTCTGGAAAGTGCCATAATGTCAAGCTATCGATGGGAGAATATGTATTGACTAGCACAATGCTTTCCATTCCAATGGGAGGTGCTGATGTTGTACTAGGAGTCCAATGGCTACAATCCTTAGGTACAATAGCTTTTAATTTTCAAGAAATTTTCATGAAATTTTCTGTGGAAGAAAAGGAATTTGAATTAAGTGGTATTGCAGGGAAACCATGAAGGATAATTAGCTCTAACGATATGACAAAGCTTCTAAAAAAGGAACAAAGGGGTGTAATTGCACAATTATGTCCACTAGATATTTCCACATTGCAATCATCTATTTCTCCAGATCTCCAAAAAGTCTTGGACAATCATTCCAAGGTATTTGAGACTCCCAAAGGTCTCCCACCTATTCGTGATCATGATCATGCTATTCATCTGATTCTAGGAAGTGTTCCTCCAAAGATCAGGTCGTACAGATATCCCTATGCCCAAAAGAGTGAAATTGAACGTGTGGTTGAAAAAATGCTAGAGGTTGGTATAATTCAACCAAGTCAAAGTTCTTTCTCTGCTACAGTAGTACTAGTGCACAAGAAGGATGGATCATGGTGCATGTGTCTAGATTATAGGGAGCTCAACAAGCTCACTATTAAAGATAAGTTTCCCATTCTCGTCATTGATGAATTACTGGATGAATTACATGGATCAATTTACTTCACCAAGTTGGATCTTCATTTAGGATATCATCAAATCAGAATGAAGACTGAAGACATTCCGAAAATAGCATTTAGAACTCATAAGCGTCATTATGAATTTTTGGTCATGCCTTTTGGCCTTACCAATGCACCTTCAACATTTCAAGGTTTGATGAATTTCATTTTCAAACCATTCCTTAGAAAATTTGTGTTAGTATTTTTGATGATATACTAATCTATAGCAAGTCTTGGAAGGATCGTGTTGAACATGTTGACAGGGTGCTACAACTATTGGAGAAGAAACAATTATATGCAAAAAGATCCAAATGTTTCTTTGAAGTACAAGAGGTGGAACATTTGTGTCATATTGTATCTCATGAAGGCGTTAAGGTAGACCCTAGCAAAATTGAAGCCATTAAGGAATGGAAAATCCCCACATCCATAAAGAACCTGTGAAGATTTCTCAGGTTGACAGGGTATTATTGCAAGTTTGTTAAGAATTATGGGAGAATAGCAACACCTCTAACAACATTATTGAAGAAAGATGCATTTTCATGGACTCAAGAAGCAACAAAGACCTTCGAACATCTTAAAGAGGCAATGTGGCAAACACCGGTATTAGCTACACCGGACTTCAGAAAAACCTTTATTGTGGAATGTGATGCTTCAGGAAATGGAATTGGTGCTATTTTAATGCAAGATGAAAGACCCATTGCTTTTGAAAGTCGTCCAATCAAGGGAAAGTTTTTACAAAAAGCCATTTATGAGAAGGAAATGTTGGCAATACTCCATGCACTTAAGAAATGGCGACCCTACCTAATGGGAAGACACTTCAAGGTAAAAACAGATCATGATAGCCTTAAATAATTTTTAGAACAAAGATTATCCTCTGAAGAGCAAAAAAAGTGGGTCACAAAGATGTTGGGTTATGACTTTGAAATCATCTACAAAAAAGGGAAGCAAAATGTGGTGGCAGATGCACTCTCAAGAAAGGATGAGGATGTGGAAGCATTGTTGTGCGCAATTTCTATTATCCAACCAGATTGGATAAATGAAGCAAGGAAGGAATGGAAGAATGAAGAAGAAGTGTGGGCACTTATTTGAAAGTCACAACAAGATTCCAGTACGTCTGATACATTTAGCTAGCAAAATGATTCTTTATGGTACAAAGATTGCTTATACCTCTATAAGAATTCCCAACTAAAATAGAAGATTCTTATGGAATTGCACACTTCTCCCTTAGGAGGGCACTCAGGATTTTTAAAAAATTACCACAGGGTTAAGAAGGAATTTTTTTGGGATGGACTTAAATTAGATATTCAAGAATTTGTGGCGGAATGTTTGGTTTGCCAACAAAAGAAAGTTGAAACAATTAAGACACCAGGTATATTACAACCTTTATCTATTCCAAGCCAACGTTGGAAGGAGGTTTCAATGGATTTTATCATAGGTTTACCCCAGTCTGAGGGAAAGAGTGTCATCATGGTGGTAGTTGACAGACTTACCAAGTATGCACACTTTTGTGCATTATCACATCCATTTAAAGCCAATACAGTTTCTACTGCATTTATGGAAAGAATTCAAAAGCTACATGGAAACCCAAAGATTATTGTAAGTGACAGAGATCCCATTTTCACTGGAAATTTTTGGACAGAATTATTTTCTTGTCTTGGTACTCAGTTATCTCATAGCTCATCTTATCATCCTCAATCCAATGGGCAAACTAAGATGGTAAACAAATGTTTGGAAGGATATTTTCGTTGCTTTGTATCTGATAAACAGACACAATGGGTCAAATGGTTGCCTCTGGCTGAATGGTGGTATAACACTTCCTTCCATACAACAGCAAAAATGACCCCATTTATGGCACTTTATCGATATCATCCACCATCCATCAAATCATATTTAAGAGAAAATTCTAAGGTTCAAGCAGTGGAACATCACATCGAACATCAACAACAAGTCCTCCAACTCTTAAAGGATAACCTCGTGTTGGCACATAATAGAATGAAACAACAGGGAGATCAACATCGCAGCGAAAGAAGTTTTGATGTAGGTGATTGGGTATTCCTATGGCTACAACCATATAAGAAAATGTCCCTCAAGCACGATAAGAAGGATAATAAATTATCACCAAAGTATTATGGTCCGTACAAGGTGTTGCAAAATATTGGCAGTATGGCATACAAATTGGAGCTTCCTGCAGCTTCTCGATTGGACCCAGTTTTCCATGTTTCATGTTTAAAGAAGGTTATTGGCGACAAGCTCCCAGTTCAAAAAACATTGCCAGAACTTGATGAGGAAGGAAAAATTATATTGGAACTGGAAGTACTCACAGAAACAAGAACTCGTCAGCTATGAAATCGATCAATTTCGGAGTATCTTGTCAAGTGGAAGAACTTATTTGTTGAATATTCCACATGGGAGGATGTGGATTTTATATAGAAGCATCCATAACTACTCAAGCGTTGAGGAAAACACTTTTTTGAAGGAGAGGGGCATGTTGGGTCCCTATAATACTAGTGATTACCCAATTACTATTGTAGTTCCATCCCTTATTAATATTATTGTCCCCCTATTATCCCCATATTGTTATTATTGTGCCCCATAGAATCCCTCTATTGTTATTTTTGTGGCTTTATATTATTATTGTTAGATCGGATGGGTTATATTGTGAATCCTTAGACTCCTATATATAGAAAGGAGGTTTTGTCATTTGAATCATCCAAGAATTGTTCATTTATGTAATGTAAAGGAGGTTTCCCCCTCAAAGAGGATGAATTCTAAGGCCTTGTTCTCTCTTTTCTATCTTTTCTTGAGCTGGTTTCATAACATAAACAATACCAAGTTAATTTCTCCGTTTGAAATCAAGGGAAAAGGGTAGAGCAGGATATTCTACCCCTTAGTATGTGCTAAGATGCACTATACAGTCCATGCTCCACTTGAGCAAATGTAGAGTCTAGAGAAATATTTTTCAAAATAATAAGATGACTCTATAAACTCAACTATGTGATTATGACCTTCCTATCACCAATGACTCATACATGCATCAATCACCCAACCAAGTGGGGATACATCAAATGTTCATACATGACTGAAAATTGCAATTATTATATCATCCTTCCCATGCATAGTGGGGGTAAAAATTACATCATGTGTCCAAAAGGACTCATCCATAATAGACTATGACAGAAAGAGACATATTAGTACACCATAGGTATTTACATAACCTTTTCATTAAATTAGGTTAATAACTGAGACCATAGACCTAAACAAGATTATGATAGTTATCAACAACAATCATACATCATATACGATCTACACCATAAGCATATATCAACAACAACCTGTATATGTCCATCATTAGTTCACAAGATAAGTCAATGTAGCTTTAATGTCATCAACCTGTGACTAAGTATGCCACATATAGATATCAATTCATCCTCTTGACCTTATCGAGATCAACTTACTCCCCTTCCTTAGTAGAAAATACCTTATGTTTATCAAAACATAACCTTCCATGAATCAATTAAGAATATGCCATATCTTCAACCAGTGATACAAAAGCATTCACATCATATCATATATGTGTGAAAACATCATAGTCATCATTCATGACCATAACATCATCATCGTAGCAAGAAATGCCGGATATTTTCACAACCCTTAATATATCAACCATGCATCATCACTAGGTATTTTTCCAATATTCCATGTCTAATAAGCATCAACCATGATAATCAACATATGTGAGAATCAGGGCTAGTAAGAGGTCATCATCATTATGTGACTAAGTAAGTCATGTCTCCAAATAGCCATGTCTTCATGAAACCTCCTATAACACCATTCTCTTGGCCAATTTTCTTCATACAAGAGGATCTTTTATATCAACATCATTTACCAATGTGCAATTTAAGTAAACATCCATGTGATCCTTATCTGTAATGTATCCATCATAGAGATAGAAATATGTGTCTAGCTTCTCATAAATGTGAAAATAAAATCGTGAGTTCACAGTAATTTGTCAAACTTTCTTGATACCATCAAGAGCAAAAATCCTCAAACAATATACCATGTGAGAGCAAAGAACTGTAGGAATCCTCATTCATAACTGCACCATATGAAATTTATGCATCTTTGAAGGCATGATGATAGCAACATAAAAGAAATGAGTGACACTTATTTTCATCAAATAATGAAGTTGTGTACTCAATCTTTCTTCTTCTTCTTGAACTTATGAAGATCACCATGTAAGAAAAATAACATATGTACTATATGCATCATCAAAAGAATCATCTGAATCATCCATAAATTTGATCGGAAGCATCAAAACAACTTTTTAGCTCAAGCAATATAAGTATCATATGAGATTTCATCATAAGAAACCTATTCCTGTAGCATAGTATGATGCATCATTTAAACACTTCAACAACATGAATCATCATCATTAATAAGCATCATTATGTACCAAGGACTTATAAAACAAAAATAATGCCAACAATGCATTATTAGAAGCATAGAATATGATCCCCCTGAACTTGTGCCAAATGTTCACTGTCAGATTTGATTATTCATATATTAGTAAGAATCATAAGGGCATCATCATCCAGTTATACATCAATTCATCACCAACTTATGAGGGTCCAAAGCACTTCTAAATAATATCCTTAGAATGTAATGATCAACCATCAGGATAGAAAAGATAATTGATCATTAACTGAACCATATCAGACCTTTCGTAAGTTTGTCCCATAGTTTCTTCATCAAATCAACATATACATGAGTGTGCAGTTTCAAACACGCGTATATATGTGGCTTGTATTCATAAGATCCGCGTATGAAAAGTGGAATACTGAAATTTCATACTTTCAATTTCCGTTGAGTCTATTCTGACTGTACCTAGTCCTAGAAATTTTTTTGAAACATCAGTTCCAAGAATACCATTATCATGATGGTTCTTCATCAAAGACTCCATTTTAATCTTGTATTCATCTTTGTCTTTGAAACAACAGAGAGAAAGATCACACATTATCTGATCTTCCTTTTCTTGATTCTTTGTGGATTCATCTTTTTCAGATTTTCTGATATAAATGTGCTTATTTGGTTTCTTACCATATTGTCTATGACGATCCATAAACTTGTCCTTGCATTCTTTCACTATATGCCCAAAATTTTTACAAGCATAACATATTATATGTTTCATATTCCTTCTATAGCAATCAATGGATTTGTGAGCAAACATATTACAAGAAAAACAATATCCCTTAAAGTACTTGGAAGATCATGACCTTTCTGTGAGATGGTTATTAGCTTGAAACATTCTACATTTTTATCTAGCTGTAACCTGCCAAAATTATGACATATAGAACATTCAACATTATTGACAAGAGGAAAGAATCGATTAGAACTTCTATAGTTGGGAGTACATGATTTTGTTTGAAGACTTTCTTTCCTTGGTTGTTGATGGGGTTGACTTCTTATTTCCTTGTTAAGAATTTTAGATTTGGTATTAGAATTCCTTGCCTCAGTTTGTGAGCTAGATTCACCTTTAACAGTTTCATGAAAACCAAGACTAGATTTGATGGCAAGAGACCTTTGACTACTAAGAGTAATATCCAAAATCTTAGTATTATCTTGAAATTGTAAAAGTTTATCCTTTTCTTCTAATTTACCTTTTAGGATATTTACCTCCACCTGATATTTCTCTTCCTTTTCTAGATAATACTTCTTCATTATTTCTTCAACTTTTCTTCCTTCTTCCACTTGTTGTCTTAATTTGAGAATCCCATTTTCTTGTTCTTCAAATGATTGAAATACTTCTTCATTCTTTGTTCGTTACTTGGGGCCTGACCCAAGTTCGGAGGTGATTTAGACAAACAAATCCGGGTACTACTGGCCCTTTCGGAAACAGTATGCGTAGTGCGGACTGATGTCTAACCTGAACTAGTATGGGAGGGTGCTAGAGCCAGGTTTCTACACCCTGGGGATGTCTGATGGGTTCCATGTGGTCCGCGGTTCAACCCTGCATGACCTTTGTTGCGCACACTTGTTCATACCTTGCAGCTTAAGCTGCTTCCTTCGCGCATCCCTACCTAAGGGTTGAATGCTATGCTTCTACGTTATTACCCAAGACTTCACTAATATTCCACTGTTAGTTGATTAGCTTAGTTTATATGTATGCTTTCATTTATACTTAACAATATTTACCATTCATACAATACCATGCAGTAAATAGACATTATAATTGCACACGATATCAAACATGTAATAAGAAAGGAATAGATACATGGAATTTAGATAAACTTACTTTTATTATTCTTCTTCCTTGATTACAAACCCGACTCCACCTTGCACACTCAACTGTGGATGCTACTAGGGCTTTGCGCACTTAGTTGCAGAGCCTCTTCCTACTACTACGACCCAAGAACACTTAGACTCTTGTCCCCTGTTTTTTCTTACAACTTAGAGCCTTGCTCTATTTATACAATCCCATGGTCCACAGACCATGGGTAGGCCGACATAACATTACATTACATTACAACACTTAGGGCGGACAACCCTATGACTCAACCTATACTTCATGCTCCGTGCCTGCAATTCACAGTGTCTTACCATGCACTTGACCCAAAACTTGAGCTTTGTGCCCCAAAACATGATGTGGGGGGATTCCATGCCCAACAGGCCCCAACACAAACATTGTGACTCGCCCTCGAGTCACTTTGTTGGTGCGGCGATCTTGGTGTGGAGTCCCTCCAACCGGTCCTGAACTAATTGAATGTCAGTAGTGCACTGAGCTACTGTCTGCTGAACCTGCTGCATTATTTCTTCTGAATTCTCTATTTCTATTGTGCTGTGCTGCATCTGAGCATGCATTCCTTGAATTTGTGCAAGCTTTCGTTCAATCTTCACCGTGATTGTGAAGGCTTCATCAATCCACGACTGGACGCGTGATTTTAGAACTGCTTCTTTGTGGTGTGTCACGTCCACCTACTCCTTTAAGGCCTTGGCTTGCTACATCCTTGCAAGATGCTGAGTAAGGACTACTATTTACACAGTCCCTCTAATGTTGTCGTATTGTTGTTGGAGTTCACATGCCTCGGTCTCTAGATGCTGAATGTTGGGGTCCTCTTGCAATGTAGTGAGGAATTCGAACGCCTGCTCGAACATGCTGGTACAGTCGTACAATGCACCTTAAATCTCTTCCATCCCTGCTGTAATAGCGCTAGCGCGCTGTTCTCTGACTTCTAGGGGAGTGGAAGGCTACGTCTTTAACCGCAACTTGGCGATCTGAAGATTCAATTCTAGCTGCACCCTTGTTGTCTCTTCTCGCGCGTCATGGACTCCACTTGCTAAACTGTGGATCCATAAATCTACCGGTAGATCTGCTACGATAGCTAGCTCTGGGACGCGTCGACAAGAATCATCTACCATGTGCACTGAGTGTTGATTTTATGACACCAACTCGTCGCACTGCAAGCTAAGCTATTCTATGTTAATCTTCTGCTTGTTCAGAACCTGGACTGCGCGACTTCTCTGGCACAGAGTTCTACTGTAATCCCATCCTACAGCTGATAAAGTGTGTCCTGGGGAAGGGAAACTAAGTTAAGACCAATGCCTTTCATTGTATTACGTGTCACCCTATCCATTGCACTCTCTGAGACTAGCACTCTCACTAGCAAGGTTATCATATTATCCATTTTTACACATAGCATCTTTTCTGTTATTGTCATGCCTATTGTGACGTGGGTAGACAAGATACCCTCCTACGGGGGTTGCACCTGTAATTCCTACAGTTGCGCCCTTAGGGCCCCCAACACAGTTTGCTTCTCTGACATGACTTCATGGAGCGCTTCCTTGGTGACATTGTAAACTGTCTCGCCGATGTCATAGCGGTCACCTTCCATTAATGTGATTGGGTCGATGGCCAATTTGGAGGCTTTGACCTTTTTCAGTGGACCTGATCTCTCTGTGATGTGTGACCTTTTGAGTTGGGTGGAAGTTGTTCCTGGGTCCATGCCCTCTCCCTTGGGGTTTGTGTCTTTTGTCTCCTATTTTGTAGACAATTCCTGGCCTTCCGCAGCCTACGTTGTTGTGGCCCCTACTGTCTATGTTGTTGTTGCTACTTTGATGACCTTTGCCTGCTCCGCAGCTGCCTGTGTTGCCTCATAGACTATCCTTACCTTGGCTGTCGCTTTTTTATTGCACCTCTTCTCTGCCAACTATGTGACGCATAGCATGGCCTCCTCCTTTCTTTTCTGTGCTACTGCCTTTTCCAGTTCTGCTAAATCTGAGGCACGCCACTCAGGAGGCCATGTCTCTAACACTGCAAAAATTGCATCATCTGTGGAAATGAATGGTAGCTTGGTCCACTGCTGCGCTGGATCCTTCCGCGCCATGATGTAGACATTATGCATGTCTACCTTGAAGTCTGCAACACTCTGCAGACCTCTGTGCAATGTGGGGGATAGGTGTGACCTCCTATTGATCCACATGTGAATGCTCGCTTCCATGAGCACCCATAAAATCTTTGTATCGCGAATCCATTTTGTGTCCTTGGTAGCCCAGAGTGATGCATACCTCGTGGCCTAAGGTAAGTCACTCTTAATCTCCAAGAACTGGTTGTCCTCCAGTAATTCACCCACAACCAGCAAGATGGATAAGAGGAACCATGTGTAGTGGAAGGTCTTACCCTTCTCTTGGGCTTCCTTGCAGTTGATAAAAAATTCCTGATAGAGGAACTTAGCCCAGTTGAATTGGACCCCCTCTGTGCATTGTTCGGTGAACACAATCACTGGCGCTGGTACTTCATCGACACGAAAGTTTCACATTACCTTGCCAGCCAGGAGTTGGGTGGCTGTGCACACCCCTTATCATTGATACTGGTGATAACATAAGCCCTCTTTTTCTTTTCCATCTTGTATTTGGCCTTCATGGCTTCTGCGAGGGCCAAACTGCTACTTTTTCCTGCTATTGTCGTAGGGTTTTTTCCATTATAGGGAAGCCAGGAAATTCAGTGGATGAGAGCCGCACTAATGGGAATAGGCTCCTCCAGCCATAAGTACCCATCATGCACCATGAAAAGAAGTTTCCTGATGATGAAAATGGTGATGGGTGCACGGTGAAAGTGTGGCATCCACAACAGATGCAACAACCCGGTCTTCTCCACACTGCGCAACAATTTCTGTGGCTCTAACGTAATTATTGGCCCTTCTGTGGTCAGCTTCATGAGGCTCTCCATATCTAAGTGTGGGAACTTCTTGCTGTCCCCAAGGTCCAAACCTTCCAACTTCATTGTGGGCATGTGGCCCAGGGGCGAGTCCTCAAACACAATTCCATCAGGAAGGAGTAGGATCTGGAGTGTGATCTTCGTGGTATCTTGATTTTCCCTCATCACGGAGAAACGTACTCGGGAAATTTCACTGCAAAGCGTGTCGGCTGGATATCCTCCTCTACTTCCTCCGCTTCCTCTACCTCGACAATCAGAGCTTGTAAGTCCTCCTCTTCATCTGATTCAATGGTGACAACCTTGCCCTTTTCTTCCGTTGAGAGGTTACTGAATTGCAGATTCTTTGGGGACATGTGGAATGCTCCCGCAACCTGCTTATCTTTCTTTGGTCTCGGAATGCAGGGTGATTTCGGGATTTCCGGTGCAACCCAAATTTCTTCGGAAACATTATGTATCATGTGGGTCGGCGCATGCTCACCGGTGTTTCCTTCCTCAAAGCCCAAACTTGTCCTGGTAGCCATCATCTTGTCCATCCTATATATGCTCGTTTGAAAACTTAGGGGCTCGAATATCACTTGGCACTCAAAACCCCATGTTTTAATCAACTGCTCAAATATCAAGTGTGTTAGATACCTATACCAATAGGTTTCATATTTCATGATTGGCAAAGAAAGGTACAAATATGCTCTGCTTTGATGATGCAAAGATCCCATATTTCCAAGAGAAGACAAGGTGTGTATATGGCTTGATGTGGACTCAATTTTGATGGATGGTCCAATAGCCTAATCTGGATCATGCCATGTTTTAAATTTTCAGTTGTAGAATAGAGAAAGAAGTCTGTCCAAACTGTTTAATCTTGGCAGACAAGTAGCTTAGGTAGAGAAGTAAGGCTCCCAACTGCTTAATCTGGGACCTTGGAAGCAATAAGGGTAGCATTAGATAGAAAATCAAAAGGAAAAAGCCAGAGAAAAGAAAAGGAAAATAAGGGTCTGCAAGTCTAAGTGCACCCTCCAAGAAGAAACAAAAAATGCTAGGCAAATAGATGGGTAGGCAGATGGGGTTGCAGAAGTGTCATTCCTTACAATTGAAGGTGTGCTAACCTATTTCACAAAGCAAAATCAATGGATTGAGAAGGTCTTCTTCTCCATCAGGTTGCAGCAAAACAAAGAAGCATGTCTAACTTCCCATTTCTCCCCTTTCCCATTCATTACTGACATCCCCTCATCAGTTGAGATTCATGAAAGAATTTGCGGTTTTATGGTGGTTCTTATTCCTTTAAAAGGCCACATTTCTTGTCTAAAATTCTTTTCATTTTGATCTACTCCCTAAGCTAAGTGATTTTCAAATAAACTTAATGATATCACTCCCCATCCACCCTTTTCATCTATGTTAACCCCTAACATCTATTATATAATTCCCCTATATTACCCTTTCCCTACTATTATAACACCATGGTGTATAAACCACCAAGAATTGTATAAATATCCCTCCCTTTGGCATTATAGCCATATGTCCTCTGTCAGGGATCAAATGGACATCTGGTCAGTTTGAGAAACCTAAGCCTACCCCCCTTCCCCCCTTCTGAATCTATTTGACCCAATAAACCTTCATTTGCTAAGAAAACCTTATGAAAAACCCTTTTTACCCAT
Organism: Pinus tabuliformis; assembly: GCA_031772625.1. Lineage (NCBI taxonomy): Eukaryota > Viridiplantae > Streptophyta > Pinopsida > Pinales > Pinaceae > Pinus > Pinus tabuliformis. Next base: position 344,763,391 of record CM062819.1, on the reverse strand, counting down.
AACCCACTTCATTTGCAAAATGCGCACAAATACCCACTTTTCCATTTTATCCAAAGTATCGGCACGGTATTATTTTTATTTTTATTTTACATTGAAACCATATAATCTCGCCGAAACCCAAAGTCCCGTTGGGCACACCTTTCGAAGGAAAATAATATTTTATTACTTCCCCGTTGCCGTATCGTCCGCACTATTCAACGACCCGTCAACCGTCCGATCGGGTGCCTTTGATCGGACGGCCATTATGCATATCGGGTTGGGCCCGACGTCTGAAGATTAGCACCCGAGAAACTGTCAGAGGGTGACATCAGGTCTTTTCCACGCGTCGCCCTCACAATTTCTCGGGTCGCCCTCTGACAAAACCCTGACCATATCTAAGGCGGTCCGAGAAAAAACCATTACCGCTTATCATTTACCGCCGGTTCTGCTATGCCTGCGTCATCACCACGTCGGACCCACGTCAGTACCACCCCGCCGTCGCGTCAGCACTCTTGTCCGCCCCTGCGCTGATATGTCTGCCATCTCATTATCCTCGTGGACCAATCACAGCTTGCCACATCACCCAGTGACGTCATGCTGACGTCATCCAACCTTGACCCCACCTAATGACGTCATGCTGACGTCATCCAAAAAACGCGCCAATATGCCAAAAATCCATATTTTAGCCAAAAATGCGTGTTTTTCCCACTTTTTGCCAAAATAACTATTGATTTTCCTGCATGCATTTTACGACCAAATCAGCGCCAACCTGCACAACTTGACTCTGAAACCGTGGGCGCCTCCGTCATACCTGCATTTGTAACTGTTATCGACAATTCGCAAGGTATTTCTCAAAATTGTTCCTTTCACCTGGTTTTATCCATATTTCTACAAGCAAACTGTTTAAGAGAGTGTAAAGCACCGGAATTACCATTAAGCATCCAGTGGCCTGCACTCATTTCCAACTGGCGAGGCAATAAACCTTCTGCCAAGCCTGCATTTGACAAAATTGACCTGAATTCACAGATAGTTTGCGCAATCGTGAACTAGAAACCTCAATTACACAAAGTCCCCGTAGAAACACTCTTGTTAGTCCTGCTACTGTTTTAATCAGTCCTATAAACAGTATTCCAATTGCTGTTTGCTCAATTCACCCTCTGTTCCCTGCATTCACATTTACATTTTAAAGAAACTCCTCTGCGTTGTTTTGCTCACTCAAAACAGTTTACATACAATTCAGAAGCCTTACTAGCCATGGAGACACCAATAGCCCTGAATATCCAGCCTCTGAATGCCCCTCAAAGGGAGTTAGAATGGAAAGCCCTGGGAGATGTAGATTATCAGATGATAGACTGGTTCCCAATGGGTTCTAAGTTTAATATTCACATGCTAAATGAATTGAAAGCCCAACACCTTGGTGGAGCTGATATTTTAGGGATTTGGGACTCAAATTTGCCCATTTACAACCTCCCTCAAGTCAATGCCCTTCCAGACTTGATCCACAGATGCCAGGAATGCTATGATCCATGCCAAAGAGCTGTTCTCAGTCCTACAGGCTCAATCTTGTTCCATATCACCCCAGAAACCATAAATGAGATGCTGCATTTCCACTCTGTAAGGCCATTGACCCCTCTCTCCATGCTGGACTTAGTAAAGAAGGGGAGTAATTTGTCAAGTGCCCAGATCATCAAAATTAATCAGTTATTCATACAGCCAAGCTCTGAAACTATGAGAACTCCTCCTATTGGATATCACTACCTGAATGACTTGGGCATAACGCTGGTGGATTTGATCAGCTACATCCTGGGGTACAGGGCAATTGAGGATGTTGATGACACTATAATGGCAATGCTGTCCATATTTTCTCCTGGAAAGCCTCCAGCTGTACACTATGACTATGCCACATATATTGCAGAAAAGATCCATGAACAGCTAATGAATCTACAAAGGGAAAGGGTGTTCAGATACACCTCATACATCTGCCATCTGTTCTTATTTTATCAACAGACAGTTTCCCCATTCCCCTCAAGAAACTTAATGCCCAGGGGAATCCAAGGTCAGTTGTGTTTTGGACTTCAGTTTTTCATGATATTTCTAGATCACCATACACATACTGTGAATTCATAGACTTGTTCATTCACCCAGCTATGACATTGCTGTATGGTGTCCCTCCTCCAAGGTTGACCGATGACATGCAGAGAGTTCTCCATCTCTCCAAATCCTACATCATTGGTGATTGTTATTTTTACCAACACCATACAGTAATCAGAATATATGGCTATGAGTTAGACTCTTTTAGGCTGCCAAGGTATGTCCCTATGAGACTTTTTGCCCTAGAATACTTCAGGCAGTTTGGAAATGCCGACTGCTTCCATTTCCAAAGTAAGAACAAGAAGGTGCAGCTGAAGGTAAGGAGCCAGCTACGCCCTTTTCTATACAACAAGAGAGAGGAGGGATGGAAGGAGGCAGATATGATCCTAGAGGGCCTCAAATTGCAAACCAGTTTCAAATGGACACCTTATGACCCTAATCATTTTATCTCCCTCAGAAGGATAAAATACAAATTGGGTAACTATTCACATGTTAGGCTGCCTCATGTTGAAAAGTATGCCAATTCTTTGAGCTGGAAAGAGGGCACTCTAGAAGAGCCAATCTCTAGAGAGCAGATGCTAGAAAGAGAGGCTAGGAATATTCAAAAAGAGGCTGACTTGGAAACTTGTGGACAGGTTTCCTTCTCATATCAAAGGCAACTTGGAGCAACCGCCTCATCTTCAACAACACATCAGCAAGCTGCCATGGACACTCAACAGACATCCAGCAAAGGCAAAGAAAAGCAGGTGGAACAAGAGCAACCACCTCCCATGACTGAAGAGCAAACAGAAAAAGACGTGGAACAGCAAGAAGGAGTGCAACAGCAGAAAGTACATCAACAACAACAGCAACAACAAGAAGAACAAAGACAGGAGCAGCCTGTGCAGCAAGAGCAGACAGTGGAAGCCCCAAAATCCATTGAGCAACAGCCACAACAAACTATGCCTCCAAGGCAAGAAACATCAGCTGAAGCATCAATCCTCCAAACTCCACAAAAGGAGGATATAAGCAGAAAAAGAGACAGAGAGACTCCCCTTACAACATCGACAACTTATGGGGAGAAAAGACAGAGAATAAATCCTTCCTCAGAGGAGGAAATTCCAATGGGACAGTCTTTGGGCATGGGCCCACCTAGCAGGGAAGCATCCACAAGTTCCTTCGAACAGGAACATGACAGAATAGTGGGAGGAGAAGTCAGCTCCTCAAGCCAGCAGAGAGAAGGTGAACTGAGCATCAAACAACAGTTCATAGACATAAAGAGGAGGAATGAGCCAATAAAGATACAACTATACAATCATTTGTTGAAAATGGCTCCCACTAACTAGCAAAGACTGATGTCTGCGTATGATGTTAGTGAAGGCAAAATGATCATGAGTCATTTTTTGCCAGCTGTAGGACAGCCCCAGTCTCCTACAGATTATATAAGGACCAATCTTGAGTTCCTTGCCAAGGACATCCACCCAATGGACAAAATTGAATTACACAAACAAACGGGTGAGATGGTGTATGCCTCCTTGGCAGACAAAACATTGGATAATTATAGGCTAGAGAATAGCCTTAATAATAAAGCTGCCCAACTTGAGTTGGAGAGAGCATCCTCTCAAGCACAGGACAATAGAATTAGGTCCTTAGAAGATATAATCATAGAAATTGGGCATGATCCCAAGGATATCAAGGGCATACAAGAGATATTGAAGTTGAGGGATGCAGACATGGCAGCTTTGAGGAGAAAGATCAAAATTCCAGCCACAATTCACCCTCAAACAGATGAAGTTGCCCAGCAGAGGCATGATCAAGATGCCACAACTTTGCTGGTGTCTCTATATAAGAAACTAATCCAGACTCAAGAAAAGCTGGGAGAATCAGAGGCTGCACAGGCAGCATTACAGGCAACTTTGAAGCAAAGAGAAGAAGGTCAGACCTCCCAGCCTCCTCCTAAAATAATTAACCTTGAGGAAGATGCTCCAACTACTGTTCCTCCTCCTCAACAAACAAAACAGGCAGCACCATCCACCTCAGCACCACCACCAACAACAGAGCAGGCCCCAAGCCTGGACATGCAAAAGCTGAGAAATGAGATTCAGGCCTTGGAAGCACAAATGACAGAACTAAATGAGGCCAGGGAGAAATTAGCCAAGGTAAATGAAAGATATGACAAATCCAAGCAGACTGTGGCAGAAAAGGGCAGGGAAATAAAAGCCCTCAAAGACAGGATAAAGGAGCTAGAGAAGGAGCTCCAACTGGATAAGGTAGTGGCTGAGATCAAGACAGTGCTATGGGCCAATATTGGCTAGTCAATTACTAACCAATGGCAGTATTGAGACAATTCATGAGCAGCTGGAGCTCATTACAAAAGAACAGAAATAAATTCAGTGATCAAGGGCAGCTCTAAGCAATATGCCTGAAGTTGCCACCAGGATGATCAATGTGCTCAATAATAGAACAAGTGCTCAGTTAGCAACTATGGGAATTTCTAACAGGACTGAGACTATTTTGTTGATAAAGAGGGTCCTTACACTGAGAAACTTAGTGCAGACATTGGAGAGAAGGACCCAAGACATGCAGACCGAGGTGAACAGATTTATGGACAAATTCGTGGTATTACAGAACAGAGGTCTCCCTGGCTTACTGAACAGTGCAGGAAGACTGCTTACCCATGAGCAGTATGCCAAGAGGGTCAATACATTTGCCACAAGTCAGATCACTGAAAGGCCCAGCACCTCAGAGGAAACAGGGCCAGCTACAGGACAAAGTCTCTACAACAGGGTAGAGAATCTATTCTTTATAATGAATGAAATTACACACCTGTTTGAAGTGCCTCCTAACTTCTATAAATACACAGAGGCAGATGAGACTATGGATGCAATTCTTAGGCATCAACTGCCGACTTAGGAATGGTAGACTAAGGCAATACAGATGATCTTATAGATCAGGAAGCCATTCACTAAGTTTTTTCATCAAAAATACAAGGTGGCATGCACAGGAAAAGTTAATAAAATCAGCATGCATAAAAGGTGAAAGCTGAGCCAACTCAGCAGAACTTTCAGCCAGCAGGTCAAGATGGACAGCTACAGGTGACAGGGCCGAAAAGTTACAGCAGAGCATCCACAAAAGCGCATTTTCCAGCATTTAAAGCAGATCATTCCAACCGACTCAGTGGCCTCCAAAGGCCAAAATATCTTCTGACTGATAGAAATGAGCATTTATGTTGTATTAAAGGCAGCAATAACTTTTTATCTGTTGTTCTGTACAAAGTTGGTGAAATATTTATTTCTCAGATGACTCAATGCCTTAGATATTTTGTATTACCATTTGTATATAGTTGCCCCTCGCATAAGCTTGCAGGGGTTGTTGTTGATTTCTTTTGAAGAAGTTCCCATGTTGTAATCTTTGCAGAGTTTAATAACAGAAGTAATGGAATTTCTGAAGTTCTGAGTTGTTTGAATGCGTTCATGGTGTTTGTTGAAGCTGGCAGGATCCCTGTGCATCTCATATACAATAAGTTTTCTGTAACTCTCTTCGTTTTGTGTTTCAATCTTTTACAACCCATAAATGTTTCTTAGTTCTAAGTATTTAGCGGCAAAGAAAAAGAATAGCCTTCAGGACTTATTCATAGAATACCCTGAGCTCAATCTATGTTGTTAATGAATGTCTTCCTCAGTTATAATCTTGATAAGTGTAATTCTTAATTGCTACACTTTCAGAATATATCTTTCACAATGATCCTTTGTTCAGGAATTCAAGTTTGCTCCTCATCAATATATTTCACTTTCACAGCATTAGCTTAATGGAGAATTCTTAATTGCTTTCCATTGGCTAAACATGCATCATCATACATCATCACTTAAGCTTTGAATTGTTTTTGTTGAGATACCCAATAGGCCCTGCAGTCTGAACATTCCCACTGAAGCATTTCAAACATTTCACAGCTCTAGATTCCATTGCCCAATGAAATACAACTTTCTAAACATTACATCTTTGGTATTGAAAGACATCCTTCAACCAAAACATAAACAAAAACCTGAGCATAATAGCTAGCCTAAAACACTATCATAACAGAGACAAATCATAAAGAGAGAGCCCTCTCTAATTACAGTTTGGCTAGAAACTGTAATCCAGAGATTGGTTAGTGGTTACCCCGGCCGTATTCCGTTGGGAGTCATAGGGAACAACCTGGGTGTTAACATAAATGGTGACTCCACTGGGGACAAGCATACTTTTCAAACCGTTGTCCATCCATAGACAGTGGTTCTAAAAAAGCTTAAACAGTCCCATAAACAATCCTAGAACATCTTAGAAAATACCAAAAAACAAATTTAGAAGCTGGCTCCTAAAAGGGAAAACAGGCGCACTAGGTCAAACCCTGACCCAAATCCACCAGCTGTGTTTGAGAATCCTAATATAATCCCTAGAATCATTAGGAAGCAGCAAAGGCAGGAAAATCCTACTGATTTCACTCCTGAGACAGCCCACCCTGAACTAGTTCCAACCCCAATCAAGGTTCTATTTAGGTCTACCCCTGTCTCCCCCAGTTCACCATCTACATCTCAAAGCCCTCCTTCCACATCTCCACCCACTGCACATATCCCCTTGAACAACACTCTAGGTGCTGCTACACCTGTTACCCCTGTGGTACACACCGTTCCTTTTATCCCAGTTGCTCCTGTAAATCCCCCAAACCTTGTGAATATGGCTAACAGATATGCACCCTTGCAGCTACCAGCTAATGCTGCAGCTCTACCCCAAGACTACCAAACTAAAATCTCATATTTTGACTCCACTGGCCACTTTACAGCTATTCAGCATGCCAAAAGGATGCAAGACCATTTTGAGACCTATGAAATAGATGATGACAGTGTGAGAATGAGGATGTTTGTTCAAAGTCTGACTGGGGATGTAAGAACTTGGTTTAGATCCCTGAATGCAAATTCCATCACAACTCCTGATGAGCTTTATCAAGCCTTTACTAGCAGATGGGAGAAGAAGAAGGATCCTCTGCACATATTTGGTGAATATGACACTATCAAAAGAGGTCCCCAAGAGACTGTTTTGTAGTATTGTGCAAGATTCAACAATGTATACAACACAATCCCACAAAATTTAAGACCTCCTCCTGATTTAGCCTTGTACAAATTCCCTGATGGTTTTGACCCTGACATGGCGTATCAATTGAAGGAAAGAGCCCCGGAAACCCTTGAAGAGGCTCAAAAAGTTGCTGTCACAGTAGAGGCTAACCTGATTGCCAAAAGAAACAGGGCAAGATTGGAAAAAAGGACCACTTTTAAGGAGGAACCCTCATCTTTTGATAAAAAATTGGATGCAATACTCACTGGTATGAAGAGACTGGGTGACAGAGTAGAATCAATTGAGAGAAAGTCATCATGGGAAGCACCACAAAACAACCCTCCTAGCAATCCAAATTTTAGGAGAACTCAAAACCCAAACGTTGGCAAGGCCAGTGCTATCCAAGACATAAGACCCCCTTTCCAAGAAAACTATGCTGAAACGTCCACATCAAGTGAACCCAATGAAGATTCTCAGATTAATTTAATGGGTCTAGATGGATAAAGTCAAGTCTTTTTGACACAAGAAGACCATGAGGATGAGGTAATCAAGCTGTTCCCAATCAAATCAGGTGAGCCATTTGACTTCAAACAAGGCTATGACACAGTTGTTTATGAAGTCCATAAGCAATACAAGCTAAGGAGCAGAACTGTAAATGTAACACAGCCTGAAAAGATAAAAGATAATCAGCAGTGTTATAGACATTTTTGTGCCTTACAGCATGAAGCATGAAATGTCAATAATCTAAGGGATCCAAAGTCCCTAAACATGTTGTTCCTACCCCTAGAGGAACATGGTCAGCAAACCACAACACTGAATATCAGTTCTACACCTAAAAACACTCAAAAACAAGCTAATTCTGGATCATGTCAACTGCTCCACTGAGCATCTGCGCTGAATGTCAACTGGTCCACTATGTACCTGCACTAAATGTCAACTGTAAAGAAGGCTACCTGCGCTGGGCGAGTTTGGCCAAGTGGCACAGTCATTCCTCAAGGTGTCAATGCCCAGGAAACTTCCAAAATGACACTTGGATCAGGGAATTCGCCTAGTGATGAGTAAGAGGGTCTAGATCTCCAAGTGGAAGCAAGAACCTCCAAGTGGACTCAAGAACTAAAGAATAACTGAAGTGGGAGAGGACACTAGTCAGCTTCATGCTAGCCTCAAGCTGACTCATCCTTTCTCCAAAACTCCTATATATAGAGCTCCCTCATGAGGTCTAAGGAGGCTGGAATCTTGTGAATGTAAGGAAGTGCTGTTGGTTTGAGTATAGAACTATTGGGTGATTTGCTTGAAGGAGGTGAAGAGGAGATTTCTTTCTGCTGGGAGGTGATGCTGGATTGGGCCTTTTATGGTTGTATCACTTCCTGAACTTTACTTCTTCCATTAATAAAACATTTGAAGTTCTTCTATATGCATGTGTCTCAATGGCGTATTGATACTTGTATATTTGATTTATTCTAATCCTTGAATCAATTATGAATGTATGCTTCTTGTAGTTTCCCTCTCTTGTCATTTTGCAGGATCTTGGTGTAGCTGGGCCAGTGAAAGAGCAAGGAGCTGGGAGCAAGCAGCAAAGAGGGAAGATTGGATCAATCATTAGCGGAAGACAATGGTTAGTGGATCTCTTTCTCCCCTCTCTTACATCTCATAAAGAAGTAATGTCGAATAGCTTTGCTTTGATTGTTGCTGAGGTACTATCACCGTTAGAGTGGGATAGGGTCATTCCGTATTGGATACTTTTCCCAACAACAAATTGGCGACTCCGCTGGGGATCGTATCTTGTTGGTTGTTTGTGTTTTTGCTATTCATTTCATAAACACAGGGAGTACCGAATCGAACTGCATTTGGATCTTTCAAATGCAAAGTAGGGGGTAGCTACTCTAGCTCAGTTTCTGGGCATGTTTATGATTTGAAGAGCTGATCCACAAGGACTCTAAATAGCTCTTAGTGATAGCTTTTCATCCTCCTTTTTCATCCCTTAGTGTGTACTTGACTGATAGCTTCTGATTTGGCCAAAAACTGTGAATTTTTGAGCAATCTGTGACCCGGAAACTGAGAAAAATGGAAGTTTGTCTCTTCAGTGCAGGCATTGTGAAGGCAGTCTGCATTTCAGCGCAGTTCCCGAAGGGGCTACCTGTGCTGAAGGTCAAACTGCCAGTGTACTACCTGCGCTGAACCAGTTTTGCCTAGTGCTACTGGGGTTCCCTGCTGTTTATTGCCCTGTTTTCACCCTTGTTTTTGCAGCTTGTTACCAGTCAATGTACCTATATGAAACCAACTTTCCTTGCCACTATTCCGCCTCGGTTGTATAAAGAAACTGTATTTGTTCTTTATGTATTTCTTGTATCATTTGCAGTTTCCCATAACGAAAGTGAACTAGTCTTGCTGTGGCCTCTTAGATCTAGACCTGTGATAAAGTGTCGCTTTGATCTTAAGAGTTAGTTTGTTTGCTGTTCATAGCTGATTGAGCTTTTGCTTTCGTCATATGGTTTGAATTTATGTATTTCTAGTTTCGAAACAAGTAAATCTTAAGGTGTCTTTTGATTTTGGACAAGCTTGTTTGCTTTCACTTGAAATTGAATTCAAAGTTATACAACAGCTTTCTTTTTGTATTGCACCAACATTAAGGAAGAGAAAAGAAATACTTGCATTGTGCATGTGCATTATGACAGTTTGCATGCTGATTTAGGAAAAAGTGCATTAGTGTGTGCTCTATGATCTGTGTGAAAAGATGTTGTCTTTCTTTTCCCTCAGTAGTTAAGATTTTCAAAGTTGAAAGATTGAAAAGCTTGCTTATAATCTTAGACTGCATTTAGGAGTGTTACTATACATCTCGTGGTGATCCATAAAGGCAAACTGCTAAACAAGATCAACCTTAAAATAAATTGAATTTACATAACAACGCATTGAAACATAATGCAAACACATAGAGGTCTAAGCTAGAGACGTGTTCCGGCGTCGTTAAACGTGATATCTTAGCGTTGAGTGGTTGGGTGATTCCTCCACGGTGAAGCGATAAGTATCAATACGGACTTGTGCTCCCACGTACCGTCGCGTATATATTGGGAGACCCCTATAGGAACAAAGCCTTTATCCATAGGAAACCGTGTTGGCCGCCCTACTGATCGCAATGCAGTGAACACAGCATTCATGAAGATCGACCACTCGTACCGTAAAACGTATTCTGTGGTTTTGCGAAAAGTTTGGCACACCCTCTGCCTAGAACTCCAGAGCAGTTTCTTTTGGCCTTTTTCAAACTCTATAACTGAAAAAGTCCATCCGAGCATTTGTCACTTCGGGCTCGTTAAAACATCGAAGGAGACTAGAGTCATATTTAGCTTTTTCTCGACTCTTAAAAAGTGAAAAAGCAAGTTGTGTCTAAAGCGTCGTTGTAAAATTTATTTTAAACGGAACATAATCACCTCCTATTCCTGCGTTGATCTGTAGGTTGAGAACATGGAACGCCCCAACCAAGGAATTCCACATGATGGAAATCCTAGTCCTTTCTCCTCTTGGGGAGAAGTTGGTGCGCCCCACATGGCCACATTGTCGCTTCCAGGACTGACAATTGGCCTGCCAATTTGGCTATTCTCAACCAATGTAGTTCAGAACACCATGGTTCCTAAACAGTCGAGTCAACAGTTAGATCGGTTTAGAGCTGCCCACCAGCCTTCTAATTCCTATAACTCTTCCTCCGATCCTTCATCTTCGCAAGGTAGAGCCGGCAAAAGCCAAGCTCCCATGGAGAAGAAGGAGAAGAAGAAGAGAGAGAAGAAGAAGAAGGAGCCTAAGGCGGCTGGGGGAAAGCAAAAGACATCTGACAAAAATCCACACACAGCACAGACCGGGCCTAAATCGCCATGTGTCATATGTAGAGGAGACCACCTCCATAGAGATTGTCCCTGTATTCCCCGGATACTAAGGGACTGGTCCCCTCGTTTGCACAGTTCGGGAGCATCAACCTCTGATAGCCATGTTGAATGCTTACCGTCAACCAGCGAAAGTGAAGGTTCAAGACAAAGAGGGGGAGCAAGATTCCCCTGCAGACTGTGTGAAGGCGATCACGCCATCCACCGTTGTCCCTTCTTAGACGAAATGAAGAGAGTTTTGGAAGATCGCCCGGTTTCACCGTTGAGACTTCCTCCTGGATACAAAAAACTCATGCCAAGTCCTTCGTTGGTTGAAAACACAGCTGGCCCGCTCAAGTGGTCAGCTGAAGCGTCAGTCATTGAAAATGAACCTACTGAATCCAAACCAGACGAAAGTCTAAAGGTCGATACGGCAGTTGACCCGGTTCTTCCTTCAGAGGTTTCATCCTCAAATGACACCGTCACTGAAGATTTATCTTCAAATGACACCCTCACTGAAGAGAATAAGGATGACACCATCCAGATTCTTTTCATCAACACCGAATCTGATGAGCATCAGGGCAATGCACCCATTCCTTTATCGCAGGAAGGAACATCGTCAGGGTCATATCCGGCCGTGTATTCGGCCCCACGACCAAGCAACCTGGTTGTGTCCTTTGATTGGAATCAACTAGGCAGACCCCGGTTGCCAGCCAGTATACCATTCAGAATCATAGTCCAAATTTATAGAATGGTAATGGCCGGCACTATCATTGATGAAGGGGCATCTGTGAGTATCCTTTCCTCTATTGCTTGGAAAGCACTGGGTTCCTCGGCGCTTTTTCCTGGGATAAGAAATCTCTCGGGTTTTGGTAAAGGAACCAGTCGACCATTAGGGATCCTCCCCAATGTGCCTGTTACATTGAAAGGGAAGACCGTTCAAATGAATGTGATGGTCGTTCAAGGACCCTTGGATTATAACCTACTCCTTGGACGAGACTATATATATTGCATGGGAGCTATAGTCTCCTCACTCTTTAGAGTAATGTGTTTTCCACACAAAGGAAGAATGGTAAAGCTCGTAGACCAACTTTCATTTCTGGGATCACGCATCGCAAATAGTCACATACCAACCCTCAATGGTCTATTCACCCAAGAAATGTCTCCACCCCCAGTCCTCCTTCCCAATGAGTGCGAGTGATTCGGAAAGATGGGACTGGAACCCAAGGGGCATGCATCCTGGTCTGCTTCGGGCAGAGGAAACCTTGGGTATAAGGTAGAATTTCCGCGAAAGGATATGACTAAACATACCCCGTCCGTGGATGGAAGAGGGGTTGTTCTAGAACAGGATTCTTTTGTTAAGGTTACTTGTTTGACAAACGTCATTCACCATTGTCTACTTCGGTAAACAGTGCCGAGGAAATTTTTTCGTTTGATGGTGTTAACAAAACAATCTTTGGGTAACCAGAAAGAGGCAAGCCTCCCTCAATAACACCAATGTTTTGTCTTTGAGTAGTGTTCTTCTCTTGTCGCAAGTAGCTGTTCTCTTGAGATCATGCAAAAGAGCTGTTAAAAGTTGGGCTGACGGGAAGACAAGTACCGCATAAGACCCGTTAAAAATAATGAGAAGACAAGTATCGTTAACATTAGACTAGCAAGATGACAAGTAGCTGTGAACACCCACAGAAAAGCAGAGGTGGGGGAGAGGAGGGGCAGCCTTGAAATTGTACTTTATACCTGGGGGCATGCAAACCTTTTGGAGTGTAAGCTAAGAGCGGTTATTTATCTGTTTTTGGGATTAGTCGTTTCCGAACTTGCATAAAGAAAGGATGAGAGGGAGCATAGCTTATGTGAGGTGCGAGCTCTATAAAAAATGGAATCTTGCAGGAGACTTTCTTATCTTATGACTGGTATAATTGAGCAGTTTTACCGCGGAATTTATGCTCGTTAAAAAATAGAAAAGCGAGATCCGAGCAGTTTTAGCACATAGTTCATGCTCATTAAAAAATAAACATAAGATTGAGCAAGAGTTTCCTCCAGAGTTTAAGCTCATTAAAAAATGAACCTATTCCGGTAAATAACCATTGTGATCGTAAATTTATTAGCCATAAAAAGCCTTGGTCGTGTTTGCACCTGCCACCTCCATTCCATTTGGCCGATCGTTCACCCCCATATGATTGTTTACCCATTTTGAGGAACAGCTGCGAAGAGTGATTTCACCTAGCCATCCTTGTGACATTGCCGTGATTGGAAAATTCCAACCTGTACCTGGAATTTGCTGCTATCCCTGTTTATCACTCGTTCCTCAAAAGACGAGTCTTCTTTGAGCTCTTTTCATCTGACTCGTAAAATATGAAAAGTTTTCCGAGTTTTGGCCTTCCAGCTCGTTAAAAGGACCGGAAGAGCTATCCCTCCTCTAGATTTTAATCTTTTTGGACCTGAGGGATTATTGCACAAAAAGGTCGAGCGCTTGTTTTATTCGGCTCGTTAAAATTATCGAAAACTCATCCCTTCTGTATTGTTTTATACTTTTTCGGACTTAAGGGATTAGATGACGAAAAAGGAATTTTGGAGTTAACTTTTTGTACCTTTTCAGACTCTCTAAAAATGAAAAGGACCGAGTTTTCCTTGTCGTTAGACTCATTAAAATGATTAAATAGCGACAAACTTGTCTTTAGAAGAGAATGAGTTTCCCTATCGCTAGGCTCGTTAAAACATAGCGATGGGCTTGCCCGAAGGGCAGGTTATAGAACAAGCATATGTTATCCTCCTCAAGCTTGAAAAAAATAAAGAGGTACTGGTCAGAAATGACTGGGGAAAAATTGGGAGAACCTCAAAGCTTTAATGGTAGAAAGTCGCTCTTGAACATGACACTTTTCCTCCGTATCACATCAGGTTGGGTTGTTTCATTCACCAGTCTCATCACCATGGTCTTCGCCAAACCATCTACATTTGGGGTAATGCTACCGATCCATCACATCAGTGTCATTATATGTTCAAGAGATGTTGTTCAGAAAGAGTCAACCGTGTCCCATCCACTACCATACATTATCCTTCATCCACCCATGATCGCCATCCTGAATCATATTTCACAGATTGTTTTCACCTCCACTAAAATCATTAGATCCGTTCCGTGTCACTGATGTGGGATTCATTAAGGCCCTCCTTTGACGGATCGCTTCTTGTCGACTTCAGCTCATTATCCAAGAAGTTGATCTAGGAACAACCCCCTCAGTACTTTGAAGCTTGCATGCCTCAATGGCAAGTTTCTCACTTCCGGCGACAGGTATACATCAATGACCTTCGACCAGAAGATTTTGTGTGGTGTTCGACGCCAAGTCCTTTATTCACACCACATGAATTGTACTGCAGTACCTTGAGGGTAATTATCATTATCGGTGATTCCTCTCGCGCTTGTTAATGGTTTACATTATTGACCGGTAATCAAGCGATGTCTTTCCATGTTCGACTTCAGCGCAATTCTCACATGGATCGACTTGTACTTAGAGTGAAGATCGAATGAGTTTGAAGACCCCGGATCTAGTTTCATCCATCCGGGCTGCGATATATATTCAGGAAACATAAAGACATTTCACATGTACATCATTACAGCAGATGATCATCCTACTCAAAGGATGATAATTTCAGTAGAGAATTATCAGTCTACCATCAGACGATCGTCTGTTCTATGTACTAAAATGAATTTATAAAGCTGAGCATGGGAATGCCCGCCTCAGCTAGATCATGAAAGTAGAACGAAAAATAATGTATTGTATTTTATTTTATTACAGGTCACCTCTCAGCGATTGAATGAACTTCAGATCCTCCTGATAAAGCATTTCACCCGATAAACGAACTCATACTTTAGGGGGCAACTGTTATAGACATTTTTGTGCCTTACAGCATGAAGCATGAAATGTCAATAATCTAAGGGATCCAAAGTCCCTAAACATGTTGTTCCTACCCCTAGAGGAACAAGGTCAGCAAACCACAGCACTGAATATCAGTTCTCCACCTGAAAACACTCAAAAACAAGCTAATTCTGGATCATGTCAACTCCTCCACTGAGCATCTGCGCTGAATGTCAACTGCTCCACTTTGTACCTGCGCTGAATGTCAACTGTAAAGAAGGCTACCTGCGTTGGGTGAGTTTGGCCAAGTGGCACAGTCATTCCTCAAGGTGTCAATGCCTAGGAAGCTTCCAAAATGACACTTGGATCAGGGAATTCGCCTAGTGATGAGTAAGAGGGTCTAGATCTCCAAGTGGAAGCAAGAACCTCCAAGTGGACTCAAGAACTGAAGAATAACTGAAGTGGGAGAGGACACTAGTCAACTTCATGCCAGCCTCAAGCTGACTCATCCTTTCTCCAAAACTCCTATATATAGAGCTCTCTCATGAGGTCTAAGGAGGCTGGAATCTTGTGAATGTAAGGAAGTGTTGTTGGTTTGAGTACAGAACGATTGGGTGATTTGCTTGAAGGAGGTGAAGAGGAGATTTCTTTCTGCTAGGAGGTGATGCTGGATTGGGCCTTTTATGGTTGTATCACTTCCTGAACTTTACTTCTTCCATTAATAAAGCATTTGAAGTTCTTCTATATGCATGTGTCTCAATGGCGTATTGATACTTGTATATTTGATTTATTCTAATCCTTGAATCAATTATGAATGTATGCTTTTGTAGTTTCCCTCTCTTGTCATTTTGCAGGATCTTGGTGTAGCTGGGCCAGTGAAAGAGCAAGGAGCTGGGAGCAAGCAGCAAAGAGGGAAGATTGGATCAATCATTAGCGGAAGACAACGGTTAGTGGATCTCTTTCTCCCCTCTCTTACATCTCATAAAGAAGTAATCTCGAATAGATTTGCTTTGATTGTTGCTGAGGTACTATCACCCTTAGAGTGGGATAGGGTCATTCCGTATTGGATACTTTTCCCAACAACAAGCAGCCCAAAAGAGCCATAGTTACAGAGCCAAATGACCCAACAGATTCACTTGCAAAAGAAGTAACCATTGAAGAAGTCACTGAACCAGCTTCTTCAAAACAGCAGCCTATGGATGCATCATCCTTGCACCCTAACCCAAGTGTCACCCCTCAAGAGATGAGCAAGAAGGGCAAACCTCAAAATCAGGATAAGAATCAAGAAGAAGAGTTAGTGAACAAGGAAATAAATGTCATCCACAGCCAAAAGACCCAATCCGAAAAACCCTTTGACCTAGAAACTGAAATTAGTAAATTGAAGATAGCAATTCCTCTCTCAGAATTGGCCAAACACAGCATCTACAAACAACAAATCAGGAAATCCCTCCAACTTACTAGCAAAAAAGATGATGTTAATGTGTTGGATGATACCCCAGAGCTACTTTTTGGCCCAGAGGTGGTTGGAAAGACAGCACGTGTAGGCATTTTACCTTTCTATGTCAGCCTGCATGTTCATGACAAGATATTACACAATGCAATGTTTGACTTGGGTGCCTCTCACAACCTGATGCCCAAATCAGTCATGGAAAGACTAAACCTGGATATTACCAAACCATACAAGGACCTGTTCTCCTTTGATTCCAGCCAAGTCAAGTGCTTAGGCCTAATAAAAGATCTATGTGTGTCTCTTGTTCAATACCCAAACAAAACAATTCTAATGGATGTTGTAGTTGCTGACATCCCACCCAAGTATGGGATGCTGTTATCAAGGTCATGGGGGACTAAACTTCAAGGTTCCCTGCAGTTAGATATGTCATATGCCACCATCACTGTTTTTGGGCAACCAAAGAGATTATACAGAGAAACATTAATGAAATACATGGTCAGCAGTGAAGAAAAGCCTCAAAACTTTCCCATATATGCTCTCCATTCAGACATAGACTCATACATTCTCTTCAATGATAATACAACTCTCTCAGATAATGAGGTTGAACCCAAGACACTCATACAAGAGGAAGACACCAATGAGCAAACTGCTACCCAAGAAACAATGATTAAGCAAACATTAAACACAGCTGCTGCTTAAGAAAGCGAACAGGTCCCATCAAGTGAGGAGGCTGCCCTAGAAAACAAACAAGATGGCAAACCAGAGCTTCGACTTACAATTCCAACACATAAGGAGGTTATTAAGTTCTCCCTGGAACCAGAGATCCTATGGTTCCTTGAATTTGATGGGTCAGTCAACAAATTAGGGGCAGGAGCTGGAGTTTGGATACATAATAAACAAGACAGTCATGCAGAAGGCCGAGCCTATAGACTGAATTTCAAGTGTACTAATAATATGGTAGAATATGAAGCTCTTTTACTAGGCCTCAAGCTAGTAAAGTTATTACAAGCCACAAAAGTCTCAATTATGGGAGATTCGGATTTAGTCATCCAACAAGTGAAGGGAAATTTTGTCACCAATGACAAGAGACTGAGGTCTTATAGGTCTTTTGTGGCTGAAATATTAAGATTCTTCTCTGAATTCCAAATCACCAAAATTTCTAGGACCCATAATCTTCATGCTCATAGTTTAGCCACATTTGCAAGTTCTTGCAAGCTGCCTTTTGAGCCCCATCATCGCTTTACAGCTGAGGTAAATCACAGACCTTCTGTCCCAAACAATGTCAAAGACTAGCAGGTATTTGAAGATGATGCACAAATAAACAACTTCTTGACCTTGCAACAAGAATTTGCAGGACTAAATATTGACACTGAAAGAGCAAGTCAATCACAAATACCTGAAAGAGCAAGTCAATCACAAATACCTGAAAGAGAAAGTCAATCACAAATACTGTTTGAGCAGACTCACCACCCAATATCACCCAAAACAGCAAAACAAATGCTAAATCCAACTATTTTAAACAAAGAGAACATACAACAAATTCAACAAACCAATGATGAGGAAGCAGCTGTTGTAGAGGCTGAAATCATAGAGCTGAAAGACAACTTTCTCCCAACAGGCCTAACTCCATTAGAAGACATCTTTGACTCGAATGACATCCCTAGAAAACCAAAAATGCAGCCCCTAAATATAGCCATTGAAGAATGCAACATTGGCACTATTGATAAGCCCAAGATAATAAAGCTATCTACATCTCTGCCTCCTGACCAAAAACCCAAATACATTGACCTTTTCAAAGAGTTTCAGGATGTCTTTGCATGGGGTTATGAGGATTTAAAATCCTATGACACCTCCATTATCCAGCATACTATCCCTCTCAAGCCTAATCAGAAGCCATTTAAACAAAAATTGAGAAGAATTAATCCCATGCTCCTCCCTTCAATTGAAAAGGAATTGAAAAAAATGTTTAAAGCAGGCATCATAGCACCAATCAGGTTTTCTTATTGGATTTCAAATTTGGTCCCTACAAGAAAGAAAACTGGTGAAATAAGGCTTTGTGTGGATCTTAGGAACTTGAATCAAGTATCCATCAAGGACAATTGTCCCTTACCCAAGATGGATCACGTTCTCCAAAGAGTGGTAGGGGCCTCAAGAATGTCATTACTTGATGGATTCTCAGGCTTTAATCAGATCCTAGTACACCCTGATGATCAGGACAAAACTTCATTTACAACCCCATGGCGAACTTTCAAATATGTAAAAATTCCTTTTGGATTGAAAAATGCAGGGGCAACGTCTCAAAGAGCAATGGATATTGCTTTTTCCAAAGAGATTCATGACTTCCTTGTCATTTATTTGGATGACCTCACACCCTTCTCAAAATCTGACCAAGAACATTTGAAACACTTGAGGCAAATCTTCTTAACATGCAGGAAATATGGAATTTCCTTAAATCCCAAGAAGTCTCTGTTTGGTTTGGAAGAATGCAAGCTGTTAGGACATATCATTTCAAAGTATGGCATAAGAATTGACCCAGATAGGATACAAGCTATCTTACAAATGCCCCACCCAAGAAATATCAAATAATTGCAAGCAATCTTGGGAAAGATCAACTTCTTGAGAAGGTTTATCCCAAACCTAGCAGAACTGATCAGATTACTGAATAATATGCTAAAGAAGGATTCAAAAGTGAAATGGACAGTTGAATCAAATTAAGCCTTTGAAGGTATAAAATTGGCCCTTACCCAAACCCCAGTCCTAACCAATCCTCAATTTGACAGGGAATTTATCATATTTTCTTTTGCTTCCCAACACACAATTGCTGCTGTCTTGTTACAGAAAGATGACCAAGGAAATGAGAAACCCATTGCTTTCTTTAGTAGAGCTCTTAGATATTCTCCCCTAAAATACCAAATCATGGAGAAACAAGCTTATGCTTTGGTCAAGGCCATCAAAGACTTTAGGATTTACATCCTCTATTCACATGTTATAGCTTATGTACCAAGTCCCATTGTCAAAGACATTCTCACCCAAGAAAATTTAGAGGGCAGAAGAGGAAAGTGGATTGCCAACATTTTGGAATTTGATATTGAGATAAAACCTACAAAACTAATAAAAGGGCAAGGTTTGGCCAAACTAATGACATAAGAAAACTTCCAAGCCTTAGACATCAACCAGCTGGACAGTGAACCGGAGCTGGCGACTCCAAAGATCAATGTAGCCTTTGAACAATCCCCTTGGTACTCTGATATATGTTATGTATTGCAAAACCTCTGTGCTCCACCAGGATTGTCTAGAACTAAGTGTAGGTTCCTAAAAATGAAAGCTTCAAGATTTTTTTGTCATGGAAGGAAATTTACTTTGGAAAAATCATGAAGGGATATTGCTAAACTGCTTAATTGAAGATGAGACTAACAATATCATGAAAGAATTTCATGCAGGTGACTGTGGTGGACACTTTTATTGGAAGTCCACTGTGGATAAAATACTGAGGGTTGGTTACTATTGGCCTACCCTGTTCTCTGATGTTAAAAAGTTTACTACATCATGCCATAAATGTCAAGTGTTTGAGGGAAAGAAAAAGTTACTACCACTTCCCTTAAGGCCTATTGCAACAGAGAGACCTTTTCAACAATGGGGGTTGGATTTCATTGGGGAAATTCATCCCTCATCCTCAGGCTAGCACAGATGGATTCTAACAGCTACAGACTATTTCACTAAGTGGATTGAAGCTGCTCCATGCAGACAAGAAAATGATTCAATAATCATTCAGTTTTTGGAGAATAACATATTGGCTAGATTTGGCTGCCCTGACAAAATAATAACAGACAATGCTGTTGCTTTCAGATCTAAGAAGATGGTGAATTTCTGCCACAAATTTCACATTACCTTGGGCCATTCTACTGCATACTATCCCCAAGGAAATGGCCTTGCTGAATCATCAAATAAAAGCCTGGTGAACATCATAAAAAAGGTGCTGGAAGAAAATAAAAAGAACTGGCACAAAAAGCTTGTGAATGCCTTATGGGAAGATAGACTAACAACCAAGAGATCAATTGGGGTCAGCCCATATGAGTTGGTTTATGGATTAGAAGCCAAATTCCCTTCATCACTAGGAGTTCCTGTTATGAAACTTCTTCAAGAAAGCCAAGCTGAACCAAATGATATGCAAAGAAGGATCAATCAAATAATATGCTTGCAGCAAACTAGAGATCAAGTCTACAGTAGAGTTCAAGTTTTACAAGAAAAATTAAAGAAGGCCTTTGACAGAAGGACTAAGGCAGAAGATTTCAACATTGGTGACAAAGTCCTCAAGTGGGATTCAAGAAGGTAAGATAAAGGAAAACATGGAAAATTTGATTCCCTTTAGAGAGGACCGTTTGCTGTCCAAGCAGTACAAGGAAACAATACTTATTTCCTTAAAAGTCTTAATGAAACTGATTTGGATGAAGGTCTTGTGAATGGCAGGATGCTGAAGCACTATTTTGACTACTACCCATAAGTGCAGCCTGAGTTTCCATTGTACATATTCAAGTGTATATATTACTTTCTGTCAAAAGGTAAAAATGCAGTTTCTTAAGTTTTGTTAACTATCAGAAAAAGGCAAATAGAATCAGAGACCTACCAAGATGGGAAGAACACAAATTTGGCATTTTAAAGCAACATACTCCAAATGTTGGTGAAAGCAGGCAAAGGCCAAGGCATTCTGACCTGCTGTTCTTGGTCTTTCTAATGAAAAACCATCCCCATGTGGAGCCACTGTTAGATACATATACCAATAGGTTTCATATTTCATGATTGGCAAAGAAAGGTCCAAATATGCTCTGCTTTGATGATGCAAAGATCCCATATTTCCAAGAGAAGACAAGGTGTGTATATGGCTTGATGTGGACTCAATTTTGATGGATGGTCCAACAGCCTAATCTGGATCATGCCATGTTTTAAATTTTCAGTTGTAGAATAGAGAAAGAAGTCTGTCCAAACTGTTTAATCTTGGCAGACAAGTAGCTTAGGTAGAGAAGTAAGGCTCCCAACTGCTTAATCTGGGACCTTGGAAGCAATAAGGGTAGCATTAGATAGAAAATCAAAAGGAAAAAGCCAGAGAAAAGAAAAGGCAAATAAGGGTCTGCAAGTCTAAGTGCACCCTCCAAGAAGAAACACAAAATGCTAGGCAAATAGATGGGTAGGCAGATGGGGTTGCAGAAGTGTCATTCCTTACAATTGAAGGTGTGCTAACCTATTTCAGAAAGCAAAAATCAATGGATTGAGAAGGTCTTCTTCTCCATCAGGTTGCAGCAAAACAAATAAGCATGTCTAACTTCCCATTTCTCCCCTTTCCCATTCATTACTGACATCCCCTCATCAGTTGAGATTCATGAAAGAATTTGCGGTTTTATGGTGGTTCTTATTCCTTTAAAAGGCCACATTTCTTGTCTAAAATTCTTTTCATTTTGATCTACTCCCTAAGCTAAGTGATTTTCAAATAAACTTAGTGATATCACTCCCCATCCACCCTTTTCATCTATGTTAACCCCTAACATCTATTATATAATTCCCCTATGTTACCCTTTCCCTACTATTATAACACCATGGTGTATAAACCCCCAAGCATTGTATAAATATCCCTCCCTTTGGCATTATAGCCATATGTCTTCTGTCAGGGATCAAATGGACGTCTAGTCAGTTTGAGAAACCTAAGCTTACCCCCCTTCCCCCCTTTTGAATCTATTTGACCCATTAAACCTTCATTTGCTAAGAAAACCTTATGAAAAACCCTTTTTACCCATAACTCGCTTCATTTGCAAAATGCGCACAAATACCCACTTTTCCATTTTATCCAAAGTATCGACGCGGTATTATTTTTATTTTTATTTTACATTGAAAAACCATATAATCCCGCCGAAACCCAAAGTCCCGCTGGGCACGCCTTTCGAAGGAAAATAATATTTTATTACTTCCCCGCTGCCGTATCGTCCGCACTATTCAGCGACCCGTCAACCGTCCGATCGGGTGCCTTTGATCGAACGGCCATTATGCATATCGGGTTGGGCCCGACGTCCGAAGATTAGCACCCGAGAAACTGTCAGAGGGTGACGTCAGGCCTTTGCCACGCGTCGCCCTCACAATTTCTCGGGTCGCCCTCTGACAAAACCCTGACCGTATCTAAGGTGGTCCGAGAAAAAACCATTACCGCTTATCATTTACCGTTGGTTCTGCTATGCCTGCGTCATCACCACTTCAGACCCACGTCAGTACCACCCCGCCGTCGCTTCAGCACTCTTGTCCGCCCCTGCGCTGATATGTCTGTCACCTCATTATCCCTGTGGACCAATCACAGCTTGCCACATCACCCGATGACGTCATGCTGACGTCATCCGACCTTGACCCCACCTAATGACGTCATGCTGACGTCATCCTAAAAACGCGCCAATATGCCAAAAATCCATATTTTAGCCAAAAATGCGTGCTTTTCCCACTTTTTGCCAAAGCAACTATTGATTTTCCTGCATGCATTTTACGACCAAATCAGCGCCAACCTGCACAACTCGACTCTGAAACCGTGGGCGCCTCCGTCATACCTGCATTTGCAACTGTTATCGACAATTCGCAAGGTATTTCTCAAAATTGTTCACTGCACCTGGTTTTATCCATATTTCTACAAGGAAACTGTTTAAGAGAGTGTAAAGCACCGGGATTACCATTAAGCATCCAGTGGCCTGCACTCATTTCCAACTGGCGAGGCAATAAACCTTCTGCCAAGCCTGCATTTGACAAAATTGACCTGAATTCATAGATAGTTCGCGCAATCGTGAACTAGAAACCTCAATTACACAAAGTCACCGTAGAAACACTCTTCTGAGTCCTGCTACTGTTTTAATCAGTCCTATAAACAGTATTCCAATTGTTTTTTTCTCAATTCGCCCTTTGTTCCCTGCATTCACATTTACATTGTAAAGAAACTCCTCTGCGTTGTTTTGCTCACTCAAAACAGTTTACATACAATTCAGAAGCCTTACTAGCCATGGAGACACCAATAGCCCTGAATATCCAGCCTCTGAATACCCCTCAAAGGGAGTTAGAATGGAAAGCCCTGGGAGATGTAGATTATCAGATGATAGACTGGTTCCCAAAGGGTTCTAAGTTTAATATTCACATGCCAAATGAATTGAAAGCCCAACACCTTGGTGGAGCTGATATTTTAGGGATTTGGGAGTCAAATTTGCCCATTTACAACCTCCCTCAAGTCAATTCCCTTCCAGACTTGATCCACAGATGCCAGGAATGCTATGATCCATGCCAAAGAGCTGTTCTCAGTCCTACAGGCTCAATCTTGTTCCATATCACCCCTGAAACCATAAATGAGATGCTGCATTTCCACTCTGCAAGGCCATTGACCCCTCTCTCCATGCTCGACTTAGTAAAGAAGGGGAGTAATTTGTCAAGTGCCCAGATCAACAAAAGTAATTAGTTATTCATACAGCCAAGCTCTAAAACTATGAGAACTCCTCCTATTGGATATCACTACCTGAATGACTTGGGCAGAATGTTGGTGGATTTGATCAGCTACGTCCTGGGGTACAGGGGAATTGAGGATGTTGATGACACTATAATGGCAATGCTGTCCATATTTTCTCCTGGAAAGCCTCCAGCTGTACACTATGACTATGCCACATATATTGCAGAAAAGATCCATGAACAACTAATGAATCTACAAAGGGAAAGGGTGTTCAGATACACCTCATACATCTACCATCTGTTCTTATTTTATCAACCAGACAGTTTCCCCATTCCCCTCAAGAAACTTAATGCCCAGGGGAATCCAAGGTCAGTTGTATTTTGGACTTCAGTTTTCCATGATATTTCTAGATCACCATACACATACTATGAATTCATATACCTGTTCATTCACCCAGCTATGACATTGCTGTATGGTGTCCCTCCTCCAAGGTTGACCGATGACATGCAGAGAGTTCTCCATCTCTCCAAATCCTACAATTGGTGATTGGTATTTTTACCAACACCATATAGTAATCAGAATATATGGCTGTGAGTTGGACCCTTTTAGGCTGCCAAGGTATGTCCCTATGAGACTTTTTGCCCTAGAATACTTCAGGCAGTTTGGAAATGCCGACTGCTTCCATTTCCAAAGTAAGAACAAGAAGGTGCAGCTGAAGGTAAGGAGCCAGCTAGGCCTTTTTCTATACAACAAGAGAGAGGAGGGATGGAAGGAGGCAGATATGATCCTAGAGGGCCTCAAATTGCAAACCAGTTTCAAATGGACACCTTATGACCCTAATCATTTTATCTCCCTCAGAAGGATAAAATACAAATTGGGTAACTATTCACATGTTAGGCTGCCTCATGTTGAAAAGTATGTCAATTCTTTGAGCTGGAAAGAGGGCACTCTAGAAGAGCCAATCTCTAGAGAGAAGATGCTAGAAAGAGAGGCTAGGAATATTCAAAAAGAGGCTGACTTGGAAACTTGTGGACAGGTTTCCTTCTCATATCAAAGGCAACTTGGAGCAGCCGCCTCATCTTCAACAACACATCAGCAAGTTGCCATGGACACTCAACAAACATCCAAAAATGGAAAAGAAAAGCAGGTGGAATAAGAGCAACCACCTCCCATGACTGAAGAGAAAACAGAAAAAGAGGTGGAACAACAAGAAGGAGTGCAACAGCAGGAAGTACATCAACAACAACAACAAGAAGAAGAAGAACAAAGACAGGAGCAACCTGTGCAGCAAGAGCAGACAATGGAAGCCCCAAAATCCACTGAGCAACAGCCACAACAAACTATGCCTCCAAGGCAAGAAACATCAGCTGAAGCATCAATCCTCCAAACTCCACAAAAGGAGGAAATAAGCAGAAAAAGAGACAGAAAGACTCCCCTTACAACATCGACAACTTATGGGGAGAAAAGACAGAGAATAAATCCTTTCTCAGAGGAGGAAATTCCAATGGGACAGTCTCTGGGCATTGGCCCACCTAGCAGGGAAGCATCCGCAAGTTCCTTCCAACAGGAACAGGAGAGAATAGTGGGAGGAGAAGTCAGCTCCTCAAGCCAGCAGAGAGAAGATGAACTGAGCATCAAACAACAGTTCATAGACATAAAGAGGAGGAATGAGCCAATAAAGATACAACTATACAATCATTTGTTGAAAATGGCTCCCACTAACCAGCAAAGACTGATGTCTGCGTATGATGTTAGTGAAGGCAAAATGATCATGAGTCATTTTTTGCCAGCTGTAGCACAACCCCAGTCTCCGGCAGATTATATAAGGACCAATCTTGAGGTCCTTGCCAAGGACATCCACCCAATGGACAAAATTGAATTACACAAACAAACGGGTGAGATGGTGTATGCCTCCTTGGCAGACAAAACATTGGATAATTATAGGCTAGAGAATAGCCTTAATAATACAGTTGCCCAACTTGAGTTGGAGAGAGCATCCTCTCAAGCAAAGGACAACAGAATTAGGTCCTTAGAAGATATAATCATAGAAATTGGGCATGATCCCAAGGATATCAAGGGCATACAAGAGATATTGAAGTTGAGGGATGCAGACATGGCAGCTTTGAGGAGAAAGATCAAAATTCCAGCCACAATTCACCCTCAAACAGATGAAGTTTCCCAGCAGAGGCATGATCAAGATGCCACAGCTTTGCTGGTGTCTCTATATAAGCAGCTAATCCAGACTCAAGAAAAGCTGGGAGAATCAAAGGCTCTACAGGAAGCATTACAGGCAGCTTTGAAGCAAAGAGAAGAAGGTCAGACCTCCCAGCCTCCTCCTGAAATAATTAACCTTGAGGAAGCTGCTCCAACTACTGTTCCTCCTCCTCAACAAACAGAACAGGCAGCACCATCCACCTCAGCACCACCACCAACAACAGAGCAGGCCCCAAGCCTGGACATGCAAAAGCTGAGAAATGAGATTCAGGCCTTGGAAGCATAAATGACAGAACTAAATGAGGCCAGGGAGAAATTAGCCAAGGTAAATGAAAGATATGACAAATCCAAGCAGACTGTGGCAGAAAAGGGCAGGGAAATAAAAGCCCTCAAAGACAGGATAAAGGAGCTAGAGAAGGAGTTCCAACTGGATAAGGTAGTGGCAGAGATCAAGACAGTGCTATGGGCCAATATTGGCTAGTCAATTATTGACCAATGGCAGTATATTGAGACAATTCATGAGCAGCTGGAGCTCATTGCAAAAGCACAGAAAGAAATTCAGAGATCAAGGGCAGCTCTAAGCAATATGCCTGAAGTTGCCACCAGGATGATCAATGTGCTCAATAATAGAACAAGTGCTCAGTTAGCAACTATGGGAATTTCTAACTGGACTGAGACTATTTTGTTGATAAAGAGGGTCCTTACACTGAGAAACTTAGTGCAGACATTGGAGAGAAGGACCCAAGACATGCAGACCGAGGTGAACAAATTTATGGACAAATTCGTGGTATTACAGAACAGAGGTCTCCCTGGCTTACTGAACAGTGCAGGAAGACTGCTTACCCATGAGCAGTATGCCAAGAGGGTCAATACATTCGCCACAAGTCAGACCACTGAAAGGCCTAGCACCTCAGAGGAAACAGGGCCAGCTACAGGACAAAGTCTCTACAACAGGGTAGAGAATCTATTCTTTATAATGAATGAAATTACACACCTGTTTGAAGTGCCTCCTTACTTCTATAAATACACAGAGGCAGATGAGACTATGGATGCAATTCTTAGGCATCAACTGCCCACTCAGGAATGGTGGACTAAGGCAATACAGATGATCTTATAGATCAGGAAGCCATTCACTAAGTTTTTTCATCAAAAATACAAGGTGGCATGCACAAGAAAAGTTAATAAAATCAGCATGCATAAAAGGTGAAAGCTGAGCCAACTCAGCAGAACTTTTGGCCAGCAGGTCAAGATGGACAGCTACAGGTGACAGGGCCGAAACGTTACAACAGAGCATCCACAAAAGCGCATTTTCCAGCATTTAAAGCAGATCATTCCAACCGACTCAGTGGCCTCCAAAGCCGAAAATATCTTCTGACTGATAGAAATGAGCATTTATGTTGTATTAAAGGCAGCAATAACTTTTTATCTGTTGTTCTGTACAAAGTTGGTGAAATATTTATTTCTCAGATGACTCAACGCCTTAGACATTTTGTATTACCGTTTGTATATAGTTGCCCCTCGCATAAGCTTGCAGGGGTTGTTGTTGATTTCTTTTGAAGAAGTTCCCATGCTGTAATCTTCGCAGAGTTTAATAACAGAAGTAATGGAATTTCTGAAGTTCTGAGTTGTTTGAATGCGTTCATGGTGTTTGTTGAAGCTGGGAGGATCCCTGTGCATCTCATATACAATAAGTTTTCTGTAACTCTCTTCGTTTTGTGTTTCAATCTTTTACAACCCATAAATGTTTCTGAGTTCTAAGTATTTAGCAGCAAGGAAAAAGAATAGCCTTCAGGACTTATTCATAGAATACCCTGAGCTCAATCTATGTTGTTAATGAATGTCTTCCTCAGTTATAATCTTGATAAGTGTAATTCTTAATTGCTACACTTTCAGAATATATCTTTCACAGTGATCCTTTGTTCAGGAATTCAAGTTTGCTCCTGAGCAATATATTTCAATTTCACAGCATTAGCTTAATGGAGAATTCTTAATTGCTTTCCATTGGCTAAACATGCATCATCATACATCATCACTTAAGCTTTGAATTTTGTTTGTTGAGATACCCAATAGGCCCTGCACTCTAAACATTCCCACTGAAGCATTTCAAACATTTCACAGCTCTAGACTCCATTTCCCAATGAAATACAATTGTCTAAACATTACATCTTATGTATTGAAAGACATCCTTCAACCAAAACATAAACAAAAACCTGAGCATAATAGCTAGCCTAAAACACTATCATAACAGAGACAAATCATAAAGAGAGAGCCCTCTCTGATTACAGTTTGGCTAGAAACTATAATCCAAAGATTGGTTAGTGGTTACCCCGGCCGTATTCCCTTGGGAGTCATAGGGAACAACCTGGGTGTTAACAAAGTGAACAAGTGTTGTCTTGTTGCCAGCCTGTGGAGTTTTATAGCACCTTTTGAATTCAAATTCGATAGTTCCCCCCAATTCCGGGCCATCAATGCTTTCTTAGTGGAAGATTTTTCCAAATATTGCCCATAATTCGTGTCTTAAATTCCCATCGCCCACTCCATTTTGCCTTAAATTGGATATCTCAACATGAACATTGACACCAACAGTCACTTCCGAGCTTATCCGCACGTGACTGTTGTCCCTCTTGTGCAGGTGCGAACCTTGTAATATGTTGATTCTACATGCAAGTCCCTTATCACGCATTTCCAAAATAGAATTTTTTATAGTCCCGTGCTCTCTTTCAACTATTTGGAGTGCTGAGACTGTACTTCCTATGGCTAGTCAAAGGGTCGCACCATCTGTGCAAGGCTTCAACTTGTCTTCACATATAGTTTGCGGTGAATCCTCAATTGTCCTCAGGACAACTGGCATCACGAATTCTAGCATATGTAGTGCACTTTCATGGTTACTGTGTTTGGTTAGATGCAGTCATAGCCATGGTAGCAGAGTCATAAATTATTAGCAATAGTATTCGAATTCAGTGATATGATCATTTGCACCTTGCCTTGTCACCCTTGATCTATCGACGTGACATGATTGCCTGATTATTTTCTAGCCTATTGACCTCTATGTCCATCAAAATGCTCTTCTTCCTCAGTCATACTCAGTCTTTTTCGAGTTTGTGAAGTCTAAGGTTTCCTCACCAAATGGCTTCCTGGAGCCTTATGTGTTCGACCTCGCATAGTTGTGTGATTTCTTTGTCCTGAGATTCGCACACTCTCACATCTGTGGGTGCTATTACGTGTGGATCCTCTCTTTCATTTTCTTCAAAAATTACAGTCCTTACTCTGTTCCACTCCTTTGGAATCATTTCCGTGGTTAGGGTTTCGCACATGGCCCCATAGGCCCATCCTGCTGGTAAGTGTAGGTCCCAATCAGTGCGTCTTGCCTGGCGAACCCAGTTTAGTACTTCGCACACCCTATTGAATGCTTCCTCATGGATAATTAGTAACGCACGTCGCCTTCTCTGCTACTGTGGTTTGTCCTAATTCTCTATTCTGGGAGTGGTGAGTGTTGGTGTAGGCCATACGACATATGTTCATACCCATCGGGAAAGATGGGAGCGCAAGTTGTCCCGCCCCTGGTGACTGGCTCTCATCCTGAGCTGGGGTTTTCCAAATTGTTGGCACATCATTCTTCTCCATCCTCACTAGTCCTCAAAACTTCCTTGATGCGTAGCCCACCATCGTGTAGGCGTTGTGCACAGTTCCCACTTCAGAGCACCAAACTTCTACTATTCTGGTAATGCACTTTTGAACTTGTTCAGGAATTCATCTACCGTTATCGACCCGTCATACCTAGGTAGATCCCTTGCTTCTGTTGTTACAAAATGCAGTGACCTTATCATCATGTTGCAATTGAGTGTGGTTACTTCATGTAACCAGTTCTGCCATAATTCTACCTCTTCATCTGAATCCGAAGTGCAGGAGCTGTTGCTCTCCCATGAAATATAACCATCTGCTATCAGATTCACCCAATCCTCTTCTTGTGTGGTTATCTAGTAAATAAAATTGAGATCATCATCAATATCATCGTCTTGCACTGGTTCAGTGTATCGCGCTCCTTCGGCTGGATCTCGCGGTACTACTATGCGTAGTGACTTGTTTTCAAAGATCATTTTATGCTTCCCCAGAAATATGACTCCATTCACATCCATGGCCCAACCTATTCTTAGTAGCATGGGATAAGGATTACTGTTATTGGCAATCTCTATTACTTCAAAATCCGCCTGTGTGGTCGCACCTTCAATATCTACTATCACCCCTTGCAACCTTCCCATGGGCAATATCTTCTGTTGGTTCGCCATTCGTAACTAGATAGTATACCATTGTAGCACGGGTCTACCCACGCATTCCCATATTTTTTTTGGCAGTACATTCATGTCTGATCTGAGATCCAGGATTACCTGATCCATTTCATACTCACCAATTTGTGCAGTCAACCTCATTTCCCTTCCTATTCGCAAGGCATGCTTTCCAAGTTTCTCGACCGCACGTGGTTCTCCTAACCCCGTGCACCTAGTGATAGGTTCTTGTATCCCTTTTACTACCTTGTTGTCCTGTAGTAGCTTCATTCATGTCTCCAGAAAGGTAGTGAGCATTGAACGATCCGTTCCTGGTTCTAGTTGATCCTCACTATCGGAAGTGGAGGCCTCCACAAATCTCTTCTTGGCTTCCATAAATGTCTCCTTCAGGCTCTCTAAATCAAATTCAGGTTCCTTTGTAGGAGCCTTACGAACCCACACACTTTCTTCTGACTGCTTACCTTTATCCTCACCAGTGGTCATACCGCTCCTGAGCATCATGTTTACATTCGGGTCCTCTTCGTGCAGCATAGACCTCATCATCTGTGAACTATGAGTTGAAGGGAGCTGAAGTACCCATTTTTCGTGCAGACTTGCTATCAATGTAGGACAATATTCTACCTCATGATCAAAATGAGTACAATACAAAAATGATGTGCTTGTCAGGTTTGTACAATCGCAGGCATAACGTCCTGGCCCTTTGCAATTGTAACGAATTAGTTGTCTGTGACCCCTTCCTGGTCCCATTCCACCTCGACCTTGATCATGCACTTGAAATCTAGTGCACGTCATTCCTGCATTTGGATCAAGAGCTTGCGTTTCAATCTGCACACTGTAGGTAGGAGTCCAATCCATCACTAGTTCGTAGCTTATATAGGTGTGTTCATCATGTCCTACCGACCTGTAGAAGTCACAAAACAATCATTGGGACATCTGTGTATACTTCTGCAATAGATGACAATTATCTATAGTGCGTTTTCCTCCTATCTGACAGATCACACACCATAAGGCAAGCATTGCGCTTGGTCTTGTATGTGCCTCGAGTCTTAATGGCATTAGCGCTCCTCCTGCCAAGTAGTTCGCGAAAATGAGACAATGGTCCATGTCATGCCCTTGACCTTTGCATTTTGTGCACCATACCTCCTCGCACACCTTTGGCCAAGGTGTCCTATCTTGTTTTAAGCTCTGCATCTCTAGACACAGATTTTGTGGTTGCACGTGCATCTGTTGGACTCCCAGACCAGGGTCTTGTATAGGGGTCTCATGTAATCTCATTTCCATCTCCAACGCTTCGGCCAGGTTAGAAAGTTTTTGCTGTGACAATGCCATCCTTAAGCACGGTGTTAGTGATGCTACAAACCATGCACAGTTATATCCATCCATTAATGTCATGTTGGGTTCGCGAATCATATCCTTCAGTCTCTGGTCTAGATCCCAGGGGGTCTTTTCCATGACCATCATGATCTACTTAAACCCAATGATTGATTGCATTTCTAAATTTGGCCTGCTAAATTCCCCATTCAGTGCATTCTGGATATTTGCGATCCCTGCGTTTGGATGGTCATTCGAATGCTTGATGTACCATGTCAACTTGCGATCCTGCAATGCCCTAACTGGTGTTTCCTTCTTGATATTATCATCCGTGGCTCCTTGTGATTCCCATACAGCTTTTACCATGAACCAAAATTGGTCTGGATCCTCATTTCCTACTCCCCTAAATACTGACAAATTTATCGCGCTCGCCATATTAAACTGTGGTGGTGGCGGAGGTGGTGTGGTTGAAGCCGGAGGTGAAGATGGTGAAACTGGTGGCGGTGTGGGTGGGGGTGGTAAGTGCGAAATTCGTTGTCTTATTAGACTAATCGCGCTCCTTGGCGAAACCCTTGAAAAATCCTCCTCACTTTCCCACTGAGGTGAAATGAAGGGACTAGTCTTCAATTCTTTGTTACTTTCGTTCCTATAGATCCTCCCACTTCGTGTTGCCCCAAACATCAATTTATTCGCATAACCCTTTTTTCACACAGTAGCACTTTAATCCAAGTATTCAAAGACTTAATGTACATACCTTGCAGTCCTTTGAGGAAATG
Organism: Pinus tabuliformis; assembly: GCA_031772625.1. Taxonomy (NCBI): domain Eukaryota; kingdom Viridiplantae; phylum Streptophyta; class Pinopsida; order Pinales; family Pinaceae; genus Pinus; species Pinus tabuliformis. The sequence continues at coordinate 344,731,065 of CM062819.1, read as the reverse complement.
TTGTTCTGCCTCACTGTAGCTGACTATCATGTCTACCGCGAACTCAGTGATAAATTCCCTTATAATTCAATTGAGCCAGTGGTCCATAGCACGTGTGAGCTTCTCTTCTGAGGCTTCTAGTTTACGCACTAATTCAGGAGTCCACACAATTGGTTTGTCGGCCCTACACCTTCCTTAACTGTCTGCTAGCTTTGCGATCCACTCATACAACTCAGAGGGAAAGGACGCAAAGAAAATTTCGTGGATCTCCACATATAAGTAGCGTTCCAACTACTATTAATTTGATACTCGCGGATTTCTGTTTTCCTGTGCCACGAACTCATGAATCTTCTTGTCCAACCACTCTTCAATTTCTTTCTTTGTTGGATTCCAGTGGCACGCCATCAGAAATCCCTTATGAAAATCCCGGTCCTAGCAACAGAACCATTTAATGGTTACTTGGGTCCTAACCTAGGTTCGGAGGTGATTTAGCCAAACAAATCCTGGTACTATTGGCCTTTCCAGTAACAGTCCGTGGAGCGTAGATAGAGGTCTCACCTGAAGTAGTATGGGAGGGTGATAGAATCATGTTTCCACACCTTGGGGATGTCTAATGGGTTCCACGTGGTCCACGGTTAAACCGTGCGCAACCTTTGTTGTGCACACTTATTCGTACCTTGTAGCCTAAGCTACTTTCTTCGTGCAACCCTACTTAAGGGTTGAACATTGTGCTTCTATGTTATTACCCAAGAATTCACTAATATTCCACTATTAGTTAATTAACTTAGTTTATCTGTATGCTTTAATTTATACTTAACAATATTCACCATTCATACAATAGCACGCAATAAATAGATAGTATAATTGCACACAATATCAAACATGTAATAACCAAAGAACAAATACACAGAATTTAGATAAACTTCTCTTTATTATTCTTCTTCCTTGATTACAGACCTGACTCCACCCTGTGCACTCAGCTGCAAAGCCTCTTCCTACTACTACGACCCAAGAACACTTAGACTCTTGCTTTATGCTTTTCTATCTCATCCTATCCATTAGATTCTCTATCCCCTGTTTTTTCTTACAACTTAGAACCTCGCTCTACTTATACAATCCCATGGTCCGCGGACCATGGGTAGGCCGACATTACATTACAACACTTAGGGCGGACAAGCCTATGACTCAACCTATACATCGCGTTTCGCGCCCGCAATTCGTGGAGCCTTACCATGCACTTGACCCAAAACATGGACTTTGAGCCCCAAAACATGCTTTGGGGGGATTCCATGCCCAACATTCTTCTTATATGAATGTTCAAGATCTTATTTTAGAGAGACAACCTCAACTTCAAGACCTTCACAGTAACTGGTTCTTTCTATAAGTTCCTTGGTTGTTGTGTCATTTTCATTTACTTGATTTCTTAATGATGTCACTTCATCTCGCGGCCTTTGACATTGATCTTCGTTTTCTTTGTACTGCTTCCTTATTTTGTTTCCTTCCTCCAACTGAGTTTTTAACCTAGTAACCTCTTCTTTGTAGGTACAATCCCCTTTTTCAAATAGATCTTGTTGATCTCTAATGTTATTTGTGAGCCTTTTAACTTCTGCTTCTATTAGATTTATTTCAATTTCACCAATAAGAGAAAATTTAGTTGTTTCACTGTCACATTCATTATCTTCAATATTGATTGAATAGATAAATGTATTACCAGAGGACCAAAAATTAGTACCTGATAATTATTTTTCTTATTCATCTTCATCCTAAGGTGATTTTGAATCTCAATAATTGCTTCCACATAATAGCCAATCATCTCTCCTGCTGTCACTGTGCCTTTGAGATGTCTTCTTCTTTTAAGGTTGTTATAGACATTTTTGTGCCTTGCAGCATGAAGCATGAAATGTCAATAATCTAAGGATCCAAAGTCCCTAAACATGTTGTTCCTACCCCTAGAGGAACAAGGTCAGCAAACCACAGCACTGAAAATCAGTTCTCCACCTGAAAACACTCAAAAACAAGCTAATTCTGGATCATGTCAACTGCTCCACTGAGCATCTGCGCTGAATGTCAACTGCTCCACTCTGTACCTGCGCTGAATGTCAAATCTAATGAAGGCTACCTGCACTGGGCGAGATTGGCCAAGTGGCACAGTCATTCTGCAAGGTGTCAAATGCCCAGGAAGCTTCCAAAATGACACTTGGATCAGAGAATTCGCCTTGTGATGAGTAAGAGGATCTAGATCTCCAAGTGGAAGAAAGAAACTCCAAGTGGACTCAAGAACTGAAGAATAACTGAAGTGGGAGAGGACACTAGTCAGCTTCATGCCAGCCTCAAGCAGACTCATCCTTTCTCCAAAACTCCTATATATAGAGCTCTCTCATGAGGTCTAGAGGAGCTGGAATCTTGTGAATGTAAGGAAGTGCTGTTGGTTTGAGTATAGAACTATTGGGTGATTGCTTTGAAGGAGGTGAAGAGGAGATTTATTTCTACTGGGAGGTGTTGCTGGATTGGGCCTCTTATGGTTGTAACACTCTCAGAACTTTACTTCTTCCATTAATAAAGCATTTGAGGTTCTTCTATATGCATGTGTCTCTGTGGCGTATTGATGCTTGTATATTTGATTTATTCTAATCCTTGAATCAATTATGGATGTATGCTTCTTGTAGTTTCCTTTTGTTGTGCTTTTGCAGGATCTTTGTGTAGCTGGGCCAGTGAAAGAGCAAGGAGTTGGGAGCAAGCAACAAAGAGGGAAGATTGGATCAATCATTAGCGGAAGATAACGGTTAGTGGATCTCTTTCTCCTCTCTCTTACATCTCATAAAGAAGTAATCTTGAATAGCTTTGCTTTGATTGTTGTTGAGGTACTATCACCCTTAGAGTGGGATAGGGTCATTCCGTATTGGATACTTTTCCCAACAACAAATTGGCGACTCCGCTGGGGATCATATCTTGTTGGTTGTTTGTGTTTTTGCTATTCATTTCATAAACAAAGGGAGTATCGAATCGAACTACATTTGGATCTTTCAAATGCAAAGTAGAGGCCAGCTACTCTAGCTCAGTTTCTAGGCAAGTTTATGATTTGAAGAGCTGATCCACAAGGACTCTAAATAGCTCTTAGTGATAGCTTTTCATCCTCCTTGTCATCCCTTAGTGTGTCCTTGACTGATAGCTTCTGATTTGGCCAAAAACTGTGAATTTTTGAGCAATCTGTGACCCGGAAACCAAGAGAAACGAAAGTTTCGTTCTTCAGTGCAGGCTGTGTGAAGGCTGTCTGCATTTCAGCACAGTTCCCGAAGGGGCTACCTGTGGTGAAGGTCAAACTGCCTGTGTACTACCTGCGTTGGACCAGTCTTGCCTTGTGCTACTGGGGTTTCCTGCTGTTTCTTGCCCTGTTTTCACTCTTGTTTTTGCTGCCTGTTACTAGTCAATGTGCCTATCTGAAACCAACTTTCCTTGCCACTATTTCGCCTCGGTTGTATAAAGAAACTGTTTTTGTTCTTTGTGTCTTTCTTATATCATTTACAGTTTCCCATAACGAAAGTGAACTAGTCTTGTTGTGACCTCTTAGATCTAGACCTGTGATAAAGTGTCGTTTTGATCTTAAGAGTTAGTTTGTTTGCTGTTCATAGCTAATTGAGCTTTTGCTTTCGTCATTTGGTTTGAATTTATATATTTCTAGTGTCGAAACAAGTAAATCTTAAGGTGTCTTTCGATTTTGGACAAGCTTGTTTGCTTTTGCTTGAAATTGAATTCGAAATTATACAACAACTTTCTTTTTGTGTCGCACAAACATTAAGAAAGAGAAAAGAAATACCTGCATTTTTGCATTTTGCATATAAGTTTGTATGTTGATTTAGGGAAAAAGTGCATTAGTGTATGCTCTTTGATCCGTGTGAAAAGATTTTGTCTCTCTTTTCCCTCAGTAGTTAAGATTTTCATAAGTCGAAAAGATTGAAAAAGCTTGCTTCTCATCTTAGACTGCATTTAGGAATTTGTATCAATACATCTCGTGGTGAACCTTGAAAGGCAAACTTTAAAAAGATCAACTTAAAATATATTGAATGAACCTAACAACGCTTTGAAACATAATGCAAACACATAGAGGTCTAAGCTAGAGACGTGTTCCGACGTCGTTAAACGTAGTGACTGTCGATCTCAACGAAGGTGGGTGATTCCTCCTGAGAGTCGGTGGCACTAATACGGACTTGTGCTCCCACGTACCGTTGCGTATATATTGGGAGACCCCTATAGGCATATATCTTTTATCCTTAGGAAGCCATGTCGGCCGCCCTACTGATCGCAATGCAGTGAACACAGCATTCACGAAGATCGACCACCCGTACCGTAAAACGTATTCTGTGGTTTTGCGAAAGGTTTGTGTTGTGGGGGAAAGTATCCAACTCGGAATGACCCTAACCCACTCTAAGGGTGACAGTTCCTTAGCAACAGCTGAAAGCAAAGCTATCTAAAGTTACTTCTTTATGACATGCAAGAGATAAAAGGAAGAGATCCACTTACCGATGTCTTGCGCAAATGGTCGATCCAATCTCCTCTATTTGCCGCTTGCTCCCAGTTCCAAGTCTTTTCACGGGCCCAGCTACACGAGATCTTGCAAACAAGACAAAGAAAGGAAACTACAAGAAGCATGCATTCATAACTGATTCAAGGATTAGCATAAATCAAATACGCAAGTAAGACAATACATCATTGAAACACATGCGAATAGAAGAACCTCAAATGCTTTATTAATATATGGAAGTAAGGTTCAGGCGGTGATACAACCATGAAAGGTCTAATCCAGCATCACCTTCCCGACGGAGAGAAATCTCTTCTTCACCTCCCTCAAGCAATCACCCAATGCTCACAACTGTAAACCAACAACAATTCTTCGCGCTAAATTCCGCCTCCCAGATCCCATGGGATGAGATCCTTATATAGAGTTTTGGAGTGAAGATAAGTCAGCTCGATGTGTGACTTGTTGTCCTCTTCAACTCCAGTTGTTCTTCAGTCCTTGAGTCCACTCAGAGTTTCTACCTTCCACTTGGAGTTTTAGAAGCTCTTAACTCATCATTAGGCGAATCTTTTGATCCAAGTGTCATTTTGGAAGCTTCCTGGGCACTGGCACATTGAGAAAAGATTCCTCCACATGTCAAAGTACGCCCAGCGCAGGTAGCCTTTGTTGCACTTGCTATGCAGCGCAGGTACACCATAGAGCTTTTGACATTCAGCGTAGATGCTTAGTGGAGCAGCTGCTTTGATCCAAAATTGACCTGTTTTTGAGTGTTTTTCAGTGGAGAACTGATCTGAAGTGCTGTGGTTTGCTGACCTTGTTCCTCTAGGGGTAGGAACAACATGTTTAGGGACTTTGGATCCCTTAGATTATTGACATTTCATGCTCTATGCTGTAAGGCACAAAAATGTCTATAACAGTTGCCTCCTAAAGTATGAGGTCGTTTATCGGGTGAAATGCTTTATTAGGAGGATCCGAAGTTCATTCAATCGTCGGGAGGTGACCTGTAACAAAATACAATACAATACATTATCTTTTCATACTTTCTTTTCATGATCTAGCTGATGCGGGCATTTCCCATGCTTAGCTTTATAAATAGATTCGCTGTACATAAACAGACGATCCTCTGATAATAAACTGATAATTCTCTGCTTTTAATTATCATCCTTTTAGTAGGATGATCATCTACTGCACATGTCTATGTTTTTATCTCCAGAATATATATCGCAGCTCGGATGGATGAAACTAGATCCGGGGTCTTCAAACTTGTCCCATCTTCACTCTAGTACAAGTCGATCCATGTGAGAATTTCTTGAAGTCGAACATGGAAAGACATCGCTTGATTACCAGTCAATAATGTAAACTGTTAACAAGCGCGAGAGGAATCACCGATAATGATGATGACCCTCAAGGTACTGCAGCACAATTCACGTGGTGTGAATATAGGATCTGACGTCGAACACCACGCAAAGTCTCCTGGTCGAAGGTCATTAATGTATACCTATCGCCGGGAGTGAGAAACTTGCCATTGAGGCATGCAAGCTTCAAAGTACTGAGGGGGTGTTCATAGACCAACTTCTTGGATAATGAGCTGATGTCGACAAGAAGTGATCCGTCAAAGGAGGGCCTTAATGAATCCCACATCAGTGACACGGAACGGAGCTAGTGATGATGGTGAAAACGATCTGTGAATTATGATTCAGGGTGGCGGTCATGGAAGGATGAAATATGATGTATGGTAGTGGATGGGACTCGGTTGACACTTTCTGAATGACATCTCTTGAACATATAACGACACTGATGTGATGGATCGGTAGCATTACCCCATGTATGGATGGTATGGCGAGACCATGGTGAAGGGACCGGTGAATGATAATAACCCAACCCGATATTTACGGAGGCAAAAGTGTCATGTTCAAGAGCGACTTGCTACCATTAAGCTTTGAGGTTCTCCCAATTTTTCCCCAGTCATTTCTGACCAGTACCTCTTTATTTTTGTCAAGCTTGAGGAGGATAACATATGCTTGTTCTATAACCTGCCCTTCGGGCAAGCCCATCGCTATGTTTTAACAAGCCTAGCGATAGGGAAACTCGTTCTCGTCTAAAGACAAGTTTGTCGCTATCTAATATTTTTAACGAGCCCAGCGACAAAGACAACTCGGTCCTTTTCATTTTTAGAGAGTCTGAAAAGTGTACATAAAGTAGACTCCAGGGGTCCTTTTTCGTCATCTAATCCCTTAAGTCCAAAAAAGTAAAAAACAATACAGAAGGGATGAATGTTCGATATCTTTATCGAGCCGAACTAGACAAGCGCTCGATCTTTTTGTGCAATAATCCCTCAGGTCCAAAAAGATTAAAATCTAGAGAAGGGATAGCTCTTCCAGTCCTTTTAACGAGCTGGAAGGCCAAAACTCGGCAAACTTTTCATTTTTTACGAGTCAGTGAAAAGAGCTCAAAGAAGACTCGTATTTTGAGGAACGAGTGATAAACAGGGATAGCAGCAGATTCCAGGTACAGGTTGGAATTTTCCAATCACGGAAATATTACAAGGATGGCTAGGTGGGATCACTCTTCGCAGCTGTTCCTCAAAATAGGTAAACAATCAAGTGGATGTGAATGATCGGCCAAATGAAAAGTGGAGGTGACGGTGCACAAACACGACCAAGGCTTTTATGGCTGATGAATTTACGGTCTCAAATGGTTATTTACCGGTTCATTTTTTCTGAATGAGCTTGAACTCTGGGGGAAGCTTGCTCACATGCTTATGTTTATTTTTTAACGAGCATGAATTTACGCATTAAAACTGCTCGGATCTTGCGTTTATTTTTTAACGAGCATGAACTTTGCCAAAACTGCTCGTTTTTACCAGTCATAAGGTAGGAAGGTCTCTTGGAAGATCGCTATTTTTTAAAGAGCTTCATCTCCCTACGTATTGCTCCAGATCCTCTCTTTGTGCAAGCCGGGTATCGGCTTATCTACGGGTTAGCGGGGTTAGTCCTACCTAAAACTAAAAAGCCGCCCGCGCTTGCATTCCAAGAGGTTTGCATGCCCCCAGGTGTAAGTCTAATTTCAAGGTCGCCCCTACTTTTCCGTTAAAAACCTTTGTTTTCAACAGGTGAGGCTTACCTCTTTCAGGTTACCCAAAGATTGTTCTGCTAATTCTTTCAAACAGAAACTTTCTTCGGCGATGTATATCATTAGGTTGCACAAAGATGGTTACAATTTGTTGCAGCAATAGAATCTCTTTCTTTGGGGGCTGCTCCTACTTATCCTTTAAAAAATTTGTTTTAATGGGTGAGGCTTGCCTTTTACCCAAAGATGGTTACTACTTGCTGCCGCAAACGGATCCCCTTCTTTGGCAGAGCCTACTTTTTTAGACAAAGGTGAGTAACGGGCCCCCGTCCTCCCACATAACTTTAACAAAAGAATCTTTTTCCAGAACAACCCCATTCCTAACTGCCCCTTCTTCTGCATGAGAGCTCTTGCCGGCCCTTCTGTTTTACGAAGATGAAGGGGGGGACGGGGTACGGACTAGTCATATTCTCCCGCGGAAATTCTACTTTACACCCAAGGTTTTTTCTGCCTCCAGAGCAGACCAGGATGCATGCCCCCTGGGTTCCGGCCTTCCTTTCCCGAATTAGTCGCACTCATCAAGAAGAAGAACCGGAGGTAGAGACCTTTCTTGATCAAATAGACCATTGAGGATAGGTATGTGACTACTTGTGATGCGTGATCCCGGAAGTGAAAGTTGGTCTACGAGCTTGACCATTCTTCCTTCGTATGGAAAACACATTATTCGAAAGAGTGAGGAGACTATTGCTTCCATGCAATATATGTAGTCTCGTCCAAGGAGTAGGTTATAATCCAAGGGTCCTTGGACGACCATCAAATTCATCTTGACAGCCTTCCCTTTCAGTGTAATAGGCACATTAGGTAGAATCCCTAATGGTCGACTGGTTCCTTTGTCAAAACCCGAGAGATTCCTTGTCTCGGGCAAAAGCGCCGGGCAACCCAGTGCTTTCCAAGCAATAGAGGACAGGATACTCACAGATGCCCCTTCGTCAATGATAGTTCCAGCCATCACCATTTTGTATATTTGGACTATAATTCTAAATGGTATACTGGCAGGTAACCGGGGTCTGCCTAGTTGGTTCCAATCAAAGGACACAACCAGGTTGCTTGGTGGTGGGACCGAATATACGGCCGGGTATGACCCTGACGATGCTCCTTCCTGTGATAAAGGAGTGGGCACATTGCCCTGATGTTCATCAGAATCGGTGTTGATGAAAAGAATCTGGACGGTGTCATCCTTACTCTCTTTGGTAGGGGTGTCAGCTGAAGATGAATCCTCAGTGACTGTGGTATTTGAAGATGAAACTTCTGAAGGGAGAACTGGGTCAACTGCCGTTTCGACCTTTGGACTTTCGTCCGGTCCGGATCCAGTAGGTTCACTTTCAGTGACTGACACTTCAGCTGGCCCTATGAGCGGGGCAGCTGTATTTTCGACCAACGAAGGACTTGGCGCGAGTTTTTGATATCTAGGAGGAAGTGGCAACGGTGCAACCGGTTGATCTTCCAAAACTCTCTTTGCTTCATCTAAAAAGGGACAACGGCAGAGGGTGTGATTGCCTTCACACAGTTCGCAGGGGAGTCTCATTCCCCTTCGTCGTCTAGAACCTTCACTTTCACTGGTCGACGGTAAGCATTCAACCTGGTTGTCAGAGGTTGACGCTTCCGAACTGTGCAAACGAGGGGACCAGTCCCTTAGTATCCGGGGAATACTGGGACAATCACGGTGGAGGTGGTCTCCTCTACATATGACACATGGCGATTTGGGCCCGGTCCGTGCTGTGTGTGGATTTTCGTTAGATGCCTTTTGCTTGCCCCCAGGCGCCTTTGGCTCCTTCTGCTTCTTTTCTTTCTTCTTCTTTTCCTTCTTCTTTTCTATGGGAGCTCTGCTGTCGGCGGCTCGACCCTTCGAAGAGGAAGGATCAGAATCCTTCTTCTTCTCTACGGGAGCTCTGCTTTCGGCGGCTCGACCCTTCGAAGAGGAAGGATCAGAGGAAGATCCATAAGAAGTGGAAGGCTGGAGGGTAGCTCTAGACTGGTCTAACTGTTGACTCGACTGTTCAGGAACCATGGTGGTCTGAACTACAGCGGTTGAGAATAGCCAAACCAGCAGGCCAATTTTCAGTCCTGGAAGCGACAATGTGGCCATGTGGGGCGCACCAACTTCTCCCCAAGAGGAGAAAGGGCTAGGGGTCCCATCATGTGGAATCCCTCAGTTGGTGTGTTCCATGTTCTCAGCCTTAAGATCAACGTAGGAATTAGGGGTAATTATGTTCCGTTTAAGATGAATTTTATATGACGACGCTTTAGACACAACTTGCTTTTTCACTTTTTAAGAGTCGAGAAAAAGCTAAAGATGACTCTAGTCTCCTTCGATGTATTAACGAGCCCGAAGTGACAAATGCTCGGATGGACTTTTTCAGTTATAGAGTTTGAAAAAGGCCAAAAGAAACTACTCTGGAGTTCTAGGCAGAGGGTGTGCCAAACCTTTCGCGAAACCACAGAATACGTTTTACGGTACGAGTGGTCGATCTTCGTGAATGCTGTGTTCACTGCATCACGATCAGTAGGGCGGCCGACACGGCTTCCTATGGATAAAGGCTTTGTTCCTATAGGGGTCCCCCAATATACGCGACGGTACGCGGGGGCACAAGTCTGTATTAGTGCTATCATCCCTCAGGAGGAATCACTCACCTTCGTAGAGATCGACAGTCACTGTGTTTAACGACGCCGGTTCACGTCTCTACCTAGACCTCTACTGTGTTTCGTTATGTTTCAAAGCATTGTTAGATAAATTCAGTTCTTTTTAGGTTGATCTTGCTTAGCAGTTTGCCTTTATGGATCACCATGTGATGTATGATACAACTCCTAAATGCAGTCTGATAATGATAAGCAAGCTTTTTCAATTCTTTCAACTTATGAAAACCTTAACTACTGAAGGAAAAGAAAGACATCATCTTTTCAAACAGATCATAGAGCACACACTGATGCACTTTTCCTAAATCGACATGCAAGCTGTCAAAATGCACATGCACAATGCAAGTATTTCTTTTCTTCTTCCTTAATGTTGATGTATTACAAAAAGAAAGCTGTTGTATAATTTCGAATTCAATTTCAAGCGAAAGCAAACAAGTTTTTGTCCAATAATCAAAAGAACACCTTAAGATTCACTCGTTTCAACACAAGAAATACTGAAATTCGAACCATATAACGAAAGCAAATGCTCAAGCAGCTATGAACAGCAATAAACTAACTCTACAACGACACTTTCTCATAGGTCTAGATCCAAGAGGTCATAGCAAGACTAGTTCACTTTCGCTATGGGAAACTGTGAATGACAGCAAGAAATACAATAAGAACAATCCCGGTTTCTTCATATAACTGAGGCGGAATGAAGGCAAAGAAAGGTAGTTTCAGCTGGGTATACAGGCTGACAACAGGCTGCAAAAACAATACTGAAAACTGGGCAACAGTCAGTGGGGAATCCCAGTTGCACAAGGCAAAACTGGATCAGCGCAGGTGCTGCACTGTCAATCTGAGATGCAGCGCAGGTAGCCCCTTCGGGACCTGCGTTGCAGCGCAGGTAGCCTTTGCTGCAGCTGCACTGAAGAGACAACTCTCGTCTCTCTCAGATTCCGGATCACAGTTTGCTCAAAAATCAATGGTTTTTGGCCAAATCAGAGGCTGTCAGTCAAGTATACACTAGAGGATGATTAAAGGAAGATGAACACTATCACAAAGAGCTAAAAAGAGTCCTTGTGGATCAGCTCTTCAAATCATAAACATGCCCAGCACTGGGTTAGATTAGCTGCCCTCTACTTTGCATTCGAAGGACTCGAATGCAGTTCGATTCGGTACTCTCTTTGTTTAAGAAATGAATAGCAAGAAACACAAGCTACCAACAAGACACGATCCCCAGCGGAGTCGCCAGTCTGTTGTGGGGGAAAGTATCCAACTCGAAATGACCCTAACCCACTCTAAGGGTGACAGTTCCTTAGCAACAGCTGAAAGCAAAGCTATCTAAAGTTACTTCTTTATGACATGCAAGAGATAAAAGGAAGAGATCCACTTACCGATGTCTTGCGCAAATGGTTGATCCAATCTCCTCTATTTGCTGCTTGCTCCCAGCTCCAAGTCTTTTCACGGGCCCAGCTACACGAGATCCTGCAAACAAGACAAAGAAAGGAAACTACAAGAAGCATGCATTCATAACTGATTCAAGGATTAGCATAAATCAAATACGCAAGTAAGACAATACATCATTGAAACACATGCGAATAGAAGAACCTCAAATGCTTTATTAATATATGGAAGTAAGGTTCAGGCGGTGATACAACCATGAAAGGTCTAATCCAGCATCACCTTCCCGACGGAGAGAAATCTCTTCTTCACCTCCCTCAAGCAATCACCCAATGCTCACAACTGTAAACCAACAGCAATTCTTCGCGCTAAATTCCACCTCCCAGATCCCATGGGATGAGATCCTTATATAGAGTTTTGGAGTGAAGATAAGTCAGCTCGATGTGTGACTTGTTGTCCTCTTCAACTCCAGTTGTTCTTCAGTCCTTGAGTCCACTCTGAGTTTCTACCTTCCACTTGGAGTTTTAGAAGCTCTTAACTCATCATTAGGCGAATCTTTTGATCCAAGTGTCATTTTGGAAGCTTCCTGAGCACTGGCACATTGAGAAAAGATTCCTCCACATGTCAAAGTACGCCCAGCGCAGGTAGCCTTTGTTGCACTTGCTATGCAGCGCAGGTACACCATAGAGCTTTTGACATTCAGCGCAGATGCTTAGTGGAGCAGCTGCTTTGATCCAAAATTGACCTGTTTTTGAGTGTTTTTCAGTGGAGAACTGATCTGAAGTGCTGTGGTTTGCTGACCTTGTTCCTCTAGGGGTAGGAACAACATGTTTAGGGACTTTGGATCCCTTAGATTATTGACATTTCATGCTCTATGCTGTAAGGCACAAAAATGTCTATAACAGTTTGGCACACCCTCTGCCTAGATCTCCAAAGCAGTTTCTTTTGGCCTTTTTCAAACCCTATAACTGAAAAAGTCCAACCGAGCATTTGTCACTTCGGGCTCGTTAATACATCGAAGGAGATTAGAGTCATCTTTAGCTTTTTCTCGACTCTTAAAAAGTGAAAAAGCAATTTGTGTCTAAAAGCGTCTAATAAAATTCATTCAATTCGGAAACACAAATTTCCCCTTTTAATATTTTAGTTGATCGAGTAATCCGCAATCGTGGAAGAAAGTCAATTGAAACCCCATCATTCGCGGAGGCTTACGAGTCAACCGTCTTTGTCTCCGGAATCGAAAATAGTACGGACAAAGCGAACTCGTTTAACCGGTTCAAAATCTCCTATAAAAGTTAGAACAAGTGTTCCAACTACATCTGAGGTCCCGGTTACTCCTAACATTTCTGGAAACCCTGCCTCTTTAGAAGAATTTTAACAGCCACAGAAGGACAGTAATACTGATCCTAGTCTGGGGGCAAATACTTGTATAACTGGACCAGTTCCATCTGTAACCGGTCCAGAGAGTGTTGTTCCTCAAACAATTGTCATTGTCGAAACAACCACTTCTTCGGCACCAGAAATATTTTACGGACCTGACGGTCTTCCTCTTCCACCAGGTTTGATTGCGATAGAGGAAATTGCAGAGGATCCGCAAGCAAATACTCCAACTCATTTTGGAGTCAGGGTCACTCTATTTCCTTCATCAGAAGTTAATCCACCACAAGTGGAAGTCCCTGTAGAATCGCTAGGCAATCTATTGGATAGACTTAAAATGTCTGAACAACCGTCATCATCTAGGACTGTGTCAAATGACACAGCGACAGCAGAAGCCCCTGCCGTCATTCCAACGATGTTTGCCGGCATACCAGCTGTCCCAACTAGCTCTCAGCAGCTAGAGGGAGTCCACCAAGGGACTATTTCGACAGTATGGTCTGTTCCAGTTTGTTCATCCGGAGTAACACCCGGTAATTCTTATGTTGAAACTCGACAGATTGATCCTCATGGAGGTCAATTTGGGCCATCTAGTCCTCAAGGACTAACAATCCCTCTGAGTTCCGGATTGCTACCATATGGGGGGCAGTATGCCCTTTCATTACCTCCTCCGGGAGGATATCCATATGGCAGTTCTCAACAGTATTCAGGTTATACTGGAATTGCATCAAGTAGTTGGGTACCTATGCTACCTCAACAACCAAGGATTGTATATTCTATGCAACAGTGTGTACCTGTGACAAACATCCCAACCACACCGGCTATTGTAACCGTGTCGCAAGTTCAAGCGATACCTGTTACATGTCAACCTCAGATTTCTCAGGTTGTAATGCAACAGTCGCTTGACCATGGGTCACAACCACAATCGCCAACTGGTGGGACGACACAGGTACAAACGGGTACAATTACCCCACACCTCGGTCCAACGGTTAGCATGGCACAGCAGAACATGGCTTCACAGCCATGGCTTGTACAATACCAACAACCGCAATTCCAGCAAGTGTACCAAGGTTCTGAGCATCAAATCTTTGCGAATAGTGGACAACCGTATATCCAAAACGGTCAAAACCAACCACTTTACAGTGGTCAAGTCCACCAACCGTATCAGTCATACCAACATCAATTACATTATGCTGGTATGCAAAGACCCACTGCTCAAGCGATTCCATCGTACCCTGGTTACGCTTCGCCTAACCTGAATCAACAGTTACCATTCGTGGCAACTTTAGAGTTACCCGATTTACACCGTTTAACCAACGATCCGATTGCTTATGCCCCTTGGTGGCCAACGATTCCTCATAAAATTCCATCTGAAATTCCTAAATTCAATGGAAATCCAGGTGAAGACCCATCGAATCACGTGATGACTTTTCATCTGTGGTGTTCGTCGAACACCCTTAACGATGATTCGATAAGGCTTCGCCTTTTTCAGAGGACATTGACAGGTCCAGCGGCTAAATGGTCTATTGAATTGCCAAGAGCCTCTTTCGACAATTTTAGTTCCCTAGCCACGACTTTCTTAACCCATTTTCAATTACCGATAAGGTACGAAACAGGAACAGAAATATTAACCAACTTCAAACAGACAACTGCTACCCATATATCTGATCATATACATGAGTGGCGTCGTCGTCGTAGGATGGTGAAAACATATGTTCCCGATCAGCTATTAGCTGAATGGTTTATAAAGTCGTTACTTCCGGCTATTACGGAAGATGTGGCCAAGGGGGGAGTTGTAACGGAGGAGCAAGTCATTGCTCGTGCGCAGTATTTGGACTTAGTTTATACTCAGTCCGGCACGCTCTATGACAAAATACCTGATGCCCCTAGACCGGAATTTTCAATTCCTCCCCCTCCTAAATCAAATAGTGACTCTCATGCCGGTGACGGCGTGATTGGCACGACAAACGCGAAATCGATAAAGGCTTCATCAAAGAAAGCCCGTAAGAATTCGGATCAAAATGCAAAAGAGGAAATTCTTGCTTCGGAAGTAAATGCCACATCAGAAGATAAAGGCAAAGAAACCAATCAACCAGGAAGCAAGAAGAAACAAAATAAAGGGAAGAAGAAGAAACAAGGTGAATCATCTCCTCGAAAAAATTCTTCAAACCCTCCTGGCAAAGGGAAACAAAATTATCCATGTCAAATATGTGATGATGAGGATCATTACACAAAGAATTTCCCATTCAAAGCTGAGTTAAAGAGGTTCTTTAAAAGTTCCCAAACCTCAGCTGTGTTAACTGATCCATTTCCCAACCCAGGTCAAAATCTGGTTGATAGTGGAAATGCTTCCCCGTCACAAGTACTTATGTTGTCGGTTTCGAAAAAGCAGAATGATGCTTTGATTTCGACAAGGAACAAAGATTATGGGAATCCTCAGCTTTCGAACGAAAAAGGTAAAGATCAACCAAGTAGTTCGACAACAACTTCGACAGAAGTTGTAACACCCACCATCCCTGAATTAACAATAAAACCGCCAAAGGGTGTAGTACATAAGTCGACATTTAATCCTTGCGCCAGAGCGGCGCAGCATTATAATATAGTGGAAGATTTGGCCCAATCGCCATCCGCTATGACGACTCTTGAAGTATTACAAAATTGTCCAACCCAAAGGCAGGCGTTGTTATCAGCAATTGGTGGGGTTGATCCTAAGGATTCCAATCTTGTATCCTTTGATCACAAGGGATATGATCCTCAGTTACCAGCTCAGCTAGCTTTCCTTATTCAAGTGAAAGCACTCAACAAAACTGTTCACAGAACAATAATTGATGAGGGAGCATCGACATGTATTATGTCGATGAGTTGCTGGAAAACTTTAGGATCTCCAACCTTGTCGTGATCATCGACGACATTAAAAGCTTTCGACGGAAGGACTTATACCCCGTACGGTATCCTTAATAACTTGAAAGTTGAACTAGGAGGAAAGACAGTAGAAATTGATGTTGAGGTCATTGATGGGAATCTTGACTATAACATCCTACTGGGTAGACCATGGATTTATGCCATGGCAGCTGTTGTGTCGACTTATTTTAGGAAGATCGCATTCCCGTTTGAAGGAAGGATTACGATCGTCGACCAACAGAACTTCCTCCCTAATGGTTCACAAGTTACAGGAAGAATTCCCATGATCCATGAGAGAAACCATTCAATGCAAGATATCGGAGTAGGATTATTGAAAGACCCCACATTGATGGGAACTTTCGCGCTACCACCTCCTATTAATATGGGAAATATACCATTTGTAGCAACCTGCAACATGATATCTTCCACGAAGGTCAACATGGATCGTTCAATGGTTTTGCCCCCAAGCCCTTTAGAAATATTGTAGCAATCAATGTTTCAAGCATGGGAGGCGAGCCCAAATCAACGCTCGTCAAGCGTTTGGGTAGATAGGTCTAGAGAATATGGAACCCCATTAGATCCTTGGTCGAAAGTACATGGGACTGACGAAGGAATCTTACAATCAATGATGATTGAGGGGGCACCATGGAATGATCACCACCATCGTTCCCTTCTTCCGGAATATGAAGAAGATACTCAAAGCGACCTTTATCACCCTTCAGTTTTTGAATTCCTAACAAATACTGTAAACACGGTGGATTTCGAGCGAAACCTATCCAATATTGAAGAGACTATAGCCATAAATATCTCGATTAAAACAGATGTTGTAGAGAATATTTATGTCAGCAAAGGTTGTTCCCCTTCAGAACTGGAAATATATAATGCTCTTTTTCGCGAATTTAGAGATGTATTTGCTTGGTCATATGATGAAATGCCAGGCATTGACTTGAGTATCGTTGAACATGAAATTAAAATGTATCCTGATGTCAAACCAGTAAGACAACGACTTCGGCAAGTGCACCCGAAGAAAGCCGCTGCCATTAAGGCGGAAGTTGAAAAACTCCTCCATGCTGGATTCATCTACCCGGTTCCTCTAACCGATTGGGTATCGAATATTGTCCCTGTTATGAAAAAACAAGGGACGATTAGAGTGTGTGTTGATTATAGGGATGTAAACCAAGCTTGTCTGAAGGACAACTACCGTACACCCTTCATCGACCAGATAATTGATGAATGCGCCGGATGTGAAATCTTTTCATTTATTGATGGATTTTCCGGGTATAATCAAATAAATATCCGCCCACAGGACCAGTCAAAGACTGCATTTATTTGTCCGTGGGGCACATTCGCTTATCGAAAATTACCCTTTGGTTTAAAGAACGCAGGGGCAACGTTTCAGAGGGCAATGAATTATGCCTTCCATGACATCAAGAACATTGTTCAACCTTATCTCGACGATCTTCCGGCTCATTCGCGAAAGCGGACTGATCATCCGCAGCATTTAAGAGCGATATTTCTACGTTGCCGACACTACAAGATAAGACTCAATCCGCACAAATGTGTGTTTTACGTCGGTTCTGGTCGTTTACTTGGCTTTGTAGTCTCTAAATATGGGATTCATCTCGACCCCTGTAAGGTTCAGGCAATCATTAATTTGCCTCCACCTTCAAATTTGCTTCAGATTCAGAAACTCCAAAGGAAAGAAAACTTTCTGAGGAGGTTCATTCCAAATTACGCAGAACTTGCTAAGGGTTATACTCGTCTTTTGAAAAAGGATGTACCTTTTGTCTGGGACCAGGTGGCGCAAGCTTCCTTTGATGCTCTGAAAGATTTTCTAGTAAATGCATCATTAATGTACACCCTGGACTATCAAAGAGATTTTAACCTGTATCTGGCTGCAGCGGATACGACCATTGCGATGGTTTTAGTTCAAGAAGTCGATGGAATTGAACATCCTATCTATTATTTAAGTAAAAACTTAAACGATACAGAAAGTAAATATTCTTATGTTGAAAAACTAGTGCTTGTAGCTGTTCAAGCGATTCAAAGGTTTCGACATTATGTCCTCTTTCGGAAAACTACCATCTTGTCAGATTGCAACCCCATGACTTATATACTGTCGTGACAGTTGCTGGGGGGCATATATTCGAAATGGATAGTGATCCTTCAAGAGTTTGATCTGGAATTTATGAAATCCAAATCAAAGAAAGCTCTAGTTTTCGCAAAATTATTGTGCGATCTCCCATCATCGTCCAACGATGAAACATCGGAAGAGTCAATCGTGGACGAAAGTTTGTTTCTGATATCTGTAAGCGATGAGTGGTATGGAGATATCATAGTTTATCTCCAAACCCAAAAATTCAGGCCTAACACCTCTCGCTCCGAAAAAAAACGTATACGATACCAAGCAAAAGACTACATGATTGTCGAGGATACACTTTACCGTTGTGGTGTCGATACAGTTCTGAGGAGGTGCCTTACCCATGAGGAGGCCGAAAAAGCCCTGAATGATTGTCATTCAGGCACGTATGGGGGGCATCAATCTGGATATGCAACAGCACAAAGAATCTTACGAGCAAGATACTTCTGGCCAACCATGTTCAAAGATTGCATAACCGCAGTCAGAAGTTGCCATGCTTGTCAAATCTTTGATAGCAAAACCAGACGACCACCCGCACCTTTACAGCCGATAGTTGCTGTTGGGCCCTTCGCCAAGTGGGGCATCAATTTCATGCAATGTAACCCCACCTCGACCGGGGGGCATGGGTATATTATAGTCGCTGTCGACTATTTTACCAAATGGGCCGAGGCGATGCCTACATTGGATAACACTGGTGAAACAGCTGCCATTTTCTTTTTCAATCATGTAGTCGCCAGGTTCGGCGTACCACAGGCTATAGTTATAGATCATGGGTCGCATTTTCGCAATCACATGATGGTCGAATTAGCTGCCAAGCTAGGGCTATCTCACGACAGCTCTACCCCATATTATCCGCAAGCCAACGGACAAGTTGAGGCAATCAACAAGGTCCTGAAGCGTATGTTGCAAAGGATGATTGGGGTTCATAAAAGAAGGTGGCACCTAATCCTGTACTCAGCCTTGTGGGCTTACCGAATATCGGTAAAGAACGCAACCGGGTTCACACCTTTTCAACTGGTGTATGGCCTGGAAGCAGTCTTGCCAATCCAGTGCGAAATTTCGTCGCTTAAACTCGCAATCGATCTTCTCCCCGGAACTTCAGGAGAAGAGGCTCGTTTCTTGGAACTAATCCAATTGGATGAAACCCGTCGTGATTCCGCTTTGGCTAACGAAGCTCATAAGAAACGAGTCAAGGCTCAGTTCGACAAAAATGTCAAACCCCGTGTCTTCTCAGAAGGTAATTTGGTCTTGCTTTATGACCAAGAATCCGATAAATTGGGAGCTGGAAAATTCAAGTCCTTATGGATGGGCCCCTATATTGTTAAAAGGGTGTTAGCAAAAGGAGCCTACGAGTTAATGGATTACGATGGAATTCCACTGGCGCAGCCCCGCAACGGGTTGTACCTCAAGCGTTACTATGCTTAAATAGTAACCTGCATGCTTTTGTTGTATTTTGTTTTCGCTAAAGTGTTTGTTCTGGTCGAGTGATCCACCTTTTCATTCGTTGCAGATGTCGAACCTTCTGGAGACATGTGTTGGATATGCCGACGGAGCGAGTCGTAGTTCGCGGAACCTATCCTCCGCAGCCTGGGCCATTTTTTATCCAAGCGGCGAGTTAGTAAGTTTCAGAGGTGTATGTATTGGGCAATCGACAAATAACATCGCTGAGTATAGCGCGTTGGTAGAACTACTCTCTGATGCCATCACACGTGGCATACGCCGACTAATTTTCAGGCTAGACTCACAGCTCGTAATACTACAACTCAATGGTATGTATTATGTTCGCAATCCAACTATTTATCGCATGTTCCTAAGGGTTAAGATCTTGGAAAGACGATTTGATTCAATTCAATATCAACATATTTCAAGAAACTTAAACACATTAACTGACTCATTAGTAAACTATGTGTTAGATAGACATTTGCAACATTTATAAAAAGGACACATCATTAAAGATTGTACATATGGATCACATAAATCAACCAGAATAAAACTCAAAAATCAAAATACATATAAGATGTTTATATAAGTTCATACATAATTTTCTGTAACCAAGACAAAATTGGTCATATGACCTAAAAACTCAAAAAGATGCTAGGGGGCACCCTAGCCTAGTGGTGCTCATGATAGTATGTCACGGCCTGTGCAATCATGCGCAAGAGACGAGTCCATCGTCTAGGCACGCCGATAGTATGTCGCTGCAGCTGTAAAGGTAACTCGTCAATCTGTACATCCGGAAGACTGCGAGTAAGGCTCTCAACCTGCTCCTGCACAGCTGTAAGGGTCTCAGTATCATCAAGATCGCGAATAACAACCCTCCTAGCAGGCTCCACTGCCGGGGCAGCAACTGGCGATCTCGGACGAACTGCTGGACGAACAGGACCAATATCTGCATGCACCCAAGAGTACAATTAAAGGTCTTGATAGAATAAAGCACAGCAACATTATGAATAAGAACAGTAAACAGTAATATGGTCAAGGAGTTTACCAAAGGCGCCCCACTGTTCGCCATCCGGTAGCACCAAATCCGGATCACCTCGGAAATCCATACCCACATATGGATACTCGGAAAACGCCATCTCCCGGCGCTCGAACCACCTAAAGAAGGCCTCAGTAAAAGTAATCTGAGGTTGACCAGCATGCCTAGACATGTGGTCGACCCACCTCTGCATGCGTGGCTCGGTCGGAGAAGGCAAGTCGAGTATGATGTACTGAGGCTGCATCAGTGGGATTTTCTCCAAGGCGAAGGCAGTCAGAATAGAACCAAATCCAAAGTTCTTCAGCTTCCCGTCCTTTACCTTGGTCAATTGACTTTTCATATGAACAAGTACTGCATCACACCAGTTGAATACTTTCGGTTGGAGACACTCCAAGGTGTGCTGCATATAAGACCTGTTGGCAACATGTAGAGCTGCACTACCGGCCATCCTACCAATAGTGAACAGAATGGACCTGAGAGCCCGATCAGTAATCTCATGGATAACGATCTTGCCGTCTCTACTCGGCTGAGAACCTTCCCTGCAATACTGGCAGACATAATCTCTGGTGGAATCAGTCCCCCGGGCCGTACCTGACAAGGAAATGGGGGCACCTCGTCTTGACAGTCCAGTCAAGAAGTACATGTCCTCTATGGTCAAGGGGATGGCCTTTCCCCTAATCTGGAACACTTGGTTAACAGGATCCCAAGTGTCAAGCATGTACTGCAACAAAGAAATCTGTGCTCTCATACTAGAGATACGGAAGAACTTCAGCAGGCCACAGTTCCGCAACGCGTTCACCGTGACAGGGTCATGGAGGGCAATCATGTCCTCCTCTTCATGTTCTCGTTCTCGCCACGTAAGGGACATTTTGTTCAAAGTTCCCTGCAAAGCAAGCAAGAGAAAGAGTAAGTTCCTGATTTTGATGAAAAACTGGCGAAAAAATCATCAAAAAATGACCTTAAAAACTCAGTTTTTGAGCCCAGCGCAGGCAGAGAGTCTCCCACCTGCGCTGAGGGTCAGGCTGCCTTAAGGCAGCTTGACCTTCAGTGTAGGTTTCGAAAGGGGAACCTGCGCTGGAACTAGGGCGATTTTGCAAAACCCCTGGGGCTCAGAAATACTGGAAAACAAGCATGAAACAGGAAAATGAAACCATGAAAAGAAAGAGCTAGGTTTTAGCTCCTACCTGGTCCAGACGGCGCCGCAAATCATCCGCAGAATCTCCCGGAATCAGCTGGTGAAAATCAAGGGGGAAGAGGCACCTCCAGAGCTCTAACAAACCAAATGCAAATGAAATGGTAAATGAGAGGTAAAAACACCTTTTAATGGCTTTTTACACAATTTAAAGTGAAATATTAGGGTTATAATCTCATTTTCATGCAAATATTATTCATTTCTAACAAAGTTTGTTGCAGCAATTGAAAATGCAGTACTATACTTGAAAAGAGAAAAGCTAGTATTGGTAAAAAATCAAAATTTGACCATATAATCGAGCAGTTTTACCGTGGAATTTATGCTCGTTAAAAAATAGAAAAGCGTGAGCAGTAGTTTCTTCCAGAGTTTAAGGTCATTAAAAAATGAACCTATTCCGGTAAATAACCATTGTGATCGTAAATTTATTAGCCATAAAAAGCCTTGGTCGTGTTTGCACCCGCCACCTCCATTTTATTTGGCCAATCGTTCACCTCCATATGATTGTTTACCTATTTTGAGGAACAACTGCGAAGAGTGATTTCACTTAGCCATCCTTGTGACACTGCCGTGATTGGAAAATTCCAACCTGTACCTGGAATCTGCTGATATCCCTGTTTATCACTCGTTCCTCAAAAGACGAGTCTTCTTTGAGCTCTTTTCATCTGACTCGTAAAATATGAAAAGTTTGCCGAGTTTTGGCCTTCCAGCTCGTTAAATTGACCGGAAGAGCTATCCCTCCTCTAGATTTTAATCTTTTTGGACCTGAGGGATTATTGCACAAAAAGGTCGAGCGCTTGTTTTATTCGGCTCGTTAAAGTTATCGAAAACTCATCCCTTCTGTATTGTTTTATACTTTTTCGGACTTAAGGGATTAGATGATGAAAAAGGAATTTTGGAGTTAACTTTCTGTACCTTTTCAGACTCTCTAAAAATGAAAAGGACCGAGTTTTCTTTGTTGTTAGACTCGTTAAAATGATTAAATAGTGACAAACTTGTCTTTAGACGAGAACGAGTTTCCCTATCGCTAAGCTCGTTAAAACATAGCGATGGGCTTGCCCGAAGGGCAGGTTATAGAACAAGCATATGTTATCCTCCTCAAGCTTGACAAAAATAAAGAGGTACTGGTCAGAAATGACTGGGGAAAAATTGGGAGAACCTCAAAGCTTTAATGGTAGCAAGTCGCTCTTGAACATGACACTTTGTCCTCTGTATCACATCGGGTTGGGTTGTTTCATTCACTAGTCTCATCACCATGGTCCTCGCCAAACCATCCACATTTGGGGTAATGATACCGATCCATCACATCAGTGTCGTTATATGTTCAAGAGATGTTTTTCAGAAAGAGTCAACCGTGTCCCATCCACTGCCATACATTATCCTTCATCAACCCATGATCGCCACCCTGAATCATACTTCACAGATTGTTTTCACCTCCACTAAAATCATTAGCTCCGTTCCGTGTCACTGATGTGGGATTCATTAAGGCCCTCCTTTGACGGATCGCTTCTTGTCGACTTCAGCTCATTATCCAAGAAGTTGATCTAGGGACAAACCCCCCAGTACTTTGAAGCTTGCATGCCTCAATGGCAAGTTTCTCACTTCCGGCGACAGGTATACATTAATGACCTTCGACCACAAGATTTTGCATGGTGTTCGACGCCAAGTCCTTTATTCACACCACGTGAATTGTACTGCAGTACCTTGAGGGTCATTGTCATTATTGGTGATTCCTCTCGTGCTTATTAACGGTTTACATTATTGACCGGTAATCAAGCGATGTCTTTCCATGTTCGACTTCAGCGCAATTCTCACATGGATCGACTTGTACTTAGAGTGAAGATCGAACGAGTTTTGAAGACCCCGGATCTAGTTTCATCCATCCAGGCCGCGATATATATTCAGGAAATATAAAGACATTTGTTATGTACATCATTGCAGCAGATGATCATCCTACTCAAAGGATGATAATTTCAGCAGAGAATTATCAGTCTACCATCAGACGATCGTCTGTTCTATGTACCAAAATGAATTTATAAAGATGAGCATGGGAATGCCCGCCTCAGCTAGATCATGAAAGCAAAATGAAAAATAATGTATTGTATTGTATTTTATTACAGGGCGCCTCTCAGCGATTGAATGAACTTCGGATCCTCCTGATAAAGCATTTCACCCGATAAACGACCTCATACTTTAGGGGGCAACTGTTATAGACATTTTTGTGCCTTGCAGCATGAAGCATGAAATGTCAATAATCTAAGGGATCCAAAGTCCCTAAACATGTTGTTCCTACCCCTAGAGGAACAACGTCAGCAAACCACAACACTGAAAATCAGTTCTCCACCTGAAAACACTCAAAAACAAGCTATTTCTGGATCATGTCAACTGCTCCACTGAGCATCTGCGCTGAATGTCAACTGCTCCACTCTGTACCTGCGCTGAATGTCAAATCTAATGAAGGCTACCTACGCTGGGCGAGATTGGCCAAGTGGCACAGTCATTCTGCAAGGTGTCAAATGCCCAGGAAGCTTCCAAAATGACACTTGGATCAGAGAATTCGCCTTGTGATGAGTAAGAGGATCTAGATCTCCAAGTGGAAGCAAGAAACTCCAAGTGGACTCAAGAACTGAAGAATAACTGAAGTGGGAGAGGACACTAGTCAGCTTCATGCCAGCCTCAAGCTGACTCATCCTTTCTCCAAAACTCCTATATATAGAGCTCTCTCATGAGGTCTAGAGGAGCTGGAATCTTGTGAATGGAAGGAAGTGTTGTTGGTTTGAGTATAGAACTATTGGGTGATTGCTTTGAAGGAGGTGAAGAGGAGATTTCTTTCTACTGGGAGGTGTTGCTGGATTGGGCCTCTTATGGTTGTAACACTCTCAGAACTTTACTTCTTCCATTAATAAAGCATTTGAGGTTCTTCTATATGCATGTGTCTCTGTGGCGTATTGATGCTTGTATATTTGATTTATTCTAATCCTTGAATCAATTATGGATGTATGCTTCTTGTAGTTTCCTTTTCTTGTGCTTTTGCAGGATCTTTGTGTAGCTGGGCCAGTGAAAGAGCAAGGAGTTGGGAGAAAGCAGAAAAGAGGGAAGATTGGATCAATCATTAGCGGAAGATAACGGTTAGTGGATCTCTTTCTCCTCTCTCTTACATCTCATAAAGAAGTAATCTTGAATAGCTTTGCTTTGATTGTTGCTGAGGTACTATCACCCTTAGAGTGGGATAGGGTCATTCCGTATTGGATACTTTTCCCAACAACAAAGGTGCTTTATTATTTTACTTCTTTCCCATTGTTACAATGGATCTCCTTCAAGAAATCAAGCTTTTACCAAAGGATCCACTTTGATACCAACTATTGGGAAAAATACTGAGGAGGGGGGGAGAATCAGTATTTTCAAATCAATAACTTTTTGCATTTCATATTCATATTTATATACACGACTTCACTAAAAGGAACCTGCATGTGTACGTGACTGTTCTTAAAACAATTAGTGTATATCCAGTGAAATTATGATTCAGTTAATTCATCATATGTTGGTCTTTAACCAATGCATTAGAACTTTGTTAAACAATACATAAATAGTAACCATGTGCTGTAGTAACAAAATAAACCATCACACATAAGCAACACACATGAACACCAGGATTTAAGGTGGAAACCCAATGCGAGAGAAAACCATCTACTACTGTCGTCTATGTCTTCTTTTTAATATAAATAAAAAGTTGTTTACAATATTATATTGGTGCAGAATCATACCAGTATGCAAGAACCCACTTGCAGAAGGTTACAACCTTCACTCATTCTCCAGATTCTACTAGAAGGGAGCTACAACCCCCTGGTTCTTGTATTGGCGTAAATTTGTACCCGTATGCAGCCAACAACTTTCAAAAGGTTACAAACTTCACTCGTTCTCTAGTTTCTACTGGAAGGGAGCTCCAACCCCCTGATATAATCACTAGCTACTACTGGCAGAAAGCTTTAACTTCCTCACTGAAAGCTCCAACCCTCAACATCCTCCATGGACCATGTTTCATCAAATTTTGAACTGGATCCACCTGCTTCAACACATCATAAATTGTAGGTCATGTTTCCTCAAATTTTCATATTGGACCCATTAACAACACCTAAGCTCAACATAAAAAATAAAACTATAACTCATCACTGCAACACTGTCATTTATCTCTAACACAACTGAGTCAATCAATCACTGAAACTCAATCATCCATTTATGACATAAATGAAATCCAAATCGTTAATCTCTGAATCATTCGATCACTGAAGCTTTTGACATCAAAATTTGACACAACCGAATCAATCACTGAAAACCAAAGCATCAATATATGACATAACTGAAACCCAATCATCAATTTCTTAATCAACGACAACTGAATCAATCAATCACTGAAACCTCTGACACAACTGAATCACTCCCTCAAAACCTAATCATCAATCTCTGACATAACTGAAATCCAATCATTAATTTTTGAATCAACCACAACTGAATCAATCATTCATTGAAACCTCTTACACAATTGAATTACCTAATTATCAATTTTTGATACAACTGAATCATTCACTCAAAAGCCAATCAACCGACACTCAATCAAAAAATGAACTAATCAAATGAAACAATTAGACCACTGTAACCAGTGCACAAAACTGAACCCAGAACACTGCATCAACGACAAGAACCAATTGAAACCTCATAAAATCATATGTTAGAATGTATATGCTACTTCAATGAGGAGAACCTATGTGTATACGCTACATTTTGTAACTCAACCTGCATATACCTTGAAAGATACTAAATAATACAACTTCTAAACCAAAACCAAACACATTTTGAAGATCTACTGTCATATTACATAGTTGTAAATAGACAACAACAAAGATCACCCTTCTTACTTAATCAATCTTTTAGCCAGAATCAATCTCCTTATACAATCAGTTTAACTTCAGAATTAATGAAGACATTATTGAGAAACAATAGTAAAATAGTAGCACTGATCATATAGATTAGTCATTTCTCAAAAACAAGCTCTTCCTCTACATATGATACTTGGAAGTGTCAAATTCCCGTGTATGTGCGCCTTCACCTAGGCGAACCTACATATAGATCTGCAAATAATGACTCATAACTTCACAGATTTTCAAGACATCAGATATACCCAAATCATAACATTTAAAGGATAAACCATGAGTCAACACTCATATCTAGCCTATCCATTATCAAATCATACAATGATAAGTCATTTTAGGTCTCATGATCCTGATCCAACACTATATCCAAGGGTGCACAAGATGTTTCAGATCTATATCATAACCATAGCCCTTACAACACAAAATATACTTCAGATAGAAGTATTCATGAAAAACCTGTTTTTTACTTGTGCTTTTAGTCCTTTGATCTTCTCATCCTTACATACTTAGAGTCTTTTCCAATACCATGCACCAAAATAATAATTAGAACCTATGGTATTATTAAACGGGATCAAGTAACTATTATTCCACTTAATATTGTGGGCTAATACCATGGTATGGACCCTTCGTATTCTTTAACATTAATTTTCCATCACATACATGCTTTTCCTTCTGTGCAACTGCATGCATGTGTATATGTGCTTTTTATTTTGTGTACTTGCATGTATACGCGATTTGAACTATGTTAAACATCACATATAACTTAAATCATTCTCTTTCCTCAATTTCTTGATTCTGATCTGATTCTTCTGAACTACCATGCATTCTATCATATCTGTAAACACATCTTGTTAACTTTGAGCCTTATCATTCTTTTCAACTGATTCCATTTCGTCAAATAGGTTTTCATTAAGGAAAACTCATTAGGTAGGTTTCTATCAAGGACAAAATTAACAATCTCCTTGTATCAAACTTCTGATTCTGAGTTGTAAACCTTTTACCATCATTATGTTCCATCATGTTGTTCTTTTGTGTCGTTACTCTATTACTTCTGAATTGACCTGTTACAATGTGAGTTTCCATCATACATTACTTTATCATTTCTGAACTGACTTGAGGATACATCTGGTTATCATATATGTGGGTTGCCATAAAGGATAACACATATACCATAATGCCAACACCAAGAACATCGTAGACTAGTAGCCTGACCATTGGGCTTTATTGACTCTTGACTTGACACATAACTTACTCATGACTAACTCATGATTGTCTCATGACTTATTTCATTTTAAAAAATTGGCAGCAGTTCATTAAAATATTAGGGTCTTCTCCTCGGGCTTCAAATTCTAATGACAACTTCCCACACCTGTAACACTAAAAATTGGATGGCTATATGCAACGAAGTGATCAAAACCAACTAATTTTAAGTAAAATAATGCTTGATAAACCTTCCATTTAGAGGGCCTCCATCAATAAATTCTCTTGTCAAGTCTTGCAACAAATATGTGTTACTCCCATGGAAAGTTTCAATATTGAATGGTCCTTTCCAAAGATTTTCAAATTTTCCATGTTTACCTTTATCTTCATTCCTATCATCCCACTTTAGAACCAAGTCACCAGCCTAAAAATATTTATCCTTCCTCCTCCAATAAAAAAATATTCTTAATTTTATGCTGGATTGATTTCGTATTGTTATACACTTCCTTTCCTGTTTGCTGAAATTGAATCCTATAAATTAGTCTTCTTTGCAAGTCATTTGGTCATGCATCTACTTCCTGCAACAACTTTGTTACTAGAATTCTGAGGAAGAAGGAAAAACAACATATGTTCCATACAACAGTTGAAAGGGTGACATACCAGTTGACTTTTTAGTGCTCTCTCTATCAGCCCACGATGGATAGATCAACTTCTTACACCATGTTTTCTTGTTTTCTTGAAGCAACTTCTTTATAATATTAACCAGAATCTTTTTTGAAGACTCAACTAAACCATTAACCTATGGGAAATATGTAGCAGAGTGACTAAGTAAAATATGTTATTTATGAAAAAAATCAATCATTTTCTTGGACTTGAAAGAAACAATATTATCAGTGATTATCCTATGGGGAAAATCAAATCTTGAGAGAATATTACCTTCCTGAAATTGAATGACGTCTGTTTGTTTCTCTTGCCTGGTTGGTATCACTTTTATCAACTTTGTAAAATAATTCGTGGCTATCAGAATCCATTTATGTTGGGAAGAATATGATGGATGGATTTCCCCTTTCAAATCTAGACCCCACTTCTCGAATGGTGCTTCAACTGCAATGGATTTTAGGGGTAGAGGACAAATATTCCTTTTTCCATGAAATTTTTGGCATTCATGGCAGCTTGAAACCCTTTTATAAACATCAACAAACAAGTATGGACAATGAAAAGCAGCCCTCAAAATCTTTTTAGTTGTGGCTTTCCAAAAATGGTGGCCTCCACAATCCCCTTTGTGAAATTATTTCATAACCTTCTATGCCTCATCCTCCAGTAAACAATTCAACAAGACACCTCCTAAGTCTTTCCAATACAGAAATTGATTCAAAATGTAGAATTTCATAGCCTTTAGTTTCAGAAATCTTTCCTTTGTTTTTGTCATCCCTAGAGGAGCCTGTAAGTGTTGTAAAACATATACTATATCAACATACCATGGAGAGGAAATAAAATTTTCAGATACCCGTTGAGAAGGTTCTAAATCATTTCCGCCTAACAAACAAGCCATAAAATTTATGTCCAATACATTCAAATTTGAATCATCCATTAGTCTTTCCAATCCTTAATTCTTTACTAGCTTGGTAGGATTAATCTCCACATCATAGTCAAGAATAATTGTTATCCATCTGTCTCTTCTACCTTCAACATTAGGTTGGGTCAAAATTTCTTTTACAACAACATTTGGGACATAAGCAGTCACATGTGAATGAATTACATAAAATCTAAAATATTTCAGGGCTTTAACCAATGCATAAGTCTTCTTCTCCATAATATTGTACTTAAGAGAAGAATATTTCAAACCCCTTCCAAAGAATGTTATTGGTTGTTCATTACCTCACTATTTTTTCTGCATTAAGACTACTGCAATGGTGTGCCCTGACGCAAAAGAGAAGAGGATACAATATTTAGTATAATCTAGACTAGCTAAAATAGGAACAGTAGCCAAGGCTTGTTTTACCTCATCAAAAGACATTTGTTTCAACTATCCATCTTATTTCAGTTTCCTTTCTCAGTATGTTGGTCAAAAACCTTATAAATTCTGCTAAGTTAGGAATGAACCTTCTCACAAAATTAACTCTCTCAATTTTAATACCATCTTTTGAGATTATATGCCCCAACAATTTTCCTTCCTCCATTGCAAAATTTGACTTCATTGGATTTAGAGATATGTCAAAACTTCCGCACTTGTCAAAAACCCATTTTAGATGTTGCAAATGATCAAAATACGGTTTTGAAAATATAGTGATATCATCAAGGTAAACTACAATGAACTTATCCTTTTCATCAGAAAATGCAATATCCATGGCCCTTTGAAAGGTGGCCCCTGCATTCATCATCCCAAAGGGAATTTTGGCATACATAAAGGTTCCCCATGGTTTGATGAAATTTGTCTTTTCTTGGTCATCGGGGTGCACCAAAATTTGATTGTAACCTAAGAAACCATCAAGCATAGATATCCTCTTAGATCCTACCACTTTTTGCAATATAGTGTCCATTTTAGTTAAGGGATAATTATCCTTAAGAGATACTTTGTTGAGGTTTCTGAAATGAACATAGATACTTATTTCACCAGTGTTCTTTCTTATAGGGACCAAATTAGAAAGTGATATGAATGGGAAATTTCGTGTTTTTTGTTCTAAATTCCAATTCAGAATAGTAATCGAAGCTTTTGAGGATTATGAGGTGAATTGTAAGTTTTACATGAGTTTTTATGTCTTTATATGTAATTCATGAGCTTAAGACATGAATTAAACAAAAACATTGAACAACAACATAATAGTAATGCACTCAACAATTAATAAAGGAGTTCACCCTTCCTGGGCTACGTCTCCTTGGTCTAGCTTTCAATGGCTTAACCCAATCTCATTATTCTCAAAATACTTTAGTGATAAAGAGTACATAAAGTATGAGAACCAAAAGAGTGGCTAATTACCCCTTCAAGGAAACATTATTCTGCAAAGAATTCTCACTCTAAAAACATGACAACCTAGAGTCATTTATGAAACAATAAGCAAGAAAAGGGTTCTCAAATCAAGACCCCATACTCCATCTCACAATGAGCATAACAAGTACAAAAAATCACTTGAAGTACTAAAAGAGAAATTTCCTCAAAGACATAATGAGAAAAGAGAAACATGAGCTACACTGCATATGTATCAGCTATTGCTAAAAACATATGAAGGTTAGAGAATCCCTAGAAGGTCCTCTCCACTCTCAAAAACCTTCAAAAACTAATTCAACCAACTAGTTCCCATAGACTTAAACTTGCAACAACTCTCTTCAAAAGTGCTCTAGTGGCTCTAAAACCTATTCCGTTGGCTTTAGAAGACCCAAAAATTCCTTTCTAGCATCTTCCTTCTCTTGGAAAGACCAAAACCTAAAGAAGATATGAGCTTTCCTCGCTCTTGCACTATCACTCTACAAATTCCCCCAAATACGACAATGGTCCTACCATTTCGCCCCAAATTGTGCTAATAGAGCACCAATTTAGTTGAAATCTGGTGGAAAATATGGGTACACTAAAATGGCCACCAAGGCCTTAACTCTGAAAAATATGGTCATGTGGGGGGGGGGGGGGGGGGTACGTGCCCGCGGCCAGGGCTAACTGTCAGCCCCACTCAGTCAGGCCCCCACTTTCTTCACCCACGATCTTGTTGACATGTCATATGGCTGGGGATGACCCCTTGTGGCTGGCCCCACTTCACCTAGCCCTCAATCACATTATCGTTCACATGAAAATGTTTAATGGGGTGTTGGGGCTAAGCCCTGAACCCTTCCCCCAATACCTCTGTCGATTACAATTTAAAAGTTGTTTTCTTCTTACAGTTAGCAAGTACCATGGTTAGCCCAATTGGTTAGGGCATGGTGTTTATTATTGAGAGGTCATGGTATTGATCCCTGCAGAGTCTAGTTCTAACTTGAACCAAAATTTTGGTGGCCCCCGTGCTGCCACATGGTGATCGATGGTGTTATCACAAAATCAGGTACTAAGGGCTGCCACTTAGCAAGATCTTATGTAACTATTTCAAACCAGGCTTTAGACTAAGGCTTAGCCTCCTTAGTCAGAGAGGGCTCTCTCACAGACTATGAATATGGATTAATGACAAGGAAAGATGGCTAACTCCTTAAAAAACACATGAAAATAAGCTTGCTGGACAGTTATCAAATTGATTCCCATTGGGCTTATGGAGTCTCACACATCTCAGCAAACCAAAATACTATTTTTCATGGAAGTCAGGACTCTTTACATCTATGCTCAAACATAACTAACATAAAACACAGTCTGCCATAACATATAGGAAGTCAGAGCATGTGGGCATGAGTTCTGAGTGATTATGCAATAACAGAACTGTAAAAGAACACTAAAATAACAAGCCACCATATATTTGAACAATGAGATCTATTGAGAATCCTGAGGCAAAAACAACAGTCATTTGTATTCCTGAAACATGCTTTACATAAACCAAAATAGACTTGTTCTCTATCAAAGTATCCAACCGTTTTTACATTCATCTTTCAGCTCTATATAGAATGCTTACTCTACCTGATTCGAGCTCCCTCCTCCAGCGTGAGGGGAGCTCAATAATTACCTATGATGACACCTACTAACTTTTAACTACCTAATAATTACAGCTGACCCACTAATTGACAGCGCTGGAATCCTAAAGCAAATAAGATTCTAATTCTACATCATGCTGGACATAACATTTATTACAATCAAGAATCGTTTTCTGCCAAGTGGATTACTACAACGGTGGCTTTGAAGGCTTTAATTACAATGAACTTCATTCTTTGACATCTGCTCTCTTCCTGGCGGTGGCTGTGATGGAAGTTTATAGCTGCTTGCTGATCTTTAATGATACATCTTTTCTGTTACCCTGAAACATAGGCCCCTGTTTGCCGGTCCTTGATGTGTTGTTCCCTTCGTTCAGCTGAGATGGCATGAGCTGGCATAAGATGGGCAATTAATGTCCCATGTTGGCTTTGAACACCGAAGGCTTTGATCTGTTCTGTGTTGGCTGAGAATAACCCTAAATTCTCGGTTCTGGTCCCCCATCATCGAGTATGCAGCAGTAGTTACCTTAAGCCTTTAATAACCCAAGAATATAGGATATTACCATGTTACTGATATGTTTACTGACATGCTGGAAGCTTCTTTGATGAACAGGTGTGCCAACCGAAACTTTTCATATGCAGCTCCCTCCAATCCCTAATCACCAAGATCAAAGTGACTTTATGACCAAAAATTCCAAACTTAGGTTAAAATCTTTCACCTTTTGTTAAAGGTACACATGGCGTATGTTGAATGGCTGTAGCAGCTTCCTTTGATCCCTTTCATGTCACTGAGGTGTTCCCTTTGCAAATTTCCGACTCTTCCATCAAACTATTTACCTGCGTTTAAAAACAACACCTACAGTAGTTTCGCAGTTTCGTAGCGCGCTGCGAAACTGCGAAACTGTTTTAAACAGTTTCTCTTTTCCCTGAGATTTTACTGCTCTGCCACTTGATTGCAAAACTCCTGAACACCAATAGGACTGTAACTTTCACTACTTGTATGCTTAGTACAGATGCATGGATATTCTTCATGTACTGCACCAATCTCTGTCACAATACTTGGAGCTGGATAATCTGAGACTTCTCAACAAGAGCCTGTAAATAGTTGAGCGCATTATAGACATTCCACACCTCATTTAGATTTTTGTAATAGTGGCAACAATTTTCTCCACTTCAGAAGGAAACAATACAGACTACAGTTTTCTAGCTTTGAAGCCATACCTACAGGTTTTCTAATGGAGTTGAAAGTAATCTGCTTAATTTCCTCAACAGTTCCAATAGAATCAGAGACCGAAAGACCATTCTCTCCATCTTCTACTGTCACATGATCTTTGCTTTCCATGATTTCTACTATTTCTGATTCAGTGTAGGAAGTAACATCATTGTTAACAATACTAACAGAAGGATCATTAGTCACACCTACACCATTACTCAGCTTTGTACTTGAACTATTTTCCTTGAATGTCAATGGTGACAGTGCAATGACATCTTGAGCAGTTTCCTGTAGTCTAACTATTGATTCTGCAAGAGAACTGCACTTTTTGTTGAGTTGATCAACAATGGTACTGAGTTGATTAACCTTTTCCATAAGTTCAGTGTTTTCAATTACTAGTTTCTCAACTATGGCAGCAGCTGCCTCTTTCTGCATGCGTGAATTCTCTGCAATTCGAGCTGCCTCTGTTAATGGATCTTTTGCAGAACCCCCATCAAGCCATTCTTTTGAAACTTCTGGAGTGGCGGCAATGGCAATATCCTGCTCAACTTGAGAAAAATTCTACAGCTCATTCTCAACATAACACAATAATACCATCATGGCAGTTTATAATATCCAGATGCAACCTACTTTGAAGAAGAAACTCAAGGGCTGCATGGAAAAAGAATCCAAAACGTTGTCCATCATCCTTACGGCGTAGATGCAACCAACCCAAAACATTCCATTGTCTAGTTCTATAAAGTACACAGACAAGCCTTCCACATTTCCATGCCAGATTTTAATTTTGGTACCTCCCCAAGAAAACTCTTTCCTAAATTCTAAATCGTGAACCTTGTTGTAATCAAGACAATCGTATTTTGGGCAAATGATCTCAGCATTATGTCCCAATTCTTGAACTGCACGAGAAAGACTTGTAACCACATCTTCCAGTCCTCCAACCTTTGCAACAGGTGTCATTTCCACAGCTATATGCGCAATGTTCATTGGTGGCTCCCTCAGAATTCCTCCAACCACAGCAACATGGTAGTCCATACCATTTCTATTGTCATACAATCCACCATGTTCATCGCCTCTTTCAGAGAAAACAAAATCCATCATATATGCATCTAGTGGAATTTTAACGGTTGTCTTCACATGGGAGCCATTATCTGTCGGGATCATTCGTTGGGGTGGAAGAACACCAAGTCGATGAGTCCATCGATTGAACGAGCACCAAAACCATACTTCAGATTTACCATTCAAAACTGTATTAGATGGGTTATAAGAGACTGTAACAGAGTTCCCAGCTTCAACTTTACTAGGTTCGGTGTAGAATATATGTTTTTGTGACTGTCAAAATAATGTCATTGTTTTCTACATCCCTTCGATGTGCAGAAGATTCATTTTTTTTTTTAAATTCTGTATCCCACCAGGAAGCAGTGATGAACTTTATTGAGATTGCCCTAGGAGTGAAGGCCTGTAGAAAGCATGACTCTGGGCAATTTCAATTCTCTCCCGAGGATCATCCATGGTCTCATCCCGTAATGCTTGAAGAATTGCCTGTGTTGAGGAGTCCCTTGTAATCAATATACTGTAGAGAGTCTTCAAAATGGGGCACAACTCCACTGGTGTTGTGGGTTTATTTCCATCAGGATGCATGAAGCTTAAGCTAGAATGACTAAGCAACTCGTAAAATGTCCCTATAGCTGACACACCCTGAATCATTCCCTTGCCTTTGATATTCTAGGACAGTAACTTTTGGCCTTTCTACACCTTCAAGAACCTCTTTACGCAACTCTTCTAAGCGAATTCTTTCATCTGCAGCATATTGGTCAATAACAGCGAGATTTCCTTGGGCAACAACAGCAATGTATTTCCTGTCGATTTATTGAAGAACGTTTGCTTTCATCATACAATCCTTATTCATCGATTCAGGGACCAAACCACTGTTAGCTGAAAGCAGTCATCTGTGGAAGAAATAAGAACTCCGGACCCCTAAATCGCTCAAAAAATCCATAGCGGCCTTGAAGTGATGGGTCTTGAAACATGGACTCGCATTCCTCTACAAATCCAACAGCAACCTCAACACTATCGTCTGTAGGATTCTCCAGCAAAATAGTAAGAAGTTCCAAAGCAATGATCTCATGTGCAACTTGTTGGTTCACTAGGTCAGCTATGAATTTTGTTGCTGGAATGACTATATGGCCAATTGTTAAATGGCGGAAGAATAATAGAAGCATAACTGCATGCGGGTTTTTTTTTTTAACATGTGTCTATGTCCTTTGTCGGTGGAAGAACTAATGAACGAACAGCTAATACCGTTTGCCAAATCTTAACATTTCAAAGGCTCATCACTGACACGTACACGATCCCACAACCATGTATACTTGAAGATGACATATGCGCTACCTTTTAGTCGATAACCAGCATCTACTTCATGAGAGGAATTCACACTTATACAAGCATTTTTATCCTGAGAAAAGTTCTTATCATCACAAAGAGCCTGAAGAACCTCAGACAACGGTGGAGCTGACATCAACGCCTTGATATCTTCAATATTATCTGAAAGATCTGACATTAGACCTTTAAGCACATCAACCTCATCCACGGCAGTTGTAGCCAGTGTACCAATATGGAGATCTTCCTCGGGAACATTATTTGTCTGTGCATATTTGCCAGAACTTTCATCTTTGGATGTCTCAGCTTCATTTGTATACAAGCTGGGATCTCAAATAGCTTAGGGCATCTGGGATCTTGTTTTGCATCTGTAGAGTCAAACATATCTTAAAACATAGTTATGAAATATGACGACTGTTGGATTCTTCCAAACGTTCTAATATAGAAAGAGCTCTCAAGTAATCACTTGCAGAAGTCTGAAAATCCTCTCTTTCCAATGATGCATCTTCTAAGGCACTATACCACGACCAGCATCTTCTAAATCTTGATATTCTTTCCTTCTTATGATTGGCACCTTATTCAAAAGCCACCTTTCTATTAACCTCAGCTGTCATTGACAGTGGAACTGATTGAGGACTCTTATCCTGGTTAACAAACTTTAAACTCTCACTAGAAGGCAAGCAAGCCTGTAGCCATAACTCAGATGAATTACAAACTTCACCATCAATTTTCCGAAACAAGCTTTTCTATGCATATATCATATTCCCACAGAACCCATAGGAGACAAAGGTGATATGGGTGAGCAATGGTTTCAGACAAATTCCCAATTTCGTAGCGCAGCCAGTGCAAATTATGAATTATGCGCTACAAAACCACCTAAACAGTTTTGCGCTACGAAACTGCTAAAAGGGTTCATGTGCTTATTTGTAGACATTTAGCATTGAAATTTTGTCAGTGATAACAGATGGGTTGGGCCACGTGGCAGCATGTGTTTGGAAAACATGTCACCAATAAAACACTTCCACGTTAGCGCAAACCAAACCAATAAAATATTGACAAGTGGTGTGAACCAATTGGTACGCCAAACCCATCAAAAAATTCAACCATGCCCAATAAGTAGGCCATGTCATCCTACCATTTCAGTAGTATAGAGTGTTGACTAAGCTGTCACAATTTTTCCAAATTCGCCTATTTGAGAAATCAGACAGAATGCATTTCTGGGAGCATACTATGTCTGTTTTGCATGAAATGAGTTGCAAAATATATAGAAAAACAAGAACATGTGGTTATTTAGGTTCCACACTGATCTGATAACTTTGAATTTGAAGCAAATTTTTGAGCTCTGAATCACTTCTCCCCAATCAGAGCTTTTGTACCCCAAAATATCACTTTCAGTTGTTCAATAGATGAGGGTACAATTCCCTCAACTTTCTAATCTTGATACATTTTTTCTTGATAGGATTGATTCCTTTGAGCCCCACATGAAGGTAGTCCACAATCCCTCATTTTGAAGTCCATGTTCTACTGTCAAGAATGGTGTCTTGTTTTAGTTCTTCAAGATACTCAGGAGAGAAATCCTCAATGGAATTCTTGGCTTTGTGTATGTCGCAATGGCGATAAAAAACAATATCCTTCCCAAAAATGAAATCCAATGGTGATCTTTTGCAAAATCTTTACCAAGGATTAAATCCAAAAAGACTTCGACAAATAACCCAAACAAGCTTCACATGGAAATACTTGTATAATGAGTACTTGATACATTTGTAACATACTGAATGTGCTGCAACTACTCATTCCAAAGTTTAGGATGCTTAATGAAATGTTCACAAATGGAAATTCATCTTACAATATGGAATAAATTTGACTCCCAAATTCCCATACAAATTGACTCATTATCAAGCCAAAATAGCATAACAATGCCAAATAAATTATTGTTGCATATAAGTGATTTATTCACAAACATCACTATACAAAATGCCCAACTATGGGAACATGCAACAAGTTCTTTACAAATATATTTACAATATTCAACTCGACAATTAGTCCATCCGTTTCTTACCCAACCAGGTGAATGGACCCTCTACTTGAACTTGTTCTTCTTCTTGAGTCTCTTCATGGAAGGTCGCAACTTGTGCCAATTTTTCCTTTGTCGCTTCCACTTCAGGTGCTTGCATGTCTTTCTTGGAAGATGAAGTTGCAAATGAAATTTCCAGCACTTGCCCACTGATATTACAATGGGTGCATAAATTTTTGTGCTTGTTGCTTGATGACATTGTCTTCGAACTTAGAAGAGAGTCTTTCTTCCCTGTTTCATTCCCACATTCAAGAAAATCTTTCCTTTGCTGACACTTATTCACACTATGGTTAGGTGAATGACAGAAGGTGCATGGAACCATATTCCATAAAACTCTATTAAATTGGTCATTTGGGTCAAAATCAAAGAAACTATTTGAGCGAGGCTTATACGTTCCCTTGTTATCCTTTGAACCGTGCTTCTTATGCGAGGAACTTGAATGCCGAGAGGAACTTGTATGAGTCTCTTCTTCAACTTTCTAACCTCTCTTTAGAGAAGTCTTGCATTTCATGTCCTCCTTTTTCTTTACAAACCAATATGGTATTAATTCTGGAAGAAAATCCCAACAATTTGCCTCCTCATTTCCTCTCTTATGACAAAAAGAACAAGATACCCAAGAGCTATCGCTGGAAGACCATTATTCCTTTTCAACATAGCCCAAACCTTCATATCGTAGTCTCTCCTTTGCCTAAATTGGGTGGATAATTCCTTGATTGTTCACTCCAAGGCCTCCTCCCTTGTAACCCATCTTGGACAAGAGATTTGTTCCTATATCTTTGCTATGTTTCTCAAAGGCTACAAAAGAGCTTAAATCAACATTTTTAAGTAAATAAACTACATGCAAGTGCTTACCATTCTCCTCATCTTTTGACTGATGGACAAATATGCTCTTAAAGTATTTCCTAATTCTTAAGGTGTTTTCTTGGACTCTTGGTCTTTCTTCTTTCATCTCCTTATACTTTGGCAATAATAGAAATTGAACCTCGACATCATGTGGACAAAATATGTATACTAGGCCATCTTCCTTCTTTGAGGGGATTTCTACACTAGCCTCTTGTGGGTACTCATCCAACAATTCCTCCTACTTCTCTTCTCTAGATGAAGTGGTGGAGGATGCTTCATGGAAACCTCCTTGTGTCCTTGGTACATAGGAGGCATCCTCCATTTTACAAGAGCCATAGGTTTCATTCTTTCCATGTCCACAATATTTGTTAGTATTGGAGGGACTCTTTGCTACTTTGGTAGAACAACATTCATCAGTATGTTCCTCAACAACCTTCTGCAACACGAGGCACATCTTTTCTTCTCTTCCTTACCATCTTCAAGTAGTATTTTGAGCTCCATGTTCTCTTGTTGGAGAAGTGAAATAGTGTCCTCTGAATCTTGGAGACTATCATGATTTTAACTCATTCCCATGCTCATTGAAGCCTCAACTATAATTTGAGCTATAACGAGTGCTGGAGATTGTGGCAATCTTTCTCTCCTGCCCAAACATTGTCCTCTTTTGAGCTTCAAACTTGTAAGCTTCACATTCACTTGCAAATAGTTAAATCCTCCTTGCACAAAGAAAATCAATAGCTCTGATACCAAACTTGATATCAATGGGAAAGTTAGTGTTTGTTGTGCTAAATTTCAATTTAGAATAGTAAACAAAGTGCTCGAGGATTATGAGGTACATTGCATGTTTTACATGAGTTTTTATGTCTTTATATGTAATTCATGAGCTTAAAACATGAGTTAGAAAAACACTAAACAACAACATAACAATAATGCACTTATAAAATGATAAAGGATTTCACCCGTCTTGGGCTACATCTCCTTGGTCCAACTTCCAATGGATTGACACAATCTCATTATGCTCAAAATACTTCAGTGATAAAGAGTACACAAAGTGTACAGACCAAAAGAGTGGCTAGTTTCCCCTTCAAGGAAACATTTTTCTGCAAAGATCTCTCACTCTAGAAACATGAAAACCTACAGTTAGTCATGAAGCAATCAACAAGAAAAGGGTTCTCAAATCAAGACCCCATACTCCATCTGACAATGAGCATAACAAGTACAACACATCACTTGAAGTACTAAAATAGAACTTTCCTCGGAGACATAATGAGAAAAAAGAAACATGAGATACACCATAGATGTCATAGATGCTGCAGAAAACATATGAAGGGTAGAGAACCCCTACAAGGGCCTCTCCATTCTTAAAAGCCTTCAAAAACTAATTCAACCCACTAGTTGATCCTACCACCCATAGACTTAAACCTTTAAGAAGTCTCTTTAGAAGTGCTCCAATGGAACTGATACCTATTCCATTGGATTCATAAGACCCAAAAAATCCTGTCTAGCCTCTTATTGCTCCTGGAAAGACCAAAAACTAAAGAAGATATGAGATTTCCTAGATCTTGCACTATTCACTCTACAAATTTCCCCAAATCCAACATCGTTCCTCCAATTTCACCCCAAATTGTGCTAACAGAGCACCAATTTAGCCAAAATCTTGTAGAAAATGTGGGCACATAAAATGGCCACCAAGGCCTTAACTCTGAAAAACATGGTCATGTGGGGGGGCCATGTTCCTGGGGCCCGGGATAACCATCCACCCCCACTGGTTGAGCCTCCACTTCCTTCGCCCATGGTTTTGTTGATAAGCAATATGGCCAAGGCTTTCCCCTCTTCACCTAGCCCTCAGTCACGTAGTGGTCATATGAAAATGTTTAATGGGGTGTCAGGGCTAACCCTTAGCCCCTTCCCCCAACACCTCCGTTGATTACAATTTAAAAGTTGTTTTTGTCTTATGGTTAATAAGGACCATGGTTAGCCCAATTGGTTAGGCCATGACACTGTTTATTAAGAGGTCATGGTATCGATCCCTGTGGAGTCTAGTTCAGACTTGACCCAAAATTTTTGTGGCCCACGTGATGCCACATGAAATCCTTCAGTTGGGCCATGTGGTAGCATGTGGTTGGCCACCATGCCACCAATAAAACACTTCCACATCAATGCTCTTAGGTTCCTATACCAATAGGAGTCATAATTTTTGAATGGCTGAGATCAAACCTGTAATCTATACATACCTTTGCTTCCTACAAATGTTTTCCATACTTAAGAAAATAAAAAAATGTAAAGACTGTATGTCCTAAAAGAATAATCAAAGGACATAAAGAATTATAAGGTAAAAAAAGATAAAAAAATATGAACCCCAAGAGAATAAAAAGACCATGAAAGTGAGTAAGTCAAAATGTCACTACTATTTACTTTTTGTGAAAAATAAATGATTGTGTGTAGGCTGTAGTCTTTACCATAATACATGATAGTCAAAATGTTTAAACTTGGCTATTTCATGTTTCAGTTTCATGTCTATAGATAGAGAATAAAAATCCAACAAAACTGTTTAATCTTGATAGATAAGTAAATAGGTAGAGTAAATAAAAGGAGCTCAATTGTTTAATCTGAGCCCTTTGATGTAATAAGGTTAGATTTAGTTATTTTACTATTGTAAAGAAAAAGAAAAATGTTTGATAAGGGTTTGCTAGCTCAAATGCACCCTAATAAAGAGAAGTAAAAATGGTAGGATGAGTAGATGGGTAAGCAGTAGAAAGGTTGCATAATTTTGATGATTGATTAGACAAAAGCATGTGTATCATATTTTTCATCATAAAAGTTCCAAATGTGAATGGGTACTCAAGCATGCAAACGGATATCAAAGTCAATCAATTAATTTCCCTCATTCATTTCACCTTTTACTTAGCTAATTCCCAATACTAAAGTTCAAGGTACTTAAAAACCCTAAGTCAAATAGGCTCAAAGAATTTCTCTAACTTTTGCAGGGACCAGACCCTCGACTCAATGACTTATAGGCAGTAAGTACTAAACCCCCTCATAAACATTCATTCCTCGCTTCAATTCATTCATTTTCCCTAAATAATAGTCTTTCCTAAGGTTAAATTTCTTTTACCTAGGAAAAAGTGTTTATTCCCCCACATAACTCATTTTTACATCAAAAACCTACAAAAATACTATATCCTAAGTTTTATGGAAAAAAATTAAAAATCATGAAATATTAAATACTTAGGGTATTGTTCCCCTTTCTGTTCATTTTACTAATTACTAGTTTATTTATTAAATCCTAAACAAAATCCTATTTCCCGTATAAATTTAGCTCCCGAAATATTAATTAACCCCACCCTAGCTTAATTATATAAGTTCTAATATTACCCATAACCCTGAAAATCCTCTAACTAATCGACCTGCAATTAAGTTAGTCTAAAAACCCAATTAAATCCCCTCGCTAATCACCCCAATACCTTAACCCCATCTTAATCCCTCATTAAATAAAAAACCATCACGCTTAAACGCCCACTGGGCCCCCCACTACCCTTCATGCAACTCCATTGCCCGATCACCACACGATCACTCCCTCCACATTTGACAGCCCTCATCCATTTCAGCTGGGCCTTGACGTCCGAACATTACCCAGTCAGAAAGGGTTGTTTTCCGCTGGGCCCCCAAGGTTACGTGTTGCTCAATGAATGGAATCGGGTGGCCTCCCCCCAATACCACCAAGCAGCCAAAAGAGGTGCAATTGAAACCAATTACCACCCACCCACTAACAAAAAAATAGCTACTGTTCACCCTGCTATGTGACAAATGACCATTGTTCACCCATACCTGGCAATTTTAACTTTCTCGTATAAAGCCAAAAAGCCCCAAATCATTCATTTTTATCGTTTTTTCAACTGTAAACCTCCATGCACGCACCTGTGGGCATCGAAGCTATCAACCCACATACAATTGCACCCTGAAGGCACCACAAAGCTCCCAGATTTCCTTCCAACCTACTCAGAACCTTTTCAACCATTCATAGTTGCCAACGGACCTGTTCAGAGCTAGTTCTCCCTAATTCTAGGTATTTAAGCCATAATTCACTAGAAAACCTCTCAAATTTCAAAACCAGTTACTAAGTCTATTAGTTAAAGTAAAAATTAATTAAAGCAACTCAAGTAACTTTCCCTTATACTGTACTCAACCACC
Source organism: Pinus tabuliformis (assembly GCA_031772625.1). Taxonomy (NCBI): domain Eukaryota; kingdom Viridiplantae; phylum Streptophyta; class Pinopsida; order Pinales; family Pinaceae; genus Pinus; species Pinus tabuliformis. Next base: position 344,687,926 of record CM062819.1, on the reverse strand, counting down.
TTTGCCCTAAGAAACTGAAAATCATCTCCCCCATTCTCAAATGCACAAGAACTGAGAATGGTTTCCCCAATTTCCATGGATGTGAGACATATTTCCACTCCTCACCTGGACCTATACCACCTCCCCCTTACTGATAAAGATTTCCAAATCAAGGAAACCTTTGTCCTTAAATCCCCTCTAAAACTATATTGACGATATAGGGATCAATACCTGAACCATGCTGATAAAATTTGTATTTGGGAGTCCAATTTGCCTAAGTACCAATTCCCTGAAGTTCACATTTTCCTAGAAAATGTCCATTACTGGCATGCAAACTATATCCCTAGCAAAAGAGAAGTGATGTCCCCTAACCAGACTGTACTTTTCACCATCACTGCTAAATCAATAAATGATATGTTGCAAATTTAGCTTGGCTAAAACCTAACCCCTATCTCAATTGGAAACCTATTAGACTGATTCCCCAAGCTTACCACTACAAAACTTGCTGAGATGTTCCAAACCTTCATCAGGGAGGACAAGTATATCCCAAAGGATCCTCCTCCATATGTGGCTACCATGTTTTCCTCGTTTGGTTAGGACATTGTAGCAATGATATCTAGTGTCCTAGGTTACACCACCAATGAGTATATAGATGAAATCATCCTAGCTTTCATGTCCATGTTCACTCCAAGAAAACCTCCTTCTGTCATGTATGATCTGACAAGTTTATAGCTGATAGGATGCATGACCAATTCCTAAGGATGAGTAATGAGCGAGTCTTTAAATATTCTTTTGTCTTGTATCACCTTTTTCTATATTACCAAGCATATAAGTTCCCCTTTACTCTCCAGAAACTTGACATAAAAGGTCACCCTAGATCAGTAATTTTTTGAACTCCATTGATCCATAAATGTAATTCTCCCTATTCATATATAGAATTTATAGACCTATTTATACATCCCATTATGACAATGCTGCTAGGAAGCCCTCCTCAAAGAATCAATTCAAATGTAAGGAGGATCCTACAACTCTCAAAACAACACAAAGTGGGGGATTGGTACTTGTACCAAAACCACACTGAAATTAGGATTTATGGCTGTGAGTTGGCCCCATATAAACTATCGAGATACCTCTGAATGAGGTTATTTCTCTGGAGTGCTACAAGCAGATAATCAAGTCAGATGAGGTACACTTTGTCAGAGCCAAAAAGAAGGCCCAACTCAGGATCGTAGACTAGTTAGGCCCCTTTATTTGTAATAGCATAGAAGCTGGAAATGGGTTAGACCGAATCCTTCAAAGACTAAGTCTGAAATAGAGCTTCATATGGAGATATGCCCCCCTGGACTTCATTTGCAATAGAAGACAGAAAAACAAGATGGCTCTCTACATTCACCATCGAATCCCTGGAATAGAAAAATATGCAAATCAATTGGAATGGGTGGAGAATACTTTAGAGGATAGGGATAGCACTGAAGTTGTTGTGGAAAACACTTTAATTTATCTAGAGAAATACCTTGATGACGGTTCTTTCCTACATGTGTCAGGAGAATTAGAAGCTTAAGAGGAATCACAGGTACAACAAGAGTCAAAAGAACCAGAATAATCGGAGAAAACAAACAGGACAGAGGCCACTATGAGTAATCCCCCATTCTTACATACTCCTCTAAAAGAGAAGAAAATCCTCAAGAGAAACAGGGAAGGGGCCACTACCTCAGGAAGAGCAACATCACAGGCTTATGCAGAGACAAGTCAGGCAAAGAGACAAAGAATAAATACTATTTCTGAATAGGAATATACATAGGAGACAATTGATGTTACAAGCACTGAAAGAGAAGGCAGCAGGCATGTCACTCCCTCTAGGTGCATCATAGAACCTTCCACATAACATACAAGATACTGGAAAGAAAACAAAGTGTGGAGGTATCCTCTTTCAGAATGCTAGTAGACAAAGACCAGGACATCAATGAAAGATACAAAGAAATAAAAGCTAGAAATGAGACGTTGAAAGCCTAGACGTATGCACAGTACTTGAAGATGACCCCCACTAATCAGACAAGGATTATGTTAGTCTATGATGTAAAATAGGGGAAAATGCAAATGACATTCATGAAGCCCACTACTCAGCAACTGAGAACAGTAGTAGACTTCAAAAAGATAGACTTCAAAGTACTAGCAAAGGACATTCATCCTATTCACCATATTGAGATGCACAAGCAGACCTGGGAGATGATTTTCTCCACCTTGACATGGAAGTTCATCACTGCCCTCCAATTGCAAAATTCCCTGAATAACATACCAGTGCAGTTCCAGTTGGAGAAGGCCTCTTCACAGGCCAAAGATACCATAATCAAGTCCTTAGAGGACTTAGTCATTGAGTTGGGACACAATACCTAAGATGTAAAAGCCAGAGAAAAATTAATCAAGAAAAAGAATGATGATATATTTGCTCTAAAGAAACAACTCAATATTCCCCAGTTGCATCACCCACAAACAGTAGAAGTCCTAGAGGCACAATATGGACATGAAAATCTCATGGACTTGGTCCGAATGCTAAATGACCAACTGAAATAGACAGAGAAGGAGTTGAAAATTTTGATTCATTCCAAGAAAAGTGACCTGGCAACAACTTCCACAACTGCTATTCCCATAGTGACAACATCAGTTCCTTCTACGCTGGCAGCATCATTGGCACCTACAGCTTCACCTGCCACAACACTTCCAATCACAACTGAATCTACAACAACAGGAACACCAATAGAGAAAATAATAGGGCTAGTAAAAGCCATGGAGGAGATGTCAATCCAGGAAACAGAGCTCAAAATGCTAAAGGAGAAAGTGGCAAGCTTAGAAACTGAATGTAATCTTGCCCAAATTCAGCAAAGAGAAGAAACACAGAAAGCCCTAAGAATGGGTGAGAAAATCAAAGTCCTCGAGAAAGATTTAACATTGAAAAAACCACTAGGATAGAGTAAATAAATGCTCTGGGCCAATATCATTGACCCTTGCAATGATATTTGGCCATCAATTCAAGTTATATTTGAGCAAACAGAATTGGTGAAGGTAGCCACTGAGGCTATCCAGAAAGTAAGAGAAGAATTAGGAGACCATCCAGAGGATGCTAATAGACTCATCCACCTCCTAAACAGTAAGAATAGGCATGAGCTCCATGAGCTTGGTGTAGAAGATAGGACTGAAGCCATCCTAGTAATAAAAAAGTTTCTTTCCAAAATAAACCTTATGCTCAACTTAGAAGAAAAGTGCCACAACATGCAGGTGGCCATTAACAAGTTTATGGCCAAATTTCAAATTTTGAGCGACAAAGGCCTTCCTAGCCCTATGGTCATCCATGATAAACTCATGACCCAATTGGACTACACTGACAGACTTAGGAAATTGGCTAAGGAACAAGCCAGTACTTCAGGTATAAAAGCCTTGCCAACTGGAAAAGTATTGTATGATACTTTCAAAAATCTATTTTTTGTAGAACATGAGGTGAAACATTTGTTTGCCACCAAGCCCAATTTTTCTAAATACATAGAGCCAGAAGAAATTTACATAAGAATGTTGAAAGTGAAGTTACCTGAGGATGAATGGTGGGAAAAAATGAAAGATTTTCTATGAAAAGTTTTACATTAGGAAGTTATCACAGTAAATCTAAAGGTAGCCAGATGAAACAGGTAAAATACAAATCATCAGGGTCAAAGAGTAACAGAGCCAAAGAGTATCAATGAAAGATCAAAGTGAAGAAGATTCGAGCGTACAAATATTAGCTAGCTTAAAGGGCTCCAACTCAACTACAACAACCAACACTACCACAATAAAAGGGACAACATGATGTAGTTTTCCATCTAACTATATCTTCATGCTTGAAGATATTTTATTTCCTAGATTAAATCTCAAACTGTTATGAGATATCTTGTAAATATTTTTTGTATAAATACTTGACATTTTGAATTATTTAGGGTGGATTCCAAGACATTTATATAGAATTTTTCTCTGAAATCAGAGTTCTATTATATCAATGACTGGATTGGCTTGCTGGATCAGGGAATAAAGATAAGATATTTTGCAGGATTCTTGTGTAAAGTGAAATAAAAATAAGTATTCTCCTATGTTCAATGCTATTTTCCTTATGTTTTTTCCATAATATTTTGTGTAAATTTCTAAAATCTAAATGTATAACAAGGAATGATATTTCAGAAATTGTTTAAACACACTATGTCTTGACTGTTTTACATTCCGAATGTTTTCTCCTAAACTATCTTAGCTGGGGAATTCTTAACTACTCCTTAGCTTCCATAGTTCCCCCCCCTAGTCTATAACAAAGGATTCTTAATTTCCCTTTGTTCGTGATCACCTTCTTTTCTTCATTCTAATCCCAGTCCAAGGATTCGTAGCTACCCTTTCACCCTGGTTAGAACCATTTCATCCATTAGACCTGAAGATTTTCCTTTTGCTTTGCTAGCCTTCCCTCTGAACATACCCTTTAGTAATCTGGTCCAATTATGTTATCCATTGATTGAATCCATAGCCCAATGGCTTTAAGACAAAGCTCTATCGATTTGTTTCAAGAATTCCACCACCCAACCTTCGATAAAAATTCAAAACTCCATGAACACTAAGAACTAGCCTAAAATCTAATAAAAACAAAGCTAAATCATATAGAGAGAGCCCTCTCTAGACTTAGGTTGGCTAGAGCCTAAGCCTAAAATTTGGTTTGTGGTTATCTTGAATGATTCCTTCTTTCTATAACTTCTAGGGAAAACTTCTGAGTGATAACATAGTGGCAACCATACTAGGGACTCAAATCCCTAGTCTTAATAAACCTTTGAGAAAATTTGAAATCTTTATTTCAAGCCTCTTGAAGGGTTTATTAGAAGTTATTTACAAACTTTCATAAAAAGAAATTAATTAGAAAAAATTGAAACTTTGGCTTCAAGGAGAACTCACTACTAGGGCCAATCCAGATCCAAATCCTGCCCCAGTAGTGGATAATCCCAACTTGATTTCGAGAAGATCTAGAAGAAAAAATAGTGCAGTAAGTACAACACCTTCAATCAAAGTAGATTCATGCCTTGATGAGTGGTTGTTTTTAGAAGACCTCCCCTTTGATGAGTCATTTGACCTTTCCCTGTTTAGAACTAGGTCTGAAAGTGCACTTGATGACATAGTTCTAGATCCTAAGTTTATTGCGGATCTTGAAGTCCAAAAGGAAAAATAGTCAATTGATGAGTATATTCTAAATTCCCCTCAGTCATCCCTTACTACTACTAAGATCCCCGAGCTCTCTAAACCAGTGTCAACTACCCTTAGTTCACCATTATTCACTTCGACCTCTAAAGTTCATTCCTCACCTCCATTTATACCCTCACTTCCCCACCAACCTATCATTACACATGAATCACCTATTACTCCCAGTTGTTCAACAACTACTGTATCATCTCCTGGTTCACCAACCCCACTTCTTAGCCCTGCCCCACTTAGAGCCATGGAAAATAGATATGCTTGTTGGGTAGCGCAAGCCCCACAGAACGAGTATGGGGTGCGAAGCCTAGAATTTTGGGTAATAATAGGGAAAAAGACTCCGCAGAAAGCGCAGAGTGTGAACTATAGTAGGTTGAGTCAAAGGGTAGTCCGCCAAAAAATAATGTAAAGAAATAATATTAGAGTTAGCTTGCGGAGGGATCACGGGCCAAGGAAAAGTATAAATAGTGTGGGGCTCTATGAGGGAAAGTAGCTCCTTTGAAAAGATGGATGTAATGGGTTCTGAAAGGAAATAGCTTGAAAGCATATGTAAGTCCGAGTCAATGGAGTACAATAAAAGGTAGAGGCTCTACAACTATGTGCGTAGAGGCCTGGAAAGTTTGCCATTGTGTGCACGGACCCCTGTAGCTAAGTGCATAGGGTGGATCTAGATGTATTGTTGAAGATTGATAATAAAGATAAGTTTCCTCTGAATTCTGTGTTAATTGCGATTGTACTTTTTTATGATAAATGAACTGTTATGATTTCTGCATTTGCTATGGTTGAATTCATGTGAACTAGATTAATCTTGATGCGCGAATAAACCAAAAGTAATACATGTTTGATTAAAGACTGTTTTAACCATATCAAACCAATAATAAGTGATTCCATCTATAATAAGCGCGAAAAGGGTATTCCGATCTGCGCAGCTCTGGCATAGTGCAAGGTTGCAGTATAGTGCGCAAGCCCCAAACCACATCCAAGACATCCCCAGGGTGTGGAAACCTGGTTGCAGCACCGTCCCCTACTACCTCAGGTGAGACCTCAGTCCGCGCTTCGCGGGCTATTGCTGAAAGGGCCAGTATCTGCCGGATTTGTTTGGCTAAATAATTCTTCCAAAATTGGGTCAAGCCCATATCAGCCAACAAATGGTTTCGTTGCTAGGACATGGATCTACCTAAGGGGTGTTTGGTGTGAAAGGCAAGGACGCTAGAGGAAAGAGCAACGAAGGATCAGCACAGTAGTAATGGTGAGCGCCATCCAGTTACCAATATTCAAGGGAGCAGGAAGTGAAGATCCAGAAAAGTTTTGGTTTGTATGGAATTCAGTATGGAACGTGCAGCAGATCACAAATGATGACATCAAGAAAGCTATCTCAGTTAGCACACTTTAGGACCGAGCACTAACATGGTATATGATGTATTTGGGCATCAACCCAACAACAGGGATAGCGGACATCTACACGGAGTTAAAAAAGGAGTTCATCCAGCCAAAATCAGAGATGCAGTTGGTCGTAGGATTCAAAGAAATCATGATGATGCCTGATATTACCCCGTGGGATCTAGATCAAAGGTTAAAAAGAACTATTCGCGAAGCGAACATGACCCTGACGGATGCACAACGCTGCACTTGGTTTATCGCATCGTTAATGCCATATCTGAAGTGGGATTTATCACAATACAAGATCTCAACCCAAGCAGAAGTGCTCGAGGTAGCAATGTGGTTGCATGAAACCCCAGTACAGGACCCTGGGTTGGGAGTTAAGCAAATCCAAGTGCGGGTCTAAAATTTATGTTTGGAAATACAAAAGTTAAAACAAGACCAGGTGTCGGAGGTTCAGGAAGAAGTTTGGTGAATCAAGTGTAGGGGCCGAGGACATGATAAAAACCATTGTCTAGTCATGGTAAACCTTGTGCTCACTGGGGGACCAACACCATTGCGACCAAAGGCATAGGCATGGCTGAGCGTGATCGCCCCGCTCTGGTGCACAATCTGTCAAGTAGGAGGAAAACACAACACGGATAATTTCCTCCTATTTCCAAAATACAATCAAACCCCCCAATAGCTCTTTTGCAACTTTTGTAGATTAGTGGGTCGCGAGCATAGAGATTGTCGAATGTTGGTGGATCAGGCATCTGCCTACCGAATATAGACTATGGGATGAGGTCAAAATCTAGTGGCAACGTTTGCGCACGGTCGATTCCAAGGACAGGGTTGAGGAAGGGGAGGAATGGGACTGTGAAGGGGTTGAGGATAGCTAATTTGTAACAATTGTGGAGGACCAAGACAGTACGTGTGGGATTGCACAAATCTAACTCGAGTATCACGTCCCTATTGCGAACAATTCGACCATGAACTTCTAGATTGCCCCATGTTGCTAGCACAGATTCGCAACAAAAGGACAGCACCTCGTACGATGACAAAAAATGTCCAGATGATAAGGGCAAAACCACACGATGAAGAACCTAAAGTAAATATGGTACTAAGGAGCGGTGCAATCTTAGACAAAGATCAATCTAAACCATATAAAGGTCCCTCGATGTTAACAATTTTCAAAGAAACTTGCACGAAGTTACTTCACAATAATAGGGCAGTGAAAGGAATGTAGGAAGTAATTAACAAATCTGCAGCATGGGGAGAACCTCGCATAGTCCGACGAATGGGGAGCCATACATCGCGAACCGAAAAAGAAATGAGGCTAATAGCGCAGATTGGTGCCTATGAGATGGATCAAGTCATTCTGGACCTTGATTCGGATGAAAATGTCTTTCCCAAATAGACGTGGGAGTGTATTTGCAATCCCCCCACTCCATTGGTCTCCGATCCAATTACCAATGGCAAATCAGCAGAAGATCTTGCCCCTGAGTAGGCTACAAGGAATCATCATAGACCTAGATGGTGCAAGCACTAGAATTGATTTTGAAGTTGTTGAGATAGTGGACAAGAAAATCCTGTACCCCACGTTGTTGGGAATAAACTGGGCCATCGAAATGAATGTGATTATTATTTTGAAGCATACAGAGATGATATTTGAGAAAAGGTCGCACTACGTAGTTGTTCCACTAGATCCAACCAAGGGACTCCGCTACACAAAACCTATGCGCGACGACGAGTAGGACGAAGCCTTGGATTGTATCTACCAAATTGCTATACTAAGGCCAATAAAGGGTAAGGTAATGGAGGAACAGAGTATTTCACAGGGTTACGTGGAACTGTACACTGATGATTTGGAGGAAGAAGACAAGAAATGGCAGAACAGAATGAATGAGGCAACTACTTCAAGCTGCAATATGCTGACAAAATCTGTATACTGCATTAAAGTTCAGGACCGCGAGCTGCCGATATATGAAGGGCTCGTAGTAGTAATGTATTCGTGGAGATTTTTGAGAGAAGAGTACCAGAGTACCAGTGGTTTGATGTGCTGAAATGGGCCTTGTGCGCGACACCGACGAGATGGTGGGGTACCCATGAAGGCACTTTTGCAGATTGGCAAAGCTGTAAGCGCATGATGCAGATACGATTTTGGAAGCCAACACTCCAACTAAAGGAGAAATATGACTCGCACTAAAATCATTGGAGGGGGTGTTGTTTGTTAATTGAGTAGTGTAGAATGAGCATCAATGGTTGCGAGATAGGCTAGAAACATTAAAGCCAGAAAAGCATTGCAAGAGACAAAGTAGGAGCAGCTAGATGATGAGTGCCACTCAATGAAAGGTGAATCGTGAAGCCAAGACTGAGCATCTAAACACACTAGTAAGTGACTCGGGATGAGTCACGATGATTATGTTGGGGGACTGTTGGGTAGCGCAAGCCCCGCGGAATGAGTATGGGGTGCAAAGCCTGGAATTTTGGGTAATAATAGGGAAAAAGACTCCGCGAAAAGTTTGGAGCGTGAACTATAGTAGGTTGAGTCAAAGGGTAGTCTGCCCAAAAGTAATGTAAAGAAATAATAATAGAGTCAGCCCACGGAGGGATCACGGGCCAAACGAAAGTATAAATAGAGCAGGGCTCTATGAGGGAAAGTAGTTCTTTTGAAAAGATGGAATGTGATGGGCTTTGAAAGGAAATAGGTTGAAAGTGTCTGTAAGTCTGAGTCAAGGGAGTAGGGTAGAAGGTAGAGGCTCTGCAGCTATGTGTGCAGAGGCTTGGAAAGTCGACTGCTGTGTGTGTAGACCCTTGTAGCTGAGTGCGCAGGGTGGATTTGGATGTATTGTTGAAGATTGATAATAAATATAAGTTTATTCTGAATTCTGTGTTGATTGCGACTGTACTTTTTCATGATAAATGAACTGTTATGATTTCTGCATTTGCTACTATTGAGTTCATGTGAACTGGATTAATATTAATGCACGAAGTAACCAAAATTAATAAATGTTTTCTTAAAGATTGTTTTAACTATATCAAACCAGTAATAAGTGATTCCATCTATAATAAGCGCGATAAGGGTATTTTGATCTGCACAGCTTTGGCATAGCGCAAGGTTGTAGAACAACTAGTGAGCCCAAAACCACATCCAAGACATCCTCAGGGTGTGGAAACCTGGTTCCAGCACCCTTCCCTGCTACCTTGGGTGAGACCTCCATCTGCACTTCGCGAGCTGTTGCCAAAAGGGCCAGTAGCTGCAGGATGTGTTTAGCTAAATAATTCTTCTGAACCTGGGTCAAGCCCATATAAGCCAACAATGCTTCTCTCGTGTTACCTACCCCACTTGGACCCATGCCACAATATTACCAGGACAAAATTGTCCAATTTGATGGCATAGGACCTTATACGGCACAACATCATGTAAACAAAATGACAGACTATTTTGAATTACATGAAATTGATATTAGAGATGTTCAGATGAGACTTTTTGCTCAGAATCTAGCTTGTGATGTAAGGAGATGGTTTAGAGATTTACCTGATAATAGCATAGATAATTTAGAAATATTTTATCAGCAATCTTTAAATAAATGGGAAAAGAAAAAGAACCCTCTGTAGATCCTTTCAAAATATGAAAACATCAGGAGAGGACCAAATGAAACAGTCCTAGATTACTATACCAGATTTAACAATATATACAATGCAATACTAGTTAATTGTAGACCCCCACCTAGCTTAGCTCTGATAAAGTTTCCTGATGGGTTTGATATTGATATGGCCTTCCAACTCAGAGAGAGAAATCCTCCAACTTTAGAAGATACGCAGAGTGTAGCAGTTAGTGTAGAAGCTAACCTGCTGGAAAAAAGAGCTAGAGTTAGGAATGAGAGGAGAGGATCTGCGAAAGATGAGGCTTGGACCTCTGACCTTAAAATAGATGTTCTAACCAAGGGTATGGAAAAACTGATGGATAGAGTAGAGAACATTGAGAGGAAACCTCACTGGGATAATCAACGGGCACCTCCAGTGAGAAATCCAAACTTTAAAAAGAATCAAAATCAAAACATTGGGAAGAGTGGACCTGATCAAAATATTAGGCCTCCCTTTCAAGAAAACTATGCTGAAACATCCCGTTCAGAAGACCGTGAACAAGACACACAAATTAACTTGATGGGATTAGATGATGAGGAAACTCTTTTTGATCCAAGATGAGTAGGAAATGCATATGCTGCAGCAATTACAAACCCAATATAGAGAATCATTTGATTATAAGAAAGGGTATGATTCTGCCATTTGTGAAGTACATAAACAATACAATCTAAGGAGTAAAAATAATTCTGATACTCCTGACCAGGCCAAGAAAACAGTGCCAAATCAACCCAATAAAATCAAAACAGCTCCAGTTACTAAGACTCTCCAAATCCTCCCTAGACCAATAAGAACCCTTATGGTCCCACCATTGTAGATATAACCCATGACCAACCCCCTAATGATCAACCATCCATTTCAATCCCCTCCAAGGAGATACTGGAAAAATCTCCAAACACCATATTAGAAAATCCATAGAAAAAGACTTTAAATGCAGAAAAATAAGAGCAACCTACTCCAAATCCTGCTATCAAAATTCCAAATACTCAAATAGAAAAGGCCCCTTTGCCTTTCAATTTGGGAGCAGAGGTAGCTAAACTGAAAATTTCGGTTCCCTTAATAGAGTTGATTAAAAATTAAACCTACAAGTCTCAAATAAATAAAACCTTAAACTTTGTTGAGAATGAAGACTCTGTCAACTTGTTTGATGATCAGCTTGAGCTTATATTCAGTCGTGATGTTAATGGAAATCCATTAGAAGGAGGGATACCACCCTTTTATATTAGCTTTATCATTCATGATAAAATCTTACATAATGCAATGTTAGATTCAGGGGCTTCACACAATTTAATGCCTAAATCAGTTATGGAAAAGTTAAAATTGGATATCACTAGACCTTACAAAGACTTGTTTTCATTTGATTCAAGTCAAGTAAAGTGTATTAGGGTTAATCAAGGCCCTGTGTGTTTCCTTAGTGCAATACCCTACTAATACTATTCTCATGGATATAGTAGTAGCTGACATCCCACCTAAATATGGCATGCTATTTTCTAGATCATGGGGGTCCAAACTCCAAGGATCTTTGCAACTTGACATGTCATATGCCACAATCTCAGTCTTTGGACAACCTAAAAAACTGTACAGAGAAACCCTAATGAAATATGTGGTGAGTAGTCGAGATAGATCTTAAAACTTCCCTATCTACTCCATGTATTCTAACATTGATTCTTTCATTTTGTATAATGCTGAACAAACACAAAAAACCACTTCAAAAAGTGTTATTTCAGAACCAAAAGAAATTGCAGTTACATGTAAAAAATAAACGATCCAAACTCAGGAGATTTCCATTAAACAACATGATCAAAACACCTCAAACAAGGAAAATTTTCTTGCCCCTAACAGTGAAAATTTTGAACATGAGATATTATGGGACCTTGAATTTGATGGATCAGTGAATAAGTTAGGAGAAGGAGCAGGAGTGTGGATATATAATATGGAGAATGATCACTTAGAGGGCCATGCTTAAGGATTGAATTTCAAATGCACTAACAACTTCGCTGAGCATGAAGGACTTCTTTTAGGTATGAAATTAGTTAGAAAGTTAGGAGCTATAATAGTTTCTATTATGGGAGACTCTAAATTAGTAATAAATCATATTAAAGTTGTATATATGACCAAAGACCCTAGATTAAGTTGTTACAGAGGAACCATTATAGAAATACTAAACACTTTCCTACAAACCAAAGTTGCTATAATTCCTAAGAAGCATAATATGCAGGATCATAGTTTAGCAATGTTTGCCAACACTTGTAAGTTACCATTCCAACCTAACCATCAATATACTATTGAGGTTAGGCATAGACCTGCTATCCCAGATAACTTGAAAAACTGACAAGTATTTGCTAATGACCAACAAATAAACAGTTTTTTAACCTTAGAGGAGGAATTTGTAAATAGTAATATAGATACTGACATATTAGATCCTGATTTTAAAAATAAAATAGAAATTAACATAATAAAAGATGAAGAGATAGATAGATTCCATCCCACTAAATTTACAAAATCAGATGTACAAAACCTAAATCAAGTTGAAATTGATGAGATAATTAATGAGGATTCAGAAATCATTAATCTCAAAGACAACTTTTTGCCCAAAGGATTAACTCCTATGGAATAATTGTTTTATTCAAATGATGTCACTAGAAAACCGAAGATGGAACCCTTAAAATATGATATAGAGGAGTATAAAATAGGCATTAAAGAAAATCCAAAATTGATCAAACTTTCAAAGTGCTTACCTCCTATCGAAAAAGTGAAATATATTGAATTGTTAAAGGAATTCCAAGATGTCTTTGCTTGGAGTTATGAGGACCTCAAGTCCTATGACACTAACATAATACAACACACTATCCCCATAAAAGAAAACCGGAAACCTTTCAGGAAAAAGCTTAGGAGGATCAATCCCATTCTATTTCCTTCTATTGAAAAGGAAATCAAAAGGATGTATGAAGCCAAGATAATAGCACCACTTAGATTCTCTGATTGGGTTTCAAATTTGGTGCCAACAAGGAAGAAAAATGGCGAGATTGGACTTTCTGTTGATCTCAAAGACTCACTCAAAGATAATCACCCTCTCCCTAAAATGGATCATATATTACAAATGGTAGTAGGGTCAACCAGAATCTCATTATTGGATGGGTTTTCTGGTTACAATCAGATTCTAGTTCACCCAGATGACTAGGCTAAAATTGCATTCACTACTCCTTGGGGCACACTCATGTATGTGAAGATGCCTTTTGGATTATAGAATGCAGGGGCCACTTTCCAAAGAGCCATGGATATATCATTTGCTAAAGAGATTCATGACTTCCTAGTAATATACTTGGATGCTATCACTGTATTCTCAAAATATGATAAACAACACTTAGATCATCTAAGGTAGGCCTTCATCAAATCTAGGAAGTATGGAATTGCTTTGAATCCTAAAAAATATTTATTTGGGTTAGAAGAGGGAAAGTTAGTAGGCCATATAATCTCTAAAGATGGTATCTGAATAGATCCTGCAAGAATTAAAGCCATCTTATAGATACAACATCCTAGAAGCATCAGGGAGTTACAAGACTTTTTAGGGAAAATCAACTTTCTTAGGAGATTTATTTATAACTTAGCATAATTAATTAGGTCATTAGACAATATGTTGAAAAAAGGTTCGACCATAAAATGGACCATTGAGGCTAAGAAATCCTTTGAAGATATTAAGCTAGCCTTAACAAAGACACCAGTTTTGATCAGTCCAAATTTTGATAGAGATTTCATTATATTTTCCTTTGCCTCAGAACACACAATTGCTGCAGTCCTACTGCAGAAAAATGATGAGGGTTATGAACAACCTATTGCCTTTCTTATCAAAGCCCTGAGAGATGCCCCTTTAAAATACAATATACTGGAAAAGCAAGCTTTGGCTTTGGTCAAAGCTATCAAAGATTTTAGAGTTTACATTTTATATTCTCATATAGTAGCCTATGTCCCCAATTCAGTAGTGAAGGATATCCTAACTCAAGATGGTCTAGATGGAAAGAGAGGGAAATGGATTTCTACTATATTAGAATATGACCTAGAAATGAAGCCAAGAAAGTTAATCAAAGATGAAGGTTTAGCCAAGCTCATGGCTGAATTGAACTATTAGGCCTTAGATATAAATTTTATTGTAGAAATGGAAAATGGAGAGGAGATGGAAACTCCACTGATCAGCCAGGCCTTTATTGAATCACCATGGTATGCTGACATCATATATGATTTACAAAATCTACAAGCTCCTCCTAAATTATCCATGACCAAAAGAAGATTTTTAAGAATGAAATCTTTAAAAATTTTCATAATTGACAATGCTTTGTTTTGGAGGAATCATGAAGGTATCCTTATTAACTATTTATTGGAAGAAGAATTTGAAAAGGTGTTACACGTGTTTCATGTAGGTGACTGTGGATGACATCTTTACTGGAAAACCACTACTGACAAGATTCTTAGAGCTGATTTCTATTGGCCTACTTTCTTTACTGATGTGAAGAAATTTGTAACCTCATGTCATAAATGCCAAATTTTTGAAGGAAATAAAAAGCTTCTACCCCTGCCCCTAAAACTAATCTCTGTTAAACCACCTTATCAACAATGGGGTCTTGACATCATTGGTGAAATCCACCCACCTTCCTCTGCCCAACACATATGGATCCTCAGTGCTACAGATTATTTTACCAAATGGATAGAAGCCATACCATCAAGGCAAGCCACTGACACTATTATAATAACCTTCCTTGAATCCAACATCCTATCTAGGTTTGGGTGCCCAACCAAGATCATCACTGATAATGTAGCAACTTTCAAATATAGGAGAATGATTGATTTTTATAATAAGTATCATATAACCTTGGGCCATTCCATAGCTTATTAACCCCAAGGAAATGGACTAGCAGAGTCCTCAAACAAAAGTCTCTAAATATCATCCAGAAATTATTAGAGGATAACGAGAAAACATGGAACAAGAAACTAGTAAATTCCTTATGGGCGGATAGGCTAACCACAAATAAATCCATTCGTACTAGTCCTTATCAACTAGTTTATGGGATGGAAGTTGTTTTCCCATCTTCCTTGCGAACACCAATGATGAAGCTACTCCAAGAGCTGCAAGTGAACCAAATGACATCTAAAGAAGAATCAACCAAACAATTCACTTATAGCAAACCAGGGAAGAAGTGTACATCGGATCTGAAGTTGTGCAGGAAAGGATCAAAAATAATTTTGATAAAAGGACCAAGGCAGAAGAATTTTACCTAGGGGACAAAGTTCTAAAATGGGATTCAAGGAGAGAAGATAAAGGTCAACATGGGAAATTTGATTTCCTATGGAAAGGCCCATATGTCATTTATGCTTTCAGAGGCAATAATGCTTTCTTCCTCAGAGAAATGGATGGCACAGAAGCAGAAGGAGGACTAGTGAATGGTCGATTCATCATTCATAAGCCTTGATGATGGATCCCAGTTGGGATTTGAAACGTTGGCATAAAAATGTTCATACTGTGGATTCTCCGGTAACTGACTCAAAACATATGTACATACTTTACTTTCAAAGTCTAGAGTTGATTGGATGGTAATGTTTGAAGTCGAAGCCCGAAGAGAAGGCCCTAAGATTCAAAACTTTTATTATCATAAATAACAATAATGTAGAAATGTGAGAAGGAAAAAGTTGCACGATAACATCACAATAAACCAAATGGCCATTGGTCTACAAATTTCTTGACATTTCACCAGGAAATGCCATCCCCAAGTGGAGCCACTGTTAGGTTCCTTTACCAATAGGAGTCATAATTTTTGAATGGCTGAGATCAAACCTGTAATATGTACATACCTTTGCTTTTGGCAAATGTTTTCCATATTCAAGAAAATTAAAAGATGTAAAGAGGGTATGTCCTAAAAGAATAATCAAAGGACAAAAAGAATAAAAAGGTCAAAAAATATAAAAAAAAATATGAACCCCAAGAAAATAAAAAGACCATGAAAGTGAGCAAGTCAAAATTCTACTACTATTTACTTTTTGTGAAAAATAAATGATTGTGTGTAGGTTGTAGTCTTTTCCACAATCCATGAGAGTAAAAATGTTTAAACATGGCTATTTCATGTTTCAATTTCATGTCTATAGATAGAGAATAAAGATCTAACCAAACTGTTTAATCTTGGCAGATAAGAAAATAGGTAGAGTAAATAAAAGGAGCTCAACTATTTAATCTAAGCCCTTGGATGTAATAAGGCTAGATTTAGTTAGTTTACTATTGTAAAGAAAAGGAAAAATGTTTGATAAGGGTTTGATAGCTCAAATGCACCATAATAAAGAGAAGTAAAAATGGTAGGATGAGTAGATGGGTAAGTAGTAGAAAGGTTGTAGAATTTTGATGATTGATCAGACAAAAGCATGTGTATCATATTTTTCATCATAAAAGTTCCAAATGTGAATGGGAACTCAAGCATGCAGAAGGATATCAAAGTCAATTAATTAATTTCCCTCATTCATTTCACCTTTTACTAATTTCCCATAATAAAGTTCAAAGTACTTAAAAACGCTAAGTCAAAGAGGCTTAGAGAATTTCTGTCACTTTTGGAGGGACCAAACCCTCGGCTCAATGACTTATAGGTAGTAAGTAATAAAACCCCCTCATAAACATTCATTCCCCCCTTCAGTTCATTCATTTTCCCTAAATAATACTCTTTCCTAAGGTTAAATTACTTTTACCTAGGAAAATTGTTTATTCCCCCACATAACTCATTTTCACATAAAAAACCCACAAAAACACTATATCCCAAGTTTTATGTAAAAACATTAAAAAGCATGAAATATTAAACACTTAGGGTATTGTGCCCCTTTCCACTCATTTTACTAATTATTGGTTTATTTATTAAATCCTAAATGAAATCTTGTTTCCCGTATAAATTTAGCTTCCGAAATATTAATTAACCCCACCCTAGTTTAATTATATAAACTATAATATTACCCAAAACCATGAAAATCCACTAACTAATCAACCTGTGATTAAGTTAGTCTAAAAACCTAATTAAATCTCACCGCTAATCACCCCGATACCTTGACTCCATATTAATCCCTCATTAAATAAAAAACCATCGGGCTTAAATTCCTGCTGGGTTTCACACTACCTTCCGTGCAACTCCATTGCTCGATCACTACACGATCACTCCCTTCCATGTCTGATAGCCTTCATCCATTTCATCCAGGCCTCGACATCCGAACATTACCTGCCCGAAAATGGTTGTTTTCCACTGGGCCCCTGAGGCTATGTGTAGCTCGATGAATGGAATAGGGCAGCCTCCCCCCAATACCACCAAGTTCCCAAAAGAGGTGTGATGGAAACCATTTACTGCCCACTTGCTAATGCCAAAATAGCTACTGTTCACTCTACTACACGATAAACGACCATTGTTCACACGTACTCGACAATTTTGACTTTCATGCATAAAGCCTAAAAGCCCCAAATCATTCGTTTTTATCGTTTTTTCAACTGTAAACCTCCATGCAGGCACCCGACGGGCATCAGAGCTCTCAACCCACATACAATTACACCCTGAAGGCACCACAAAGCTCCCAAATTTCCTTCCAGCCTACTCAGAACCTTTTCAACCATTCGCAGTTGCCAGTAGACATGTTCAGAGCTAGTTCTCCCTAATTCCAGGTATTTAAGCCATAATTCACTAGATAACCTCTCAAATTTTAGAAACAATTATTGAGTTTGTTAGTTAATGTAAAAATTAATTAAAGCAACTCAAGTAACTTTCCCTTACACTGTACACAACCACCTTTTCCCTAAGAAACTGAAAATCACCTCCCCCATTCTCAAATCCATAAGATCTAAGAATGGTTGCCCCAATTGCCATGGATGTGAGACCTATTTCCACTACTCACCTGGACCTAGACCACCTCCCCCTGGTTGATAAAGATTTCCAAATCAAGGACACCTTTGTCCTTGAATCCCCTCTCAAACTATACTATCGATATAGAGATCAATACCTGAACCATGCTGATAAAATTGGTATTTGGGAGTCCACTTTGCCTAAGTACCAATTCCCTGAAGTTCACATTTTCCCATAAATTGTCCAATAATGCCATGCAAACTATATCCCCAGCCAAAGAGTTGTGATGTCCCCTAACCAGACTGTACTTTTCACCATCACTGTTGAATCAATATATGAGATGCTGCAACTTCAACCTGGCAAAAACCGAACCGCTATCTCAATTGGAGACCTACTAGACTGATTCCTGAAGCTTAGCGCTGCAAAACTTGCTAAGATGTTCCAAACCTTCATCAGGGAGGAAAAGTATATCCCAAAGGATTCTCCTCCATATGTGGCTACCATGTTTTCCTCGTTTGGTCAGGACATTGTAGCAATGATATCTAGTGTCCTAGGTTACACCACCAGTGAGTATATAGATGAAATCATCCTGGCTTTCATGTCCATATTCACTCCAAGAAAGTCTCCTTCTGTCATGTATGATATGCCAAGTTTATAGCTGATAGGATGCATGACCAATTTCTAAGGATGAGTAATGAGAGAGTCTTTAAATATTATTCTGTCTTGTATCACGTTTTTCTATATTACCAAGCAAATAAGTTCCCCTTTACTCTCTAGAAACATGACATAAAAGGTCACCCTAGATCAGTAATTTTTTGGACTCCATTGATCCATAAAAGTAGTTCTCCCTATTCATATACATAATTCATAGACCTATTTATACATCCCATTGTGACAATGCTGCTAGGAAGCCCTCCTCAAAGAATCAGTTTAGATGTAAGGAGGATCCTGCAACTCTCAAAACAACACAAAGTGGGGGATTGGTACTTGTACCAAAACCACACTAAAATTAGGATTTATGGTTGTGAGATGGCCCCATATAAACTACCGAGATACCTCCAAAAGTGGTTATTTTCTGGAGTACTATAGGCAGATAATCAACTCAGATGAGGTACACTTTTTCAGAGCCAAAAAGAAGGCCCAGCTCAAGATCAGAGACTAGTTAGGCCCCTTTATTTGTAATAGCAAAGAAGCTGGAAAGGAGGTAGAACAAATCCTTCAAAGACTAGGTCTGAAATAGTGCTTCATATGGAGATATGACCCCTTGGAATTCATCTGCAACAGAATATAGAAAAACAAGATGGCTCCCTACATTCACCACCGAATCCCTGAAATAGAAAAAATGCAAATCAATTGGAATGGGTGGAGAATACTTTAGAGGACAAGGATAGCATTGAAGTTGTTGTGGAAAACACTTTAATTTATTTAGAGAAGCAACTTGATGAGGGTTCTTTCCTGCAGGTGCCAGGAGAATCACAAGCCCAAGAAGAATCACAGGTATAGCAAGAGTCAGAAGAACCAGAACAATCAGAGAAAACAAACAGGCTAGAGGCCACTATGAGTAACCCCCCAGTCTTACAGACTCCTCTAAATGAGGATAAAATCCTCAAGAGAAACCGGGAAGGGGGCACTATCTCAGGAAGAGAAACATCATAGGCCTATGTAGAGACAAGTCAGGCAAAGAAACAAATAATAAATCTTATTTCCGAAGAGGAATATATAGAGGAGACAGCTAATGTTACAAGCAATGAAAGAGAAGGGAGAAGGCATGTCACTCCCTTTGGAGGCATCATAGAACCTTCCACATCACATACCCAGATACTGGAAAGACAACAAAGTGTGGAGGTATCCTCTTTTAGAATGCCAACAGTCAAAGACCAGGACATCAAAGAAAGATACAAAGAAATAAAAGCCAGAAATGAGAGGCTGAAAGCCCATACCTATGCACAATACTTAAAGATGATCCCTACCAATCAAACAAGGCTTATGTCAGCCTATGATGTAAAAGAGGGGAAAATGCAGATGACATTCATGAACCCCACTACTTTGCAACTGAGAACAGTAGCAGACTTCAAAAATATAGACTTCGAAGTACTGTCAAAGGACATTCACCCTATTGACCAGATTGAGCTGCACAAGCAGACAGGGGAGATGATTTACTCCACCTTGACAGGGAAAGCCATCTCTACCTACCAATTGCAAAACTCCCTGAATAACATATCAGCGCAGTTCTAGTTGGAGAAGGCCTCTTCACGGTCCAAATATACGAAAATCAAGTCCTTAGAGGACTTATCCATTGAGTTGGTACACAACCCAAATATGTAAAGGCCACAGAAAAAGAATTATGATATAGCCGCTCTAAAGAAATAACTCAAGATTTCCCAGTTGCATTGCCCACAAACAGTAGAAGTCCAAGAGGCACAAAAAGGACATGAAGAGCTCATGGAATTGGTCCTAAAGCTAAATTACCAACTAAAAGAGACAGAGAAGGAGTTGGACATTTTGATTCACTCCAAAAAAAGTGACCTGGCAACAACTTCCACAACTTTTATGCCCACAGTGACAACATCAGTTCCTTCTACATTGGTAGCATCATTGGCACCTACAGCTCCACCTACCACAACACTGCCAATCACAAGTGAATCTACAGCAGCAGGCACACCAACAGAGCAAACAAAAGAGCTAGTAAAAGTCATCGAGGAGATGTCATTCTAGGCAACAAAGCTCAAAAGGATAAATGAGAAAGTGGAAAGATTAGAAACTGACTATAAGCTTGCCCAAATTCAGTAGAGAGAAGAAACACAGAAAGCCCTAAGAATGGGTGAGAAAATCAAAGTCATAGAGAAAGATTTATCATTCCAGAAACCACTAGGACATACTAAAGAAATGCTCTGGGCCAATATCATTGAATATGTAAATGATATTTGGCCATCAATTCAAGTTATATTTGAGCAAACTAAATTGGTGAAGGTAGCCACTGAGGCTATCTAGAAAGTAAGAGAAGAATAAGGAGACCAACCAGAGGATGCTAATAGACTCATCCACCTCATAAATAGTAAGAACATGCATGATCTCCATGAGCTTGGTGTAGAAGATAGGATTGAAGCCATCCTACAAATCAAAAAGGTTCTTTCCAAAAGAAACCTTATGGTCAACTTAGCAGAAAAGTGCCACAACATGCAGGTGGCCATTGACAGGTTTATGGCCAAATTTCAAACTTTGAGGGACAAAGGCCTTCCGAGTCCTATGTTCATCCATGATAAACTCATGAAGCAATTGAACTACACTGACAGACATAGGAAATTGGATAAGGAACAAGTCAGTACTTCAGGTATAAAAGCTTTTCCAACTGGAAAAGTATTGTATGATACTTTGGAAAATCTATCTTTTCTAGAACATGAGGTGAAACATTTGTTTGTCACCAAGCCCAATTTTACTAAATACACAAAGGCAGATGAAATTTACATAAGAATGTTGAAAGTGAAGCTACCTAAGGATGAATGGTGGGAAAAAATGACAGATTTACTATGAAATGTTTTACATCAGGAAGTTACCACATTAAATTTGAAGGCAACTAGATGAAATAGGTAAAAGACAGATCAACGAGGTCAAAGAGTAACAGAGTCAAATTGTATCAGTGAAAGATCAAAGTGAAGAAGATTCCAACGTAGAAATATCAACCAGCTTAAAAGGCTCCAACTCAACTGTAACAACCAGCAGTACCACAATAAAAGGGACAACATGATGCAGTTTTCCATCTGTCTCTATCTCCATGCTTGAAGATATTTTATTTTGTTAAATAATGAATCCATATAGGTGAGGATAGTTTTAGATAGAGGAGGAATGACCTGTTGTAGAGTTTTGTGAACCCAACGTTTCAGACTACCAAGTGAGTCCACCATCAGCGGAGGATGCGTCAATAGATATTCTCCAGATCTTAATGATGTATCCAAGAGCTATAATTAGGGTATATATATAGGTTATTAAAGGAATGAAATAAGAAAATAGGTCGGCTCTTATCCTAGTTTTTTTATTTAATTAATTAATTAAATTATTTATTATTATTATTATTTAAAAAGAAAAACTAATTAATTAATTAATTTATTTTATAGAATTAATTATTATGTTTATTAATTTTATTTTAAATAATTGGTTCAATAGATTCATTAATAATTAATTAATTTGTTTGATTAATAAAATTAATTTATTTAATTATTTATTCTTTATTAATATGTTTATTAATTTATTACATTATTAATTTATTAATTTGATTGATTAATTAATTAATTAATACAGTTTTTTTTTTATTAATTAATTCATTACTATGTTTTACTAATTAACTAATTTGTTTGATTAGTTAATTAAAAGAATAGATTAATTGACTAAATTTATTATTTATTATTTGTTAATATGTTTATTAATTTAATTTTATGTATTTATTTCTTTGTTTAATTAATTATTTATTTGATTAATTTGTTTGATTTGATTAATCAATTTAATTAATTGATTTATTATATATATAGTGAGTTATTTTACTATAATATTATCTATAATTTCTAGAGTTAATTTTTTATTATTTTTATTTTATTTATTTATTTTTATTTTTACTTGTTTAGATTTGAGTAATTACACCTATATGCATTTTATTACTTATTTTTTAATGATATCAAATGATTATATGTGAAGAAATCAATTAGTAATTTATGTTTATGGTTGTTAATTGAATCTATTGTTTTAAGGAGGATGTTACATAATTGATGTTTTTGTTAATTAATATTTTATTTATTTATTTATTTGTTAATATTTTATTTATTTATTTATTTGTTAATCTATTCTTTTAATTAACTAATCAAACAAATTAGTTAATTAGTAAAACATAGTAATGAATTAATTAATAAAAAAAAAAATATTAATTAATGAATTAATTAATCAAATTAATAATGTAATAAGTTAATAAACATATTAATAAATAATAAATAATTAAATTAATTAATTTTATTAATCAAAAAAATTAATTAATTATTAATGAATCAATTGAACCAATTATTTAAAATAAAATTAATAAACATAATAATTAATTCTATAAATAATAAAATTAATTAATTAAGTTATCCCTTTAAATAAATTAAATTAATTAATTAATTAATTTAAAATAATAATAATAATAATAATAATAATAATAATTTAATTAATTAATTAATTAATTAAAAAAGAAAAAACTAGTAGGATAAGAGCCGACCTATTTTCTTATTTCTTTCCTTTAATAACCTATATATATATACCCTAATTATAGCTCTTGGATACATCATTAAGATCTGGAGAATATCTATTGACGCATCCTCCCCTAATGATGGACTCACTTGGTAGTCCGAAACGTTGGGTTCACAAAACTCTACAACAAATATTTTATTTCCTAGATTAAATCTCAAACTGTTATGAGATATTTTGTAAATATTTTTTGTATAAATACGTGACATTTCGAAGTATTTAGGGTGGATTCCAGGACATTTCTATAGACTTTTCCTCTCATATCAGAGTTCTATTATATCAATGATTGGATTGGCTTGCTGGATCAAGGAATAAAGATAAGATATTTTGTAGGATTCTTGTGTAAAGTGAAATACAAATAAGTATTCTCCTATGTTCAATGTTATTTTCCTTATGTTTTTTCCATAATATTTTGTGTAAATTTCTAAAATCTAAATGTGTAACAAGGAATGATATTTCAGAAATTGCTTAAATGCACTCTGTCTTAATTGTTTTACATTACGAATGTTTTCTCCTAAACTATCTTAGCTAGGGAATTCTTAACTGCTCCATAACTTCTGTAGTTATCCCCCCTGGTCTATAACAAAGGATTATTAATTTCTCTTTGTTCATGATCACCTTCTTCTTTTCATTCTAATCTCGGTCCAAGGATTCTTAGATGCCCTTTCATGTTGTTTAGGGCCATTTCATCCATTAGACTTGAAGATTTGCCTTTTGCTTTGCTAGCCTGCCCTGTGAACATTCCCTTAAATAATCTGGTCTAGTTATGTTATCCATTGATTGACTCCATAGCCCAATGGCTTGAAGACCTAGCTCTATCCATCTGTTCCAAGAATTCCACCACCCAACCTTCAATCAAAAATCAAAACCCCATGAACACTAAGAACTAGCCTAAAATCTAATAAAAACAAAGCTAAATCATATAGAGAGAGCCCTCTCTGGACTTAGGTTGGCTAGAGCCTAAGCCTAAACGTTGGTTTGTGGTTACCTCGGATGATTCCTTCATTTTATAACTTCAAGGGAAAACTTCTGAGTCATAACAAGTGCCAACCAAACCAATAAAACCCTGATAAATGGCATGACCCAATTGGTCCACCAAAGTCGTCAACCAAGTCAATCATTCTCATTCAACAAGCCACGTCATTGTGCCATGTCAATAGTACGAACTAATGATTGCGCTATAACAATTTTGCCAAATTCACATATTTAAGAAATTAGATAGAACACGTTTCTGGGAGCATTAGATGTCTGTTTTGTGCGAAATGAGTTTTTCCAGATTGAGGACAACGAGAAATACACATTTGTTCAAGTTCCACGCTGATCCAATAACTTTGAATTTTGAGAAAAATTTTGAGCTCCATATTAGAAAGACATTTTGAAAACCTTAAAGGAATAATAATTTTGGAATCAAACAATTTTCTTACTTCTTTTTGAATAAGAGGAAGCAATAATGGATTGGTTGTTATTGACTTTTGATTAAAATGTTTCTAATCCCTCTTGATTGGAAATGTATGTTGAATAATGCTCTTATTTCTGTCTATATTCATGAGTCAAAGATATGGAAATATTGACCATTTTAGGCTACTGCATTGTCTCCATATTGCAGTCCTCTACTTCAATCTTTGTGGGAAATAGTTTGGGGTTCTTAGCTACATCATTCTGATCAAAAATATTTCTCAAGTGGGACCAAACCTTTTCGTATCAAATTATTCTTCAACTATATGAACTCAATAACTTCAAGTTGATTCTAAAAACAATCTGAAACTAAATCTGAGACCTACTATTCATCCTCAACATAACAATTTTCATCATCTATGTGAAAACTGGAAAATTCCTTAGACATTTGCAAAAAATTATTAAGCTTCTTGTCATCTTTAAACACTTTCCAATATTTTACATTGTCTGGGACTGTTGGTCTATGTTTGACTTCAATTTCATACTTCTTATTGGGATAAATAGGAATCTTAAACACACTAGCTGAGGTGGCCAATGCATCAACTATCATATTATGTCCTATAGGAATCAAAGACAAATTATAGTTTGTGAAAAAATGCAGCATTTCTAGGACAAAATTCCTTTAGGCTCTCATTTGGGGATGCTTATTTTGATACTCATCTTTGATTTGATTGATAATCAGCTCTGAATCCCCATCAGTTGAAATCCTTTTTTCCCCCAAATACTTCAAACCTGGACACCCAAAATCAATGCTTCATACTTGGCTACATTGTTTGTACAATCAAAGGCTAACTTAAAAGAACATAGTTTTGACTTGTCCATGTTTGGGCTAAGTAGCATCATACCAGCTCCAACCCCTTGTTTAGTAATTGTTCCATCAAAATCCATGTTCTAAAGGCCATCATCTTCATCTTTATGCTCTGATTTCTTCTCTTACAATTCACCTCCTTTCTCTTCTGATAGGTTGTCCCTATTCTCATTGTCTTCCTCCAAACAAAAGTCATTATACAATATAAACTAATCCATATCAAAATTCACTGAGTAAAAGGATGATTATTATGCCTTTCTTTTCCACTTACCATGTACATCATCAAGGTCTCTATATACAACCTCCTTGGTTGTCCAAAAATAGGAATTATGGCATGGGGAATATCCATTTGTAAAGTACCTTTCAATTTTGTAGCCCATGACCTTGATAAAAGCATCCCGAACTTTAGAGGAATATCAACAACAACTATATCCATCACTATACTTTTTGCTAGAATTTGAGTGAGAGAGACAGCCAAATCCTTGATTAAAGCCAAACATTTCACCTTAATTGAATCAAAGGAAAAGAGGTCTTTATATCACCTTGTTACGTCCAAGCCAATTTTATCCATAATAACCTTTGGTATTAGGTTATGCGATGAACCTAAGTCCAACATTGCATTATGTAGAACCATATCATCTACATTCAAGCTAACATAGAAAGGTGGGACATCTCCATATTGAGAATCTCCATCAACTTTTGGACTAAACAAAAGTTTAGGATGATCATCATTCAAGTTAATAGTCTCTAATACTTCTCCTCTCTTTAGTTCTTTGACAATCTTACTTTTGTATTTCTCATTCTTGATTAGTTCATTAAATGGAATGGATATTTTGATTTTAGATATTTCATTTTCTAAACTGAAAGAAGATTGAGTTTTCTCTACCTCTTTTATGGTTGTGTCTTTCTTTTCTGTAATCTCCTTTGTTGAATTAGATTTCTTTTGGTTGGAAGTGGGTGCATCATCTTGAGATTTCTTTGGAGGATTTACTAGAACCTTTCTATTTCTCAAGTTATATTGTCTTTGTACTTCCATGATTTCATTTTGGTACCCTTTCTTGTAATCTTCTGATTCCATATGCATGATATATTTCTGTGGCTAAAAGAACAAATCTTTCTCTTCTTTCATCAAAAATATTATGTCCACTTCTTCACCATCTTGATCTTTTGCAAAATTCTCTTGGAAAGGAGGCCTGATTTGTTGTTGCTGATCTCCTTTATTTCTTTGTTCTCATTGTTTTATTTGAACTTGAGTGCTAGGATCCTATAATACTAGTGTATCCCCCCTTATTGTTATTTTTGTCCACATCTAAACCCCATATTTTTATTGTTGTGCCCCATAGAATCCCACTATTGTTATTGTTGTGCCCTTACATTATTATTGTTATGTAGCCTTTGATTATATTGTGACCCCTTAGGGTCCTATATATACAAAGGAGTTCTTGTCATTTGTACCATCCAAGAATTGCTCATTTATGTAATCTAAAGGAGGTTTCCCCTTGGAGAGGATAATTTTTAAGTCGTCGATCCATATTTTTGTGAGTTGGTTGCATCAAATTTGGTATCAGAGCTTTGGATTCTAGGGTTTTGCTTCTTCAAACAGGTCATCCTGAAATCTTGGTGAACTTTGTGTATAAATTTTAGAGCTTGGTTCGCTATATTTTTGAAGATATGATCTGAGGAAGTTAGGGTTTTTGTAGCCTCAAAAATTTTGTCTCAAACAGGTGACCTAGGAAAAATTGTCATAACCTTCATTTTAGGCATTGAATTTGAATTCTGTAAAAAGTGGCTAAAATTGCATGGACCTTAGGTTTTTGTGTAGAAATTTTAGGGCTGAAGGGTGAAACAGTGACACATGGCATCTTGTACAACTTCGCTCTAGTGAACTAGTGCATAATCAAGCCATCGTGGGAGATTTGGCATAACTCTTTCTAAAATAATCCAATTGTGATTAGACTTTTGGATTTTGAAATAAGACTCAAAGAGATATGATAGGAAGCAATTTTAGAACTTGGAGATTCAAAATTATAGAGTTACAATCATTTCAATACCGAGCTCGTAAAAGTAAGAAAAAGGTGTGTATTTTCTTAAAATTTTTGCATACATTTTGTTTGAAAAATTAGTTTGAAGTGATTCCAAGGGAATATTGAAGCATATATATCAGTATTGGGTTCTAAAATTCCTCCTAATAAAAGTAATTCTACACCTATTAAGCCCCTAGAAATCTCTACTATGATGCATGAAGAGGAAGGATTCCAGCATGATATATCAAAATTACGAGACCAAGTGCAACAAATTTCTCTCTAACAAAGAGCAACCAAATATGAACTAAAAGGTTACATGGATGGTTTAAAAGGAGCCGTGAATAGTTTAGAAGCAGACATAGAAGGGCTGAAGGAAGGTTTGACAAAGATGTTACAAGAAAGGCTTCCCAGTGGTGACAAGGTAATCCACGAAAATCATGATGAGGAAAGAAGAAATATGAATTACAGTTTTAGAGACTCTAATGTGGGGTTTAATAATGAGCACATTCCAAATATAGATATGAGGAATTGTGATGGCAAGCATCTAGTAACATAGATGCTACAAATGGAGCAATATTTTGATCTACATGATGTGTACCCTCACAAAAAGTACATGCCACATCTTTATATTTATAACCTAATCAATTTGTATGGTATAGATGGATTTGTTATCATAAACCACTTGTCACCTGATCAATTTTTATGGAGGAAATGATAGCACAATATGAATATACAGAGGGAAACACCTTCTTTAGCCAATTGATAAATCTCGAACAAAATGGTTCAATGCCAGAGCAATTGAAGACTTCCAAAAATTGAATATTAGGGTAAACGATATTCCAAAGGAGCACAGGATTGATGTCTTCATAGGGACTTTAAAAGATAACATCTAACATGAGGTTCACCTTTGGGAACCTGATTCATTGGAGAAGGCATTCAGGGTGGCAAGAAAAGTTGAAAGAAAAATTATGGCAATAAGGAAGTCTACCACTCACAACTATAAAGATGGAAGTGTTAGTCTTCCAAAACCTACAAGGTTGAGAGCACAACAATTGGAGGAAAAAAGTGAAAAAGGGCTTTTCTATAGTTGTGATAGAAAATACACTAAAGGTCATAAGTGTGCCGAGAAGAAAATTTTCCACATAGATTGTCAAGAGGAGGAAGAAAAGGAACAAGAAACATCAAAATAGGAGGATATACACCAGGAACCAACCCCAAAGAAAGAGTAAGTGAACCCAACCATATTTTGTAATGAATTGGTAGGAATTATCACTCCTCAAACTCTCAAGATAGAAGGACATATCAAGAAGAAAAACGTAATAGTGTTGATTGATTCAGGTAGAACTCATAATTTTATTTATTGTAAGATATCCAAGGAATTGAATTGCTTCCTATCTAGCACCCGAGTGTTAAGTGATGGTTGCAAATCGAGGAACTATAAATTGTTATGGAAAGTGCCATAATATCAAGCTAACCATGGAGGAATATGTATTTAATAGTCCAATGATTTCCATTCCAATGGGTGGTTCTAATGTTGTACTAGGAGTCCAATGGTTACAATCTTTTGGGACGACATCTTTGATTTTTTAAGAAATTTTCTTGAATTTTTTTTGGGAAGGAAAGGAACTTGAATTACAGGGTATCACAAGGAAACTAGGAAAGATAATCAGCTCTAATTGCATGGAAAAGCTTATAAATAAAGAACAATGGGGTGTAATTACACAATTATGCTATCTAGGGGTTCAAACAACGAAATCACCTATTTATCCATATCTCCAAAATGTCTTCGACAATCTTTCCAAGGCATTTGATACTCCCAAACACCTCCCACCTATTCGTGATCATGATCGTGCGATTCCCATGATTCTAGGAAGTGTTCCTTGAAACATTAGGCCTTACAGATATCCTTATGTCCAAACGAGTGAAATTGAACGTATGGTTGCAGAAATGCTAGATGTTGGTATAGTTCAACCTGTTCAAATTTGTTTCTCTACTCCAGTAGTACTAGTGTACAAGAAAGATGGATCATGGCATATGTGTCCAAATTATAAGGAGATTAAGAAGCTCACTATTAAAGATAAATTTTAGATTCCTGTCACTGATGAATTGTTTTTTTTTTCTCGGTAAATCTACGCTATTCTATTATATTATGTACAGGAAAACATTACAATCAAAGAGTCAGGTTTCCCAAGGCCGACTGTGGCTCTTTGGGTTAGCAGCATGCAACTCAGAATTAGCCCTCGTAGGGGCAGCATTTCCATACAGAACCTCTTCCACCTCGCGCCATAACAAAACATTGATTTCAGACCATTCAGAAACATCCCGCGCAGGGGCTTCAGGACAAAAATTCTTCCCTCGCAGGGGTGACAGAAGACCTATGACAGCTTCCTTACTAGTCCTACTAGCAGAACCATAGAAAACATAGACATATATATGAACTATAAAGACACAGACAGAGACAAAAATCCTATACCAGACGCAGACAGAGACGTAAGACTTATACCCGACCTGAACAAAAGTGGAGGACGACGGAGTGTGCCGCTGGAGCCTATTCCTCTGGCTTCTCCTCGATAATTCTACACCACCCGTGATGTTCTGGGAGGCCTTCCCACTCGTCCATGGCGTCCTTCTTGGAGGTCGACGCCTCCTGCTCTTGAGGTCGGATGGGAGTCCGCTCAGGTGCCCCCGCTGGCTCTTCCTCGACAATTTCCGGTTGTTCCTCTGGGAGCGCTCCCTTGCTGCCTGAACCGCCTTCATCCTCCGGAGAGTCCTCAATGAATAGGACTGATATGTGTGCATTGATGCGGGAATTGTCCCTTGAGCTGCCGAGGGTGAAGATGGCAGATCCAAACGCCAGAAGAGGGTGCGGTCCAGCATTGGGATTGCCCGTGTCCATGAATTGATTGGCCTGGATGGGAGTAGCCCCTGCCCTTCTGTAGCAGTAGCAACAACAGCAGTGGTGGTGTGATTCCGCAGCGGGAGGGCGTGAAGAACCTCCTCGAGCGGAGCCCCGTCGACTGAGTAGCCTTTGCCTTGGTCTAACCATCGTTGCAGTGATGCCGGTGGCGTGAAGCAGAGCGGCAATTGAAAGCTTTCCCGTCTTGAGTCGCCTTCCCACAGAGTTAAGTCCTCTCCCCACAGATCTGGGACGAGGCTCAGTATCACTGAAGCAGCAACCAACAGAGTATTCGAGCTCGGGCCTTCCCTTAGCTTCTTGAATGCTGGCTTTAACAAGAGATTGCCACCAAAAAACCTGAATTGCGTGATCTTCACTCTGAGCATGGCCCTGCCACATTCCTCTACCCATCTTAAACCTCTCAACATTCTCTCGAGATCCGTCTTCCATAACTGCGCTCTGCAACCTCCCAACTTCACCTTATGCTGCATTGAATGTCCTGTGCTTGCGTCTCAGCTCTTAATTCCTCGACGGCGCTGGGCATTGAATTTCTCGGCTGTTCTCGAGGCGGCCCATGTTTGGCATGTGGCAGCTCACTGCCAGGCGTACTACCACCCGCATCCGGGGGTCATTGATGAATTGTTGGATGAATTACATGGAGAAATTTACTTCACCAAGTTGGATCTTCATTTAGGATACCATAAAATTAGTATGAAGACTAAAGACATTCCAAAAACAACATTCATAATTCATGAGGGTCATTATGAATTTTTTGTCATGCCTTTTGGCCTTACTAATGCACATTCACATTGCAAGGTTTTATGAATTTCATTTTCAAACCCTTCTTAGAAAGTTTTTGTTAGTAATTTTTGATGATATAATAACCTACACCAAAGCCTTGAAAGGATCATGTTCAACATGTTGACAAGGTGCTCAAACTATTGGAGGAGAAACAATTATATGAAGAAACCTCCAAATGTTTCCTTGGAGTATAGGAGGTGGAAAATTTGGGTCATATTGTATCGCATGAGGGTGTTAAGGTAGACACTAACAAAATTAATGCCATTAAGGAATGGAAAATCCCCACAACCGTAAAGCATATTCGAGGATTTCTCAGGTTGACAAGGTATTATCGCAAGCTTTTTAAGAATTATGTGAGAATAGTGCTATCTCTAACATCATTACTGAAAAAGATGCAATTTCTTGGAGTCCAAAAGCAACGAAGGCCTTTGGACATCTTAAAGAGGCAATGTTCCAAGGGTCGGTCTTAGGTACGCCAGAATTCATAAAAACTTTTATTGTGTAATGTGATGCCTCATGAAATGGAATCGGTGTTGTTTTAATGCAAGAAGGAAGACCCATTTCTTTTGAAAGTCGTCAAATCAAAGGAAAGTATTTACACAAACCTATTTATGAGAAGGAAATGTTCGTAATATTACATGCACTAAAGGAATGGTGACCTTACCTATTGCAAAGACACTTCAAGGTGAAAAAAAATCATGATAGTCTTAAATATTTTTTGGTACAAACATTACCTTCAGAATAAAAACAAAAATGGGTGACAAAGATGTTGGGTTACAACTTTGAAATCATCTACAAAAAAGGGAAGAAAAGTGTTGTTGCAAATGCAGTCTCAAGAAAGGACGAGGATGTGGAAGCATTACATTGTTCCATTTCTATTATCCAACCCAAATGGATAACCGAAGTAAGTGATGAATTGAAGAATGATGAAGAGGTGTGGTCATTCATTCAAAAGTTGCAGCAAGATCCCAATACATCTGATATGTTTAGCTGAAAAAATGATTCATTATGGTACAAAGATCACTTATATATTTGTAATAGTTCCCAACTCAAACAAAAGATTCTTTTCAAATTTCATGTCTCCCTTAGGAGGGCACTCAGGATTTCTAAAAACTTACCATAAGTTCAAGAAGGAATTTTTTATGGATGGCCTTAAAACTGATATTTGAAAATTTGTGGAAGAATTTTTGGTTTGCCAACAAAATAAAGTTGAGACAATTAAGATGTCGAGTCTATTACAACCTTTATCCATTCCAAGTTAGTGTTGGGAGGAGGTCTCAAGGGATTTTATCACAGGTTTACCCAAATCTAAAGGAAAGAGTGTCATCATAGTGGTAGTTGATAGATGTTGGTTTGTTGGGACCTGACCCATGTTCGAAGGTGATTTAGCCAAACAATTCCTGGTGCTATTGGCCCTTTCGGCAACAACTCGTGGAGAAGGAATGAGGTCTCACCTGAAGTAGTATGGGAGGGTGCTAGAGCTAGGTTTCCATACCCTGGGGATGTTTGATGGGTTCCAAGTGGTCCACCATTCAACCCTAAGTGACCTTTGCTGCGTGCACTTATCCATACCTAGTAGCCTAAGCTACTTCCTTCACGTAGCCTTACTTAAGGGCTAAATGCTACGCTTATACGTTGTTACCAATGACTTCACTATTATTCCACTATTAGTTGATTAACTTAGCTTATCTCTATGCTTTGATTTATACTTAACATATTCACCATTCATACAACATCGAGTAGTAAATAGATAGTATAATTGCAAACGATATCAAGCATGTAATAACAAAAGAACAGATACACGGATTTTAGATAATCTTCTCTTTATTATTCTTCTTCGTTGGTTACAGACTCAACTCCACCCTACGCACATAGCTGCAGAGGTCCGCAGACTTAGCTGCGGATGCTGCTAGGCCTTTGCACACTCAGCTGCAGAGACTCTTCCTACTACTATGACCCAGGAAAACTTAGACTCTTGCTTTATGCTTCGCTATCTCATCCTATCGTTAGATTCCCTATCTTCTCTCTTTTTCTTACAACTTAGAGCCTTGCTCTATTTATACAATCCCATGGTCCGCGGACCATGGGTAGGTCAACATAAAATTACATTTTTTGTGGGGAAAAATGCCTATTTAGGACGATCCTATCCACCTAAGGTGTGATAGCGCCTTAGCAACAAACGAATGCAGCTATCATGATTTCTTCCTTTATGAAATATGAAAGAGAGGAGATCGGCAGACTTACCGTTGTCTTCCGGTTGTCGCTCGAACTAGATCCTCTTCTCTTTGTGTGTCCACAGCTACTTGCCTCCTCGCTCGATCAAGAGAACAACTACCTGTGACAAGAGAGCAGCTACTTGCAACAAGAGAAGGACACAATACAAAGGCAATATACATATTCATAAATGATTCAGGATTAGAATTAAATCAAATATACTAATGCAATTACACAAAATACACCAGCATATAGGAAAGAATCAAGATAGCTTTATTGAAAGTAACAATGTTCAGGAAGAGATACAACCCATAGGGCTCCAACCCAGCATCTCCTTCCCAGCAGAATGGACTTCCTTCTTTAGCTCCCTTCAAAGCATAACACACCCAATGTTTCTAACCACAAACCAACAACAATTCTTTGCAAATACCAAATTCCAGCCTCCTTAGACCTCATGAGAGAGATCTATATATAGGAGTTTTGGAGAAAGGATGAGTCAGCTTGAGGCTAGCATGAAGCTGACTAGTGTCCTCTCCCACTTCAGTTCTTGAGTCCACTTGGAGGTTCTTGCTTCCACTTGGAGATTTGGAACCTCTTACTCATCACCAGTCGAATTCCCTGATCCAAGTGTCATTTTGGAAGCTTCCTGGGCATTGACACCTTGAGGAATGACTCTGCCACTTCTCCAAACTCACCCAGCACAGGTAGCCTTCTTTGCAGTTGACATTCAACGCAGGTAGACAGTGGAGCAGTTGACATTCAGCGCAGATGCTCAATGGAGCAGTTGACATGATCCAGAATTGCCTTTTTTTTGAGTGTTTTCAGGTGGAGAACTTTTGTTAAGTGTTGTGGTTTGTTGGCCTTGTTCTTCTAGGGGTAAGAACAACATGTTTAGGGACTTTGGATCCCTTGATTATTGACATTTCATTCTCAGTGATCCAAGGCACAAAAATGTCTATAACAGTTGCCCCCTAAAGTATGAGGCCGTTTATCGGGTGAAATGCTTTATCCAGGAGGGTCCGAAGTTCATCCATCTGCTGGGAGGAGACCTGTAATAAAATACAATACAATACATTATGATTCATTCTGCTTTCATGATCTAGCTAAGGCGAGCATTCCCATGCTCAGCTTTATAAATTCATTTTTTGTACATAGAACAGACGATCGTCTGATGGTAGACTGATAATTTTGCTGAAAATTATCATCCTTTGAGTAGGATGATCATCTGCTGCAATGATGTACATGTGAAATGTCTTTATTTTTCCTGAATATATATCGCAGCCCGGATGGATGAAACTAGATCCAGGGTCTACAAACTCGTTCAATCTTCACTCTAAGTACAAGTCGATCCATGTGAGAATTGCGCTGAAGTCGAACATGGAAAGACATCGCTTGATTACCGGTCAATGATGTAAACCGTTAACAAGTGCGAGAGGAATCACCGATAATGATAATGACCCTCAAGGTACTGTAGTATAATTCACGTGGTGTGAATAAAGGACTTGGTGTCGAACACCACGCAAAATATTCTGGTCGAAGGTCATTGATGTATACCTGTCACCGGAAGTGAGAAACGTGCCATTGAGGCATGCAAGCTTCAAAGTACTGAAGGGGTTGTTCCTAGATCAACTCCTTGGATAATGAGCTGATGTCGACAAGGAGCGATCCGTCAAAGGAGGGCCTTAATGAATCCCACATCAGTGACACGGAACGGAGCTAATGATTTTAATGGAGGTGAAAACAATCTGTGACATATGATTCAGGGTGGCGGTCATGAATGGATGAAGGATAATGTATGGTAGTGGATGGGACCCGGTTGACTCTTTCTGAACGACTTCTCTTGAACATATGGCGACACTGATGCGATGGATCGGTAGCATTACCCCAAATATGGATGGTATGGTAATACCATGGTGATGTGACCGGTGAATGAAACAACCCAACCTGAATGTGATATGGAGGAAAAGTGTCATGTTCAAGAGCGACCTGCTACCATCAAAGTTTTCTTGATTTTTCCCAATTTTTCCCCAGTCATTGCTGACCAGTACCTCTTTATTTTTGTCAAGCTTGAGGAGGATAACATATGCTTGTTCTATAACCTGCCCTTCGGGCAAGCCCATCGCTATGTTTTAACGAGCTTAGCGATAGGGAAACTCGTTCTTGTCTAAAGACAAGTTTGTCGCTATTTAATCATTTTAACGAGTCTAACGACAAGGAAAACTCGGTACTTTTCATTTTTAGAGAGTCTGAAAAGGCACATAAAGTCAACTCCAAAATTCCTTTTTCATCATCTTAATCGCTTAAGTCCGAAAAAGTATGAAACAATACAGAAGGGATGAGTTTTCGATAATTTTAATGAGCCGAATAAAACAAGCGCTCGACCTTTTTGTGCAATAATCCCTCAGGTCCAAAAAGATTAAAATCTAGAGGAGGGATAGCTCTTCCGGTCCTTTAACGAGCTGGAAGGCCAAAACTCGGCAATCTTTTCATATTTTATGAGTCAGTTGAAAAGAGCTTAAAGAAGACTCGTCTTTTGAGGAACGAGTGATAAAAAGGGATAGCAACTGATTCTAGGTACAGGTTGGAATTTTCCAATCACGGCAGTGTCACAAGGATGGCTAGGTGAAATCACTCTTCGCAGCTGTTCCTCAAAATGGGTAAACAATCATATGGAGGTAGACGATCGGCCAAATGAAAAGTGGAGGTGACGGTGCACAAACACGACCAAGGCTTTTATGGTTGATCAGGTTACATACTCAATGGTTATTTACCGGGATGGGTTCATTTTTTAACGAGCTTGAATGCGCCAAAACACTGCTCAATCTTATGTTTATTTTTTAACGAGCATGAACTATGTGCTAAAACTGCTCGGATATCTCTTTTCTCTTTTTTCACGAGCATAAATTCCGCGGTAAAACTGCTCGATTACCAGTCATAAGATAAAGAGTGTCTCATGAAAGATCCCATTTTTTATAGAGCTTGCGCCTTACCAAAGCTATGCCCACTCTCCTTTCTTTATACAAGTTCGGAAAAGGCCAATCCAAAAAAACAGATAAATAACCGCTCTTTGCTTACACTCCAAAAGGTTTGCATGCCCCCAGGTATAAAGTACAATTTCAAGGTTACCCCTCAATTTGCAGATAAAACATCTGTTTTACCGGGAGAGGCCTACCTCTTTCAGGTTACCCAAAGATTGTCTTGTTATTCTTTCAACAAAACACTTCCTCAGCAATGTCTACCGAAATAGACAGGGGTGAATGACCTTTGTCAAACACGTAACTTTGACAAAAGAATCCTATTCTAGAACAACCCCTCTTCCATCCACGGACGGGGTATGGACTAGTCATATTCTCCCGCGGAAACCTACCCTATACCCAAAGTTTCCCTGCCGAAGCAGGCCAGGATGCATGCCCCCTGGGTTCCAGTCATATCCTCTCGGATTACTCGCGCTCATCAGGAGGACGGACTGTGGGTTGAGACACTTCTTGCATGAATAGACCATTTAGGGATGGCACATGACTATTTGCGATGTGTGATCCGGGAAACGAAAGTTGGTCCACGAGCTTGACCATTCTTCCTTCATGCGGAAAACACATTACTCTAAAGAGTGAGGAGACTACAATTCCCATGCAATATATATAGTCTCGTCCAAGGAGTAGGTTATAATCCAAGGGTCCTTGAATGACCATCACGTTCATTTGAACGGTCTTCCCTTTCAATGTTATAGGCACATTGGGGAGGATCCCTAAAGGTCGACTGGTTCCTTTATCAAAACCTGATAGATTTCTCATCTCAGGTAAGAGTGCTGGTGAACCAAGCGCTCTCCAAGCAATAGAGGAAAGGATACTCACAGATGCCCCCTCATCAATGATAGTGCCAAGCCATTACTATTCTGTATATTTGACAAATAATTCTGAATGGCACACTGGCTGGCAACCGGGGTCTGCCTAGTTGGTTCCAATCAAAGGACACAACCAGGTTGCTTGGTGGTGGGACCGAATATACGGCCGGATAGCGCTCTGATGAACTTCCTTCCTGCGACAAAGGAATGGTGGCATTGCCCCCTTGATCATCAGAGTCAGTGCTGATGAAGAGAACTTGGACGGTGTCATCTGTATTCTCCTCTGTGATGGTGTCATTCGAAGATGGAGCCTCTGAAGGCAAAACCGGGTCAACTGCCGTATCAACCTTTTGACTTTCCTCAGGCATGGATCTAGACGGTTCTTCTTCAATGACAGGTGCTTCGACTGACCATCTAAGTGGCTCAGCCGGATTCTCAACTAGTGAGGGACTTGGCAGGAGTCTTTGATATCCAGGAGGAAGATTCGCTCGTAAAATCGGACGATCTTCCAGAACTCTTTTTGCCTCGTCTAAGAAGGGACAACGGTGGATGGCGTGATCGCCTTCACACAGTCTGCAGGGAAATTTAACTTTCCCATTCTGTCCTGGAGCTTCACTCCCACTAGTTGACGGTGAGCAGTCGACATGGATATCAGAGGTCGATGCTCCCGAATTGTGCAGACAGGGGGACCAGTCTCTTAGTATCCGTGGGATACAGGGACAATCTCTATGGAAGTAGTCTCCCCTTCATATGATGCATGGCGATTTAGGCCTTACAAGTGCGGTGTGTGGATTTTTGTTAGATGACATTTGTTTGCCCCCAGTCGCCTTAGGCTCCTTATTCTTCTTTTCTTTCTTCTTCTTCTCCTTCTTCTCCTTAGGAACCCGATTTTTTGATCGACCAGTTCCGTCAAGCGAAGAGGAAGGAGAGGAGGAAGATGAAGTGGAAGGCTGGGAGGCAACTCTTGTCTGATCTAATTGTTGACTCGACTGTTCAGGAGTGGTGGTATTCTGAACGACATTGGTCGAAAAGAGCCAAACTGGTAGGCCAATTGTCAGTCCTGGAAGCGACAATGTGGCCATGTGGGGCGCACCAACATCTCCCCAAGAGGAGAAGGGACTAGGATTTCCACCCAAGGGAACTCCTTGGTTGGTGTGCTCCATCTTTTCAACCTAAAGATCAATGCAGGATTAAAGGGTGATTGTTCCATTTAAAATAAATTGATAACGACGCTTTTAGACACAACTTGCTTTTTCAGTTTTAAAGAGTCGAGAAAAAGCTAAAGGTGACTCTAGTCTCCTTCGATGTTTTAACGAGCACGAAGTGACAAATGCTCGGATGGAATTTTTCTGTTATAGAGTCTGAAAAAGGCCAAAATAAACTGCTCTGGAGATCTAGGCAGAAGGTGTGCCAAACCTTTCACAAAACCACAGAATACTTTTTACGGTACGGGTGGTCGATCTTCGTGAATGTTGTGTTCACTGCATTGCGATCAGTAGGGCGGCCGACACGGCTTCCTAAGGATAAAAGATATATTCCTATAGGGGTCTCCCAATATATACGCGACGGTACGTGGGAGCACAAGTCCGTATTAGCGCAATCGTCCCTCAGGAGGAATCACCCACCTTCTTAGAGATCGACAGTCATTATGTTTAACGACGCCGGAACACGTCTCTACTTAGACCTCTATGTTGTGCGTTATGTTACAAAGCATTGTTAGGTTCATTCAGTTTATTTTAGGTTGATCTTTTTAAAGTTTGCCTTTCAAGGTTCACCACGAGATGTATGATACAAATTCCTAAATGCAGTCTAAGATGATAAGAAAGCTTTACAATATTTCAACTTTGAAAATCCTAGCTACTAGGGAAAAGAGAGCGACTATCTTTTCTCAAAGAGCAATCAGCACACTTTAATGCACTTTCCCTAAATCCAACATGCAAACTTATCAAATGAAAAATGCACAATGCAGGTGTTTGTTTTCACTTTCTTAGTATAAATGCCTACAAAAAAAGCTTTTTGCACAACTTTGAATCTGCTTTTACAATGATCAAAATAAACAAGTTCTCTTTTCTTCGAAATCAACAAGGGTAGAAGAGATTACAATAACTTTGCGATTTTCGAAATAAAGACTCATTTTGATACTTTGAAAAGAACAAATTCAAACCAATAAGCAAGAGGAAAAACTATAATCAATCTGAACAAACAGCCAATGAGCTCTCTTCTAAGATCACTTTCAATCAGATCTGAAACAAAGGCTACAGAAAGACTACTTTACTCATGCAAAGGAAAACTGTGAATGATGCCACAAACACATAAAAACATTCACAATCTTTTTGTACAAAAATTGAGGCGGAATTCAGGCAAAGAAAAGGGTTATCAGACCAGCACCTATACTTGGTTAAAGGCTGCAAAAACAGAGATCAAAACAGGGAAAAAAGGGACAAAGAAACCCAGCTGCACAAGGCCACACTGGTTCAGCGCAGGTAGAACACTG
The DNA here is from genome assembly GCA_031772625.1 of Pinus tabuliformis. Taxonomy (NCBI): domain Eukaryota; kingdom Viridiplantae; phylum Streptophyta; class Pinopsida; order Pinales; family Pinaceae; genus Pinus; species Pinus tabuliformis. The sequence goes on along the minus strand of CM062819.1, from coordinate 344,648,045 downwards.
TCAGTTTGACATTTAGCACAGGTAGCCCCTTCGGGACTGCATTGAAATGCAGACTGCCTTCACAGTGCCTGCAATGAAGAGAGAAACTCTCGCTTCCCTTGGTTTCTGGGTCACAAAATGCTCAAAAATCAACTGTTTCAGGCCAAATCAGAAACAAAAGCAAGATATAAATAGAGGGATGCTTTGATAGGGTACTAAAGACTATCACAAGGATCAATCAAATTGTTTGTGGATCTAGTTTAAATCATAGACAAGTCCAACATACTGGATCAAAGCAGCAACTTTTACTTTGCATCCGGGAAAGATGCAGTTCAAAGGTTTCTGTCAAGTCTATGAAGTAAACAAATGACAGAAACACAAATGAAATGAATAAACAAGTTCTTCCCCAGTGGAGTCGCCAATTTGTTGTGGGGAAAAATGCCTATTTAGGACGATCCTATCCACCTAAGGTGTGATAGCGCCTTAGCAACAAACGAATGCAGCTATCATGATTTCTTCCTTTATGAAATATGAAAGAGAGGAGATCGACAGACTTACCGTTGTCTTCCGGTTGTCCCTTGAACTAGATCCTCTTCTCTTTGTGTGTCCACAGCTACTTGCCTCCTCGCTCGATCAAGAGAACAGCTACCTGTGACAAGAGAGCAGCTACTTGCAACAAGAGAAGGACACAATACAAAGGCAAATATACATATTCATAAATGATTCAGGATTAGAAGTAAATCAAATATACTAATGCAATTACACAAAATACACCAGCATATAGGAAAGAATCAAGAGAGCTTTATTGAAAGTAACAATGTCCACGAAGAGACACAACCCATAGGGCTCCAACCCAGCATCTCCTTCCCAGCAGAATGGACTTCCTTCTTCAGCTCCCTTCAAAGCATAACACACCCAATGTTTCTAACCACAAACCAACAGCAATTCTTTGCAAATACCAAATTCCAGCCTCCTTAGACCTCATGAGAGAGATCTATATATAGGAGTTTTGGAGAAAGGATGAGTTAGCTTGAGGTTGGCATGAAGCTGACTAGTGTCCTCTCCCACTTCAGTTCTTGAGTCCACTTGGAGGTTCTTGCTTCCACTTGGAGATTTGGAATCTCTTACTCATCACCAGTCGAATTCCCTGATCCAAGTGTCATTTTGGAAGCTTCCTGGGCATTGACACCTTGAGGAATGACTCTGCCACTTGTCCAAACTCGCCCAGCGCAGGTATCCTTCTTTGCAGTTGACATTCGACGCAGGTATATAGTGGAGCAATTGACATTCAGCGCAGATGCTCAGTGGAGTAGTTGACATGATCCAGAATTGCCTTGTTTTTGAGTGTTTTCAGGTGGAGAACTTTTGTTAAGTGTTGTGGTTTGCTGGCCTTGTTCTTGTAGGTGTAAGAACAACATGTTTAGGGACTTTGGATCCCTTGATTATTGAAATTTCATGCTCAGTGATGCAAGGCAAAAAAATATCTATAACAACATTACATTACCACACTAAAGGTGGAGAATCCTATGACTCAAATTATACTTCACACTCCGCACCCACATTTCGCAGAGTCTTATAATACACTTGACCAAAACTTGGGCTTTGAGCCCAAAAACATGTTGTGGGGGGATTCCATGCCCAACAGGCCCTCAACACAAACATCGTGACTCACCTTCGAGTCACTCTGTCGATGTGGCGATCTTGGCATGGAGTTCCTGCAACTGGTCCCGAATGACCTGAATGTCAACAACACACTGAGTTTCTTTCCGCTGAACCTATTGCATTCTTGCTTCGGAATTCTTTGATTCTGGCATGCTGCGCGGCATATGTGCATGCATTCCTTGAATCTGTGCAAGTTTTCCTTTAATTTTCATTGTGATTTTTAAAGATTCATCAATCCATGACTAGACGTGTGCTTTTAGAACTATTTCTTTATGGCGTACCATGTCTAACTACTCCTTTAAGGCCTTGGTCTACTACTTCCTTGCAAGCCGTTGAGTAACGACTATTGCTTGCATAGTCACTCTAATTTTGTCATATTATTGCTGGAGTCGACATTCCTCAGTCTCCAGACGCTGAATGTTGGGGTCCTCTTGCAACGTAGTGGGGACTTCTAATGCCTGCTTGAAGATGTCGGTACAGTCGCGCACTGCAGCTTCGATCTTTTCCATCCTTGTTGTAATAGCACTAGCGCACTATTCTTTGACTTCCAGGGGAGTGGAAGGTTGTGACTTTAATTGTAGCTCAACGATCTGAGCTTGTAAGTCATCCTCCTCTTCATTTGACTCAATGGTGATAGACTTGCCCTTTTCTTCCATTAAGAGCTTACTGAACTGTGGATTTCTTGGAGACATGCATACTGGTCCCATGGTCTACTTATCTTTCTTCGGTCTTAGCATTCGAGGTGATTTTTGGATTTCCGGTGCAACCCCAGTCTCTTCAGAAACATCGTGTACTATGTGGGTTGGCGCAGCCTCGTTGGTGGTTCCTTCTTCAAATCCCAAACCTAGCCTAGTAGTCGTCATCTTGTCCATCCTATATGCGGTCTTTTGTGAACTTAGGGGCTCGAATATTGCTCGACGCTCAACACTCCGTGTTCTAATCAACTACTCAAATCTCAAGTTAACAAGTGTTGTCTCGTGGCCAAGCTATGGAGTTTTATAACATCTTTTGAATTCAAATTCAACCATTCCCCCCAATTTCGAGCCATCAATGCTTTCTTGGTGGAACATTTTCCCAAATCTTGCCCATAATTTGCATCTTAAATTCCTGTTTCCCACTCCATTTGGCCTTAAAGCGGACATCTCATCATGAACAATGACACCAATGGTCACTTCCTGTTATAGACATTTTTGTGCCTTACAGATCTAAGCATGAAATGTCCATAAACCAAGGGATCCTAAGTCCCTAAAAGTGTTGTTCCGACCCCTAAAGGAACAAGGTCAAAAAATTACAGCTTCTCCCAGAAGTTCTCCACCAGAAACTACTCAGAATCAGTCAAATCAGGATCATTTCAGCTGCTCCACTAGATAGTTGCGTTGCATAGCACCCAAATACACTAGCTAGGTGTGTTACAATGCACCTAAATGCACTATCAGGGTGTGTTGAGCAGGAAATGACAAATGGCAGTGCCATTCCGCGAGGTGGAAAGACAATGGAAGCTTCCAGAATCTTCTCCAATGACACTTGCCTCACTGAGTTCGACCAAGGATAAGTAAGAGGCTCTCAATCTCCAAGTGGAAGCAAGAACTGACAGAGAGAAGCCACTAGTCAAATCATAAGTTGACTCATCCTCCTTGCATACATCTATATATGGATCCCTCATCCCAGAGATCCAGGGGGCTGGAATTTTGTACATTGCAAAGAATTGTTGTTGGTTTTGAGATAGATATCGGAGTATTGGGTGATTTATGCTTTGTTGGAGGTGAAAAGGGGCTTCTTTGCTGGGAGGTTGATGTTGGATCAGGAATCATCGGTTGTAACTCCTCCTGGATCTTCTTGTTATATCAATAAAACTATTTGAGTTTCTCCTACATGCTTGTGTATCATTGATGTTTGTTACATTTGTATGTTTAGCTTAAATCTGATCCTAAGCTTTTTATGAATATAAACCCATGTCTTTGTATAGTTTCCTTCTTCTGTGATCTTGCAGGTACTTGGTGAAGCTGGGCAAGTAATGGAGCAGGTAGCTGGAAGCTGTCAAAGAGGAGAGAGATTGGATCAAAGGACTAGCGCAAGACACAGGTTGGTTCATCCTATTCCTCTTTGTTTATAGTTCATAAAGAAGAATACAAAAGTAGTTTTCTCTGTTTGTTTCTAAGGTTACTGTCACACCTTAGTGGGATAGAGTCGTTCTGAATAGACACTTTTCCCGTTAACAAAATGGTGACTCCACTGGGGAGCGATTGTCTAGTTAGTTTGCTTGTGTTTCTCTTGTTGTTTGTTTCATAAACTTAGAAGTAGCAAATTGAACTGCATTTGCCATTAACAAATGCAAAGTAGACATCTGCTGCTTCAATCCATTCACTGGATCTGTTTATGATCTGAACAGCTGATTCACAAATGATCTGATTGCCCTTTGTGATAGCTCTTAGACCTCCTTTAAATCTACCCTCTGATTGTGCATTACTGATTTCTTTTACTCGGCCAAAAACCATAGATTAAACTGCAAACCGTGACCCAGAACCCAGATAGAATTCTCATTTCTGCCCCAGTGCAGGCTCTGTGAAGAGGTTCTGCATTTCAATGTACTTCCCGAGAGGGTTACCTGCGCTGCAATGCAGTTTCTCTGTGTAACAGGTGTGCTGATCAGCCTAGCCTTGTGCAGCTGAGGTTCTTTGCTTCATTTTTTCAGTTTTGTCTCTGATTTTTGCAGCCTGTGATCAGCGTATGTGTCTGTTTAAAAACCCCTTTTCTTTGCCGTAATTCCACCTCCTTTGTACAAAAAGATTGTAGATGTTTTTGTGTGTTTGTGGTGTCATTTACAGTTTTCCATTGCAAAAGTAGAATAGTCATACTGTCATCCTTTGATTTAGATCTGTCGCAAGTGTCGATTTTGATCATAGGAGAAAGTTTATTTGCTGTTGACAGTCGATTATGCTTTTAATTTTGCCTTTGGTTTGAATTTGTGACTTTCTAGTGTCGAAACGAGTATTTATTTCAAAATCATAAAGTGTCGTAATCATCTCTACCTTTTGATTTCGAAAAGAAGGTTGTTTGTGTTGGTCACTTGAAAGCAAATTCAAATTTGTACATCAACTTTCTTTTTAGGCATCAATATTAAGAAAGTGAAAAACAAATACATGCACATGTGCATTTGCATATTGACAGTCTGTTTGGCTTGATTTAGGAAAGTGCATTTACAGTGTACTCTTTGCTCTTTGTGAAAAGATTGTGTCTTTCTTTTCCCCTTGTAGCTAGGATTTTCATTGCTGAAAAGAGATAAAAGTTTGCTTATCATCTTTAGATTGCATTTTAGAAATTACATCTACATCTCGTGGTGAACCCAAAAGGCAAACTTCATAAGAAAGATCAACTTAAAATAAATTGAATGAATCTAACAACGCTTTGGAACTTAACGCACAACATTTAGGCTAGAGACGTATTCCGGCGTTGTAAAGCCTGGTAACTGTTGTCCTCACTGATGGTTGGGTGATTCCTCCACTTTGAGACGATAAGTGCCAGTACAGACTTGTGCTCCCACGTACCGTCGAGTATATATTGGGAGACCCCTATAGGCTTAAAACCTTTATCCATAGGAAGCCGTGTCGGTTGCCCTTCTGATCGCAATGCACCGAACACAACATTCGGGAAGATTGACTGCCGTACTGTAAAAAGTATTTTGCAGTTTTGCGATTGGTTTGGTACTCCCTCTACCTAGATCTCCAGAACAGTCCCTTTCGTTCCTTTTAAGACTCCTTAATAGAAAAGGTCCATCTGAGCACTTGTCACTTCAAGCTCATTAAAAATCGAACGAGACTAGAGTCATCTTTTGTTTTTTCTCGACTCTTAAAAACTGAAAAAACAAGTTGTGTCAAAGCGTCTTAAAATTTATTTTAAACGGAATATTCATTAACCCTTTCCTACGTTGATCTTAGGTTGAGAAAATGGAGTCTACCAACCAAGGAATTCCCCTTGGTGGAAATCCTAGTCCCTTCTCCTCTTGGGGAGATGTTGGTGCACCCCATATGGCCACATTGTCACTTCCAGGACTGACAATTGGCTTGTCGGTCTGGCTCTTCTCAACCAATATCATTCAGAACACCACTATTCCTGAACAATCGAATCAGCAATTAGACGAGTCCAGAGTTGCCCACTAGCATTCTACTTCCTCTAATTCTTCCTCTCCTCCTTCCTCTTCGCTTGATGGGGCTGGCAAAGCCAAAATTCAAGTTCCTAAGGAGAAGAAGGAAAAGAAGAAGAAAGAGAAGAAGAAGAAGGAGCCAAAGGCGAATGGGGGAAAACGAGTGTCGTCTAACGAAAATCCACACACTGCACCGACCAAGCCTAAATTGCCATGTGTCATTTGCAAAGGAGACCACCTTCACAGAGATTGTCCTTGCATCCCTCGGATACTAAGGGACTGGTCTCCTCGTTTGCACAATCCGGTGTCATCAACCTCTGATGATCATGTTGAAAGCACACTATCAACTAGCGAAAGTGAAGCCCCAGGACAAAAAGGGAAAGCTAGATTTCCTTGTAAACTGTGCAAAGGCAATCATGTCATCCACCGTTGTCCCTTCTTAGACGAAGCGAAAAGAGTTTTGGATGATCATCCGGTTTCACCGTTACGACTTCCTCCTAGATATAAAAAACTCTTGCCGAGTCCATCGTTAGTTGAGAATCCAGCTGGCCCGCTCAAGTGGTCGGCTGAAGCACCTATCATTGAAGATAAACCATCTGGATCCATACCAGACGAAAGTCAAAAGGTCGAGGCGGCAGTTGACCCAGTCTTTCCTTCAGAGGTTTTATCTTCAGATGATACAGTCACTGAAGAGAACAAGGATGACACCGTCCAAATTCTCTTCATCAACACAGACTCCGACGAACATGGGGGAAATCTACCCATTCCTTTACCGCAGGAAGGAAGTTCGTCAGAGCCATACCCGGCCGTCTACTCGGTCCCACCTCCAAGCAACCCAGTTGTCTCCTTCGACTGGAATCAACTAGGAAGACCCCGTTTACCAGCAAGCATACCATTCCGAATTATCGTTCAAATATATAGAATGGTCATGGCTGGTACCATCATAGATGAGGGGGCTTCTGTGAGTATCCTTTCCTCTACTGCTTGGAAAGCATTTGATTCGACATCGCTTTTGCCTGAGATGAGAAATCTGACAGGCTTTGATAAAGGAACCAGTCGACCTTTAGGGATCCTTCCCGATGTGCCCATAACATTGAGAGGGAAGACAGTTCGCATGAACATAATGGTAGTTCAAGGACCCTTGGATTATAACCTACTCCTTGGATGAGACTATATTTATTGCATGGGAGCCATCGTCTCCTCACTCTTTAGAGTAATGTGTTTTCCTCACGAAGGAAGAGTGGTCAAGCTCGTGGACCAGCTTTCATTTCCCAGATCACGCATAGCAAATAGTCATATACCATCCCTAAATGGTCTCTTCACGCAAGAAATGTCTCAATCCCCTGTCCATCCTCCCGATAAGCGTGAGCAATTCGGAGGGATATGACTGAAACCCATGGGGCATGCATCCTGGTCTGCTTCGGTAGGAAAACTTTAGGTATAGTGTAGGTTTCCGTGGGAGAATATGACTAGTCTGTACCCCGTCTGTGATTGGAAGAGGGTTTATTCTAGAATAAGATTCTCTTGTCAAAGTTATGTGATTTAGCGGGCATCGTCGTCGACCTTTTCTTATCTAAATAGACATCGCCGAAGAAATGTTTCATTCGCAACGCGAATAAGACAATCTTTGGTAACCTGTAAGAGGTAGGCCTCTCCTGATAGAACAAATGTTGTGTCTGCAAATTGAGGGGTAACCTTGAAACCATATTTTATACCTGGGGGCATGCAAACCTTTTGGAGTGCAAGCGAGGGACGGCTATTTATTTTTTAAATTTTTAGGACCTCTAACCATTTAAACTCGTAGGATTAGTCGTCACCTAACTTGCATAAAGAAAGGATGTGGGGCAAAATTCTAAAAATTGCCATTTTTTATATGAGACATTCTTATCATATGACTGGATTAATCGAGCAGTTTTAGCACATAGTTCAAGCTCGTTAAAAAATAAACATAAGACATGAGCAAATGTTTCCACCCGCGCTTAAGCTCGTTAAAAAATGAACTATTCCCAGGTAAATAACCACCGTGAATGTAGTACTTCAGCCATTAAAGCCTTGGTCGTGTTTGCATCGTCACCTCCACTTTTTCATTGGCCGATCATTCACCTCCATTTGATTGTTTACCCATTTTGAGGAACAGCTGCGAAGAGTGATTTCACTAGCCATCCTTGTGACACTACCGTGATTGGAAAATTCCAAACCTTACCTGGAATCAGCTGCTACCCTTTTCTATCACTCGTTCCTCAAAAGACGAGTCTTCTTTAAGCTCTTTTCAACTGACTCGTAAAATATGAAAAGATTGCCGAGTTTTGGCCTTCCAGCTCGTTAAAGTGACGGGAAGTGCTATCCCTCCTCTAGATTTTAATCTTCTTGGACCTGAGGTATTATTACACAAAAAGATCAAGCGCTTGTTTTGTTCGGCTCGTTAAAACTATCGAAAATTCATCCCTTCTGTATTATTTTATACTTTTTCGGACTTAAGGGATTAGATGACGAAAAAGGAATTTTGGAGTTACCTTTACGTACCTTTTCAGACTCTCTAAAAATGAAAAGGACCGAGTTATCTTTGTCGTTAAACTCGTTAAAAAGATTAATAGCGACAAACTTGTCTTTAGGCGAGAACGAGTTTCACTATCGCTAGGCTCGTTAAAACATAGCGATGGGCTTGCCCGAAGGGAAAATTATAGAACAAGCATATGTTATCCTCCTCAAGCTTGACAAAAATAAAGAGGTACTGGTCAGAAATGACTGGGGAAAAATTGGGAAGAAAACTCAAAGAATCTTTGTTGGTAGCAAGTCGCTCTTGAACATGACACTTCCACTCCGTGTCCGAGTCGGGTTAGGTTGTTTCATTCACTGGTCACATCACCATGGTCACGCCATACCATCCAAATTTTGGGTAAATGCTACCAATCCATCACATAAGTGTCGCTGACATGTTCAAGAGAAGTCATCTAGAGAAGTCACCTGTGTCCCATCCACTACCATACATTATACTTCATTCTTTCATGACCACCATCCTGAACCGTATATCATCAGACTGTTTTCACCTCCATCAAAATCATTTGCTCTGTTCCGTTTCATTGATGTGGGATTCATTAAGGCCCTCCTTTGACGGATCGCATCTTGTCGACATCAGCTCATTATCCAAGAAGTTGATCTAGGAACACCCCGTTCAGTACTTTGAAGCTTGCATGCCTCAATGGCAAGTTTCTCACTTCCGGTGACAAGTATACATCAATGACCTTCGACCGAAAGATTTTGCGTGGTGTTCGATGCCAAGTCCTTTATTCACACCACGTGAATTTTACTGCAGTACCTTGAGGGTCATCATCATTATCGGTGATTCCTCTCGCGCTTGTTAACAATTTACATCATTGACTGGTAATCAAGCGATGTCTTTCCATGTTCGACTTCAAAACAATTCTCACATGGATCGACTTGTACTTCGAGTGAAGATCGGATGAGATTGAAGACCCTGGATCTAGTTTCATCCATCCGGGCTGCGATATATATTCAGGAAAATAAAGACATTAAATGTACAGCATTACAGAACAAATAATCATCCTACCAAAAGGATGATGGCTCTATCAGAATCATCAGTCTACCATCAGATGATTGTCTGTCCCATGTACATGAAAATGAATTTATAAAGCTGAGCATTGGAATGCCCGCCTCAGCTAGATCATGAAAACAGTATGAAGATAATGTATTGTATTGTATCTTATTACAGGTCTCCTCCCAGCATTGAAAGAACTTCAGATCCTCCTAATAAAGCATTTCACCCGATAAACGGCCTCATACTTTAGGGGGCAACTGTTATAGACATTTTTGTGCCTTACAGCTCTAAGCATGAAATGTCCATAAACCAAGGGATCCTAAGTCCCTAAAAGTGTTGTTCCGACCCCTAAAGGAACAAGGTCAACAAATTACAGCTTCTCCCAGAAGTTCTCCACCAGAAACTGCTCAGAATCAGTCAAATCAGGATCATTTCAGCTGCTCCACTGGATAGCTGCGTTGCATAGCACCCAAATACACTAGCTAGGTGCGTTGCAACGCACCTAAATGCACTATCAGGGTGCGTTGAGAGGGAAATGACAAATGGCAGTGCCATTCCGCGAGGTGGAAAGACAATGGAAGCTTCCAGAATCTTCTCCAATGACACTTCCCTCACTGAGTTCGACCAAGGATGAGTAAGAGGCTCTCAGTCTCCAAGTGGAAGCAAGAACTGACAGAGAGAAGCCACTAGTCAAATCATAAGTTGACTCATCCTCCTTGCATACATCTATATATGGATCCCTCATCCCAGAGATCCAGGGGGCTGGAATTTTGTACATTGCAAAGAATTGTTGTTGGTTTTGAGATAGATATTAGAGTATTGGGTGATTTATGCTTTGTTGGAGGTGAAGAGGGGCTTCTTTGCTGGGAGGTTGATGCTGGATCAGGAATCATCGGTTGTAACGCCTCCTGGATCTTCTTGTTATATCAATAAAACTATTTGAGTTTCTCCTACATGCTTGTGTATCATTGATGTTTGTTACATTTGTACGTTTAGCTTAAATCTGATCCTAAGCTTCTTATGAATATAAACCCATGTCTTTGTATAGTTTCCTTCTTCTGTGATCTTGCAGGTACTTGGTGAAGCTGGGCAAGTAAGGGAGCAGGTAGCTGGAAGCTGTCAAAGAGGAGAGAGATTGGATCAAAAGACTAGCGCAAGACACAGGTTCGTTCATCCTATTCCTCTTTGTTTATAGTTCATAAAGAATAATACAAAAGTAGTTTTATTTGTTTGTTTCTAAGGTTACTGTCACACCTTAGTGGGATAGGGTCGTTCTGAATAGACACTTTTCCCGTTAACACTTCCTAGCTTATCTATGCATCAGCGATGTCCCTCGTGCGCGGGCGCGAACCTTGCACTATGCTGATTCTGTGTGCAAGTCCCTTATCGCGCAGCTCCAAAATATACTTATTTATAGTCCTTCACTCTCTTTCAACTATCTGGAGCACTGAAACCATACTTCCTACAGCTAGTCAGATGGTCGCACCATCTGTGTGAGGCTCCAACTTTTTTTCCTGTATAGTCCACGGGGAATCCTCAATTGTTCTCGCAACAATTGGCATCGCGCATTCTATTGCATGTAGTGCACTCCCCTAGTTACTGTGTTTGGTGAGATGCGGTTGTAGTTATTATCACCCAATAATTTCCCAAGGTTAAGGAAAGATATCACCGGGGTAACCACAAACCAACTTTTAGGCTTAGGCTCTAGCCAACCTAAGTCCAGAGAGGGCTCTCTCTATATGATTTAGCTTTGTTTGATGGGATATTAGGCTAGTTATGAAATTTCAAGGGGGTTTTGATTTGTGTTGAAGATTGGGTGGTGGAATTCTTGGAGTAGATGGATAGAGCTAGGTCTTCAAGCTATTGGGCTATGGAGTCAACAAATGGATAGAATAATTGGACCAGATCATTAAAGGGAATGTTCACAGGGCAAGCTAGCAAAGAAAAATCCAAATCTTTAGGCCTAATGGGTGAAGTGATTCTAACTAGGGTGAAAGGGCACTTGAGAATACTTGGACGAGGATTAGAATGAAGAATAGAGGGTGATCATGAACAAAGGGAAATTAAGAATCCTTTGCTATAGATCAGAGGAGAAACTACAGAAGCTAATGAGATGTTAAGAGTTCCCTAGCTAAGATAGTTTAGGAGAAAACATTCAGAATGTAAAACAGTCAAGACAAAGTGCATTTAAGCAATTTCTGAAATATCATTCCTTGTTATACATTTATATTTTAGAAATTTACACAAAATATTATGGAAAAAACATAAGGAAAATAACATTGAACATAGAAGAATACTTATTTGTATTTAGCTACACACAAGAATCCTGTAAAATATTTGATCTTTGTTCCTTGATCCAACAAGCCAATCCAGTCACTAATATAATAAAACTCTAATTTGAGAGAAACATTATATAGAAATGTCTTGGAATCCACCCAAAATACTTCCAATGAAGAAGTATTTATAGAAATTCTAAACTGAAATATCTTGAAAAGATATCAACATTGGTTTTACAAATATCACAAACTGTTTTATATTAATAGAACTTAAATACAAGACACTAAAAAATAATGAATCTATTTGGAACTATATTTATGGATTGAGGGTGAAAAATAATAGAAATTCTAATTTGATAGCAACTCCTAATTGATGATGAGGCATCCAAGTCACTAACTACATCCTTTCTTTGTGCATTCTACCCTAACAATTCTGCAAAATTAGGATCCATTTGATACCTTTGTATATCTCAATCCGAGATAGATATGTAAAACGTGAAAGAGGTTATTGTAGATAAGTATGTTATTGAGATAAAACTCTCTCCGTGTCCTAAAATGAAGCTCCATCTTTTCACAATAGTCTCTACAAAAAGATGTCAGAAACAAGACTTTGCATAGTCCAAAAAATAGGCTGTGAATATATGCACTTATCTCACTTTTGGTAATACGTGTGTAAAAAGTGAGATAGGTTTTTGTAGATTAGCCTTTTAGGAACACAAAACTCCTCTAGTTTCTCAAAATTCATCTTGGATTGGCCTAAATCATTTCTTAAAAACTATGACTTAAACATGAAATTTCTGAAGAATGTACCATTTCTGCTCTGATTTCAGCTTCTAACCTTAAATTTGTTTTAACTATTTTTTACTTTTATTTTGGATAAAATTAATTTTTTCTGATGAAAGTGTTTTCGTCTCTGTTTAAGCCTCACTGCCTCCATGTTTAATTTTACTTTTTACTTTTACCGCTATGTTTCTTCATCTATCTTGACTTTGACATGAATCTGTATGCTTTGTAATTGTCTTCCCTGTCGTTTGTCTTCATGCTAGCTGCTTTACTTGACTTGGTCTTGAAGCCGATACTCTTTAACCCTAATACATTTTGACTATTCTTTATTGTGTCCTTTTACCTTCACTGTATATTTTAGGTTTTTATTGTTTATTTCAACACTAATTCATTTAATTCCATGCGTTCCTCTGCTTGTATTTTAACTGTACATTTTATTTTCAATCTCTGTATGAATAGATTTGATAAAAATCTTGGAGTAAAAAGGTCTTATGACTAGTATTAAGACTGTTTATCCAAGGTTACGGTCTTTTGATCACCTGTAAAATAAAACAAGTTGTTAGGAAAACGTTGTGTTGACAGGGAGGATCAATAATGGCTTTATCGAGCTTTATAGGTCTATGGAGTGAGTCCAAAGTTATTTCCGGAGGTAAACCATGGTTGAATTGGTTAGCAGAGGCTTTAGGTGGTGCAGAAGGGTTACACAGGGTTTTACTGCACAAACAGGTGAAAACGAGCAAAACTGGGGTTTTTGTGTTTAATTGGGTAAAGGTTGATTTTCTTGAATTTTGGTGCAAAGTGAAAAGTAGACGGTTTTGTCATTTAGCGAGAGAGTGGTAAGCAATTTATTTCACATCACTTTTGTAGGCTTGGTGGTATTCGGGAGCGGTCACTCGATTCCATTCATTGAATGACACATAGCATCTAGGGCAGGGCAGAAAACCACTTTTTTGGGTGGGTATCGTTCGGCGGATAATCCCACTAGAAATGGCTTATGAGCATTGGATGTGGGCCTTCTGATCGGACGGTGATCACGCTATGAACGAGCACGGAGGGTAAAGGGGTGGGGGGCCGATGGGTTAATTGTGGCGGTATGGTGATTAAGCATGGGTTAATGGCAAACTTAGGTGACAGGGGTGATTTATGGAGTTTTACTTAACGTAATCGTGGATCTATCAGTTAATGAGCTTTATCGAGGTTTGGGTGAAATTCGTAGTTTTATAGTTAAAACTAGGTCTATGGATATTAATGTAAGTGATTTAATATATACATACGGGAAAGGGTATTAATGGGAATTAATATATAAAAGTTAGAAGTTAATTTGAAAACGGTGGAAATGAATTGCACTATGCATAATGTATTTTATGTGATTTGTTTTCTTTTCGCATATATGCATTATAGCTTAGGCTACAGTGTTTTTGTGGGTTTTTGGGAAAAAGGGGTTTTACATGGGGGCGATTACTTTCCCTAGGCAAATAGTGTTTTAACCTTAGGAAAAGGGGTTTTATTAGGGAAATGAGGGGGAATGAAGAGAGATGAATTTTTATGAGGGGAATTTAGTACTTGATATCCATAAATCATTGAGTTGAGGGTCTAGTCCCTCCAAAAGTCAGAGAAATGATCTAAGCCTCTTTGACTTAAGGTTTTTGAGAATTTTGAACTTTATTATGGGAAATTAGTCAAGTAAAAGGTGAAATGAATGGAGGAAGTTAATTAATTTACTTTGAGATCCATTTGCATGCTTGACTATTCATTCATATCTAGAACATATGATGGAAAATGATAAATATGCTTTTGTCTAATCAATCATCATATTTTTGCAACCTTTCTCCTACTTACCCATCTACTTTTCCTACTATTTTTTTCTTCACTTAATTAAGGTGCATTTGAGCTAGCAAACCCTTATCAAATATTTTTCTTTCTCTTGATAATAGTAAACTAACTAAAACTAACCTTATTACATCTAAGGGCTCAGATTAAATAGTTGAGCTCCTTTTATTTACTCTACCTATCTAATTATTTGCCAAGGTTACACTGTTTGGCCAGATTTTTATTCTCTATCTATAGACATGAAACTAAAAACATGAAATATCCAAGTTTAAACATTTTGACTATCATTGATTGTGGCAAGGATCACAAGCTGCACACAATCTTTTATTATGCATAAAAAATAAATAGGAGTGGAATTTTGGCTTGCTCACTTTCATGGTCTTTTTTTATTTTTTTGGGGTTCATATTTTTCATCATTTTTGACCCTTTTTATTTTTTTTGTCCTTTGATTATTCTTTTAGGACATACCCTCTTTACATTTTTTTATTTTTCAATATGGAAAACATTTGCATAAAGCAAAGGTATGTACATATTACAAGGTTTAATCTCATTCATTCAAAATTATTGACTCCTATTGGTATAGGAACCTAATAGTAGCCATGGTAGTAGAGTCATAAATTCTTGGCGATAGTCTTATAATTCAGTGGTATGATCATCCACACCTTGCCTTTTGACCCTTGGTCTATTGATGTTACATGCTTGCTTGATCTCATTTTCCAGCTCTTGACCTCTACATCCATCAAAAGGCTTTTCCCCCTTATTCATACCCAGTCTTTTTCGAGTTCGCGAAGTCTAAGGTTTCCTTGTCGAATGGCTTCCTAGAGCCTTATGTGCTTGACTTTGTGTAGCTGTGTGAGTTCTTTGTTCTGAGCTTCATGCACTGTCACACCTGCGAGTGCTATTATGTGTCGATTCCATTTTTCATTTTCTTCATAAATTACGGTCCTTACTCTGTTCCGCTCCTTTGGAGTCATTTCCTCTATCAAGGTTGTGTACATGCCCCCAAAGGCCTATCAGACCGCTGGTGCATGCAGGTTCCAATCAGTGTGTCTCGCCTGGTGAACCCTGTTCAATAGTTCACACATCCCATAGAATGCTTCCTCATGGATAATTGGTAATGCGCATCACCTTCCCTGCTGCTGCGTTTTGGCTCGATTCTCTATTTTGGGAGTGGTGTGTGCTAGTGCAGGCCGTACGACATATGTTCGTACCCATCGGGAAAGGTGGGCGCGCAAGTTGTCCTGCCCTTGGTGACTGGCTCTAATCTTGAGCTGGGATTTTCCAAATCGTAGGCACATCATCCTTCTACATCCTCACCAGTCCTCAAAACTTCCTTGATGCATACCCCACCATAATGTGAGCGTTGCGCACAATGCCCACTTCAGAGCACTGAACTGCTACTATTTTGGTACTGTGCTTTCGAACTTGTTGAGGAATTCATCTATCACTGTCAACCCATCATAACTAGGTAGATCCCTTGCTTCTATTGTTACACAACATAGTGACCTTATCATCATGTTGCAATTGAGTGTGGTTGCTTCGTGTAACCAGTTTTGCCATCGTTCTACTTCTTCGTCCGAATCTGAAGTGCAAGAGCTATCACGCTCCCACGAAACCCTGCTATCTATTGTCGGATTCACCCAATTCTCTTCTCATTTAGTCATCTTGTAAATACAATCGAGATCATCATCACTATCATCGTCGCACACCGGTTTAGTGTATTGCGCTCCTTCGGCTAGATCTAGCAGTACTAATACGCGTAGTGACTTGTTTTCAAAGATCATTTTGCACTTCTTTAGATTTATGACTCCATTCATATCCGTGGCCCAGTCTATTCCTAGTATCACGGGATAGGGATTACTGTCATCGACAATTTCTATTATTTTAAAATCCACCTGCACACTCACACCTTCAATATCTACTGTAACCTCTTGCAACCTTCCCATGGGGAATATCTTATGTTTGTTCGCCATTTGTAACTGGATAGGAGACCATTGTAACGCGAGTCTTCCCATGCATTCCCATTTTTGTTTTGGTAGTACATTTGCATCTATCCCGAGATCCAGGATTACCTGATCCATTTTGTACTCACTGATTTAAGGATTCAACCTCATTTCCCTTCCTGTTCGCAAGGCATGCTTCCTAAGTTTTTGGATTGCACGTGGTTCTCCTCACCCCGCACACCTAATGATAAGTTCTTGTATCCCTTTTATTGCCTTGCTATCATGTAGTAGTTTCATGCATGTCTCCAGAAAGGTAGTGAGCATTGAAGGATCCATTCCTATTTCTAGTTGATCCTTACTACCGGAAGTGGAGGCCTCCGTGAAGCTCTTCTTGGCTTCCATAAATGTCTCCTTCACTCATTCTAAATCAAATTCAGGTTCCTTTCGAGGAGCCTTGTGAACCCACACACTTTCTTCAGACTGCTTGCCTTTATCCACACTAATGTTAGTACCACTGCTGAGCATCATGTTTATAGTCAGGTCCTCTTTGTGTAGCTCAGACCTCATCATCTACAAATTTTGAGTTGGAGGGGGCTGAAGTATCCCTTTTTTACATAGTCTCGGTATCAATGTAGGATAGTCTTCTACCTCATGATCAAACCGAGTACAGTACAAACATGATGTCCTTGTTGGGTTTGTATAATCACAGGCATAGTGCCCTGGCACTACACAATTGTAACAAATTAGTTGTCTGTGACCCCTCCCCAGTCCCATTCCATATCAACCTCGACTGCGCCCCTGAAATCTAGCGCGCATCATTCCTACATTTGGATCAAGAGCTCATGTTTCGGTATGCACCCAGTAAGCAGTAGTCCATTCCATCATCAGTTCATAGCTTCTGCAGGTGCATTCATCATGTGCTATCAACATGCAGAAGTTACAAAACAATTGTTGGTATGTCTGCATATACTTTTGTAATAGATGACAATTATCTGTAGTGTGTTTTCCTCCTATCTAACAGATCGCACACCATAATGCAGGTATCTCGCTTGGTCCTACATGCACCTATGGTCTTAATGGAATTGGCCCTCCTCCTGCCAAGTAGTTCACGAAGACAGGACAATGGTCCTTTTCATGCCCTTTGCCTTTGAATTTTATGCACCATACCTCCTCGCGGACCTTTTGCCACGGTGTCCTGTCCTGTTTTAAACTCTAGATCTCCAGACATGGATTTTGCAGTTACGCATGGATTTGTTGGACTCCCAAACTAGGGTCTTTTATAGGGGTCTCATGTAATCTCATTGCCATCTCCAAAGCTTCGCCCTGGGTGGAAAACTTTTTGATATGATAGTGTCATCCTTAAGCGCGGTGCTAGTGACGCTACAAACCATGGGCGGCGTTATCCATCTGTTAACGTCATGTTGGCTTCGCGAATCATACCCTTTAGTCTCTAGTCTAGATCCTAGGGGGTCTCGCCCGGGAGAATCATGATTTCCTTAAACCCAATGATTGATTTCGTTTCTGACTTTGGCTTGCTAAATTCCCTATTCAGTGCGTTCTGGATATCTGTGATCACTATGCTTTGATGGTCATTAGAATGCTTGATTTACCATGTCAATGCGAAATCCTGCAATGTGCTAACCAATGTTGTCTTCTTGATATTATCATCCATGACTCCTTCCACTTCCCATACAACTTTTACCACGAATCAAAATTGGTCCTGATCCTTGTTTCCTACTCCCGTAAATACCAGAAATTTTATCGCGCTCACCATATTAAACTGTGGTGGTGGCAGAGGTGGTGTGGGCGAAGTTGGAGATGAAGATGGTGAAACCGATAGTGGTGTGGGTGGGGGTGGTATGTGCGGAATTCGTTGTCTTATCAGACTGATCGCACTCCTTGGTTAAAATCTCATGATCTCCTCCTCACTTTCCCGCAGAGGT
The DNA here is from genome assembly GCA_031772625.1 of Pinus tabuliformis. Taxonomy (NCBI): domain Eukaryota; kingdom Viridiplantae; phylum Streptophyta; class Pinopsida; order Pinales; family Pinaceae; genus Pinus; species Pinus tabuliformis. The sequence continues at coordinate 344,629,932 of CM062819.1, read as the reverse complement.
GAAAAAAAAGGACTATTCTGCAATTCTTCATTACTTTTGTTCCTATAGATCCTCCCACTTCATGTTGCCCCCAACATCAATTTATTCCCATAACCATTTTTTCACACAGTAGCATTTCAATCCAAGTCTTCAAAGACTTAATTTACTTACCTCATGGTCCTTTGAGGAAACGCCCTTTCACCTCGCTGTAGCTGACTGTCATGTCTACCGCGAACTCTATGATAAATCCTCCTATAATTCGATCGAGCTAGTAGTCCATAGCACATGTGAGCTTCTCTTCTGATGCTTCTAGTCTTCACACCAATCCAGGAGTTCACACAATTGGTTTGTCGAGCCTATGCCTTCCTTGACTGTTTGCTAGCTTCGTGATACGCTCATACAACTTAGAGGGAAAGGACGCAAAGAAAATTTTGTGGATCTCCATATATAAATAGTGTTACAACAACTATTCCTTTGATGCTCACTGATTTTTGTTTTCCTGCGTCGCGAACTCATGAATCTTTTTGTCCAACCACCCTTCAAATTCTTTCTTTGTTGGATTCTAGTCGCACGACATCAAACATCCCTTATGTAGATCCCGGTCTCAGCAACGGAACCACTTGTTGGCTTGTTGGGGCCTGACCCAGGTTCGGAGGTTATTTAGCCAAAGAAATCCCAGTACTATTGGCCCTTTCGATAATAGTCTACGGAGCGCGGACTGAGGTCTCACACGAAGTAGTATGGGAGGGTGCTAGAGCTAGGTTTCCTCACCTTGGGGATGTCTAATGGGTTCCAAGTGGTCCGCCATTCAACCCTGCCCGACCTTTGTTGTGTGGGCTTATTCGTACCTCGCAGCCTAAGCTGCTTCCTTCGTGCAACCTTAATTAAGGGTTGAACGCTGCAATTCTACATTATTACCCACGACTTCACTATTAGTTGATTAACTTAGCTCATCTGTATGCTTTCATTTATAATTAAGAATATTCACCATTCATACAACAACGTGCAGTAAATAGACAGTATAATTACACATGATATCAAACATGTAATAACAAAAGAATAGATACACGAATTTTAGATAAACTTCTCTTTATTATTCTTCTTCCTTGGTTACAAACTCGACTCCACCCTGCTCACTTAGCTGCAGGGGTCCGCGCACTCAGCTGCGGACGCTACTAGGCCTCTGCACACTTAGCTACAGAGCCTTTTCCTACTACTATGACCCAAGAACACTTATACTCTTGCTTTATGCTTCGTTGTCTCAACCTATCATTAGATTCCCTATCTTCTCTCTTTTTCTTACAACTTAGAGTCTCACTCTCTTTATACAATCCCATGGTCCACAGACCATGGGTAGGCCGACATAACATTACACTACATTACAACACGTAGGGCGGACAACCCTATGACTCAACCTATACTTCGTGCTTCGCACCCGCATTATGGAGAGTCTTATAGTACACTTGACCCAAACTTGGGCTTTGAGCCCCAAAACATGTTATGGGGGGATTCCATGCCCAACAATAGACTTACCAAGTATGCACACTTTTGTGCATTATCTAAACCTTTTAAAGCCAGTATAGTTGCTACTACATTTATGGAAACAATTCGAAAACTTCATGGAAATCTTAAGATTATAGTAAGTGATAGAGATCCCATTTTCACTGGAAATTTTTGGACGGAATTATTTTCTTGCTTGGTACTCAATTAGCTCATAGCTGATCTTATCAATCTCAATTTGATGGGAAAACAAGGATAGTGAACAAATTTTTGGAAGGATATATTTATTACTTTGTATCTGATAAATAGACATAATGGGTGAAGTGGTTACCTCTAGTTGAATGGTGGTATAACACATCCTTCCATGTTGCAACAAAAATCACCTCATTTATGGAACTTTATGGATATCATCCACCATCCATCACATCATATTTAAGAGAAAATTATATGGTTTAAGAAGTGGAAGATGACATCCAACATCAGTAACAAGTTCTCAAAATCTTAAAGGATAACCTCACTTTATCATAGAACCGAATGAAATAACAGGAAAATCAGTAATGCAATGAAAGAAGTTTTGATGTAGGTGATTGGATATTTTTACAACTACAAACATAAAAACAAATGTCTCTCATAGAAGTTAAGAAGGATAATAAATTATCACCCATGTACTACAGTCCTTAGAAGGTATTGCAAAAGATTGGTACTATGGCATACATATTGGAGTTTCCTGCATCTTCTTGAATACAACCATTTTTCGATGTTTCATGCTTAAAGAAGGTTATCGATGACAAGATTCCAACTCAAACAATGCTGTTATAACTTGACGAAGAAGGAAAAATAATATTTTAGCCTGAAGTGAGTCGGATTTTGTTGTAGAGATGGTGAGAAGAGAAGTAGTGAAAATAGTGGCACCTAAAGAATCTAACTGGGGATGAATTCTAGATGTCACAATAGAAGAAAAAAATAAAATTTTAATAACAGAGCACTTGACAATGAATTCTAAAATAAATCATGGCTTAACTAAACATGAAGACATAACATTTCAAGTATGAATTGTAACAAAATAAAAAATCACACATATAGGAGAAAACATCACTATAATAAATTGACACATGAATCCATGTAAAAGTCGGCTCAAGCCTTCATCATTCACTGAAATTTTATGAAGATATACAATGCACAGTGTTTTCTTTCTCTAATTTTGACCAACCATTTCTTAATAAAAAATACATCATTTATACATCAAAGGCAATTAGTTCCTTCCTTTAAGAACTGAATTCGCCAAAAGGATTTTAATTTCTCCCTATAGCAGTGAAAATAAAACTAATTTCTAGAAACAAGGAAGTTGTTTTGACCAAAAGAATATTCAACAAATTACATTAAATGCCTACACATAGATGGAGCTCAAACCTCCAATGTACTTCAAGCCATTTTTCATAACCACAAAAATGGTTTGGTGAAGTTTAAACTTGAAATGCAAAGTCAAATTGCTGGTTGTGTGGAAGCGAAACGCTACTCCCTTCTTCAATAGAAACGAAACAACAAAAGTGAAATGAGTTGATGGTTTTTCTACTTCTGATCATTTTCTAATCCTTTGAATGAGTCATGCACCTGAAAAATTACCTGAACATCATCAACTACTCTTTGAAAAACCTCTTTTCATACTGCAAACCCTCCATCATTCAAAAACATCCCTACAGTAAAAGTGTAGCGCCTGTGTAAAAGCGCAACGTAATTTTACCTTCAAATTACGACTAGTGTTGAGCTCTTTGAGCATGGAAAACAACTATCTAATGGTCTCGAAAGTATTGTAAGCATTTTTTAAGATCCCACACATACAAAAATGCTAAAAGCTCAAATTTATATCAAACCCTAATGTTGTTGATAGTAGTGCAACCTTATTGTGTAGACTACTTCCTTTGCTAACCACCTCAACTGAAATAAAAACCATACCAATTTCCTTATCCATGTTCATTCAAACAATGTGATCAGGAAAAAAGACATAAAACCAAAACTCCTTTGATTACCTATCAAGAATCATATTTTAGTTGCTTCGGCCAATATAACAAGCTTTCCTCTTTATTTTTCTCGTATTTCCTGCAATGCCTCCTGCAACTATTATTTAGTATCCCTTAGCTCTTTATTCAATGTGATATTTTTTCTGCAGATGTTATTGAGATCTCTATGTAGGGGAAAAGTTATTTTCATCATATACTTACCATTTAACAATGGTGACTCACAAAGGTTAAATTGGTCATGTATTTTCTTTTTGGCCCTTTCATCCTGCTTTCTAAGCTTAGTGATTTCACTTTGAGTTTTTTGCAACTTCTTCCTCATCGCATGGAAAGTTTGTTTCCCTTCATTCAACTCATCCTTCTTCCCTTATTTCCTTGACTCTTCTTTGTGTAGCTGCAACTTCTTAGCTGAAGAACTAGTTACAGGAATTCCTACTGATGAAGCCTCTAACTGTTGAATGTTCTATGTTACTACATTCCCTTTAACTTTGGAATTAGTGATAGATGGGGTTGTCTTTGTCATTTCTTATATTTCACCAATATTAGGTTTCTTTTCTAAAACAGTCTTCTTCAAATCCCTATTGTCATGTTGTAGTTGGGCAATGACTAAGTGACCGTTTTTCAGTTGATCTTGCAGTTCTAAGATCTCTTTATCCTTATAATCTGAAACAACATACTCTGGTATGATATCTAGAAATTCAGTTGACTGTTCAAGTGTTTTCACAATGGGAAATTTTTGTGAGTGATTTCATAGGAAGCTCCACCACTTCAGGAGAAAAATGAAGTTTCTTACCATTTTTCTTGTTTGATGGGTCAACAAAAACTGAAGGCCTTTTCATTGAGCTCTCGATTGGTGATTGCACATCCCTTGCCATAAATGAAGGTGTATCATTTTTACTCCAGGGGCTAGCTAAAAAATCAGTTGCCAACTTGGATAAATCTATGAATGCCTGCCATGTCTAATTTTTCTTTTTCAATTCTTCTACCACTAACAATTTATTCAGAGAGAAATGAAAGAGACTTTTCTCTACTTGAATTTTCTTACCTTGAACCTTATCTACCATCTTACAAAGGCTTCTAAACAAATAGAAAGGAATATTTAAAGGGATATTTCCCATGAAATGCATTAATAACCTAAAATGATACTAATAAATTCTCCCAAATCTGCCTTTACAATTGAAATATCTCTTGATGACCCTAAGAAATTTTTTGTAATGTTCTAGCAGATATTCTCTTGGCACAATAGCTCCATATTCCTTTTTTTCTTATTTTGGCTTTAGTAATCCATGTAGTTTACTATGTCTAGAGGCATGCCCTTGAACCATTGTTCTCCTTGTAGATGGATCTATGTTATAGCTAAAATGGTGATATATGACACTAGAAAACTCAACTGTCCAATCTTAACATATACCCTAGTGAAATTCAAAGAAAAAGCTTTGGTAAGCTAAAAACTATAACCTTGTATCTTCTCACAAAACTTGATGCAGTGAGTCTATTCCAAAACAACCCTAATTGTTGGATCTGAGTTTATCAGGGCTACATCTTGAGGCTTAAACCTAACTATGTCTACCCCTTCATTATTCTTCTGGTCTCGAGTTGTCATGGCTCACAATGATGGTAAATTCTATGGTTTTAAAATGTAATTACAATGTTTGAAAACTTTCACAACACAAAATCACAACAACTTGAAGTGATGATAACCTCTTGAATTTTGGAAGCGTATCATCTTTCCCTGAGCACAACGATTCCCCTGCATACATAGAGCAATGAACTCCAACTGATGTCTAGAATTCTTTTGATGGAACAAAGAGTGGATCTTCAATTTCTTATATGTTAAAACAATATTTTGAACTCCCAAGGTGACCAAACCTTCCTTTCAAAAACAATCATTGTGATTTTGAAGCTCTAATCATGAAAACACAACAAAGGAAAGATGTGCATTATGTTTCATAATTGTTGTACTAGAGGGTGATGTCATAGAAAAAACTTTATTTGACAACCTAATTGACTATATAGACCCCACTAATTTGTGCCAATGATGACAAAACAACACTCACTATGACCTCAGTCATGATTTTGTATGAGACATCGACCCTAGACTCACTTAACACAATCTTTAGGGAATCAATGACTATATTTACATTATCACTTACACAATTATAACATAATTACATCAATAATATGATATTACATTGTTCACAAAGACTAATAACTTGATCTCTAAGAGATCATAACAAAACTTTTACACATTTACCAAAATAAATTTAAAATACTAAACTTCATTTTGACTACTATAATATCGGACATTAACATGAGTTGGAGAAAAATAAGGCCGATAAATGAAATCAACAAAATATGTGTGATCATTGATGAGGCCAAATGATAAAGTCAAGGAATATGTGTGAAATTGTTCAATATAAGTGGAACTAAATATTGTGGAATCTATAACCTTGATATACAGAAATGTTGTTTTGAATTTTAAATTGTAAATAAGTATAAAATTGTATGGCCTCTAAGGGATCAAAGCATATAAGTTAAAAATAAACGACAAAATATAAGGATTGTAGAGAAGATAGATTTTGAGATACAAAGTAGGGGTTGATATGTAGAAGCAAAGGTGAACTTGAGGATACAAAAATTGAACATAAAATCAAGAAGGTTGTATAAACAAGAACATTTGTGGATTGGCATTTGAAAATGCATGAAAAAGGGATCTAGCAGGAAGCTCAAGTTGGTTCCTTTAGAGGAATGTCTCCTTCTGGCTCATGCCAATAAATCAATGTAACAATAGGTTGGTGTGTACAAGATTATTCAATAAGAAAGAAGTTTCCTATTACACACACATTGCGCACAGACATATATAAATATATTTGGTGTAATTTTATGTTGTTGATGTGATTGATATAATATATGCATTGATTGTTTTGATGTTTTGATTGACCATTATACTAGTTCAAACCACCCCCTCGTCCGCCGCCCCCGCCCCGCCGCACCACCACTACCCCCCCCGCCCCGCCGCACCACCACCCCCCCCCCAACAACCACAAACCCCAACTCAATATAATCATATTTCCAATGAAAAAATTATTCTTTACACGTTATATTCAATAAATTTTGAGTGTCTTGAATTGTCTTTAGTATTCTACTTATAGATTTTGCACACTTGTCACACAAGAGAACAAACAAATTGTATGGTAAATCTTCTAAACATGTTATAAATAATAGAAATAATTGTATTTTTGTTTAGTACATTTTATGTACATTAAATTAGGCTACCTATATGATGTGTCATATCCATATTTACTGTACTTGCAGGATGACTTATTTGTATTTCACTTGCATATTTTTATATCAAGCTACCAGGTCGGCAAGAAGAACTCCACCCTTCTGCTATTTAAGTCCATTACTAGGCATTGGTTTTGGAGTAACCTAGTTGGATTTAGTTCATGGGAAGTCTTCCTGTTATTGCCTAAAAAATAACCACCTAGCCATTTCTAACTAGGTGGATAGAAATACATCATGTAGGATTAATTTTACCATAGTAAAATCACTTTCACCATGGAAATTAAGTTCATAAACCATCTTTATTAAATTATTTTTAATTAAAATTAAAAAAACCCATGAGAATAATTGAATAAATCATTATTTATTTAATTTTCGCTAGGAATAATTATTAAATAATTATTTGATAATTATTCCTTGTCACATTTGACTAAATGATCCAGGAATAATTAAATAAATCAGTATTTGTGTATTATTCCTTAATTCTATTTTTGGGATAATTGTTAAATCACCATTTAATAATTATTTCAAATTCTCACCTTTCTTAATCCTCATGAAATAATTAATAAATAATTTTATTTGTTAGTTATTTCTAAATAAAGATATTTGACCATTTTGAATATATTTTCCCTCTCCAAAAAGTATAATAAAGTATTCCTAACGGTTAGATATTAATTTGGTTAATATTGTTTTATTATTTTACATTTTCAAAATTACCCAATACTTTTTTATAAATAAGAGGGTTTTTGATTCATTCTTCACCATGATCATTATCATCATCACCATTATCATATTCTCACATCTGAGCTCTCACTTGAGTGCCATTCTTTGTTTTCGGTTTTTCACACATCAAGAGAGAGAGTAGATCGCTGAAGTACAAGGACATCAAAGGACCCATCCCATGGAGGGGAATTTGCAAACCCTTGTTGTAAATCTCTTTCACTAGGCGTTTTAATAAAATGTTATTCATATACAAGTCTTATTCTATTGGGTTATTACATCTGATATTTCTTGATATTTTCTTGTGTTGGATCGCATATAATCTTGTTGTTGTGGGTTTTTCTAGTTCTATTATTATAGATCTAAAGCATAAACAACCGCATATTGTTCTTAGGGTCACTTTTCACCAGTGACTTAAGTGAAGTATTTTTGGTACACAAGGTAAGAATTTTCATACTAACACTTCCACAACTATTTTGTTAGGATTTGAGCTTAAGGCATAAGGCCTTATGTTGGGGTGACAATGGACATCTGTCCTATGTGTTTTAGCCATAGTAGGTCATAAAAGATCTTCAAAAACCTGTTGAATGAAATGGTAAGACGACCTCCAGTTATTGCCACTATATAGTACTGAAATATACCGCATAAAGTGTTTTATTATTATTGGGTCAAAACTAATATTTTCCCTTAAAGTTTCTATAGGTCTAGTGGTAATGGAAAGCAAGGTGAAAATGGGTGGAAAACGTGTTTGAAGATATAGTTTGGAAAAATTGTGTAAATGTCATAATTGGACAATTTTTAGGTGAAAACATTTTCAACCATCCAATACTAGTGCAAATTGCAAATTTTATTTTCATCCATCTATGCTTTTCATGGATTATAATTTATAGATTTAAATATCATATTGATTTAACATTAATAAAGCCCAATTATTTTAAGCAATTTATCATTATAATTTATGAAGATAAGGGTGTTTTTACTGTTGCATTCATAGTTGTAAATATGAGTTTTTTAATTTGGTTATGTGTGATAGGATTTCCTAGAGGGTTGAAACATATCATAAAACTTTGGTATCTTTTATGTTGGATTGCTTAAAATGTTGGGTTGCTAAGGATGAAATATTATATACTTTTATTGTTTCCTTTTTAACGTTTTTAAAAGTTCCAAAAAATCCCTACGGAGGAAAATCTTAAGGTTAAGGTTTGGGAAATGTCTAAGATATAAGTAAAATTTATAAATTACACAAGTCCACTTTTTTATTCTAAAATTCCAACATATCTAACCTTATTGTTTACTTGACTAGTTAAGCCAATTAATCAACAATGTTTTGGATTTATAAATAAGTGGTTTAAAATCCCATTTAGATAACTTTAAGTGTAGTTTGGAGGCTATTCTCTCTCTTTAATTTCCTTAGGTTGAAAAGAGAAACTCATAGGTAACCACAAACCACTTAGAAGTTGGAATCTAGCCCTTCCAACTTGACAGAGGGCTCTCTTTGTCTGAAATGTTCAATCACTTGTATATTATGCTAGGTATGGTGCTCAATGGGGTATAAGCTTTAAAGATTTGTTGGCAGGAAAGAAGACAAATCCATTGGGCATGGAATCATGTTAAGCTGATTATGTTTCCAATGATAGGATGAAGAGATGAGGGGTCTTCTACAGGGGCAAGGTAGGTAGCCCTTGTGGTGTAATACAATTAATTCGATGTAGGTGGGTGAGTATAAGAATGGTGAAAGCAACATATAGAGAATCAAAATATAGGATGAATTCTAAATGTTGTTTTAAGAAGAAAACATAGACTACTTGTCAAACTATATCACAACATTTTAAAATGAATTCTGAGATAAATTTTAGTTAAACCAAAAATGAAGACATACATTCATGGCATGGAAATAACATAATACAAACTTACAACATGAGAAAAGAACAACACCATCAATATCTAACACATCAATCCCTATAAATCACACCTATGTCCTTCATTCACTCGAAAATAAAAGACACAATACACACAATGTTCTTCCTTCTCAAACCTGACCAACCCTTTTCACTATGATCTTTACACAATATATAAATAAAAAATAATTAAGTTTCCACCCAAGAGAACTAAATTTATGAAAGGAGAAATGGTAATGAGTTAGATGTAGCGAATGTAGACCTACTATGCTAAAAACTAGGAAGTGGTTTACGTACTGTAATCCTCAACTTAATGCATAACCAAAACCTTAAATATTTACAATGATCTATATATTCAACATCCTAAGGATCCAACTCACTTGTCATCATTTTCAAAATCAGTTTTGGAAGATTTGGAGTTGAGTATGATGGTTAAACAATTGACTGTCCAAAAGCGGAGCATAAAAGCACAACCACAACATTTATTTGAATATATCGTAAATGATAAGCCAGTTTGAGCTGATTTTTTGACAAAAAGTTAATATCAATATAAACCTTATCCACACAAATTTGAGCCAAATCAAACTCATGGATCTCGAGAAAATCTAAAAATGGATGTAGATGACGGTGGCTTGTCTCTCGAAATCCATGAAGAATTTTAACTTGAAATTAAGTGAACCTATTCATCTCACCCCATGGATCTACTATAAACCTTTCATGGAAAATAGATACATGGTTTAAGAGATATGGTGAAAATACGGTGACTGTGTGAAAGCGCAGTGCTCTAAGCTTATGTTGAAAGTTTGACAACTAATTATGTAAATTTGGGCAAAATGTATTAATTAGTAACAAGTTAGTTTTATATTGAAACATCAGTTATGTAACTAAGGAGGCTCATATAAAATTGATGAATGCCTGAACTATTGTATGGAGAATCATTTGTTGATTGAATAGAGATTCCAATCCCTTGTCCCGTGGATGTTTCCCTGACACTCTGTCAGGGTTTTACCACGTAAATCCTGAGTTATTTCTTGTGTGATTGTATTCAGTTTCCCGTCAGTTATATTCCTTATTTCTTGGTTAGTTTATAATTGTAAATGCTAACTCATCTAACAACAAATGGTATCACAGCTAGTTATTTGAGTTGAGTTAGCAATCTATGTGTGAGAAAAAAAAGACCAATTTGCGTGTGGACCACAGTGGAAAATCGTGGAGGCTCTGCGTGAAGGCGAGTAGAAGCAGCTCATTGCTACGTGAAGGAAAGTAGAAGAGATTCATTGCTATGTGGAGTGGAGGCTCTACATGAAGACGAGCAGAAGCAGCTCATTGCTGCGTGATTGAGCAGAACCTTCTGCGGCGTGGACCAGAGCTGCGTGTGCGCTCTGCGTGGCATATTGCCAAAGGCTGAGGAGGGGAGGCTGTGAAGACTAGAGCCATCTCCTCGTGGTGAGGAGGACTGCGCCTGAGACCAGAGCCATCTGCACACGTGTTTTCTCTGCGTGAGGAGGGGAGGCCTAGATTGTAAACAGAGCTACCTGCATGCCCTCTGAATGTATTCTCTAGGGTCTATTTTGGTTTGTAATCTATGAGGAGTGGAGTTATTTCTAGCCTAGACCACTGCATGCTGGAGAGAAACCATTTACCCTGCGTGGACTAGAGCCTGCGTGAAGACCGAACTCTCTGCATTCCTGCATGAGAACCCCTCTGTCATTGACCACACTGCCACAATGGTCTCTGCATATGTGTGGAGTAGTATCTGCGTGCATAGAGCTGCGGTGAAGGAGCCTGCGTTTTGCTAGAGGTGCTGTGAGAGCACAGCCTTGGCCTCTGTGTGCTGGAGGGCAACACTGCTGCGGTGAAGGAGCCTGAGTGGTGCTACTAGAGTAGAGCCTGCGTGTTGCCAAAGGCCTGGTTTGCTTGTTGCCAGAGGAATTCGATCAATAGATATGGATTCGGGTAATTTTGTTTAAATTTGAGAGAAATCTTTTTAGAAATTTGTTCAAATTTGGAGGAAAGAAAATCAAAGGGTTTTTTTTTTCATTAAAATTGAAGGAAATAAAAACAAAGGATTTTCATTAATTTGAAGGAAAAATCTGCTAAAGGGATTTTCATTAATTTGAAGGAAAAATCAGGAAAAATCTATTGAAGGGATTTTCATTAATTTGAAGGAAAAATCCATTGAAAGGTTGTTTTTTTGTTTGAAGAAAGGGGAACATTTTTTTTTGAATGCAAATTTTTTTTTGAAGAAAGGGAAAAAAAATATATAAACCCTAGTTGAAAGATTGAAACCCTAGGAGAAAGAAATGGCCAAGATGTCAAATGCAAAATTCGAGGTGGAGAAATTCACCGACAAGAGCAACTTTGCTCTTTGGAAATTGAAAGTTAGGGATTTGCTAGTGCAACAAGGGTTGCACAAGGCATTGGACGGGGCAACTAAGAAACCTGCAACCATGACTGATTCAGACTGGGAGGACTTGGATGCCCGAGCTCTTAGTACCATCATGTTATGCATGGCGGATGAAGTTCTCTTCAACATTGTTGAAGAGAGTGTAGCTTTAGGTTTATGGGAAAAACTAGAAAAACTATATATGACAAAGTCATTAACCAAGAGAATTTATCTGAAAAGACAATTGTACAGTCTTCGAATGAAGAAGCGTTCAAAAGTTGCAGAACATTTGAATGTTTTTAATACACTTATATGCCAATTAACAGATATGGAAGTTAAAATTCGTGAAGAAGATAAAGCTATAACCTTGTTGTGTTCTCTGCCTAAATCATGGGATCACTTCATAACTTCAATCAACTTGAGCACTGTTGATTCTTTGAAATTTGAATCAGTCGTGGGAGTTCTCTTGTCTAAAGAAGTACAAAGGAAATCTAGTACTAAAACCACTGCATCAGAAGCCATGATAGTTAGAGGACGATCAAAGGAAAACAATGTAAACCTTGAAACGGGAACTTATACTGTTACCTGTTTCATAGAGATAGCAAAAAAATGACCCGATTTTCAAAAGTGGTGATGCAGAATACACATGTTTTTTTTAGAACATGGTTTTTGGAACTTTAATTTTTTTTCATGTTCAAGGATGAAATCAAGTTTTAGAATGGTAGTGATTTTCATGCTGATTTTAAAAAGTGAGTATTCTGCATCACACCCTTTTTTTAAAAGACCTATTTTTTGATTTTTAATTTTCTAGTGCGTGAAATGTGAAAAATTATTTTCTAAATTTGATAGTTTTTGAAGTCGTCATTTTATTCATATTTTCTTGTTCTCTATCTTATTTTTTTTTTAGGGGGGTTTTTATTGTTTTGCGTTTTTAAATTAGAAAGTCGATAGTTTGAATTTTAGATAATCTACATATTTATACATCCTTAATTAATTTTTCAATCCACATGAAATAATTGTTTCTAAAAAACAACATTTTTTAACAATGGACATAAAAATAACCATTTATAACATAAATATAACAAAAAAACTAAACGTTTTGATAATTCTTTGCTAGAATTAACATGTCAAATCACAATTTTCATACAAAAATATTAACTAAAAATGGTCAAATAATAGTTTTTTTTTATGAATTTCATGTCAAAAAAATAATAATAACAACTTTCTTTTCAAAAAATAATAATTAACTTAAAAATCAATGCGAAAATCACAAATTACAAATATTGAACACATAACAACTTTAATTCATTGATTATTCTTTTCATGAAATGTCAGAGTCAAAACATTGCAAAGCTTGATTTCCAGGTATAACTTAAATTTAATCAACAATGTCACGTAATCCAAACTCTTCGTCCTCTAGAGTTCATCATTGTCATCTTCCACAATATTTTCTGCTTCCTTTTGCGCAATTTCCTCTTCTAATGGGTCTTTGATGTCTGCAAATCTCCCAATTGTTATAGACATTTTTGTGCCTTACAGCATTGAGCATGAAATGTCCATAATCTAAGGGATCCAAAGTCCCTAAACATGTTTTTCCTACCCCTAGAGGAACAAGGCTAACAAACCACAGCAATTCACAGAAGTTCTCCACCAGAAACTGCTCAAAAACAAGTCAATTCAGGATCATTTCAGTGGCTACACTAGCTGTTTGCACTGAATGTCAAAGCCAACACTGGCTACCTGCGTTGAATGTCAAATGGAACACTGGCTACCTGCGTTGAACGAGAATGGACAAGTGGCAAGCTCATTTCTCAAGGTGTCAAAACCCAGGAAGCTTCCAAAATGACACTTGCCTCAAGGAATTCGACTGGTGATGAGTAAGAGGTTCCAAATCTCCAAGTGGAAGCAAGAACCTCCAAGTGGACTCAAGAACTGACAGAGGGAGAGGACACTAGTCAGATCTCAAGATGACTCATCCTCTCTCCAAACATCTATATATGGATCTCTCCTCCATGAGATCTAGAGGCTGGAATTCTGTTATTGCAAAGAATTGCTGTTGGTTTGAGATTGGAATCATTGGGTGCTTGATGCTTTGAAGGGGGTGAAGATAGGAATTCCATTTGCTGGGAAGTAGATGCTGGATTGGAGCCCTCTGGGTTGTATCTCTTCCTGAACCTTGTTATTCATCAATAAAGCTATCTTGGTTTCTCCTATATGCTGATGTATTTTTGATGTATGAATGCATTAGTATGTTTAGTTTATTTCTAATCCTGAACTAGTTATGAATATGAATCCATGTCTTGTGTAGTGTTCTCTTCTTGTGATCTTGCAGAAACCTCTTGAAGCTGGGCGAGTGAGAAGGCGAGTAGCTGGGAACTCTCCAAGAGAAGGGAAACTGGATCGAGGGACAAACGGAAGACACCGGTGAGTCCATCCATCTCTCTTCATTCTTAATTCATAAAGGAAGAAATACTAGAATAGCTGTCTCTGTTTGTTGCTAAGGCACTGTCACACCTTAGGTGGATAGGATCGTCCTGCATAGGCATTTTTCCCCACAACAAATTGGCGACTCCACTGGGGAGATTTGTTTAGTCATTTTATTTGTGTTTCCATCATTGTTTGTTTCATAGACTCGACAACATCGATCGAACTGCATCTGCTATTCCCGGATGCAAAGTAGACAGTTTCTTCTTTGATCCAATCACTAGACTTGTCTATGATCTGAACAATGGACTCACAAATGATTTGATGATCCTTTGTGATAGATCTTAGTACTGCCTCAAAGCATCCCTTTGATTGTGCCTTGCTTGTTGCTTTTATTTGGCCTAAAACAGTAGATTAATCAGCAATCTGTGACCCAGAACCATTGAGAAATGAGAGTTTCTCCTTCAGCGCAGACCCAGTGAAGGGATTATGCATTTCAACGCAGGTCCCGTGAAGGCTACCTACGCTGAATGTCAAAACCCCTGTGTTGAGGTTGCGCTGAACCAGTTTGCCCTTGTGCAGCTGGGGTTCTCTGCTCTGTTTTGCCTTGTTTTGATCTCTGATTTTTGCAGCCTGTAACCAGCATAGGTACCAGTCTGATAACTCCTTTTCTCTGCTTAGATTCCGCCTCCTTTTGTACAAAAAGACTGTGAGTGTTTTTATGTGTTTTTGGCATCATTTACAGTTTTCCTTTGCATGAGTGAAATAGTCATCCTGTAACCCTTGATTCAGATCTGTTGATTGTGATCTTAGGAGAGAGTTCATTGGCTGTTTACAGTTGATTATACATTCATTTTTGCTTTTGGTTTGAGTTTGTCTCTTTTAAGTGTCGAAACAAGTGTTCATTTCGAAAATCGTTAAGTGTTGTAATCTCTTCTGCCCTCTCTGATTTCAAAAAAGTAAACTTGTTTGTATTTGTCATTTAAAAGCAAATTCAAAGTTGTACAAAAAGCTTTCTTTGTAGGCATCAATACTAAGAAAACGGAAAACAAACACCTGCATTGTGCATTTGCATTTTGATAGTTTGCATGTTTGATTTAGGAAAAGTGCATTAGAGTGTGCTGATTGCTCTTTGAGAAAAGATGGTGCCTTTCTTTTCCCTTAGTAGCTAGTATTTTCAAAGTTGAAAAGATATAAAGCTTGCTTATCATCTTTAGACTGCATTTAGGAACTGTATCATACATCTCGTGGTGAACCTTGAAAGGCAAACTTCTAAAAAGATCAACCTAAAATAAATTGAATGAACTTAACAATGCTTTGCAACATAACGCACAACATAGAGGTCTAGGCTAGGGACGTGTTCCGGCGTCGTAAAGCCTGGTGACTGTCGATCTCGTGGATGGTGGGTGATTCCTCCTGAGGGACGATAGCGCCAGTACGGATTGTGCTCCCACGTACCGTCGCGTATATATTGGGAGACCCCTATAGGCATAAAACCTTTATCCTTAGGAAGCCGTGTCGGCCGCCCTATTGATCGCAATGCACTGAACACAACATTCAGGAAGATCGACTGCCCGTACCCTAAAAAGTATTCTGCGGTTTTGCGAAAAGTTTGGCACACCCTCTACCTAGAACTCCAGAGCAGTTCCTTTTGGCCTTTTTAAGACTCTATAACGAAAAAAGTCCATCCAAGCATTTGTCACTTTGGGCTCATTAAAACATCGAAGGAGACTGGAGTCATCTTTAGCTTTTTCTCGACTCTTTAAAAGTGAAAAAGCAAGTTGTGTCTAAAAGCGTCTAAGAAATTCATTTAATTCGGAAACACACTTTCCCCTTTTGTATTTTGGTTGATCGAGTAATCCACAATCGTGGAAGAAAGTCAATTGAAACCCCCTCGTTCGCGGAGGCTTACGAGTCAACCGTCTTTGTCTCAGGAATCGAAAACAGTACGGACAAAGCGAACTCGTTTAACCAGTTCGAAATCTCCTATCAAAGTTAGAACAAGTGTTCCAACAACATCTGAGATTCCATTTACTCCAAACATTTATGGAAACCCTGCCTCTATAGAAGAAGTTCAACAGCCACAGAGGGATAGTAACATTGATCCTAGTCTGGGAGCAAATACTTGCGTTACTGAACCAGTTCCATCTGTAACCGGTTCGGAAAGTCTTGCTCCTCAAACAACTATCGCTGTCGATTCAACCCCTTCTTCGGCACCAGAAATATTTTACAGACCTGACGGTCTTCGTCTTCCACCTGGTTTGATTGCGATAGAGGAAATTGTAGAGGATCTGCAAGCAAGTACTCCAACCCATTTTGGAGTCAGGGTCACTCTATTTCCTTCATCAGAAGTTAGTCCACCACAAGTGGAAGTTTCTGTAGAATCGCTAGGCAATCTATTGGATAGACTAAAAATGTCTGAAGGACCGCCAACATCCAGGACTGTGTCGAATGACACAGCGACAACAGAAGCCCCTGTCGTCATTCCGACAATGTTTGCCGGCATACCATCTGTCCCGACTAGCTTGCAACCGCTAGAAGGAGTCCACCAAGGGACTATTTCGACAGTGTGGTCTGTTCCAGTTTGTTCATCTCAAATAATATCCGGCAACTCTTATATTGAGACTCTCCAGATTGATCCATTTGGAGGTCAATTTGGGCAATCCAGTCCACAAGGACAAACAATCCCCTTGAGTTCCGGATTACTACCATATGGGGGGCAGTATGCCCTTTCATTACCCCCTCCGGGAGTGTATCCATACGGGAGTTCACAACAGTATTCAGGTTATACTAGAATTACATCAAGTGGTTGGGTACCTATGCTACCTCAACAACCAAGGGTTGTATATTCTATGCAACAGTGTGTACCTATGTCGAACATCCCGACCACACCGGCTATTGTTACAGTGTCGCAAGTTCAAACGTTGCCTGTTGTATGTCAACCTCAGATTTCTCAGGTTGTAATGCAACAGCCCCTTGACCCTAGGACACAACCACAATCGCCAACTGGTGGGGCGACACAGGTCCAAACGGGTACAATTACCCCACACCTTGGTCCAACAGTTAGTATAGCACAACAAACGTGGCTTCACAACCATGGCTGGTGCAATACCAACAACCACAATTCCAACAAGTGTACCAAGGTTCTGAGTAGTAGATCTTTGCGAACAGTGGACAACCATATATTCAAAACGGTCAAAACCAACCACTTTACAGTGGTCAAGTCCACCAACCGTATCAGTCATACCAACATCAATTACATTATGCTGGTATGCAAAGGCCCACTGCTCAGGCAATTCCATCATACCTCGGGTATGCCTCACCTAACCTGAATCAACAGTTACCATTCGTGGCAACTTTAGAGTTACCCGATTTACACTGGTTAACCAACGATCTGATTGCTTACGCCCCTTGGTGGCCAGCGATTCCTCACAAGCTTCCATCTGACATTCCTAAATTCAATGGAAATCCAGGTGAAGACCCATCGAATCACGTGATGACTTTTCATCTGTGGTGTTCATCAAACACCCTAAATGATGATTCGATAAGGCTTCGCCTTTTCCAGAGGACGTTAACAAGTCCAGCGGCAAAATGGTATATTGAATTACCTAGAGCCTCGTTCGACAATTTCAGCTCCCTAGCCACGACTTTCTTAACCCATTTTCAATTACCGATAAGGTATGAAACGAGAACAGAAATCTTAACCAACTTCAAGCAGAAAACTGCCACTCATATATCTGATCATATACATGAGTGGCATCGTCATCGTAGGATGGTGAAAACATATGTTCCCGATCAGCTGTTAGCTGAATGGTTTATAAAGTCATTACTTCCTGCTATAACAGAAGATGTGGCAAAAGGGGGGGTTGTAACAGAGGAGCAAGTTATTGCTCGTGCACAATATCTAGACTTAGTTTATACTCAGTCTGGCACACTCTACGACAAAATACCTGACGCCCCTAGACCGGAATTCTCAATTCCTCCTCCTCCTAAATCAAATAGTGACTCTCATGCCGGCGATGGTGTGATTGGCACGACAAACGCGAAATCGACAAAGGCTTCGTCTAAGAAAGCCCGTAAGAATTCAGATCAAAATTAAAAAGAAGAAATTCTTGCTTCAGAAGTAAATGATGTATCAGCAGATAAAGGCAAAGAAACCAATCAACCAGGAAGCAAGAAGAAGCAAAACAAAGGGAAGAAGAAGAAACAGGGTGAGTCATCTCCTGGAAAAACTTCTTCAAACCCTCCTGGAAATAGGAAATATCCATGTCAGATATGTGATGAGGATCATCGGACAGTGGAATGTCCGTACAAAGCTGAGATAAAAAGATTCTTTAAGAGTCTGAAAAATTCAGCTGTGTTAACTGATTCGTTTCCCAATCCAGGTCAAAATCTGGTTGATGGTGGAAATGCTTCCCCATCACAAGTGCTCATGTTGTCGATTTCAAAACAGTAGAATGATGCTTTGATTTCGACAAGGAACAAAGATTACGAGAATCCGCAGCTGTCGAACGACAAAGGTAAAGATCAACCAAGTAGTTCGACAACAACTTCGACAAAAGTTGTACCGCCCATCATTCCTGAATTAACAATAAAACCACCAAAGGGAGTAGTACACAAGTCGACATTTAATCCTCGCGCCAGAGCGGCGCAAAATTATAACATAGTGGAAGATTTGGCCCAATCGCGATCCGCTATGTCGACTCTTGAAGTACTACAAAATTGCCCATCCCAAAGGCAGCCATTGTTATCGGCTATTGGTGGGGTTGATCCTAAGGATTCCAATCTTGTATCCTTTGATCACAAAGGATACGATCCTCAGTTACCAGCTCAACTAGCTTTCCTTATTCAAGTGAAAGCCCTCAACAAAACTGTTCACCGAACAATTATTAATGGGGGGCATCTACATGTATAATGTCGATGAGTTGCTGGAAAACTTTAGGGTCTCCAACCTTGTCGCGATCTTCGACGACATTAAAAGCATTCGACGGAAGGACATATACCCCGTGCGGTATCCTTAATAACTTGAAAGTTGAACTAGGAGGAAAAACAATAGAAATAGATGTTGAAGTCATCGATGGGAATCTGGACTACAACATCCTACTGGGAAGACCGTGGATATATGCCATGGTAGCTGTAGTGTCGACTTATTTTAGGAAGATCGCATTCCCTTTTCAAGGAGGGATTACGATCGTCGACCAACAAGACTTCCTCCCTAATGGTTCACAAGTTACAGGAAGCATTCCCATGATCCATGGAAGCAACCACTCGCTTCAAGACATCGGAGTAGGCCTACTGAAAGACCCCACATTAATGGGAACTTTCGCACTTCCACCTCCAATCCATATAGGAGAAGTAGCATTGGTAAGAGCCTGCAACATGATATCTTCCACGAAGATCTCAAAAGACGATGTCGACATGGATCATGCAATAGTTTTGCCCCCAAGCCCTATAGAAATATTGTAGCAATCAATGTTTTGGGCATTGGAGGCAAACCCAAGACAACGCTCATCAAGCATTTGGGTAGATAGGTCTAGAGAATATGGTACCCCGTTAGACCCTTGGTCGAAAGTACATGGGACTGACGAAGGAATCCTACAATCAATGTTGATTGAGGGGGCACCATGGAATGATTGCCACCATCGTTCCCTTCTTCCAGAATATGAAGAAGATACTCAGCATGACCTTTACCACCCTTCAGTTTTTTAATTCCTATCAAATACTGTAAATACGGTGGATTCCGAGTGAAACTTATCCAATATTGAAGAGACTATCGCCATAAATATCTCGACTAAAACAAATGTTGTAGAGAATATTTATGTCGGCAAAGGATGTTCTCCTTCAGAACTGGAAATATATAACGCTCTTTTCCGCGAATTCAGAGATGTCTTTGCTTGGTCATATGATGAAATGCCAGGCATTGACTCGAGTATCGTTGAACATGAAATTAAAATGTATCCTGATGTCAAACCAGTAAGACAACAGCTTCGGCAGGTGCACCCCAAGAAAGCCGATGCCATTAAAGCAGAAGTTGAAAAGCTCCTCCATGCTGGTTTCATCTACCCGGTTCCTCTAACCGATTGGGTATCGAATATTGTCCCTGTTATGAAGAAACAAGGGACAATTAGAGTGTGTGTCGATTATAGGGATGTAAACCAAGCTTGTCCGAAGGACAGCTACCCCACACCCTTCATCGACCAGATAATTGATGAATGCGCCGGATGCGAAATCTTTTCATTTATGGATGGATTTTCCGAGTATAATCAAATAAATATCCGCCCACAGGACCAGTCAAAGACTACATTCATTTGTCCGTGGGGCACATTCGCTTATCGAAAATTAGCCTTTGGTTTAAAGAACGCAGGGGCGACCTTTCAGAGGGCAATGAATTATGCCTTCCATGACATCAAGAACATCGTTCAACCTTATCTCGACGACCTTCCGGCTCATTCGCGAAAGCGGACTGATCATCCGCAGCATTTAAGAGCGATATTTCTACGTTGTCGACACTACAGGATAAGACTCAATCCACACAAATGTGTGTTTTGCGTCAGTTCTGGTCGTTTACTTGGCTTTGTAGTCTCTAAGGATGGGATTCGTCTCGACTCTTCCAAGGTTTAGGCAATCATTAATTTGCCTCCACCTTCAAATTTGCTTCAGATTCAGAAACTCCAAGGGAAAGCAAACTTTCTGAGGAGGTTCATTCCAAATTACGCAAAACTTGCTAAAGGTTATACTCGTCTTTTAAAAAAGGAGGTACCTTTTGTCTGGGATCAGGTGGCGCAAGCTTCCTTTGATTCTCTGAAAGATTCTCTAGTAAAAGCATCATTAATATATGCCCCAGACTATCAAAGAGATTTTAACCTGTATCTGGCTGCAGCAGATACGACCATTGCGATGGTTTTAGTTCAAGAAGTCGATGGAATTGAACATCCTATATATTATTTAAGTAAAAACTTGAATGATACAGAAAGCAAATATTCTTATGTTGAAAAGCTAGCACTCGCTGTTGTTCAAGCGATACAAAGATTTCGACATTATGTCCTCTTTCGGAAAACTACCATTCTATCAGATTGCAACCCCATGACTTATATATTGTCGCGACAGTTGCTGGGGGGCAAGTATTCAAAATGGATAGCGATCCTTCAAGAGTTTGATCTAGAATTTGTCAAATCCAAATCAAAGAAAGCTTTAGTTTTCGCAGAATTATTGTGCGATCTCCCATCGTCGTCCAACGATGAAACATCAGAAGAGTCAATCGTGGACGAAAACTTGTTTCTGATATCTGCAAGAAATGAGTGGTATGGAGATATAATAATTTATCTCCAAACCCAAAAATTCAGGCATGACACCTCTCACTCAGAACAAAAACGTATACGATACCAAGCGAAAGACTACATGATCGTTGGTGATACGCTTTACCGTCGAGGTATCGATACAGTTCTGAGGAGGTGCCTCACCCATGAAGAGGCCGAAAAAGCCCTGAATGAGTGTCATTCAGGTGCGTGTGGGGGGCATCAATTTGGATATGCTACAGCACAGAAAAACTTACGAGCAGGATACTTCTGGCTAACCATGTTCAAAGATTGCATAACCGCAGTCAAACGTTGCCATGCTTGTCAAATATTTGATAGCAAAACCAGAAGACCACCCACACCTTTACAGCCAATAGTTGCTGTTGGGCCTTTCGCCAAATGGGGCATCGATTTCATGACATGTAACCCCACCTCGACCGGGGGGCATGGGTATATTATAGTCGTCGTTGACTATTTTACCAAACGGGCTGAGGCGATGCCTAGATTAGATAACACTGGTGAAACAACTGCCCTTTTCTTTTTCAATCATGTAGTCGCCAGGTTCGGCGTACCACAGGCCATAGTTACAGATCATGTGTCGCATTTTCGCAATCACATGATGGTTGAATTCGCTGCCAAGCTAGGGCTATCTCACGACAGCTCTACCCCGTATTATCCGCAAGCCAACGAACAAGTTGAAGTAATCAACAAGGTCCTTAAGCATATGTTGCAAAGGATGATCGGGGTTCACAAAAGAAGGTGGCACCTAATCCTATAATCAGCCTTGTGCGCTTACCGAACATCGGTAAAGAACGCAACCGGGTTCACACCTTTCCAACTGGTGTATGGCCTGGAAGCAGTCTTGCCAATCCAGCGTGAAATCTCGTCTCTTAAACTTGCAATTGATCTCCTCCCCGGAACTTCGGAAGAAGAGGCCCATTTCTTGGAATTAATCCAATTGGATGAAACCCATTGTGACGCCGCTTTGGCTAACGAAGCCCATAAGAAACGAGTTAAGGTGCAGTTCGACAAAAATGTCAAACCCCGTGTCTTCTCAGAAGGTGACTTGGTCTTGCTTTATGACCAAGAATCCGATAAATTGGCAGCAGGTAAATTTAATTCTTTATGGATGGGCCCCTATATTGTTAAACGAGTGTTAGCAAAAGGAGCCTACGAGTTAATGTATTATGACGGAATTCCACTGGCGCAACCCCGTAATGGGTTGTACCTCAAGCGTTACTATGCTTAAATAGTAACCTGTATGATTTTGTTGTATTTTGTTTTCGCTAAAGTAATTTTTTTGGTCGAGTAATCCACCTTTTTACATTTATTGCAGATGCCAAACCTTCTGGAGACATGTGTTGGATATGCCGACGGAGCAAGTCGTAGTTCGCGGAACCTATCCTCCGCAGCCTGGGCCATTTTTTATCCAAGCGACGAGTTAGTAAGTTTTAGAGGTATATGTATTGGGCAATCAACGAATAACATCACTGAGTATAGCGCGTTGATAGAACTACTCTCTGATGCCATCACCCATGGTATACGCCGACTAATTGTCAGGCTAGACTCACAACTCGTAATACTACAACTCAATGGTATATATTCCGTTCGCAATCCAGCTATTTATCGCATGTTCCTAAGGGTTAAGATTTTGGAAAGACAATTTGATTCAATTCAATACTAGCATATTTCCAGAAACTTAAACACATTAACCGACTCATTAGCAAACTATGTGTTAGATAGACATTTGAGACATTTATAAAAAGAGACACATCATCAATGTTGTACATATGGATCATATAACTCAACCAGAATAAAACTCGAAAATCAAAATATATATATAAGTTGTTTATCGTTTATACATAATGTTCTGTAACCAAGACAAAAATCGGTCATATGACCCAAAAACTCAAAAATGCTAAGGGGCACCCTAGCCTAGTGATGCTCATGATAGCACGTCACGGCCTGTGCAATCATGCGCAAGAGACGAGTCCATCGTCTAGGCACACCAGTAGTATGCCGCTGCAACTGTAAAGGTAACTCATCAATCCTCACATCAGGAATGCCGAGAGTAAGGCTCTCAACCTGCTCCTGCACAGCTGTAAGGGTCTCGGCCACATAAAGGTCGCAGAGGATAACCCTCCCAGTAGTATCCCCTGCTGGGGCAGCGACTGGCGCTCTCGGGCGAACTGCTGGACGAACAGGACCAACATCTGCATGCACACGTGAGTTTGATTAAAGTCTTGATAGAATAAAGCACAAGGACATTATAAATAAGAACAGTAAACAGTAATATGGTCGAAAGTTTTACCAATAGCGCCCCATTGTTCGCCATCCGGCAGTACCAAGTCCGGATCACCTCGGAAATCAATACCAACATATGGATACTTAGAATAGACCATCTCCTGACGCTCGAACCACCTGAAGAAGGTATCAGTGAAAGAAATTTGAGATTGACCAGCATGCCTAGACATGTGATCAACCCATCTCTGCATGCGTGGCTCGGTAGGAGAAGGCAAGTCGAGTGCGATATACTGAGGCTGCATTAGTGGTATTTTCTCCAAGGCAAAGGCAGTCAGAATAGAACCAAATCCAAAGTTCTTCAGCTTCCCGTCCTTTACCTTGTTCAACTGACTTTTCATCTGAAGAAGTACTGCATCACACCAGTTGAATACTTTCGGTTGGAGACACTCCAAGGCGTGCTGCACATAAGATCTGTTGGCAACATGAAGAGATGCGCTACCGGCCATCCTACCAATAGTATACAGAATGGACCTGAGAGACCTGTCAGTAATCTCACGGATAACAACCTTGTCGTCTCTACTCAGCTGGGATCCTTCCCTGCAATACTGGTGGACATAATCTCTCACGGAGTCATTCCCTCGGGCCAAACCTGACAAAGAAATGGGGGCACGCCGCCTCGACAAACCAGTCAAGAAGTAAATATCTACCACGGTCAAAGGGATGGATTTGCTCCTGATCTGAAATACTTGGTTGATAGGATCCCAAGCATCAAGCATATATTGCAGTAAGGAGATCTGTGCTCTCATACTAGAGATACGGAAGAACTTCAGCAGGCCACAGTTCCGCAGCGCGTTCACCGTGACAGGGTCATGAAGGGCAATCATGTCCTCTTCTTCATGTTCTCGTTCTCGCCATGTGAGGGTCATTTTGCTAAAAAATCCCTGCAAAACAAACAAGAGAAAGAGTAAGATCCTGGATTTGATGAGAAACTGGCAAAATGTTCATAAAAAATTGTGCAACAGAACTGGTTTTCTATGTTCAACGCAACTGGCTAGTGTCCTACCTGCGTTGAAGGTCAAACTGCCTTCATGCAGCTTGACATTGAACGCAGGTTTCGAATGGACTGCCTGCGCTGATGGCAGAGCACCCTAACAAAACCCCAGGGGCTCAGGAGAACAGGAAAACAGGCACAGAATGGAAAAAGGAAACCATGAAAAGAAAGAGCTAAGGTTTAGCTCCTACCTGGTCTAGACGGCGCCGAAAATCGTCCACAGAATCTCCCGAAATCAGCTGATGAAGATCAAGGGGGAAGAGGCACCTCCAAAGCTCCAACAAACCAAGTTCAAATGAAATGGTAAAATGAGAGGTAAAAACACCATTTAATTGCTTTTTACGTAGTTTAAAGCGAGATATTAGGGTTCTAATCTCATTTTCAAGCAAATGTTGTTCATTTCTAACTAGTTTGATGCAGCAATTGAGGATACAGTACTATGTTTGAAAAGGGCAAAGCTAGTTATGGTAAAAAAAAAAAATCAAAAATTCGACCATATAATATCGAGCAGTTTTAGCACAAAGTTCATGCTCGTTAAAAAATAAACGCAAGATCTGAGTAGTTTTAGCACGTAGTTCATGCTCGTTAAAAAATAAACATAAGATCGAGCAAATGTTTCCACCCGTGTTTAAGCTCGTTAAAAAATGAACTACCCGGTAAATAACCACAGTGAATGTAATATCATCAGCCATTAAAGCCTTGGTCGTGTTTGCACCGTCACCTCCACTTTTCCATTGGCCGATCGTTCACCTCCATATGATTGTTTACCCATTTTGAGGAACAACTACGAAGAGTGATTTCACCTAGCCATCCTTGTGACACTGCCGTGATTGGAAAATTCCAACCTGTACCTGGAATCAGCTGCTAACCCTGTTTATCACTCGTTCCTCAAAAGACGAGTCTTCTTTGAGCTCTTTTCAGCTGACTCGTAAAATATGAAAAGATTGCCGAGTCCTTGGCCTTCCAGCTTGTTAAAGGGACAGGAAGAGCTATCCCTCCTCTAGATTTTAATCTTTTTGGACCTGAGGGATTATTGCACAAAAAGATCGAGCGCTTGTTTTATTCGGCTCAGTAAAACTATCGAAAACTCATCCCTTCTGTATTGTTTTATACTTTTTCGGACTTAAGGGATTAGATGACGAAAAAGGACTTTTGGAGTTAACTTTACGTACCTTTTCAGACTCTCTAAAAATGAAAAGGACCGAGTTATCTTTGTCGTTAGACTCGTTAAAATCATTAAATAGCGACAAACTTGTCTTTAGACAAGAACGAGTTTCACTATCGCTAGGCTCGTTAAAACATAGCGATGGGATTACCCGAAGGGCAGGTTATAGAACAAGCATATGTTATCCTCCTCAAGCTTGACAAAAATAAAGAGGTACTGGTCAGCAATGACTGGGGAAAAATTGGGAGAAACTAAAGAAAACTTTGATGGTAGCAAGTCGCTCTTGAACATGACACTTTTCCTCCGTACCACAATCGGGTTGGGTTGTTTCATTCACCGGTCACATCCATGGTCTCGCCATACCATCCATATTTGGGGTAATGCTACCAATCCATCACATCAGTGTCGCCATATGTTCAACAGAAGTCGTTCAGAAAAGTCAATCATGTCCCATCCACTACCATACATTATCCTTCATCCTTTCATGACCGCCACCCTGAATCATATGTCACAGGTCGTTTTCACCTCCATTAAAATCATTAGCTCCGTTCCGTGTCACTGATGTGGGATTAATTAAGGCCCTCCTTTGATGGTCAGCTCATTATCAAAGAAGTTGATCTAGGAACAACCCCTTCAGTACTTTGAAGCTTGCATGCCTCAATGGCAAGTTTCTCACTTCCGGTGACAGGTATACATCAATGACCTTCGACCGAAAGATTTTGCGTGGTGTTCGACGCCAAGTCCTTTATTCACACCACGTGAATTGTACTGCAGTACCTTGAGGGTCATTATCATTATCGGTGATTCCTCTCGCGCTTGTTAACGGTTTATATCATTGACCGGTAATCAAGCGATGTCTTTCCGTGTTCGACTTCAGAACATTTCTCACATGGATCGACTTGTACTTAGAGTGAAGGTCGAACGAGTTTGAAGACCCCGGATCTAGTTTCATCCATCCGGGCTGCGATATATATTTAAGAAAGATAAAGACAGTGACATGTACATCATTGCAACAGATAATCATCCTACTCAAAGGATGATAATTGCATCAAAATTATCAGTCTACCACCAGACGATTGTCTGTTCTATGTACAGAAAAATGAATTTATAAAGTTGAGCATGGGAATGCCCGCCTCAGCTAGATCATGAAAGCAGTATGAAAATAATGTATTGTATTGTATCTTATTACAGGTCTCCTCTCAGCATTGGATGAACTTCGGATCCCCCCTGATAAAGCATTTCACCCAATAAACAACCTCATACTTTAGGGGGAAACTGTTATAGAAATTTTTGTGCCTTACAGCATTGAGCATGAAATGTCCATAATCTAAGGGATCCAAAGTCCCTAAACATGTTGTTCCTACCCCTAGAGGAACAAGGCTAACAAACCACAACAATTCACAGAAGTTCTCCACCAGAAACTGCTCAAAAACAAGTCAATTCAGGATCATTTCAGTGGCTACACTAGCTGTTTGCGCTGAATGTCAAAGCCAACATGGGCTACCTGCATTGAATGTCAAATGGAACACTGACTACCTGTGCTAAATGAGAATGGACAAGTGGCAAGCTCATTTCTGAAGGTGTCAAAACCCAGGAAGCTTCCAAAATGACACTTGCCTCAGGGAATTCGACTGGTGATGAGTAAGAGGTTCCAAATCTCCAAGTGGAAGCAAGAACCTCCAAGTGGACTCAAGAACTGACAGAGGGAGAGGACACTAGTCAGATATCAAGCTGACTCATCCTCTCTCCAAACATCTATATATGGATCTCTCCTCCATGAGATCTAGAGGCTGGAATTCTGTTATTGCAAAGAATTGTTGTTGGTTTGAGATTGGAATCATTGGGTGCTTGATGCTTTGAAGGGGGTGAAGATAGGAATTCCATTTTCTGGGAAGGAGATGTTGGATTGGAGCCCTCTGGGTTTTATCTCTTCCTGAACCTTGTTATTCATCAATAAAGCTATCTTGGTTTCTCCTATATGCTGATGTATTTTTTATGTATGAATGCATTAGTATGTTTAGCTTATTTCTAATCCTGAACTAGTTATGAATATGAATCCATGTCTTGTGTAGTGTTCTCTTCTTGTGATCTTGCAGAAACCTCTTGAAGCTGGGCGAGCGAGAAGGCGAGTAGCTGGGAACTCTCCAAGAGAAGGGAAACTGGATCGAGGGACAAACGGAAGACACCGGTGAGTCCATCCATCTCTCTTCATTCTTAATTCATAAAGGAAGAAATACTAGAATAGCTGTCTCTGTTTGTTGCTAAGGCACTGTCACACCTTAGGTGGATAGGATCGTCCTGCATAGGGATTTTTCCCCACAACACCAATATATGTCTTTCCAAACATTCCATGTAATGGTGGTTGGGGTTCCTTTGCCTTTTTTGCCACACGTGATTCACTAAAGTCCCCTTTCCTCAACCCAATTTCTTGCATTTCATCTGGAAGAAATTGAAGGGCATTAATTCTTTACTGAATGAAATTGCATTGTAATGGATCTTTCTCAATCGCAATGCAATTTCTTCCCTTTTGAAGGCAGCATGCTAGTGTTGTACCTAATTATCAAGCACAAAAAAATAATGAAGTAAATTAGTACAATTACATATTAATTAAAAAAAAGAACATATTGAAATTCAATTCCATGTGGCAAAACCTACCTGAGCCAGAAAATAAATCCAGAACCCAATCTCCTTCATTTGAACATATGTCTATAAGATAGTTAATCGATAATTGTGGTTTCTGATAAATGTTAACTATCTCTCCTTTCGTTTCTTTGTCTTCATATGTTAGTTTTCTCACAACAGCATCATAAGTCAGTATTTGGCTATGACTCTTTCTCTCCACCCGATTAAAAATCATAGACATATGGCTATCATCTTTTGCCCAACTATCAATATGAATGAACTCACAGTCATTTATAAATTGTTGATCTTCATTGTTAAGAAGATTTGACTTTTGCCTGTAACATAAAATAGTAAAAGTTCAATTAACTTGTACATAAATGAATTTTTCAACATTAATCAAATATACCTTTAAACATCTTACCATGTAAGCTGCATCCTTGAATTTGTTTTCCCCTTGAAGCTTGACAATACCATTACCAATTGTGTGTCTGAATGAAATGTCACAAATCTCCATAATGGTGATGACGTCACTTCCATAAATCCCGCCACCACTTTATTAAAAGCTTGATAAGTATAAGGGTCACTATCATAGTAAATGTTTGGAATATTGAAACCATGGGGAATATCTGCAATAACCAGGGCATAATCCCTTTTTGGTATGAGTTTAGCGATGTCTTCACAGTCGCCTTGTATTACTTGATATTGAATAGTGTCTAGCCCATTCCAAATGAAATGATTAAGAGTTGGATCAAGTACAACATTCTTAATACGTTGCTTTATCAGTATTTCAATCTTTATTTTTTCAATAAAAGTCTTGAAACTGTCTGGTGCTCCATTATCTTCTTTCTTCATCTTTTACCAAACAAACAAATGTATGTGTAAGTTTTAAATTAGAAATAGTACACAAATGATTAAAACTGAATGTATAAATCAAGTTACCTTTTTAAATGCAAGATAAAAAGCTTTTAATGTTAATGTAGAACTTGAATCTGGATAGTTGTGTACAACATCATCCCAACTATCTTCATCCAACAGTTTAACCATTTGTTCCTGAATTTTCATGTAAACTTTGTGAATGCATAGATAAAGTAAGAAAAAGTTAATATAATGATATGTATAACAAATACTACCAATAACAACATGCTTTATTTAAAAGATAACTATAATCCTGGAAATAAGTAAAAATAATTCAGCAAACTTACTTTTGAAATTCTTCAGACATTTCTTCCAATGATAATTCCCCTGACCTCACACGAGATAATATTGTTTTGACAATTTTTTCATCTTTCACTCCTTGCATCGCCCTCCAAGGCGTGATGGTCATATCGTCTGGAAGTTGCTTCAGTTCAGGAGCTGATTTATTGTTGCTACATATCAATGGCTTAGACTTTTTGACCCTCTGGTTTTTAATGCCAATGTCTTCCCACATGCTAAAAATGTCATCAATCAAATTCCAAATATCTCCAGTTCTAAATGCCAATTGGAAAATGTTATCAATACCTCTGAATAAATCGCTATATCTACTGTCTTTTCCACCTTTTGAATTGGTTTTCTCTTCAATTTGATAGCCTATTTCCATACAACATTCCTTTCGGAAATTTGCAGTAATATTTATCTTATCCCCACCACATTTTTCTAGGAATTCACTATGAATAAATCTAACCTTTTGGATCAAATTCATAGACATCCTATATTCATTATCTAAATTATGATCCAATGCCACTAACTTTTCTTCTGTTTCATTTAAACCAGCATAAATGACACATTTCATTATTTCAAAATGTGGGTTATTAGGATATTCCTCCATCAATTGTCTTTGAGATTCAACAGAATGGTTCCCCCCAAGCACATAATAATTGTATTCAAAACATTTTGACTTATCAAATGCTTCTTTGTTGGGAAATTGAAGTGGATCAACAAGAAGCACATAACTAACCACATGAGCATATGGATTGTACCTCATCAATGTCTTCAAGTTGTGAACATGTAGATGATGTGGCTTTCTGATTTGATATTGGCATTGTCCTTCACTTGCCTTATAGGTTTGTCTGACATTTAACTGAAATGTACGACCACCATCAATTAAGTTTCTCTTTGTCAAATTCTGTCAAATGGCATTTTGTTTTGTTTTGATTATGCCATCATCTAAGTCAAATCCTGGTGTAATGATTTCTCTGCTTTCTTTTGAAGTTTCACTAGGTTCTTGACTGCTGGTAATGACTACTTCAAGATCTTCAACTCTACTTTTTTTCTTCATAACATTCTCAAGAGATCTATTCTTGGGCATTGTTACTTTGGGTCTTTTACGACCTTCTTCAGTTCCAATGTCATCTTCAGTAATGGAAACATATGCTTCATTGTCAATTTCAACTTCATCGTCCTCAAAAGTAACTTGTTTACCCTTGCTAGATTTATCCACCAGAGGCCTTTTTTTCTGATTCTTTGGATGTAGTTTTGTAGCATCATCAATTACTACATTTTCCATGTTTTCCATAACTTCTTCTGACACTGAGTAAAAATGGCTGACAACTTTCATATATCATGCTCTATGAAATGAATGCCTCCCAACCTAATTGAACAGCTTTCAACAAAATTCTGCCAAACAAAATATCATATGTTAATATAAACAAAGTTAAAAAAATATAACGAGACACTTTCAAAAACGCAAAATAAAAATACAAATAACAATACTTACGATGTTTTGTGTCATCTCATTTACGATTTGTTTACAAAACTTTGTAGATACCTCTCTCGTGTCATATAATGAATATGATAGTTGATATTTAATCCTTTCACATGACTTGGGAGCTTTTGTAAGTACGTAAACAACTTCAGTGTTTGGTACCGAACACATATCTATGACTCTTCCCATCACCTCCAAACTTTAATTATTTTGGTGTATATCAATGTATAGATATATATTCACATTTGTGCTCTCTCTTTCTTTCACATACCAGACTCTTGATGGAAATTTCACCTCTTTTGAACTTTTCCAATCTGAGATTAGCTTCTTATCACTTGAAGCACTTGAAATATTTGTTGGCATGAGCTCAGGTGGAGTTCAATCACCAATGTTTTTTGAAGATACACCTTTAAGACTCTTTGGTCCAGAAAGATTCATAGAAATTTTCCTTGATGCCATTTTACTAAAGAAAAACACATAAGTTAGTAAATAAAAAACATATTAACTTAAATTAATAACAAAAATATACAATAAATTTTTTATTTGTATAATCAAAATTGCCCAGCCACCTCTAATGGGCAGGCGGGTCGATGGGCGAGCGGGAGGTCAGGTGAGGGATAATGAGGCTAAGTAGACATTTGCGCAAGTATGTGCGAAACCCTACCCACGCGCCCCCCACAACCCCCTAAGCTTCCCCCCCTCCCCCTACCGTCCCCCAAACCCCAGCCCCCAAAACCCCCTCCCCCCCATCCCCCGCCCCCAAACCCCCTACACCCCTCAACACCTACCCACGGCCACCCCTCCCCACTGCGCCCACCACTCCCCACACCCCGCGCCCCCCCTACCCCACCCCGCTCCCCCATCCCCGAGCCCTACCCGTTACCCCCCCTACCCCTCCCCATCCCTTATCCCCCCTAGCCCCCCCATCCCTTATCCCCCCCCCCTACACCCTACCCGCGCCCTACCCTTACCCTCCCCCCCTACCCCCCCTATTCCCCACCCGCGACCTACCCCATTCCCCCCCCTACCCAACCCCCCCTGCCCTACCCCCTCCCGCCCCCCCCCCTCCACCCCATCCCCATCCCCATCCCCCTGCCCTACCCATTCGCCCCCATTCCCCCCCCCCCCTCCCCAGCCCACCCTATCCCCATCCCCATCCCCCTGCCCTACCCCTACCCCCCCCATTCCCCCCCCCCCAGCCCACCCTATCCCCATCCCCATCCCCCTGCCCTACCCCTACCCCCCCCATTCCCCCCCGCCGCCCCCTACCCTACCCCATTCCCCCACCCCCCCCGGGCCCACCCCATCCCCATCCCCATCCCCCTGCCCTACCCTACCCCTACCCCCCCCATTCCCCCCCCCCCCTACCGTACCCCGCCCCCCGCCCCCTACCCTACCCCATTCCCCCCCCCCCCCCCCCCCCCCCGCCCCCTATCCTACCCCATCCCCACCCCCACACCCGGCCCACCCCATCCCCACCTGGCCCACCCGACGCCCCACCCCACCCCCACCCACCCGGCCCACCAGCCCTACCCGGCACCCTAACCCTAACCGGTCGACCCCGCCCACCCGGCCGACCCACCCCCCCCCCCCCCCCTCCCCCACCCCACCCCATCCCCACCCGGCCGACCCCGCCCCAACCCACCCCATCCCCACCCGGCCAACCCCGCCCACCCGGCCCACCCCGACCACCCGGCCCACCCGGTGCCCCGCCCCACCCGGCCCACCCCACCCCACCCCGCCCCTCTCCCTCCCCGCCCCTCCCCGGCCCCCTCCACCGCCCCTCCGCCTCTCCCTCCCCCGTCCCTCCCTGACCCCCTCCGCCGCCCCTCCGCCTCCCCTTCCCCCGCCCCTCCCCGGCCCCCTTCGCGGCCCCTCCCCCTCCCCCTCCCCAGTCCCTCCCCAGGCCCCTCCGCCCACACCTCCCACTCCTCCGCCTCCCCCTCCCGAGCCCCTCCCCAGCCCCCTCTGCCGCCCCTCCCCCTCCCCAGCCCCTCCCCGAAACCCTCCGCCCACACCTCCCACTCCTTCGCCCCCTCCGCGTGCCCAGCGCCACCCCCGAGCCGCCCCGCCCCGCCCAATCAGCGACGGGTCGATTCCCAGAATTGACTCGCCGCCGGTCGGGCGGGGCGGGGCGGCCCGGGGGTGGCCCTGCGCGGGCGGAGGGGGCTGGGGAGGGGGCGGGGTGGGCGGAGGGGCCGGGGAGGGGGCGTGGGAGGGGGAGGGGTGGGCGGGGTGGGTGGAGGGGCTGGGGAGGGGGCAGCGGAGGGGTGGGCAGAGGGGGCCGGGGAGGGGCAGGGGTGGGCGGAGGGTGGGCGGAGGGGGCCGGGGAGGGGCAGGGGAGGGGGAGGGGTGGGCGGAGGGTCCGGGGAGGGGGCGTGGTGGGCGGAGGGGCCGGGGAGGGGGCGGGGGAGGGGGAGGGGCCAGGTAGGGGCGGGGGAGGGTGTGCGGGGTGGGGAGGGGGCCGGGGGGGAATGGGGTGGGTAGGGTGGGTAGGGTAGGGGGCGGGGGGGGGAATGGGGCGGTAGTGTAGGGGGGGGGGAATGGGGGGGTAGGGTAGGGTAGGAGGATGGGGTAGGGTAGGGAAGGGGTGGGGGGGCGGGGGAAATGGGGGGGTAGGGTAGGGGGGCGAGGCGAAAATGGGGGGGTAGGGTAGGGGGGCGGGGAATGGGGGGGTAGGGTAGGGTAGGGGGTGGGCGGGGGGGGGGGAAATGTGGGGGTAGGGTAGGGGGGCGGTGGGGGGGGGAAATGGGGGGGTGGGGTAGGGTGGGGGGGGGAATGGGGGGTGGGGCGTTGGGGTGTAGGGGGGGGTAGGGGTAGGGGCAGAAGGGGGGGGGTAGGGTGTGGGTTGGGGGGGCATAAGGGGGTGGAGGGAGAGGGGGCATGGGGAAGGAGTTAGGGGTGGGGCCCATAGGGCCGACGTTAAGGAACGGGGGGAGGAGTTGAGATTGGAGGGGAATGGGAGTTGGGGCTGGCAAGGGTTGGCGCATGGGTAGGGTAGAAGGGGGAAGAGGGCATGGGTGAATGGGAAAGATCGGTAATGGGTTGGGGGAAGGGGGCACGACGACGGCCTACCCACGGTTATTGGGTGATTGAGTTTGATTGGGCCCACCATGCTCACGATTGACATAATTGTTATTTTTGCTTGGAAAAATTAT
This sequence comes from Pinus tabuliformis, assembly GCA_031772625.1. Taxonomy (NCBI): domain Eukaryota; kingdom Viridiplantae; phylum Streptophyta; class Pinopsida; order Pinales; family Pinaceae; genus Pinus; species Pinus tabuliformis. Next base: position 344,595,510 of record CM062819.1, on the reverse strand, counting down.
TAATTTTAAAAAAAAAAATCTTCTTCGACGTTAAATTAATTTAATATGAAAATTTTGAAAAAAAAAATTGAACTTACCTTTGAATTGCGATAATTCTTCGTTGAATATGTTGTTGATAGCAATATAGATGCTCCACAAATTCACGTCTTTCAACGAACTTCAGAAAACCTGGATGTGAGGTAAGTAATAGTGATAACGAAATTTTATATATAAGTGAAATTACGAAGATGTTTTTCTGTACGATTAATGTGGGATAATTTGTTCTAAATTATTATAGAGCGAATATTGTAGAGTTATTTTACAATGGATTGAATGTGGGATTAATTTGTTTTAGAATATATTATAAAAAATTAAAAAAAAAAAATTAGTTGTTTAGTAAATATTATATACTTTAACTATTAGAATAATTAATATAGAAGTTGTAGGTTACAATTTGAATTTCAGTGATTGATTTCATAAAAAAATTTAGTTTATGTTTTTCAATGAATTGTAGAATAAAATAATAAAGGTAAATAAATCTAACAAACTTTTGGAGGGAAATATTTTCGCGAAAATTTTTGGAGGGAATAATTTTGGAGGGAATATTTCATTCTTTAAGCTATATAATATTCTTAGGAGACTCCATTTGTATCATTCAGCATCTTCTGTTTGAGAGGGATGGATTCTTCTCATGGTGAAGTTTCGGTTTATACACCATCAACATCTTCATCGAGTAACAACTCTATTCATATTGATGAATATAGTGGGAATTCTTCCACTATGAATAGAAAGTCAAATCTTCCACTTAGTCCCGATTCTAAGGACTATGAAAGCAGCGGTGATGAAGAGCATGATGGTGAAGTTCAAAAGAATGGAGTGTCACGATGTCCACTTAGTCCTAATTCTGAGGACTATGAGAGTAGCAGTTTTGAAGAGCGTGATGGTGAAGTTCAAAAGAATGGAGGGTCACAGTGTCCACTCAGTCCTAATTCTGAAGACTATGAGAGCAGCAGTTTTGACATGCATGATGGCGAATTTCAAAATAATGGAGGGTCACAGTGTCCACTTAGTCCTAATTCTAAGGACTATGAGAGCAGCGGTGATGAAGCGCGGGATGATGATTTTCAAAAGAATGGAGTGTCAAAGTGTCCAGTTAGTCCTGATTCTAAGGACTATGAGAGCAGCAGTGATGATGAGTGTGATAATGAATTTCAAAAGAATGGAGTGTCAAAGTGTCCAGTTAGTCCTAATTCTAAGGACTATGAGAGCAGCGATGATGAAGCGCGGGATGATGATTTTCAAAAGAATGGAGTGTCAAAGTGTCCAGTTAGTCCTGATTCTAAGGACTATGAGAGCAGCAGTGATGAAGCGCGGGATGATGATTTTCAAAAGATTGGAGTATCACAATGTCCTCTTAGTCCTGATTCTAAGGACTATGAGAGCAGTAGTGATGAAGCGCGGGATGATGATTTTCAAAAGATTGGAGTATCACAATGTCCTCTTAGTCCTGATTCTAAGGACTATGAGAGCAGCAGTGATGAAGCGCGGGATGATGATTTTAAAAAGATTGGAGTATCACAATGTCATTTTAGTCCTGATTCTAAGGACTATGAGAGCAGCAGTGATGAAGCGTGGGATGATGATTTTCAAAAGATTGGAGTATCACAATGTCCTCTTAGTCCTGATTCTAAGGACTATGAGAGCAGTAGTGATGAAGCGTAGGATGATGATTTTCAAAAGATTGGAGTATCACAATCTCCTCTTAGTCCTGATTCCAAGGATTATGAGAGTAGCAGTGATGAAGAACAGGATGAGAGCAGCAGTGATGATCCAATGATGGAGATGTTGCCAAGAAATATTGTATCAAGGAGTAGGAGCAGACCTTTTCGTATCAATGCAAACTATTCTAGTTATACAAGGGGTAGAGCAGAGTATCTGACGAGAAGAAGTTCTATCAGCGCTCTCATTTAAAGTGAATGTTGCCAAAAAAATTGCTTGAAACGTATGGATTTCACATTTGCATTAGAAAACAGGAAGAGACATTTGTCAATGAATAAAAGCATGCAAAACTCATATTTAGTTGGCTACATGCAATCTACATTGTCAGGTTATGATTACCATATTAGGAATTTATTATTGTGTAGAAAAGCTTTCAAAATGTTTCATTCAATTGGGAATTTTCGTCTCTCGAGAATTCAAGAAAATTTGGAAAAGGATCCCACATTTTATTCAGAAGTACATTATAAAAGACAGTTTGGGTCATTATCAAATACTGCAAAGACATGGATGAAAGATTTCTTTTCAAAGCATGGAGAGTGTATGCCAAATAGAGAGACAATACATATTCTAGATAATTTTTCAAGACGAGAAATCTACAACTTATACAAAGAATATGCAGAAAGTGCTGAGGGACAGGGCCAATTTATTACATATCAATATTTTGTGAAGATATAGAAGAAAGAATTCAATAATGTTCGTATTCCTAAGAAGACAAGGATGGGGATTTGCAGTACATGTGCTTCTCTTAAATCAAAAAGGGACAAATGTGAAGGCTCAGAAAGAGGTAAGTGTTCATAACTTTTACTTTCAAAATTGTATAGTCATCAACTATGAAAACATATTTCTTAATGAATTTCTTTTATGTTGTGTAGATTTAATTGTCAAAGAACTTTAGGAGCATCGCGAACAACAAACAAATGAAAGGAAGAAGTTGTACAAGCATCAAAATAAGTGTTATGATAATCCAAATAAATATTTGGGTTTGATAATTGATGGTATGGTCCAGAGCAAAACACTTTTACCACATTTTGTTCACACACCCAAAAATCTACAAGAGGAAATTTTTTTTCAGTTTCACTTGGTCGGTTGTATGGTCTTCAATGGGAAAATGTTGCCAAGGGTGTACTTAAGAACTCCAAATATTCATAATGATGAAAATCTGACCATAACCATAATTCATGATGTGATTTCTCATTGGTCTGGTAATCTTCCTAAAGTTTTGTATCGACAATTGGACAACACTTGCCGTGAAAACAAAAATCAGGTTGTTTTTGGGTATCTAAACATGATTGTTGAATTGAGAATTTTTCAAAAGGTAAAGGTTGGTTTCCTTCTTGTTGGGCACACTCATGACCATATTGATCAGATGTTCAGTTGTTTTTCAGTCACATTGAGGAGGAAGGAAGTTGGGAGCTTGCCATCACTAATTGAATGTATTAAGAAATCATGCATGCCAGAGCCTTCTTTTGAAGTGTTGGAAGAAACTGTTGACATGCGAAGGTTTATTCTAGGATCATATGGTGAGGGGAAATGCATTGAACAACTTAATGATATTAGCTTCCAACATCAATTTCATATAAAAAAATTGATAGGAAAACACTAATATGTGGCAAGAAGTTTTCAACTACTACAGAATGGGCACCGTCATCAGGTTTGCAATTTTTGAAGTTCATTCCAGATCGTCCAATATTTGCATCAAAAATATTGTTATTACAATTAGTTGGTGAAGTTCAGAATGCACGCAGACAGAATAGACATATAAATTATTCTAATTGCCTAGAAGAAATTACAAAATGTATTAGATATACATATGAGTACTTTGACATTGTTGATTCAGTTTGGTGGGAGTCATTTTTCAATAATCAAAGTGATATCATTTCAACAAAAACCAATGAAGATATACCTTTGAAAAATCCATTTATTTGGCCACAAAATGTGTCGAATGAACAAGAGGAAGTAAATATTGTTGAACAACAACAAACTCATGGTATTATTAATTCTTCACAGGCAATGGAAAGAGAGATGTATATTGGTTCCAGAAGATCTCGTGCACAACGTGAAGCCATGGAAGACCTTTATAGGGGTTCAATACATGATATTAAGGAGGGTTGCATGATTGCAGTGCTAGCAGATGGAGATCCCAAAGGCTATCCATTTTGGGTTGCTAAAGTTATAAAGGTCTTTACAGAAAATGAGGATGTTACAAGTGTTGAAGTACACTGGTATGCCACAAATACACACCCATTCAATGGTGTGTATAAGCCAGAGATGGTAGTTGACAAAAAAATGTTGGAAAAAGGAAAAGAAAGGGTACAAATATAAATCGCCGCCGCATAGACATATTACAATTGGAGGATGTTGACATACTTGTTTATGACTTCAATTTAACAAAGAGAGGAACTCTTCACTTCAAGACGATAGAGATTCTGAAAAGGTTGTTACCAGAAGGAATAGTGTTGACATGGGAGTCTGCTGAAACAAGTCGTAGATCTAGGAGACTTTTGAAACCTGGAATGTTGGGCATGCATGTGGACTCAGATGGGGCACTAGTTGATGAAAGAGAAGAATATGGAACATCTTCGTCAGCATCCAGTCACTCATCTGAAGATGTGAATTGTGATGGTGTGCAAGAAAATATGAGTGATTTTGAATAATTGTTTAAGATAGATTATATAACTGATGTATGCATCATATCTTCAAATAAAATTAATGTTTTCCATATGTTGTTAAATGAGAAGTTATGAAGCATTTTTATGTTGTTGGATTATGTCTTAAGTATGATAAATTTTATTGTTTAAATATCTACAATGCAATATCAAATTAGATATATAATGTCTGTTTTATTCAGTATACAAATAAAGACTTTTGATTTCATTGAGTGATATACTTTGTTCATAATGTCATGGTTTTTTAATTTTATAGTTGAAAAAATTTCAATTTCTTTTGTATCTAGCATGGTGTGGTTGAAAACATGTTAAATTTATACTTAGGAAAGAAAAATGATATTCTACCAAAAATATTAATGTGTTTTTTCCTTAAAAATTAACTTTGTTTGAGACATAAAAAATTGGTTTTATTAGCATTTTTTAAAACGTTTGAAAATTGACCCTAAAAAAAAACGTTATTCCAGTAGCATCACTTTCGTTTTGAAGCTCTATTTTGCACGAAAATTTCGTAGTAAATTTCGTAGTCACCGCCATTTTTAAAACACGTTCAAAATTGGCACCTAAAAAAAAAAATCGTTGCAGTACACACACTTTTCGTTTTTAGCACTGTTTTTGATGTTTTTTTGGGGTTTTTGGGCCATAGTTCCCGTTTTGAGTTTATAGTTCCCGTTTCAAAGTTTACATCATTGGAAAGAGGAGAAAAAACAAGGGGGTCTTCCAGATCTAAATCAAAGGGAAAGAAGTGTATGGCAAAATGTTGGCACTACAATAAAATTGGACACCTAAAGAAAGACTGTTGGAAACGAAAATAATATGATAACTCGAAGAAGGAAGAAAATTAGGTTGATTAAGGTATGCCAGAAGAATTTTTATCTGCTGAAGAATTATGTATGATAGATGAAACTTCACCTGAATGTAATGTCTCTCAGGGTTTAGAAAGCTGGTTATTAGACTCTGGTGCTTCTCATCACATGTGTCCACACAAAAATTGGTTTACTTCGTATGAAAATTTAAATGGTAGTTCTGTGCTTATGGGTAATAAAGTATCATGTCATACTGTTGGGATGGGAAATATCAGGATTAAAATGTATGATAACACAGTTAGAACATTAAATAGTGTTAGACATGTACTTGATTTGAAGAAAAATTTGATTTCTTTGGGAGTGTTGGATTTAGATGGTTATACGTTTATAGGTCAGAATGGCATGCTGGAAATATTTAAAGGCGCCCTAGTTGTTATGAAAGAAGAAAATGTTGGAAATCTTTAAAAACTCAAAGGAAGTACTCAGATTAGTGAAGCTGCGATTGCGTCAGAAAAAGAAGAAACAGGTACTCATCTATGGCATCAGCGATTGGGTCACATGAGCAAGAAAGGTCTTCAGATACTGATGGAATGTAACTCTCTTCCTGATTTGAAATCTTTGAATTTAGATTTCTGTAAACATTGTCTGTATGGAAAACAATGTAAAAAGAGATTTAAAATTGGAAATCATAATGTCATGCGGAAAGAGTCAATTTTGCGGACAAAAGCGACCTCCCTAGAAGCTAAGGCTTTCTAGTGACAAACAAGACAATCAAGCACTATCTTTCCCTAAATATGCATTTAAAATACAAGCAACCAGGTGTTTAAAGCATACCTTTAGTCCAATGTTGTTTGTAGCAGTCCAACCTCTCCGATCCAGATGAGCCCCTCCTTCTCTTTGAAACCTGCATTCACTAACAAGCAAAAGATTACATAGCACCTGAATAAAACATATTCATCATAAAGACCAAGGAGTATATGAAACAAATTATGTATAACAACTTGTTGAGAAAAAATGAACTTAATTGTATTAAGTGGAAAGTAAAGAAACCATTACAACCAGTGCCTTGGTGTTGTGCAGGCCCCTCCCAGGGTCCAGCAAGAGTTCTCCTTTACATTGATCAGCTCACCCACTTCCAAATGAAGCTAAGAAAGGATGGGAATCTCTCCTCTCAAGCTCTATAAGGGAGTCCTAATTTCAGCAGCATCTACCCTTAGGAATGTTCAGCTTTCAACCTCCCCTCCCTCTGGCCCAATGCCTATATTTATAATGCTTTAGAGGAAGTTAATCAGGTCCACCATCAATGGGATAAGCCCCTCTTTGAATGGGATAGCTCCCCTCTTGATGGGATAATTTCCTCTTTCATAGGGATACATGAACCATCTGGAAGGCGCTCAATACATGTCAAACCAACTTCTAGAATGCTCTAGAATCGACCACAAGTAACTTTTTTGAAGTAAAACTTGCGCCTTTTGACCTTTACAGGAGTACGCACCCACCCCTTTACAGACAGAGCGTACAAGTACGCAGGTATTGTGAACTTGGGGTGCGTACACGCAGGTAAGGTTAAGAGAAACTGCGTAACCAGAGTTAATTGAATTTTTAAGGAATTTCTCTCTTTCTTGGAGTTTGACATGAGGAGCAGAGGTATAAGACTTGCCAAGGAGGATAGTATGACAGTTGATGGAACCATACTAACTGCAAATAGTCATGGTGACAAATTTTAGTGTAACAGATTGTCCCCTAAAGTGCAAAGCCTGTAGTAGATTAGGGTTTCATATCATCTAGGAAGGGTGAAGTACTTTATCATTTCAAGGATTATCTTGTGGAGAGCCCAGTCGGAACCTACAAATATTCAACACAAAATATATATATAAGATCATATCATCGCTGAGGTAGGCATTCTCATACTCAGATTGAAAACTTTAACTAACAAACTAACTACTACTCTGATATAGGAATGATTTCGCAGTACATCATAATCATAGACTCATGTAGACATAGTATGGACGCAGTCATCTGTTTTATGATTAGTCTACTATATAATGAATACAAAACTCCTCGTAGCCTGGATGGTGGAAACTAGATCCAGGGTCTTCGTTTCTACTTCCCGAAATAGTACGATTCTATCCATGCGAATAAATGAGTTGATGTCGAACATGGTAGAAACCACTTGATTACCAGTTGATGATGTAAACTGTTAACAAGTGTGAGAGAGACCACCAGTGATGTCAATGGTTATCAAAGTACGCAGTACAATCCATGAGATGTGAATGAATGTGTTGATGTCGAACATTTCATGGAATCCTTCGATCAAAAGTCAATGATGTAAACCGTCGTCAAAGGCGAGAAACCTACCATTGATGCATGCAGATTTCAAGGTATTGACGATTTCTATGTCATCTTTCTAGATAATGTGTTGATGTCGATAGAAAGCGACCTGTTGCAGGCAAGCCCACAACACGAAATCATAAATCAAGTTGAAGAAATGTAGTTGTAAGGACTGACTCAGGGATGGTCAAGATGGATGACAGGTATTTTGCAGATGAATGGTTTATTTGCAGTGACCTCTTGAACACATAACGACACAACAGATGGCTTGATGACAATTGACCCAAAGTTAATACCCGGAACCGGCTGAAGATTTTCAATGTGGTTTGATCAACTGTTAGGTAAAGGATTTCCCAACCCAGGTGAATGAAAAGTGTCGTGTTCAAGAGTGGTGATAAGGTTTCTTTTGAGACGAAGGATAACAAATAGGCTCATTTTCCTCTCTTTTCCCCCACCATTTCTGGCAAGTACCTCTTTATTTTTTACAAGCTTGAGGAGGATAACATATGCTTGATTATAAGCTCATCCTTCGGATGAGTCCAACTTAGTTTAGATTCGAACCCTAGGAAGGAGTGGTCCGTTCCTGTTTGTAATCGAACAAGTCCTTTACTGTGAAATTTTAATGAGTCCAGTATAGGAGAAACTCGGCGTTTTTCAATTTTAGAGAGTCTGAAAAACTTAAGAAGACTCCAGGGTTGAACTTTTTCGTAAATTTGTGTCTCCCAAGCCCAAAAAAGTATAAAATAATACTTGAGAGAACCACTTGATCTTTTACGACCAAGGAGTACTTTCATGATTAGTGTCTTTGACCTGAAAAGTAAAAAGTGATCAAGGACACGTCATTTTATTTCCAGTATCGAATTTGAAACGACAAAAATCTGGCAATCTTTTCCTGTTTTTCGGTCAGAAAAGGGCTATAAGAGGACCGTCTTTTAATTCCATTTTAACGAGTGTAAAAGAAACGCTCGGAAATCTTTTCATATTTTAGGAGTCAGAAAAGGGCTTAAAGATGACTCTGATGTTTTTGTTTGTGAAAAATGACAATTTTCCCTGAAAATCCTTTATCCTACACAAAAACCAACACATTACTCATACCTGTTTAAAGATAGATAAAAATACTTTGGAAAATACCTTTTCATGGTGAAAAATAAACAAATTTACCATTTATTTACCCAAAAAACCTATAAAAAGGGATTTTACCAATTCATTTTTACCATTTTACTGTTGAGGAGAGAAAAAGGGCTTTTGGCAAGAAACTTCCCGTGGACATTGCGGAGAATCCGACCGTCGAAATCGAACGCCGTCTCTTTCAGGTATTCTACAACATCCTCCTCTTCATTTTCATCCATTTAGAATTTGTTTTTAGGCCCTAGTTTCATTTTTTGGAGGCTTTGGGGTTTCAAGGTCCGCCTTTTGGGGTACGCAGGTGCTCCACTGGTGACCTTCGTACCCCGACATTTTCTCAGTTGGGAAAATGGTGGGCGTACGCACCTTGGCTTAAAGGAACCCAAGTACCCACTCTCTGTTCCTAAAGGCGGGGTGCGTACTCCACGCAAAGGGTTTACAAACCCCAAATTCTCCAAATTGGACCAATAATTTTTTATTTTATTGATTCTAATGGATGTTTTCTGGTGTGTAGATTTCCCACCATGCTTGATTGGCGTGAGAGAGAGCATGAAGATGTTGATTTGGTCGCCATTAATCATCAACCGTCCATTGATGCTTTGAAGGCATGCGGCCTTTACAAATACTAGGCCATACCTGGCATGAGGGCCCAGGTGCGCTTTCTAGAGTGGCTGGTAGAGAGATGGAATGTCCAGGACCAGTGCTTTTACATTGGAGGGCACCAACTCGAGATAGAGCCATTAGATATTTACTTCCTCACTGGTTTGCCCAAGAGAGGCGAACACTTGACTTTGTTAGGGACTAGGCCAGGTGGCTAGTCCATCGCTAGTCTCCGACAAGAGTGGTGTTGTTGTGGGGAAAAATGCTTATGTAGGACAATCCTATCCACCTAAGGTGTGACAGTGCCTTAGCAACAAACAAAGACAACTATTCTAGTGTTCTTCCTTATGAATTAAGAATGAAGAGAGAGATGTGTGGACTAACTGGTGTCTTCCATTTGTCCCTCGATCCAAATTCTCTTCTCTTGGAGAGTTCCCAACTACTTGCCTTCTCGCTCGCCCATCTTCAAGAGGTTTCTGCAAGATCACAAGAAGAGAATACTACACAAGACATGGATTCATATTCATAACTAGTTCAGGATTAGAAATAAACTAAACATACTAATGCATTCATACATCAAAAATACATCAGTATATAGGAGAAACCAAGATAGCTTTATTGATGAATAACAAGGTTCAGGAAGAGATACAACCCAGAGGGCTCCAATCCAGCATCTCCTTCCCAGCAAATGGAATTCCTATCTTCACCCCCTTCAAAGCATTAAGCACCCAATGATTCCAATCTCAAACCAACAACAATTCTTTGCAATAACAAAATTCTAACCTCTAGATCTCATGGAGGAGAGATCCATATATAGATGTTTGGAGAGAGGATGAGTCAGCTTGAGATTTGACTAGTGTCCTCTCCCTCTGTCAGTTCTTGAGTCCACCTAGAGGTTCTTGCTTCCACTTGGAGATTTTGAACCTCTTACTCATCACTAGTCGAATTCCCTGAGGCAAGTGTCATTTTGGAAGCTTCCTGGGTTTTGACACCTTGAGAAATGATCCTGCCACTTGTCCATTCTCGTTCAGCGCAGGTAGCCAGTGTTGGCTTTGACATTCAACACAGGCAGCTAGTGTAGCCACTGAAATGATCCTGAATTGACTTGTTTTTGAGCAGTTTCTAGTGGAGAACTTCTGTGAATTGTTGTGGTTTGTTAGCCTTCTTCCTCTAGGGGTAGGAACAACATGTTTAGGGACTTTGGACCCCTTAGATTATGGACATTTCATGCTCAATTCTGTAAGGCACAAAAATGTCTATAACAATTGCCCCCTAAAGTATGAGGTTGTTTATCAGGTGAAATGCTTTATCAGGGGGTGAAATGCTTTATCAGGGAGATCCGAAGTTCATCCAATGCTGAGAGGAGACCTGTAATACAATACAATACAATACATTATTTTTCATACTGCTTTCATGATCTAGCTGAGGCGGGCATTCCCATGCTTAGCTTTATAAATTCATTTTTCTGTACATAGAACAGACAATCGTCTGATGGTAGACTGATAATTTTGATGAAATTATCATCCTTTGAGTTGGATGATTATCTGCTGAAATGATGTACATGTCAATGTCTTTATCTTTCCTGAATATATATCGCAGCCCGGATGGATGAAACTAGATCCGGGGTCTTCAAACTCATTTGATCTTCACTCTAAGTACAAGTCGATCCATGTGAGAAATGTTCTGAAGTCGCACATGGAAAGACATCGCTTGATTACCGGTCAATGATGTAAACCGTTAACAAGCGCGAGAGGAATCACCGATAATGATAATGACCCTCAAGGTACTACACTACAATTCACGTGGTGTGAATAAAGGACTTGGCGTCGAACACCACACAAAATCTTTCGGTCGAAGGTCATTGATGTATACCTGTCGCCGGAAGTGGGAAACTTGCCATTGAGGCATGCAAGCTTCAAAGTACTGAAGGGGTTGTTCCTAGATCAACTTCTTGGATAATGAGCTTATGTCGACAAGAAGTGATCCGTCACAGGAGGGCCTTAATGAATCCCACATCAGTGACACGGAACGAAGCAAATGATTTTAATGGAGGTGAAAACGATCTGTGACAGATGATTCAGGGTGGCGGTCAGGAAAGGATGAAGGATAATGTATGGTAGTGGATGGGACACGGTTGGCTTTTTCTGAACGACTTCTCTTGAACATGTGGTGACACTGATACGATGGATCGGTAGCATTACCCCAAATATGGATGGTATGGTGAGACCATGGATGTGACCGATGAATGAAACAAGCCAACCCGATTGTGGTACGGAGGAAAAGTGTCATGTTCAAGAGCGACTTGCTACCATCAAAGTTTTCTTTAGTTTCTCCCAATTTTTCCCCAGTCATTGCTGACCAGTACGTCTTTATTTTTGTCAAGCTTGAGGAGGATAACATATGCTTGTTCTATAACCCGCCCTTCGGGCAAGCCCATCGCTATGCTTTAACGAGCCTAGCGATAGTGAAACCCGTTCTCGTCTAAAGAAAATTTTATCGCTATTTAATGATTTTAACGAGTCTAACGACAAGGATAACTCGGTCCTTTTCATTTTTAGAGAGTCTGAAAAGGTACGTAAAGTTAACTCCAAAAGTCCTTTTTCGTCATCTAATCCCTTAAGTCCGAAAAAGTATAAAACAATACAGAAGGGATGAGTTTTCGATAGTTTTAATGAGCCGAACAAAACAAGCGCTCGATCTTTTTGTGTAATAATCCCTCAGGTCCAAAAAGATTAAAATCTAGAGGAGGGATAGCTCTTCCTATCCCTTTAACGAGCTGGAAGGCCAAGGACTCGGCAATCTTTTCATATTTTACGAGTCAGCTGAAAAGAGCTTAAAGAAGACTCGTCTTTTGAGGAACGAGTGATAAACAGGGTTAGTAGTTGATTCCAGGTACAGGTTGGAATTTTCCAATCACGGCAGTGTCACAAGGATGGCTAGGTGAAATCACTCTTCGCAGTTGTTCCTCAAAATGGGTAAACAATCATATGGAGGTGAACGATCGGCCAATGGAAAAGTGGAGGTGACGGTGCAAACACGACCAAGGCTTTAATGGCTGATGATATTACATTCACAGTGGTTATTTACCGGGATAATTCATTTTTTAACGAGCTTAAACGCGGGTGGAAACATTTGCTCGGTCTTATGCTTATTTTTTAACGAGCATGAACCATGTGTTAAAACTTCTTGGATCTTGCGTTTATTTTTTAAAGAGCATGAACTTTGTGCTAAAACTGCTTGATTACCTAGTCATATGATAAGAGTGTCTCATTGAGATTCTATTTTTTATGGAGCTTCATCTCACAAAGCTATGCCCCGCATCCTTTCTTTATGCAAGTTAGGAAACAGACAACCCAAAAAACAGATAAATAACCGCTCTTTTCTTGCACTCCAAAAGGTTTGCATGCCCCCAGGTATAAAGTATGGTTTCAAGGTTACATCTACTTCTTTTCCTTCAAAACAATTGTTTTAAAGAGAGAAGCTTACCTCTTTCAGGTTACCCAAAGATTGTCTCGTTCGCGGCCACGAATAAAACACTTCTTCGGCAATGTTTACCGAGATAAACAAAGGTGAGCGACGAAGCCCGCCAACTCACATAACTTTGACAAAATAATCTTATTCTAGAACAACCCCTCTTCCTCTACGGACGGGGTATGGACTAGTCATATTCTCCCGCGGAAACCTACTCTATACCCAAAGTTTCCCTGCCGAAGCAGACCAGGACGCATGCCCCCTGGGTTCCAGTCATATCCTCCCAGATTACTCGCGCTCATCAGGAGGACGGACCATGGGTTGAGACACTTCTTGCGTGAATAGACCATTTAGGGATGGTACATGACTATTTGCGATGCGTTATCCAGGAAATGAAAGTTGGTCGACGAGCTTGACCACTCTTCATGCGGAAAACACATTACTCTAAAGAGTGAGGAGACAATAGCTCCCATGCAATATATATAGTCTCGTCCAAGGAGTAGGTTATAATCCAAGGGTCCTTGAACGACAATCACGTTCATTTGAACGGTCTTCCCTTTCAATGTTATGGGCACATTGGGGAGGATCCCTAAAGGTCGATTGGTTCCTTTATCAAAGCCTGATAAATTTCTCATTTCAGGCAAAAGCGCTGGCGAACCAAGCGCTTTCCAAGAAATAGAGGAAAGGATACTCACAGATGCCCCCTCATCAATGATAGTGCCAACCATCACCATTCTGTATATTTGAACGATAATTCTGAATGGTATGCTTGCTAGCAACCGGGGTCTGCCTAGTTGGTTCCAATCAAAGGACACAACCAGGTTGCTTGGTGGTGGGACCGAATAAATTGCCGAATATCGCTCTGACGAACTTCCTTCCTGCGATAAAGGAATGGGGGCATTGCCGCCTTGTTCATCAGAGTCAGTGTTGATGAAGAGAATTTGGACGGTGTCATCTTTATTCTCCTCTGTGATGGTATCATTCGAAGATAGAGCCTCTGAAGGCAAAACCGGGTCAACTGCCGTCTCAACCTTTTGACTTTCGTCAGGCATGGATCCAGATGGTCATCTTCAATGATAGGTGCTTCGGCTGACCACCTGGGCGGGCCAGCCGGGTTCCCAACTAGTGAAGGACTTGGCAGGAGTTTTGATATCCAGGAGGAAGTTGCGCTCGTAAAATCAGGCAATCTTCCAGAACTCTTTTAGCCTCGTCTAAGAAGGGAGAACGGTGTATGGCGTGATCGCCTTCACACAGTTTGCAGGGAAATCTAGCTTTTCCTCTCTGTCCTGGGACTTCACTTTCACTTGTCGACGGTGAGCTTTCAACATGGCTATCAGAGGTCGACGCTACCGAATTGTGCAAACGGGGAGACCAGTCCCTTAGTATCCGAGGGATGCAGGGACAATCTTTGTGGAAGTGGTCTCCCTTGCATATGACACATGGCGATTTAGGCCTGGTCAGTGCTGTGTGTGGATTTTTGTCAAATGACACTTGTTTGCCCCCAGTCGCTTTTGGCTCCTTCTTCTTCTTCTCTTTCTTCTTCTTTTCCTTCTTCTCCTTAGGAACTTGGTTTTTTGTTTTACCAGTTCCGTCAAGCGAAGTGGAAGGAGGAGAGGAAGAGTTAGATGAAGTAGAAGGCTGGTTGGCAAATCTGGTCTGGTCTAACTGTTGACTCGACTATTCAAGAATGGTGGTGTTCTGAATGACATTGGTTGAAAAGAGCCAGACTGGCAGGCCAATTGTCAGTCCTGGAAGCGACAATGTGGCCATGTGGGGCGCACCAACATCTCCCCAAGAGGAGAAGGGACTAGGATTTCCACCAAGGGGAATTCCTTGGTTGGTGTGCTCCATTTTTTCAACCTAAAGATCAACACAGTTATAGGGGTGATTGTTCCATTTAAAATAAATTTTAATGACGCTTTAGACACAACTTGCTTTTTCACTTTTAAAGAGTCGAGAAAAAGCTAAAGATGACTCTAGTCTCCTTCGATGTTTTAACGAGCCCGAAGTGACAAATGCTCGGATGGACTTTTCCCGTTATAGAGTCTCAAAAAGGCCAAAAGGAACTGCTTTGGAGTTCTAGGCAGAGGGTGTGCCAAACTTTTCGCAAAACCACAGAATACATTTTAGGGTACGGGCGGTCGATCTTCCTGAATGCTGTGTTCAGTGCATTGCGATCAGTAGGGCAGCCGAGATGGCTTCCTAAGGATAAAGGTTTTATGCCTATAGGGGTCTCCCAATATATACGCGACGGTACGTGGGAGCACAATCCGTACTGGCACTATCGTCCCTCAGGAGGAATCACCCACCATCCACGAGATCGACAGTCACCAGGCTTAACAACGCCGGAGCACGTCTCTAGCCTAGACCTCTAAGTTGTGCGTTATGTTGCAAAGTGTGGTTAAGTTCATTCAATTTATTTTAGGTTGATATTTTTAGAAGTTTGCCTTTCAAGGTTCACCACGAGATGTATGATACAATTCCTAAATGCAGTCTAAAGATGATAAGCAAGCTTTATATCTTTTCAACTTTGAAAATCCTAGCTACTAAGGGAAAAGAAAGACACCATCTTTTCTCAAAGAGCAATCAGCACACTCTAATGCACTTTTCCTAAATCAATCATGCAAACTATCAAATTGCAAATGCATAATGCAGGTGTTTGTTTTCCGCTTTCTTAGTATTGATGCCTACAAAGAAAGCTTTTTGTACAACTTTGAATTTTCTTTTAAATGACAAATACAAACAAGTTTACTTTTTCGAAATCAGAGAAGATAGAAGAGATTACAACACTTAACGATTTTCAAAATGAATACTTGTTTCGACACTTGAAAGAGACAAACTCAAACCAATAAGCAAGAGTAGATGTATAATCAATCTGCAAACAACCAATGAACTCTCTTCTAAGATCACAATCAACAGATCTGAATCAAGGGCTACAGGATGAATATTTCACTCATGCAAAGGAAAACTGTAAATGATGGCACAAACACATAAAAACACTCATAGTCTTTTTGTACAAAAGGAGGCGGAATCTAAGCAGAGAAAAGAGTTATCAGACTAGTACCTATGCGGGTTACAGGCTGCAAAAATCAGAGATCAAAACAAGGCAAAACAGAGCAGAGAACCCCAGCTGCACAAGGACAAACTGGTTCAGCGCAACCTCAACACAGGGGTTTTGACATTCAGCGCAGGTAACCTTCACGGGACCTGCGCTGAAATGCAGAATCCCTTCACTGGGTCTGCGCTGAAGGAGAAACTCTCGTTTCCCTCAGGTTCTGGGTCACAAATTGCTATTTGATTCACTGTTTCAGGCCAAATAAAAGCAACAAGAAAGGTGTAATCAAAGGGATGCTTTGAGGGGGTACTAAGATCTATCACAAAGGATCATCAAATCATTTGTGAGTCCATTGTTCAGATCATAGACAAGTCCAGTAACTGGATCAAAGCAGCAACTGTCTACTTTGCATCCGGGAAAGGCAGATGCAGTTCGATTGTTGTTGTCAAGTCTATGAAATAAACAATGATAGAAACACAAATAAAATGACTAAAAAAATCTCCCCAGCGGAGTCGCCAATTTTTTGTGGGGAAAAATGCCTATGCAGGACAATCCTATCCACCTAAGGTGTGATAGTGCCTTAGCAACAAACAGAGACAGCTATTTTAGTGTTCTTCCTTTATGAATTAAGAATGAAGAGAGAGATGTGTGGACTAACCAGTGTCTTCCGTTTGTCCCTCGATCCAGCTTCTCTTCTCTTGGAGAGTTCCCAGCTACTTGCCTTCTCGCTCGCCCAACTTCAAGAGGTTTCTGCAAGATCACAAGAAGAGAACACTACACAAGACATGGATTCATATTCATAACTAGTTCAGGATTAGAAATAAACTAAACATACTAATGCATTCATACATCAAAAATACATCAGTATATAGGAGAAACCAAGATAGTTTTATTGATGAATAACAAGGTTCAGGAAGAGACACAACCCAGAGGGCTCCAATCCAGCATCTCCTTCCTAGCAAATGGAATTCCTACCTTCACCCCCTTCAAAGCATTAAGCACCCAATGATTCCAATCTCAAACCAACAGCAATTCTTTGCAATAACAAAATTCCAGCCTCTAGATCTCATGGAGGAGAGATCCATATATAGATGTTTGGAGAGAGGATGAGTCAACTTGAGATCTGACTAGTGTCCTCTCCCTCTGTCAGTTCTTGAGTCCACTTGGAGGTTCTTGCTTCCACTTGGAGATTTGGAACCTCTTACTCATCACCAGTCGAATTCGCTGAGGCAAGTCTCATTTTGGAAGCTTCCTGGGTTTTGACACCTTGAGAAATGAGCCTGCCACTTGTCCATTCTAGTTCAGCGCAAGTAGCCAGTGTTCCCTTTGACATTCAACGCAGGTAGCCAGTGTTGGCTTTGACATTCAACGCAGCAGCTAGTGTAGCCACTGAAATGATCCTGAATTGAATTGTTTTTGAGCAGTTTTTGGTGGAGAACTTCTGTGAATTGCTGTGGTTTGTTAGCCTTGTTCCTCTAGGGGTAGGAACAACATGTTTAGGGACTTTGGATCCCTTAGATTATGGACATTTCATGCTCAATGTTGTAAGGCACAAAAATGTCTATAACAGGTGTAACACTCAGTCTCAGGAGAAGGGGATAGAGATCAAAACTATATCCCGACCTGAACTTATGGTGATTTCTTTTACAGTTACCAGGCTTTGCGGGGCTGCCGCTTTACACATTGCCACTAGATCCCAGATGCGGATGGCGATTGATTGCTATCGGGGCACCATTTTCAACTGGTGTGATGCTGTGTTGGCCAATTTAAAGGGCCAACTCACTAGAACCAAAAACGGACAGCTAAAGACTTTTGGTTATGGACCTTTAGTTGTGAGTTTTGCCTTAGAGAGGGTTCCGATGCTGATCCCACAGTAGCTCACTGTTGAGGTTGGGCCTCCCCGAGAGCCTAAATTGATGTGATGGGTTGCGGTTATGGCCCATCATCCTGATGAGGGCACAGAGGTTGTCCGATTTTCTCCGGAGTATTTTCACTGGTTGGAGGACCAGATCGTTTCTATACAAGATTTTCCTTATGCCGGAGTTGATTTTCGTGGAGATCCGGACATGGTTCTTCCACTGGGAGAACAATGGGATGACACAGGTAATTCATTTTCACATGCTTTTAAATTATCTATTTTTTTTGTTTTTTATATCGTCTCAAAACTGACAGTAATAATTTTGAAAATGCAGAT
Organism: Pinus tabuliformis; assembly: GCA_031772625.1. NCBI lineage: Eukaryota > Viridiplantae > Streptophyta > Pinopsida > Pinales > Pinaceae > Pinus > Pinus tabuliformis. Next base: position 344,577,507 of record CM062819.1, on the reverse strand, counting down.
GTAGGCCCACGTCGTCCAGCCAATCTCTGGCCTTTCGAGAGGAGACTACCAGTTGCAGCGGCACCAGCCCCATGGGACGAGGCCACAGAGACCCTAGCTGAGTTGGAACAAGACCTAGAGTGTCTTACAGCAGACATACCAAAGACTACTATAGATGATATTCCTATCAGGCTTCAACGCTATGTAGTCGCAGTCCCAGGACCTTTTAGGAGGTTCTTGTGTAGGGTGGCTCATGCAGTGGTGTCGTATAGAGAGCATCACCAATGATTGGATGGTTGTTTTTGTAGACACATGTGACATTTTGGTTTTTTGTACTTATCATTTTTTCCGATCATAAGGTGTTTTTCAACCTATGATCGAAGACGATGTATTTTTTGACACACTCCTATCTATATATATCATTATTACTGTCATATATTGTTAAACATGTGTGATTAAATGTTCTTAAATTTACATGTATGATTATTGCAAATGTTTGTTTAACATTCGAGAAGCAATTGCATCTGCTAATGTATTTAAAGACCTTGGAATATGCTGATATTCAATGTAATCAAATTCACATTCCAAGAGACGCACTCTCAAAAATAACCTTAATAACACTGGATTTCTAATGGCATACACTCTATTAAGCTGTAACACAACAAGTTCAGAATCTAACCTCACTATCAAACTCTGAATCCCAAATGAAATAGATTCAGATAATAACTCAATCACTGCACTGTACTCTGCAATGTTGTTTGTTGTTTGACCGAGGCTTACCCCATGCATAGAAACTAACTCGTCAGAGGGCGAATAGATAACCCAAGTTGCGGAAGAGATATTCCATGTACTACGACAAGCACCATCAACAAATCCAATGTATGTTTGGAGAGGCATCGACATCTGCAAACATCAAGCGTAAAACCAAGATAAGCAGAATAACGACGAAAAACACACTTTCTAAGCTAAGCACACTGTCTAAACTAACAAACACACCAGCTAGAAAGAAAAACCTAACCTAACTAAAATCTCCATACCCATCATTTAAGCATAATACCTCTTTAGGTAAAGTCCATTTCTGGGTTTACCCAAAGAGTCCCCGTCAAAGTGTACCAGCTCATAGGCCCCTTTTGCTAGCTTTCGCTTGAGAATGTAGGGCCCATGCCACATAGGAACGAATTTTCCAGCACCTAATTTATCATTAGCTTGATCATATAATAGCACTAGGTCTCCTTCCGAAAAAATTCGAGGTGTCACATTTCGATCATAGTGAGCTTTCATATGTTTTGCGTGAGTCTTGATTTCCAATGCAGCATCACGTCGAGTCTCATCTAATTGAGCTAAGTATAATAAACACTTCTCCTCTTCGGAAGTAGCTGGAAGTAATTCGATGGCCATTTGAAGTGACAGGATTTCGCATTCAATGGGCAGCACAACTTCCAAACCATAAACTAGTTGGAAAGGAGTGAACCCTGTTGATGTTTTCACTGAAGTTCGGTACGCCCAAAGCGTGGAAAATAACATGTTGTGCCAATTCGACTGATGAATACCAATGATTCATCAGATCATGATAACTAAAACTTTGTTGATGGACTTAACCAGACCATTTGCTTGTGGATAATAAGGAGTTGAGATATCGTGACGCAAACCAAGCTGGCCTGTAAGTTCTGTCATCATAACGTTTCGAAAATGGCACCCATGGTCAGTGATTATCGCTTGTGGGACACCAAACCTAGCAATAATGTGATTGAATACGAAAATTGCAGTTGTCTTGCCGTCTGCCTCGAATGTAGGCATTGCCTCAGCCCACTTAGTAAAATAATCTACCGTAAGGATGATATACGCATGCCCCCCGGCCGAGTGAGGGTTACATGTAATAAAATTGATACCCCATTTGGAAAAAGGACCGACGGAAATTATAGGGTGGAGAGGAGCAGGTGGAGTGCGCATCTTGTGATCAAACACTTGACAGTTGTGGCATTTCCAGACCGCAGTAATACAATCTTTAAACAAGGACGGCGAGAAGTAGCCAGCGCACAATATCTTTTGGGTTGTGGCATACCCAGACATATGACCGTCACATGCTCCAGAGTGGCAGTCATTCAGAACCCTTTCAGCTTCCTCGTGAGTTAAACAACATCGAAATACCAAGTCCGCCCCATGGCGATAAAGAGTATCTCCAATAATTTTATACTGTTGGGACTGGAATCGAATTTTCTGACGTTCTGACTTTGAAACTTCAGGCTGAAAGGATTGGGTCTGGAGATAGACGATTATATCCCCATACCACGGATCTAAAGTGCTGATGAGAAACAAGGATTCATCCGCAATGGGTTCCTCTGCCACAGTTTCTGTGTCAGCACGCGGGAAGTCACACATTAACTCTGCAAAAACTAAAGATTTCTTAGACTTAGATTTCTCAAACTCTAAGTCGAACTCCTGTAGGATAACAATCCATTTGGAGTACTTGCCCCCTAGCAATTGTTTAGTCAAAATGTAGATCATAGGGTTGCAATCCAAAATGACTGTAGTTTTACGAAGTAGAATGTAGTGATGAAAACGTTGGACAGCTTGAACGGCTGCCAATGCCAATTTCTCCACATGTGAATATTTGAGTTGAGTGGGATTTAACGTCCGACTAAGGTAATATATCACATGTTCCGTTCCGAATTCATCTTCCTGAACTAAGACCATTCCGATGGTGGAATGAGCGGCGGCGAGGTACAAAAAGTAATCCTAGTTGTAGTTGGGAGGATGCAGCAACGGTGCATGGGTCAACACGTGCTTGAGTGCATCAAAAGATTTCTGAGCTATCTCATCCCAAGAGAATTGCGCGTTTTGTTTCAACAACCGGGTAAAACCCTTTGTAATCTCGGTGTAGTTAGGAATGAATCGTCGTAAAAAGTTTGCTTTCCCCTACAAACTTTGGAGTTGGCGAAGACTCAAAGGAGGAGGCAATTTGATGATAGCTTCTACCTTTGAGGGATCGACACGAATGCCGGCTTTCGGAACTACAAATCCCAGCAATCGTCCCACTTCTATACAGAAGACACATTTGTGTGGGTTCAACCGAATACGATAATGCCTACACCTCATGAAGATTGCTTGTAAATGGACAAGGTGATCAGCTCGATGTAATGAATGAGCAGGCAAATCATCGAGGTACGGTTGCACAATGTGTTTGATGTCATGAAACACATAAGACATCGCCCTTTGAAAAGTAGCTCCGGCATTCTTAAGCCCAAAAGGTAATTTTCAATAAGCAAATGTCCCCCATGGACAAATGAAAGCCGTTTTTGGTTGATCGGCAGGTAGAATATTGATTTGGTTGTAACTAGAAAAACCGTCCATAAAGGAAAATATTTCACTGCCGGCACAATCGTCAATTATTTGATCGATATAGGGCATTGGGTAGTTGTCCTTTGGACAAGCTCGATTAATGTCCCTATAGTCGATGCATATTCTTATTGTTCCCTGTTTTTTGTTAACTGGAACAATATTCGATAGCCAATCCATTAACGGGATCGGATAAATGAAACCTGCTTTCAACAGCTTCTCAACTTCTGCTTTAATTTCAGCCGCTTTTCGTGGGTGAATCTGACGCAAACGTTGCCGGATGGGTTTAGCATCCGGGTAAGTCTTGATCTCATGGACAACAATCGCGGGATCAATTCCTGGAATTTCCTCATAGGACCAGGCAAACACGTCATGGAATTCTTGAAATAGGGCCTTGTATGTCTGAATTTCGTCATCTGAACACGAGGCACATATATGAATGTGCTCAACAATTCCGGGCTTGACTGAAATGTCAATGGGAATAGTGCGAGAAATGTTTCCCAAATTCAGCTCTGAATCAGGATGTTTCATTGGATTCTAAGCTTCTTTGACATATTCAGCTGTAAAGATTGATGAGAAATCGTTTGCAAAACGATCATCCTCAGGTAAAAACGAAGATCTGTGATGGAGATCTTCCCATGGTAAATCGTCTACACACAAGACTTCACGAAGTTGCTCGTCAGATGACACAAATTCGGGAAACGCTATTAACTCCGAGGTTGACGTGAAAAGTGATTCCTCACGGACCACATTCATTTGGTCGATTTTGGTTGAACGCGGGTCAGTAAAAGACTGCACGGCTTCATAGGCAATTTCATATGGACTCAAAGGCATAGCATCACCAAATGAGTCTATATCAGATTCAGAAGGAACGATCCAAGGATCGTCATAAACAATGGTATCTGATGTAATCATATGAATGGATGCAAATGAAGACAAGGGGTTGATTGGAGGAAAAGGAAAAGTTCCCAGTAAATAGGAATCTTTAACTAATCCTACTCCAACATCCTTATAAGGGATAGTCGTTTTACCGACATGCTGGATACTCTCTGAAGAGGCTGGGTCGGATGAAAAGTAAGCCAGCTGGTCTATTGTTACCATCTTGCCATTATATGGAAACTTTATTACTCTGAAGACCGATGAAATGACCGCTGTCATAGCGTAAGACCAACTGCGACCCAAGAGAAGGTTGTAGTCTAGAGGGGCATCAACCACGTCCACATCTAGACTAACGGTTTTTCCTTCAACCCCTATAGGCAAATCCTGTAGAATTCCAAACGGATGAAACCCACGGCCATCAAAGGCCTTAAGAATTGTCAGGGATTGATTTAGTGAAGGAGAACCAAGCGATCTCCAGCACTGTATTGACATAATACACGTGGAAGCTCCCTCATCAATTACAGTCCGATGAATAGGCCTGTTTTTTACTATCACTAGGATCTGGAAAGCCATTTGATGAGGTAAACGCGGTGTACTATTTTCTAGATCAAAGATTATTAGGTTTGGTTCCTGAACATCAATATCTCTTATAGCCGACAAAAGTAATTTGGGTTGTGCTGGGCATGATTGCAGCACTTCCAAATCCGACATTGCTGAGGGTGAAACAGCTAAATCCTCAACAATGTTGTAATTCTGGGCCGCTCTCGCATGTGGATTGAAAGCAGACCTTCGAAGTACACCCTTGGTAGGCAGTTTGATTACTAAGTCCGGGTTAGGTTTCTCGATCTGTAGTGGATCGGAACTGGGAGCTGAGGTTGATGGATTAGAATGAGAAGATTCTGCTTCTTTGCCATCAACAGGACTTTTACTACCATAATCTTGCGATCGAGTCGCAATCCTTACATGAGACATCATCAATATGGGTTCTTCACTGGCACTCGAGGAAGAACCTATCATCTTACTCTCCTGCTTTGGAAATGGATCTTTCAAAACAGCAGGAGTTGGGGAACCCTTGACGATTTTCACAACCTCGGCCCGATGAGGGCAATCTCTCGTAAAATGATCCTCTTCACAAATAAGACAAGGATATCGAGGTTTGCGCTTTTCATCATTGGTTTCTGACTTTTCGGTTTTCTCCTTTGGAGTTTTGTCTGCTTTATCCTTCTTCTTGTCTTTCTTTTTCCAACCGGATTTTGATTTAGCCGTAGATGACTCTACATCGTGAATATCAGCGGAAACTTCAGTAGAAGATTCTCCTGTCGGGGAGTCTGGTAGGGTTATAATAGGAGAAGAATTCTTTGAAGACTTCTTCATGCTTTTAGTGTTCACCGTACCAATCATACCATCAACGGTATGAGACCCCGAAGGAGCAGCAGCGATTTGATTTGACTTAGGAAGATCTGGGATCTTTTCATGTAACGTACCTGACTGAGTATAAAATAAGTCAAGGTACTGCGCTTGAGCAATCACTTGCTCCTCGGTAACTACTCCGGCCTTAGCTACGTCTTCAGTAATCTTCGGTAACAATGATTTAACAAACCATTCATCTAAGATTTGGTCCGAGATAAAAACTTCACTAATCGCCTTCGACGTCTCCATTCATGAATATGATTAGAAATATACATAGATGTTGATTGTTTTAGTGAAGTTAGTAACTCTGTGCGATTATCATATCTGACCGACAACTGAAAATGAGTTAAGAACAAGGTAGCTAACTGGCTAAAATTATAAGAAGAGGCCCGTGGTAACTCAATGTACCACTTGGCCGCAAGACCAATGAGAGTACGCTGGAAAAGACGTAAGCGGATCGAATCATCCGATATGGAATTAGAGGCACACCAGGGGTGGTAAGTCATCACATGATTTGACGGGTCCTCTCGAGACTTACCTTCGAACTTGGGTATGTCACTGGGCAACTTATTTGCCATTGGCGGCCAAAACGAAAGATAATTTATTGGATCGTTCGTTAGGCGTGACAAGTCTGGTAAATCCAAAGTTGCGATAAACGGTAATTGCCGATTAGGATCCCTAAAACTCTGGGTCACGAGACGAGTCCCAGGAGGAGGATATCCAGGATAACTTGGAATAGGAATCACGTTCGGGATATTGTATCCTCCCGGAAAACCAGGATTAACCGGACCGTACTGGGGTTGTTGAGGTTGTTGATAAGTGTACCCAGGATACGGTTGATACTGGTAAACTGGCTGCTGGACAACAGGCCCCTATTGGTACTGTCCCTGGTACGATTGATAAGTGAATTGTGGTTGACTTTTGACAACCATACTTAAACCATGTTGTCCTACAGGCATCTGAACTGTAGTTTGAATCGTGGATCCAGACAATGGTAAAGATGTCTGAGGAGTAGTTACAGAGACAATAGAAATCGGAGTTGTCGATACTCCAGAAGTAAGTGGGGTAGATTGAACAGATGTTGCGGTAGTTGTAGCAATCATTTGAGATGGAGTACTAGGTGCAATAGGCCCAGACTGAGAAACTACTGAAGGTACAGAAGTTTGAACATTAGACTGGACTGGTTTCTGGGGTGAACCAGAAACTAAGGGTTGTCCAGTTTGAGATGACAACTGTACACTTGGCTGCAATACCTGTTCAACTTGCGAAGGATCCCACACTATGTTCATTCCGGGGTATTGACCCATGACAGGTTGAGGATATTGAGATCCATAATAGGATCGAGGGTAGGATTGGTAATTGAAAGGTACATTTCCTGTACCTTGAACATAAGATTGACCTTGGGGTGGTTGGAAACCTTGACTCGAGTACTGACCTTGGGGTAGATAACCTTGAGGTAAGTACTGATACTAGGGTTGACCTTGAGGTATAAATTGATACTGAGGTTGACCTTAGGGTACATATTGAGGCTGGGGTTGACCTTGAGGAATGTATTGTACCACGGGTACATACTTTCCTTGAGGTTGCCCCCCAGACGCAATTTGTGTACCTTGAGGTTGCCCCCCAGGCATTAATTGAGGCTGCCCCCCAGGCAGTAACTGGCCACCTTGAGGTTGAGAACTGGGAATTGAACCTGACATCATGTAAATGTCTCCTACACCCAACGATTTATCACCATTGTTTCCAGTTAATAACCCATGTTCAATGGGTTGAGGAGATGCTCCCGCAAAAGTACCAGAAAGTGACTGATACCCGGAGGGAACAGAAGGACCGTCTTACAAAAAAGATTCAGGCGATTGAGTAAACATAGACGACTGACGTGACATATTTACAGGAGTATAAATACCTCCAGGTGGATAAGGAGCACGAGGTGGAGAAAAACTTAACCCTGAGTTGTCCAAATAATTAGTTAAAGAAAGATACCAAGTAGTACTTCTAGGTGGACTGTAAAAAATGGATTCACGCTCCCTTAGATCAATAGTAGGTTGATTTTTAGGGATAGGGACGCCTATTTCCTCTTCTAGAGCAAGTTCTTCAATAGCTATCATACCAGAAGGAAGATTTTCGGTAATGACTCTTTCTACCCTAGGTGAATCAGGAGCACTAGAAGTTGGAGTAACAGGTTCAGATATTTCAGGTTCTTCGCCTATATCACTAGTAGATGAAAAACTACCAGCAAGCTCGGAAACTGCAATAGCTTCGGGATTATAACCTGTTTCTAGACTTTGGTAATCAAGATGAACTACCAACGAAGACTCTCCTTCTTCAGGTGAACCTACTTTATTGCCACTACGAGTTACAAGGACTTTCAAGCCTTCGTAATGACCCGGGATGTCTTCAGGAGGTTGGCCCCGAATTCTACGGGACTTCCTCAACAAATCGGCCACGATTACAGTCTTAGGAGACTGGCCCTGAAGTCTACGGGACTGTCTCAGTAATTCAGGCATAGTTAAAAAAATTTAACTACTGCACATGCAAACAAAGAAAAATCTCAAAGCAAACAACCTAAAGTCTCTAAAGAACCAAACAAATTTGAATCACACACCTAAATAATCCAGGGCGTCAAACCATACACAAACAGTAGCCTTTTGGACCAAAAACACTAGTTGGTGATGAAATCCAACATCGCTGAATTCAGTACAGAAGTGGCGGGTGGAACAGTTACCCCGAAAACCTGCTTAATGAATAGACCGGCACAAGTTCCTCCACTTTAACCGTCTCGAGTGAAGTGAACCCCCCGAAAAATCCAAGTGAGTCTAGCCGATGTCTACTCCAGGTACAGTGGGATCTTCCCTCCACCATCACCTTGGGTAGAACCCTAAAGATAATGGTCACTAAGGTCACCAACAGCAACAAATATACCTGGGGGAACAATCTACGATCCGATAGCATGCAAGGGCAGAGTATCAAGCTCAATCCCGTTGCCGGCTCCTTGATAGTAATCCAAGGTTTACCGACAAGTGACCCCAGGCTCCTCGACAGTAATCCGAGGTTTACTATTTGTAGTACGTGCGTATCTGGCGTCGTTCCCAATGAAGGAGGATTGATCCCCTCACTGGTTCGGACACGATCTCGTGCTTCTCCTTTAAGAGGAGCTTTCCCAGAGCATAAATGTAACTATTGGATTTATCCTATCACAAGATGAGCTACTTGTTTGGTTTTGCTGTCTTGGAGAGTTAATTACTCTCCTACTCCAAGACACTAGCCTGATCTATATTGGTGTTTCAGAGCCCTAGTAAATAAAAAGTTACTAAGTAAATTTTACTTTAAGCGTTAATTTTATGGCTTTTCTTTAGGACAAAAGGTAGTGGAGATGAAACTGATGGTGTGTAGACTCGACTCAAATCCACTAAAAAGATGCACCTAGGATGATTTATGCTATCTTTCCTTTTCAATGAATTCCCTAGCTAAGAGAGTTGGAGAATGCAAAATTGATATAAAGACAACTTTCTTGGCAATGAAAATCAAAGAAACAATCTCTTTATCTTTTCCAAAGCATACAACACATGACCACTAATTATTTCACAAAAATTCCTTTCTCTTTTCAAAGACTTCAAATGCCACTAAAACAAACTTTTCTTCAAAAGAGTTTTTTGTATTTTTTCCTATATTAACAAAACATGTAAAACTACTTAACAAAAATCAATTTTAAAAAATCTATGACAATCAAATCAATTTTACCTAAAAGCAAATCTAAGAAAAATTTACCTAAAAGCAAATCTAAGAGAAATTTACCTAAAATCAAATCTAATGAGGTAAAAGCCTACAAAGTATAATTCCAGGATGTTTTACTCATTTACAATTCAACCAAGGACTAGTTAATGCAGAATCATAAACCAGTCAAAAACAAAAATGAAAATCTTTTGTTCTTTTTCTTAAGAATGAAATTCACAGCTTAACCAACAAGATTTCTCGAAATTCCGCAAAGAGACAACACAAAGGTAGGTTTCTCACAAAGGTGGACTTTATGAAAGGTCTGACTCCTAAGAAGACTGAAAAGACCAGGGATATCCAAGGTTTTACAACTTCTAAAGCCAAAGTCACTACATGACCAATGCAAAAATCAAACCTAGGGCTAGAACTTCTATGAATTTCACTAAAACCCTTGATACTAATGAAACAAGCTGAGATGAAAACTTTTGACAGGCAACCAGTGGATCTGGGCAGCAAAAAACAAATTATAAACAAAATCTAAGAGGCAAAAAAGAAAAAATTGGAATTTTCTCAACTTTTGACAGGGTACGGAGGCAACTTGTTTGCATAGGTACGGCCACGCTCTGTGTTCAAAGCTACAGTGCGTACAGGTACGCACTGTGCTTAATGCAGAGGGTGCGTACTGCTAGCAAAACCAAGAGAAATAAAATCTAACTTAACCCTAAGCTATTCCACCCAAATTCACAGTCAATCATCTAAAAACCAGAAAGAAATCGACTTTTCTCAAATCAAAGTATCAATCAAAAGAGAAATCAATCAAATCCATGGATTCCCCAGTGGAGTCGCCATTTTGTCATGCGGAAAGAGTCAATTTTGCGGACAAACCCGACCTCCCTAGAAGCTAAGGCTTTCTAGTGACAAACAAGACAATCAAGCACTATCTTTCCTTAAATATGCATTTAAAATACAAGCAACGAGGTGTTTAAAGCATACCTTTAGTCCAACGCTGTTTGTAGCAGTCCAGCCTCTCCGATCCAGATGAGCCCCTCCTTCTCTTTGAAACCTGCATTCACTAACAAGCAAACGATTACATAGCACCTGAATAACTCATAAAATAAAAAATATTCATCCTAAAGACCAAGGAGTATATGAAACAAATTATATATAACAATTTGTTGAGAAAAAATGAACTTAATTGTATTAAGTGGAAAGAAAAGAAACCATTACAACCAGTGCCTTGGTGTTGTGCAGGTCCCTCTCAGGGTCCAGCAAGAGTTCTCCTTTACTTTGATTAGCTCACCCACTTCCAAATGAAGCTAAGAAAGGATGGGAATCTCTCCTCTCAAGCTCTATAAGGGAGTCCTAATTTCAGCAGCATCTACCCTTAGGAATGTTCAGCTTTCAACCTCCACTCCCTCTGGCCCAATGCCTGTATTTATAATGCTTTAGAGGAAGTTAATCAGGTCCAACATCAATGGGATAAGCCCCTCTTTGAATGGGATAGCTCCCCTCTTGATGGGATAAGTTCCTCTTTCATAGGGATACATGAACCATTTGGAGGCGCTCAATACATGTCAAACCAACTTCTAGAATGCTCTAGAATCGACCACAAGTAACGTTTTTGAAGTAAAACTCATGCCTTTTGACCTTTACAGGAGTACGCACCCACCCCTTTACAGACAGAGCGTACAAGTACGCAGGTATTGTGAACTTGGGGTGCGTACATGCAGGTAAGGTTAAGAGAAACTGCGTAACCAGAGTTAATTGACTTTTTAAGGACTTTCTCTCTTTCTTGGAGTTTGACATGAGGAGCAGAGGTATAAGACTTGCCAAGGAGGATAGTATGACAGTTGATGGAGCCATACTAACTGCAAATAGTCATGGTGACAAATTTTAGTGTAACACATAATAGTAAAGTATTTTAGACTATATTCATTTTGATCTGTGGGGACCATCTCGTGTTGTATCATATGGAGGTGCTCAATATTTTTTAACGTTTATTGATGATTTCTACTGTAAAGTTTGGATCTTTATCCTAAAAAAGAAAGCTGATGTATTCAATGTCTTTAAACAATTTAAAGAAATGGTAGAGAAAAGAACAGGCAAATCAATTAAATGTTTGAGAATTGACAATGGTGGTGAATTCACTTCAATAGAATTTGAAAAATACTGTAAGGATGAAGGAATTATTAGACACAAAATTGTTGTTTATACATTTGAGCAAAATGGTGTTGCTAAACGTATGAATCAGACTCTTATGGAAAGAGCCAGAAGCATGATGAACAATGCTAAATTGTAAAAGGAGCTGTGGGCAGACTCAATATCTACTGCTTGTTATTTAGTTAACAGATCGCCTTCAGTAGAAATTAATTGTGAAATTCCTGAAGAGGTTTGGATAGGTCAGTCTTGTGATTATTCACATTTAAGGATATTTGGCTGTGACACTTATTCTCTTATTCCTAAAAATCGGCATTCAAAATTAGATCCAAAATCGAAATGTTATGTCTTTGTTGGGTATGACTATGCAGTGAAAGGATACAGGTTGTGGGATCCTACATCATGGAAGATAGTCAGTAGTAGAGATGTAAGATTTGAGGAATCTTCTCTTTTAAAATCAAATGTTGAAAGAATTGAACAAGAACAGGTATCGCCAAATCAACAAGTTCAATTGGAGGCTAGATGTTTCGGTGACAGTCAAAAGGAAGAAGAGACTTCTGGAGAAAAAGGTGTTGAAGATATAAAGGAAGCTGTTGAAGTTTCTGAATCAGCTCAAGTTTCTGAACCAGTTCAGTGACAAGTCACTCTAAGAAGGTCTATAAGGGAAAGAAAAACTTCCAAAAGGTATGAAGATTCTGCTTCATCTTTTTCTTTGATTACTGAAGATGGGGAACCTTCTTGTTATAAGGAAGCAGTAGATGATACAGATAAAAAAAAAATGGAAAACGACTATGGAAGAAGAAATGGATTCCTTAGCCAAGAAAAATACATGGGATCTTGTAGAACATCCTGAAGGGAGAAGTGTTGTTGGATTCAAATGGTTCTTCAAACTGAAACGGAAAGTTGATGGAAGTATCGAAAGGTATAACGCAAGACTAGTAGCAAAAGGATATTCTCAGGTTGAAGGTATTGACTTTCATGAGATTTTTTTCACCAGTTGTAAAACTTGTTCTATTCGTATTGTGTTGGCACTAACTGCATTACTTAACCTTGAGTTAGAATAGTTAGATGTTAAAACAACATTTCTACATGGTGATTTGAATGAAGAGTTATATATGGAACAACCAGAAGGTTTTGTACAAGGTCACAACAGAAGATTAGTTTGCAAGCTTAGGAAATCATTGTATGGTCTGAGGCAGTCTCCTAGACAATGGTACAAGAAGTTTGACTCCTTCATGGTGAGCCAAAACTTTATTAGAAGTGAGTATGATCATTGTGTATACTTCAAAAGTTTCAATGGCATATTCATTATCTTAGCTTTATATGTTGACGATATGCTTATTGCAAGCAAAAGCATGGAAGAGATCAACATGTTAAAGGCTCAACTATCTAGGATGTTTGATATGAAGTATCTTGGAGAAACAAAACATATCTTGGGCATGGAGATACACAGAGACAGGAAAAATGGTAAGCTTTGGTTATCACAGTAGAAGTATGTGGAGAAAGTACTTGAAAAGTTTTGTATGAACAATGTGAAACCTGTAAATGTTCCATTAGCTTCCCACTTTAAGCTTTCTTCGGTTTTGAGTCCTAGAACTGATGAAGAAAAGCAGTATATGTCTCATGTACCATATGCAAATGCTGTAGGCAACTTAATGTATGTGATGGTATCTACAAGACGTGACATTTCAGATGCAGCTGGAGTTGTCAGCAGGTTCATGGCAAATCCAGGTGAAGAACATTGGCAAACAGTGAAATGAGTGCTTTGATATCTAAGAGGCACAAGTGACCATTGCATAATCTTTAATGGTAGTGAAGGATCAGTCTGCGGATATGTAGATGCTGATTATGCAGATGATTTGGACAAAAGAAGATCTCTGCAGGTTATGTCTTTACTCTTGTAGGTGGAGAAATTAGTAGGATGTCAAAGCTTCAAGAAATAGTTGCATTATCCACTACCGAAGCAGAATATATAGTTGCTTCAGATGCCAGTAAAGAAGCAATTGGTTTAAAGGGTCTTCTTGATGAGATTGGAAGGACGCAGGAGAAAGTGAATGTACTTTGTGACAATGAAAGTGATATTCACTTGGCTACAAATCCTGTTTATCACAGCAGAACCAAGCACATTGATGTAAGGTATCATTTTCTGAGACATGTGATCGATGACAGAGAAATAGCTCTTCAAAAGGTCCATACGTGAGAGAATTGTGAGACATATTCACAAAGTGAGTTACAGTAGAGAAGCTACGATGGTGTTTAGCTTCTCTTGGCTTGCAGAAAAGATGATGAATGGGCATGGGAAAGGGATTAGGAAAATTGTTGTCAAGGTGGAGTTTGTTGGAAGTTTGACAACTAATTATGTAAATTTAGGTAAAATGTATTAATTAGTAACAAGTTAGTTTTATACCGAAACATCGGTTATGTAATTGGGGAGGCTCATATAAAACTAATAAATACCCAAACTATTGTATGAAGAATCATTTATTAATTGGATAGAGATTCCAATCACTTGCCTGGTGGATGTTTCCTTGACACTCTATCAGGGATTTACCACTTAAATCCTGAGTTATTTCTTGTGTGATTGTATTCAGTTTCCTGTCAGTTATATTCCTTCTTTCTTGGTTAGTTTACAACTGTAAATGCTAACTCATCTAACAACATCTTATACTATCTTTGTCCATCATATGACATGTTGAGGGTATTGTGATGGCATGTAACATCCCATAAAACATTTGAAACCCATGAGAAAACTTTTAGGCTTTACACAAACCTTTAAAATTCAAAATCTCTTCTTGCAGCAAAAACCCAACACAGTTGTGCATCGCGTTGATGGTTGATGTTTCTCTAGTCACTCCTTAAGTTTCTTGATGACTTTTCCACTTGTGAAATTGTTGGAAATAATACTGAGAGGGGGGGTGAATCAGTATTATCAAGTAAATTATTTTCTTTTTCAAACCCAGATCATATACGCTACTTCAGTTAGTTAAAACCGCGTATATACGCAACCACAGATAAGGAAACCCGCTTATACCATGCAGACTTATAATTTAATTTATCTTACAGATGTTGATCATTAATCTATGTATCAACATCAAATAAATAGTAACTAGAAACAGAGCATAAGACAATCACACACAAGAACACAAGATATAAGGTGGAAACCCAATGTGGGTGAAAACCACCTGCTACAATTCATCTCTATCTTCTTTTAATTAGAAACTTTTTTTTACAATGTTTCTGTACTGGTGCAGTCTTTTACTAGTACGCAGGCTGCTACCGACAGAGAGCTACAACTCTCTCTCATTCTCCAGCTTAATCCTGGAAGGGAGCTACAACCCCCTTAGCTCTTATACTAGCTGGGATACTAGTACGCAGGCTACTACCTGTAGAAGGCTACAACCTTCTCTTTTCTTCTAGGGACGACGTTTCATAAATTTTCACACTGGATCCATGAACATCAATCAATTATCAAGAATTTCTGCACCAAACAATCTCCTTTTCACCTATTAGAACTGACACAAGTAAACACTTTTCTGACAGTTGTACCTAGAACACAGTAATAGTAACCACACACCAAATTCTGAACCCTGAGCACTGTAGCAATAAACAGAAGCAGCTATAACACAACTCAAGAGATATACACTACTTCAATAACTAGAAACATGCGTGTATATGCTTCTGTGTTTGGACCAACCTTGGTATACGCTGTTTTTACTCACAGAAACAGCGTGTATATGTGCCTTCACTTAACTGAACCTGCATACAGATCTATAAGGGATAATTCACTCTTTCAAATATTCAGACATTAATTAACCCAGATTACCAGATTTATAGATCAAGCATGCACCACATATAACGGATCACAATCATACAAAGATACTATTATTCAAGCCTTAAGATTATGACCCATCAATAGAACTTATCCTTCTCTTTGCACTGAGATTCCTCCTTCATTCAGATCCAGATCTGCACCATAACACAATCACATATATTCCAGATCTAGCACTTTATCATATATTCAATAATTCAGATGATCTTTTGCCAAATGATCTCCTTCCTCTTTTATAGTCTTAGGCCTTTCACAATACCACGGTCCAAAACCATAACAAAGCAATACCATGGACCCAATACTTGGGATCAACACTTCTTACGAGATATGATGGCCCAAAACTATAGGTTCAGATACCAAGGACTAAATACCATGGACCAAAAAATAATTTCTCCCTCATGTACGTGCTTTTCCTTGCGTGAAAGTGCGTGTATATGCATACGCGACTTCGAAATGTCTAACCCGCGTGTATACATGGCTTCGTCAAGGTGAAGCTGTGTATATATCTTTTTCTTCTTTCTGAGTGCCTGAACTGCAATCTGTCACTAGAGTGAGTTGCCATGAAGGACAACACGTGTTCCATAGCGCCAAACTTGCGTCATAATGCCAACAATTCCCCCCTTTGAACTTGACAGCAACCCCAAGATCCTCTCCCCCTTTGTCATCAAGGGCAAAGGGTTATGCTCCCCTTAAGTACATGCTGAAATCTTTGCTCTGCTGTGCTGAACATGCTCCCCCTGACTGTAGGCAAGATCTGCAAAAAGATGTTCTTCAAGAAGAACCATGACTCATTCATCATAAAAGACCTTCCTATCACCAAAAGACTCTATACATACATCCATCACCCAACCAAGTGGGGATTATCCACCCAACCAAGTGGGTATACACCAGAAATTTATATATGACAACCAAGTACATTACATCAATCATCCCAAGCATAGTGGAGAAACCAAAATAGGCCGTTACATGACCTTGATAATAATAGAAGATATACATGACATAGAGGCGAAAACTCTAGAGCAAGACTCATGAAAGTCACCAATAACTGATATCAGCAGCATCTGCCAATCACTATTCAGATCAACAACCATGATCTTCTTCTGTTCTCCCTCTGCATTTGTCCCACCTAAAATCAACAACAGCGGTGTACTCAGACCAAAAGCTTCTAAGATAATGCCAACAATGCATTATTAGAAGATTATTTGCTCCCCCTGAACCTGTGCCAGATGGTCTCTATCAGACCCATATCAGACTCTCTTCAACAAGAGTCTGTCCCCACTGATTTCTTTCAAACTACCATACACGCGACTGTTTCTACATAAACCGGCGTATGTACGCGGATCCTCCTCAGGCAACTCGCGTACACCCACTTTTCTCTGAAACAGACAATTTTCAATAGCAAGATGACACATCAACTACTCCCAGCTTCTGTCTGAGGTATTCAAAAGTTTCCTTGGGTAGTGTTTTGGTGAGAATATAAGCAGCTTGTTCCTTAGAGGGAACATACTCCAATTTGACCTTTTGTTCCAATACTTTTTCCTGGAGAAAATGATACTTGATCGATATGTGCTTAGTCTTTGAATGCATGACAGGATTTTTTGAGATACTGATAGCACTTGGATTATCAAATAAGATGGAGATAGGTGGAGTACAAGTGATTTGAAAATTCTACAAAGTTTGCATCATCCAAAGAAGTTGTGTGCAACAAGATGTGGCAGCCACATATTCTGCTTCAGCTGTAGATAAGGCAATCGAACTCTGTTTCTTGTTGAACGAAGATACTAATCTAGAACCCATAAAGAATGCACCGCCACTTGTGCTTTTTCTCTCATCCATGCTTCCAGCCCAATCTGCATCTGTATAAGCATGAAGAGTGAGATCTGTATCTCTCAGATACCACAGGCCATAGTTTTGAGTTCCTTGAAGATACTTGAAAATTCTCTTTGCTGCCGAAGATGAGCTTCCTTAGGATTTGCCTAAAATCTTCCAACCATTCCCACTACATGCATGATGTCTAGTCGGGTACCTGTTAAATAGAGAAGAGTTCCAATCATGGATCTATAAGTTGGTTGATGCACTGCTGCTAATTCATCATTTTCACTGAGGCTACATCCTGTAATCATAGGGTTACATACTGGTTTCGAATCTTCCATGCCATACTTCTTCAAAATCTACTTGAGGTACTTGGTTTGAGATAAAAAGATACTGCCTTCATTTTTTTAGATTTGTAATCCAAGAAAATATGTCAGTTCTCCAAGTAAGGACATTTCGAATTCTTTCTACATCACCAAGGCAAAGCTTTGACTCATAGCTTCTTCATTGCTGCCAAAAAATGATATCATCAACATACACAACAAGTATTAGCAATTTGTTATTTTCAATTTTTATATAAAGATTGCTATCTGCTGA
Source organism: Pinus tabuliformis (assembly GCA_031772625.1). Taxonomy (NCBI): domain Eukaryota; kingdom Viridiplantae; phylum Streptophyta; class Pinopsida; order Pinales; family Pinaceae; genus Pinus; species Pinus tabuliformis. Next base: position 344,559,794 of record CM062819.1, on the reverse strand, counting down.
TCCTTTTGAGAAACCTTGTTGATGAAGATATTTATCCAGATGGTAATACCAAGCCCTTGGAGCTTGTTTAAGACCATAGAGAGCCTTCTTAAGTCTGCATACAAGTTTTGGATCATTTCCAAGATGAATCCATCTGGTTGCTCAATATACACTTCTTCTTCTAAATATCCATTCAAAAAAGCTAATTTCATGTCCATTTGAAATGCTTTGAACTTCTGAAAGCTTGAGAGAGCAAAGAACATTTGGATGGCCTCAAGTCTAGCAATGGGAGCAAAAGTTTCTTCAAAGTCTATTCCTTCTTGTTGTGCATACCCTTTACAAACAAGTCTGGCCTTATTTCTAATAACTTCCCCATTTTCATTCAACTTGTTTTTAAAGATCCATTTTTTCCCTATGACATTCTTATCTTTTGGTCTAGGAACCAACTCCCAACTATTATTCTTTTCGATCTGCTCAAGTTCTTCATCCATTTCCTTGACCCAGCATTCATCTTTAGATGCCTCTTTTACATTTTGTGGTTCAGTGGAGGAGAGTAATGCCAAATAGCTTGAGGCTTCTACAATTGTTCTTCTTATTTGTATACTTGCTTCTTTCTGCCCCAAAATTTGAGTTTATGGATGATTCTTTTGAACGTATCTGGATGGATTCTTCTCTTCTATCCTTATCTGTTCCTCTAGTGCCTCTTGGGCTTCTTCTTCATCATAAGTCTGATTTGATGTTGAAGGATAGTCATCATCATCTTCAAAATCTTTGGAATTTACTTGCCTAGGAATGTTTCCTCTTTCATTAACCACTACATCAATGATGTCAACAATTCTTCCAAGTCTTTTATTGTAACACTTATATGCTTTGCTGTGGGGAGAATATCCAAGGAGAATGCCTTCATCTGCTCTAGGTTCAAACTTGCCAAGATTTTCATCATTAATTTTAATATAGCCTTTGCTTCCAAAAATTTTGAAATGTTTTACCGTAGGACTCTCACCATACCAGAGCTCATGAGGAGTTTGAGTGTTGTTCACCCGAACATTTGTCTTTCTGAGAATAACAACTGCAACAAATGCGGCTTCACCCCAATAGGTTGCGGGAGTTCCAGACTCATCAAGCATAGCACGAGACATTTGTTGAACTGTTCTGTTCATCCTTTCCATTGCTCCATTTTGCTGAGGAGTCCTAGCTGTACAGAATTCCCTTCTTATTCCATGTTCTTCACAAAAATCGAAATATTCATTCGAGGTAAATTCTCCTCCTCGATCAGACCTGAGGCATTTGATTCTGTGATCTGATTCTTTCTCCACCAAGGCTTTGAATGATTTGAACTTTTCAAAGGCTTCATCTTTGTGCTTCATAAGTCCTATCCAGCACATCCTGGAAAAGTCATAAATGAATAATATAAATTATTCTTCTCCTCGAGGTGACCTTTTCCTAGATGGACCACATACGTCAGTATGGACAAGTTCAAGCGGTTTGCTGGCTGATCCTTCCTTCTCAGGGAAGTTAGTTCTAGTTTGCTTACCAAACTGACATGATTTGCATATTGTATGGTCTGGAATTCTGATGTCTGGAAGACCACGAACTGCCTGGTATTTGCATGCTTTCCTTATCCGTGAGAAGCTAAGATGCCCCAATCTTCTGTGCCATAGCCAGTGTTCATCATTCTTGATTAGATAGCATTGATGTTGTCCTTCTTTGAATATGTATAAATTATTTGGAGTTATTATGCCTTTGATCACTGTTTTTCATGTATCAAGGTCACAAACACTACATCCATTTGATCGAAATATTACCTCAGTTCCTTGATCGCACATTTGACTGACACTTAGTAGATTATGCTTTAAGCCATCAACATACATAGCATTTCTGGCTTTGACCCTTTCTTTCAACTGAATCGAACCTTTACCTTTTATGAACGCAGGGGTGTCATTTCCAAATGATACCTTCTTCTCCTTCTCTAAGGCACAATATGACTAAAGTTTTTCTTTATCACCCGTCATATTATGTTTTGAACATTCACTGTTGATGTACCATTGATTTTCTTGCCCTTCCGCATATAAGGATATACCACATCTTTCTGGTTGCAGTTCTTCCATTCTCCATGTTTTGGCACTTGAGACTTGCTCCTTCTGAGTTGTCTGTCGAAACCTGCTCCTCTGTTCAGAATCTTCATAACTGAAATTGTTACAAATAGAACATTCTATTTCATTTTCAAGAGCAGAAAAGTTATTGTAGGTCCTTTTCATGATCCCTGTCACACTCCTTTGTTTTTGAGCTTCTCTAGTCATGATAGTTTTGTAGGCAACACACTAAGCTGCTTTGTGTCCAAAGTTATGACAAGAGAAACATTGGCCACTGAAGAAATTCTTGTGATTATCAAATCTACCAGCCAAATGATTGTAGTTTCTATTGATATCCATTCTTGAGGCAAATTGAGAAGGTTTTACGTGTGGCTGGTTGTAGCTTTTGCTCATCCTTAAAGTAGATTTCCCCTGATTTACCTAGTAGTCTTCGTTCTTTCTTGAGTAAATTGTCCCTGATTTACCTCGTGAGCAGCATTGTGCCTTTACTGTTGATTGTCAACCTTTTCACTTCTCCTTGTTGCATCAAGATAACTTTTGGAGGTGTATAGCTTCTGCGCTTGAGATGATTCTTCATTATATCCCAGACCTGTCTTGATTAGTGGAGAACGCTGCACTTTAATAATCTCATCTAAAGTGTCAGATCCTTTAATAAATCTAAGATTAAGAGCTTTTGTTTTCTCAATATCTTTTCTGAGTCCCACAATTTCACATTCTAACTTTTCATGATGTTTTTCCTTTTCAACAAGTTGGAATTGTAGAGTATCTATGATCACATTCTTCTCTTCTAAACAAATTTTGAGTCTAGAAATATCTTCATAAAGACCTTCTTCATCTATAGCATCCACAAAATCATCATCTTCAAAAGTCATTAAAAGTTTATAATTATAACCTTGTTCATCTTCATCACTATTTGAAAGTCCATCACTATCTTCATGAGTGTAATAGCTTTTCTTATTTACATTCTGTTTCTTGTTCCATCTAACAGGTTCCTTACCTTTGTCAAGATTATCTTTATGAGGACACTTGGCAGCATAGTGACTGACTCTTCCACAAGCAAAGCATTTGAAAGGTAACTTACCCCTGAATCTTCCAGCACCCCGTTGAAGGTTCTTGACAAAATTTGATTCTTCCTCTTCTTTTGACATATGTCCTGACTCATAGTAATCTCCTTTTTCTGAAGCCTTGAATGCAGCTTCTCTCCTGTGTGATGGTCCTCCTTTCCTCATTTCATAAGTAGTTAGAATTCCGTGCAGATGTGACATGGTAAGGTTCCATAGATTCTCCTTTTCTTCTATTGCAGAAACTTTTGATTAAAACATAGGGGACAAAGATATTAGAACCTTTTCAACCACAACAACCTCTTTTATTTCTTCACCCAAGTTTTTCATACAATTAACAATCTCATCTATACGTAGGAAATAGTTAGCCACACTTTCATCATTGTGCATTCTGAGATTTTCATACTGAATTTTGAGGGTTTGAAGTTTTTCTCGTTTTACCTATTCATCTCCTTCATAGCTCAAAACAATCTTGTCCCATATTTCTTTTGTGGATTTATACTGCATAACCTTGACAAATTCTGATTGAGATAGACATCTTAATAGAGTATTGACAGCCTTTGCATTTGTTTCATATTGCTTCTTACCAGCCATATCTGTAGGATTTGTTCATGGAAAAGTGTACCCTGTATCTATGATATCCCAGAATTCTGTACCAAGAGATTGAAGATAGGTTGTGACTCTTACCTTCCAATAGGCGAAGTTGGTCCCATCAAAAATTGGTGGCCTGATCGATGCTTCTCTCTTGTAGTTTCTCATGATGATAGATCTTCCTTCAAGCGATCAAGCTTCTTCTGAAGGACCTACTATGAAACCAATTGTTGGAAATAATACTGAGAGGGGGGCTGAATCAGTATTATCAAGTCCATTATTTTCTTTTTCAAACCCAGATCATATACGCTACTTCGGTTAGTTAAAACCGCGTATATACGCAACTACAAATAAGGAAACCTGCGTATACCATGCAGACTTATAATTTAATTTATCCTACAGATGTTGACCATTAATCTGTGTATCAGCATCAAATAAACAGTAACCAGAAAAACTGAAACAGAGCAGAAGACAATCACACACAAGAACACAAGATATAAGGTGGAAACCCAATGTGGGTGAAAACCACCTGCTGCAATTCGTCTCTATCTTCTTTTAATTAGAAACTTTTTTTTTACAATGTTTTCGTACTCGTGCAGTATTTTACCAGTACGCAGGTTGCTACCTATAGAGAGCTACAACTCTCTCTCGTTCTCTAGCTTAATCTTGGAAGGGAGCTACAACCCCTTAACTCTTATACTAGTTGGGATACTAGTACGCATGCTACTACGTGCAGAAGGCTACAACCTTTTCTTTGCTTCCAGGGACCACGTTTCATAAATTTTCACACTAGATCCATGAACATCAATCAATCATCAAGAATTTCTTCATCAAACAATCTCCTTTTCACCAATTAGAACTGAAACAAGTAGACACTTTTCTGACAGTTGTACCCAGAAAACAGTAATAGTAACCACACACCAAATTCTGAACCCTGAGCACTGCAGCAATAAACAGAAGCAGCGATAACACAACTCAAGAGATATACGCTACTTCAATAACCAGAAACATGCGTGTATACGCTTTTGTGTTTGGACCAACTTGCATATACGTTATTTTTACTCAAAGAAGCAGCACGTATACGCGCCTTCGCTTAACTGAACCTGCGTACAGATCTATAAGGGATAATTCACTCTATCAAATATTCAGACATTAATTAACCCAGATTACCAGATTTATAGATCAAGCATGCGCCACATATAACGGATCAAAATCATACAAAGATACTATTATTCAAGCCTTAAGATTATGACCCACCAATAGAACTTATCCTTCTCTTCACGCTCAGATTCCTCCTTCATTCAGATCCAAATCTGCACCATAACACAATCACCAATATTCCAGATCTAGCACTTTATCAGATATTCAATAATTCAGATGACCTTTTGCCAAATGATCTCCTTCCTCTTTTATAGTCTTAGGCCTTTCACAATACCACGGTCCAAAACCATAACAAAGCAATACCATGGACCCAATACTTGGGATCAACACTTCTGACGAGATACCAAGGCCCAAAACTATAGGTTCAAATACCAAGGACTAAATACCAGAGACCAAAAAATAAGTTTGCCCTCATGTACATGCTTTTCCTTGTGTGAAAGTGCGTGTATACGCATACACGACTTCGGAACGTCTAACCCTGTGTATACACGGCTTCATCAAGGTGAAACTGCGTATATATCTTTCTCTTCTTTCTGACTGCCTGAACTATGATCTATCGCTAGAGTGAGTTGCCATCAAGGACAACACATGTGCCATAGTGCCAAAATTGCATCATAATTCCAACAGAAATGGCCTTGAAATCATCAAATTCCTCATTAGAAACATTCTTTCATCACACCAAGCTCCCAACTCTCAAAATTTCACCTGCATCAAAAGCGCAATGCGACTGAGAAATCTCAACACTACATGTTCTTCATGGTCTTGACCAACATTGAAGTCTCTGAATAATATGTACAACATGCTGATGATGTTAACATTTCTCATACTCCTTTTCAAACCTCCACTCACCAAAAATATGACAAATTTCTTGGATAAGAGATTTGACCACTAACTTGGAAAAACACAGCAAGCACATCATCTTTGTGCAAGTGCAGTGCCTCCCCTACCTCCTTTGTGCAATGAAACCTTAATTGATGCTCGAAGAACTCTCCATGGAAAAATGAATGGTTTTTTGATGCATATGGAAGTTAACCATGCATTTGAACTCCCAAGGTGGCTAAATTCGAATTTCAAGGATGATGATGACAAAATTTGAACTTCAATCATAAAATGCATTAGATGTCCTAAGCTCAATGCTATCAATGTTATCCTCCCACTGTTGTACTAATGAGATGTAATCCCAAGTTGTGATTAGACATTCTAACTAACTCAAGTTACCCTCCAAATTTGTGCCAATGATGACAAGACATGAAACGATGACCTTACTCTTGATTTTTTGGTGAAACATGAACCTAGACCAAATTAAATCTACCTCTAAGGATATTAGTGATTATTTTCATGATCCTTCGCATTTTTTGACATAATTAAATTTAATAATGAAATTTTTATTCTATACTAAGATCAATAGCTTGATCTCTACAAGATCATAGAATGGCCTATGTACACTTGCCAGAATAATTCAAAAGACAAAACTTGTTTTCTAACTACTATAATTATAGGATACTAAGAGAACCCCTAATAGAATGTTATGAAGGTGGTTTGAATTTCCCCTTATAACAACTTAGAGGGGTGGGTGGAAACCTTCTCTATACAAACATATCAAGGTTGTTTAACATCACCCTTAACAAGACTTATAGAGAACATTGCAAATCCCCCTTATGAAATTTTTTGAGTATTTTACTATAGAGCTATATACACTTATGTGATTGAATTGAAACCCTTCTTACCATTATGAACATGGTTAGAAACCCCCTTATATCAACTTATAGTAGTGGTTTGTGACATATGCTCACAGAATAATTGAAATGTATTATATGAGTTGTTCTTTGAATACAAATATTCTTCAATGGTAGCTAATTTACCAGAGTGAAAATAGTTACAACAAAAATTGATTTTCATTTGAAAGCCAAGTTGAAATTGTAACCACTATTGTTGATCCATGAAAGGCTTTGATTTATTTTGATTCAATTAATTGTGGGATTAGATATAACATCAAAAAGTAATTATATTGTTATAGGGAAAAGATATAATGTTAGAGCCATTTCAAAATATCTTTTTTATGTACAGGCCTACTATTTTCAAATGCAAGTAGATTAGTACACAAAAGGGGAAGAGTAAAGGTGAATCATTTAATTAGATGAATGCTTATTGCATCTCAAAAAAAATATCACCTAAGAACCTCTTCACGATTTCAATTGTCTATATGACATGTTTTGGAATTGGCATGCTAGCACATACACTTAAAACATTGCTAGATGTAAAATAGTCCAACTTGAGGCATTGTATTTGAATTTTAGCAAAAAGATTCAAGGGAAATTCGCCTTGGTCACTTTTTACATACTATGTAATATTGCAAGTACAGCTCACATTTCTAAACAAAGAAATCTACATTTTTTTGAAACATATTTGATTTTCTTAGTTTTAAACAAAGAAATCTACATAAAAATGACACTGTGATAAATAATGTCTTATAATTATACTTGATTAAGCATATTTTTCTATAAAACAAAATTAATTTTTTATATAAACTCATATCATAAATCAGCAAGTGATTTTATACTTCTTCAAACATCAACATTGTAACATTTTTAAATCTTACGGTTCTCTTAACCCCCACATAGGTCAAGAATGCATCAAGAAATATGCCCAACCATTTTATTACTCAAATAAAGTTAAAGTTGGAAGAAAATCAATTTATCTTTAAAAAAAAAAATCAATTTATCTTTCAACTCACATTATTTTCCAATTGTGGATATTGCTTAAATCTATAGCTAGAGAAGATCTGCATTCTAGAGTGATAACAATATTATTAAATGAGAAATACACGGAAATTTAAAATAAAAAACATATAAAAAAATTGACTTAGATTTAACCAAACAAATATATATATATATATATATGAAATAAAAACATCCCAAAAAAAATATATAGACACATTTGCCATGAAAGTTGATGCTACATTGGAATTATAACAAGTATATTGCAATAAGAATATCCCAAAAAAATATATAGACACATTTGCCATGAAAGTTGATGCTATATTGGAATTATAACAAGTATAATGCAAAGCTAATCAACTCATTACCTTATCTCCACTAGGGCGAATACGATACGAAGCATAGAGCGCTATATGTTTAGGGCATGAATTTCTTCTCGGAAAATGTGATGAATGATGATGCTAGATTGCTGTATATAACCCCCAAATTGTCATTATGGAGGACAAAATTTGCATTACACGGCAGGCATGAAGAGGTATTGAAAGCAAATATGCTTTTAAAAAAAATACTAAGCAAGTCCAGATTATTCTTTGAGAGAAACATTCATGACATGAACACATGTAAGAGGAATTACCATATTTTAAAATCGGGCTCCCCACCTTAGGACATGATTTTGAACCTGGACAAATTACTTATTTTCTAACAGTGCTAGGCTTTAAAGGTTTCCACGGGTGGGGACAATTCTACCTTTAGTGTTAGACAATTTTGTTAAGCCTGATGTTATTTACTTAATTTGTTATCATATCAGACACTGTCCATAGCCTATCAGTGTTTTTCCAGTCAAATAAAATGGTCGTGGCAAATACTATTTTGAAGGAAATAAAAGTACGCATCTTTTTACATACAGTGCAATCATTGATGGCCATTGCAAGGTAATATATTGAAAGCTTTTGAGCTATGAGATGAACTGGTCGATGGGGTCATGGTTACGTACGTCTCTACGTACAAAGAACTTATGAATGGCCTACTCAAGATAAACAAAACAAAACTTTGGAAGATATGGATTTATTGAAAAAAATGCTTGGGAAGGACTGGATGCCCAAAAAATTTCGTTTAGAGAGTCTGTGATCTATAGTGTTCTAATGGATGGTTTGCATGAGACAAGAAAAATGAAGACCCCACATTTACTTGTCAGTGAAGTGATGGATAAGGGTTGATTCCTGACAAAGTGAGATGCACCACGTTGATGGATGCTTACTATGAGCATTAACATTTAAGTTGGACTATTAAATGGTTAAGAAGGAGTAGATGAATATAAATGAACAAACTTACAATTTATTAAGAGGGGATGAATATAAATGGATAAATTTACTATAATAATAATTGATGTAATTTTTTTTATTTCTAAAGAAAAATAATTAATAATTCATCTCAAAGAAGATTACGGTTATTTGGGTAAATTTGACTAGATCAAATTAACAGTTTTTAGACCCAAGTTTATAAGAATCCATAATTTTTCCATAATATTCATCTCTAATATAACTTATTTGAAAATGGAAACAGTCTTGATAAATTTGTCTTCAGTGAAAAATGAGATAGGAAAGCTAATGTCTTTATACATCACTGCTCATCTCAGTATTTGATGATTCTAACAACTGAAACATAATATAGACCTAAAAAAATCTCAAAAAAATCTCTAGCAATAATTTTTTGATCAAACATGATATCCACCTCAAATATCTCAAACGACGACTTTTTTAAATCGAACCCAAGCTAGAATCAGAGAATAAAATACAGCTGGCTCAAAATCTTAGCCTTCAATCTTCTCAAGTAGATATTTGGTTCTAGAATAGAAGTGCAAGGAGTTAGATTTAAGCCCTAAGCAAGGGCAAGGGGATTCATGTACTTTCATTCGGTAGATATTTGGTTCTCGAATAGAAGTGGAAGGAGTTAGATTTAAGCCCTAAGCAAGGGCGAGGGGATTCATGTATTTTCATTCAGAACATAGAGTATTGAAAATCAAGCGTTAATAAAATTATTATAAAAGCATAAGCACAGAAGCCTTGAAGCCATTGTTAATCTTATTAAACATGGTTGAACTTGACCCTCTACGATTCTCCACCATCCAAGGTACGTGTGGGTGAAATTACCCTAATCCAATGTATATGCCATTACAGACAAAATCCGTAAAATCCATCTAGAGATCAAATCTCTGCACTACAGCGAAGATTCACGAATATGATCTGCAGAAGTGCAGAGTTTGTAACTTAGTGTAGTGGACAAAAGTGGGGCCTTTTCCGTAGCCTGTCAATGTACAGCTTCTGTAATGTAGTAAAATACAGTTGCCAAAAGTGGTGATTCTTCGCCATTATTTTTCATGCAGTGATTGCTGAAATATGACATTTTAATGAAAAAGGGTTATCCTCTTTTTACAGTAGCTATTGGAAAACTTTCAAATGTAGCCAAGGACGCCTGCCCTATGGCCTATATTATATCTGTACTTATTAACTGCCTTCACTTTACATAATTTAATTGATATTTACAAGTATTCACGGGGAGTTTATTCTTTGATAAGAACCCCAATGTGTTCAGAAAACTTCTTGCTCGACCAATACATTAGATTCTAATATGGAGAAACACGTGGTTGAGGATGAGTTGGAAATTCCTTCTCTATTAAACGACAATTCCAATAGTGAAATGATAGAGGATTTACTATTCATTTGCAGTGCCTATTTTGTCCGTGAAGTGCTATCTAAGTATCATCCAGTCAACCACAAACAACCGCAATATTGAAATTAATTCCTAAATTGAAAATGGTAGCTTAGGTTTGAATGACATTTTAATTTTTGCTTAGAAAAAGTATATATTTGAAATAGTTTAAACCAGACTTTTTGTTTTCCTATTCATTTCTAGAGTTATGGAGGGTCTTGTAGTTGAAATAGTTTAAACTAGACTATTGTTTTCTTATTCATTCCTAGACTTACATCTTGAGAAAGTCTACGGAGGAGAGTTAATTAACTCTGCCAGATTATAGATGAGTGTATTATGAGCACACTCATTAGACAAGGGTTTGTTCAAAGACTATAGTTTGAGCGTATATACAGGAATTAGGTTCACAAAAAGGACAAGAGGAGCAACAAATGAGGATTAGAAAAAAAATCCAAACCAGAACAAAAAGTTACAATAAAATCCAAACCAGAACAAAAAGTTACAATATTAGGGTTGCAGACTAGAAAGTAACATGAACTTACCAAAGTAGCCTGGCAAATCCACAAACTAAGCGTACTTTTCGTCAATTGTGTTCAAAATCTTGTGTAGGATAACACACAATCTTGTGTAGGATTATAACACAAAATCTTGTGTAGGGTAACTTTTCATACTGGATACTGATTGCATTTCAGGCTAAACTTGGGATAGCCTAATTATTTTATTTTATATTTTGAATTAAAAAAATATTTTCATTATCAAATAAAGTTCAAAGTCAAAATATTTTTCATTTTTTTTATTTGATATTTTAACGGGATTATGACACAAATGTAGCTGTTTTATAAGCTGTTGGTATCATGTAATGAATATGAATTGTCCCAGCCTCACATTCTATATGCTTAAGTTGGGATTCAAAGTAATGGACTGACGTGATGATGGTAGTGTAATGTCATAGGTTTATAATAAACAATTGACCAACACCACTAGTGAAATTAGCATATAGAGTCATGTTCCCTGAAATCTTAATCTTCACTTTTTGGGTGGTTGTAGGCCAGAAAATTTTAATTGATGTTAATTTTAATTTATAATAAATGTAGGATCAAAAATTAGAATGAATGGTAAAGAATTAAATGAAGGATGGAAATGGATGGAAACCTTTAAGAGTGTGCTACATAAAATATTATGTATTTTCAAGTATAATTTTTTTTTTATGTATTTTTAATTTTTTTGGATGTGGTTGTACTCAGAAGTGTGTAAATTAGGTATATGTTGGATGTGGAATTTAACTTTGCATTCAATGGGTTTTGACATTTGAGTAAATCTATAAGTAGGTAACTAGAAAATACAATAAAAAAATAGTTTATTCTTCCCTAGGGATGAGATCATTATACTGAATGCTACTGTTTCTTTTAAAGTTAATTTTATTAGTACATTTTTTGTTTAGAGGTCCATTATTCACCTCAAAATGCTTGTAATTCATGATAATTAGTGATTAGCTCATCAAAATAATTATTATAATTTATGTAGAAATCAAATTCAAACACATCTATACATCTCTTAACAACCATAAGCTATTTGTATGATAAATGAAGGCTCAAGATCATAGTGGAGGCAACCTTCAAATATATGTGTGACATCTTAAAGTAGTATTGTCTACCTAGAAGGGTGAGTGCTTCATTTAGGAAATGCCACAAACTACTCCATCATGCTATATCAATAACCAAGAATAAAAAACAATACTTTGGAAAATGAAAAAAAATCTAATGAAAGTGTTCTCTAAGAAGTTGTCCACTATCTCTCACAAAGGGACAAATGTTAGGGCATAGTGCATGGGAAGCACCTTCTTGTGCCAATATAGGCCTCCAATTTTGTTCTTGAGCCAAATTGGAATTACCCTCAATAATTCCTAAAACAAGAATCCTTATATATCACAAAAAATATATTTATAATAGTGAAAGAAGGACCCTGTAGTCAATCTCTACTATTGATTTATCTTATCCTTATATATCACAAAAAATATATTTATAATAGTGAAAGAAGGACCCTGTAGTCAATCTCTACTATTGATTTTGAAGATAAATAGGATGTTGAATTTTACTTTGGAGGAAATTCAAAAGCACTCCAACTAGTAGGGTGGTTTAATGGGATTGGACCATAGGAATGATATTTTAAATTATGGACACCATATCTAGTTTTGTTGGGTAAATAAATTAGAAAATAATAAATATGGGCAAAGGAGGAGGTGTAACTAATTTCCTAGCACATATTAATTAGATAGCAAAATAATGGGTAAGATAGGCATAGATCTTAATTTCAAAATAAATCCTACTATTCATTAGCTAAATAGTGGTTATAGTATTGGGAACTATAGAAGTCTTAGATATAGAAAATCCATTATTTAAGTCAAAATATTCACCATTGGTTGGGATTACCAAATTATTCATTGGCCTTATTGCTTCGTTATATAAATTTTTGTACTCAAAGAGTGCTTGTGATAAGAATGAGAATGAAGGAAATGAGAAGTGGAAGGAGGAGAAAGCCATTTTTTGTTTCAATACATTAATAATTAAGGTTTATATTCAATTTTTGATGACCTTTATCTTAGTTTCACCCTTTTAAATTGCTAAAAAATTTAAATCTCAATGAAAATCCTTCAATGTAGAGGAGAAAAATATATTAGGCATACACCATTGTAGAGGAGGGGTGCTCATTATTCAGTTTAAACTTGGATAATGTGGAGATTATTAGAAGATTTGAGATAAAAATTTAAATTGGGCCTATGAGAAAATTCAAATGATAAGAAGCGGTATCAATTGAGGAATAATGATCAACCTTCCAAATACCTAGTGAAAATGTAGTTCAAGTAGTGGAAAGGTGGTCTTATTTGAAGAAACAAGGGCGAGGTTCAAAATAAGCCAAGGAAAACATTTTGAGTACTAAAAAGGGGGTTTATTTTTACCAAACAATCATTTGAGTGGCGAAAAGGAAGAAATTTGAGGAATCATGCCTGAACTTCAAAATTGACCAAAGAAGAATTTTGAGTGGTGTAAAAGAGGTCTCATTTGTCAATTGGATCCAAACTTTGAAATCATCCAATACAATGCTTCAAATTGGTTATAAAGGGTTTGCTTGAGTAATTGGGATGAACTTTGAAATCAATCCAAAACTATTGTTTCAATAGTGAGCAAAAGGGTTAATTTAGGAATCGTGCCCAATCTTGGAATTGGGTCAAATCTTGAAATAATTCTAAGGAAACCACTCAAATAGTTGAAGAAGGATTTGATTTGGAAATTGGGCTCAATTGGTAGATTCATATGAGAGAAAATTTCAAACAAAGGGGAAAAGGAGAAGGTTTTAAATATTCATGAAGGGTTTCATTGGATAGAAATTTAAGGGGAATTTAGCAAAGTGTGAAGGAACCCTTCACTATACGGAAATTATGAAGGAAATAATTTATTTCAAATGTAATGAGCATTGAAATTTCCATAGGAACAACAAGGTAATAATATTGACTCCTATGGGATGGATTATCCCTAGAAGGTATTAAGATCTAAACTATAGAGTGAGTAGACTAGTTCCTTAATCTATTCTACGATCAGGTCAAAAAATCCCTTCTTCTCAAACTTTGATTCTAGCTAGTGGAAACTTTGTTGGATGTCTTTATACACAATTACTAGAAAAAAGGAACTTATTAAAATTAACTATTTGTAAGATCTGCATAATATATGATGAGCCCTAGTATCACAACAACATTGTTGAGACATTGAAGACTACCAACTTTAATTATCAACCTGAGTTTCCTACAAACTTAAGAGGATAGTGATGTATTCATAGTAGGTCAAGCCCTACTCATGCCACTTTCAAGAAATGGACCCTATCAAGGCATGCAAAAGCCACTATTTTAGCTAGCTCAAGGAAGGGAATTGCATGAAAAATAAAATTCTACTCTATCTGCACAAATGAAAACAATTGATCTACTTGTAGAAATGGAAAATACCATTAATAAAATTTAATGTATGGCCATAGTTGTAGTAATGTAAAGGCTTTGCTACTCGAAGGAATGAAAAGTACTTGTATATTTTAAAAATGTTAATCCTTTGCTACTTGAAATAATGTGAATCATTTATTCTAATTGCAAAATGAGAAAAAATTCTTGGGGAAGAAAATAAACCGATGCAGAACAACACTTTGGTGATTGAAATTATAAGAGCATGAATTCAAGAAATAGGCCTAGTATAATTTACATGGAAAATCACCCTATTAATGATTCTGATCAAAGGAGCTTGGATAGAGTAGCAACACTTATATGCATTTCATGAGAAAATCATCATTATCACTCAATTTAGAAATATGTCATCTAATACTAATTACAAAATTGCATTTGCAGTGAAAATAATGTAGGTTCAAATTGGTCTTAGGTCTTCCTTAATCATGGATTCAGAGACTAGGGGTCATTATTCAAGCCTGAGGAACAAAAAAAAGCTTTTGGAACAAACCTGATCAAGTTTAGGGACTACTATAAGATTGCTACACAATGTTATAGGATTGCCATGTTTTACTACAAGATTGATCCCGTGGGCATCTTGAGGGTGAAAATGGTGGAAAGGGTAGGTAAGGGTATATGAGGGTTGTGTGAGGCATTTTCAAAGCCTAGTGCCTCTCAAAGGCCCATCTTTCACAAAAACAAATGCACAATGTGTCCCTCAAATAACCCAGAAATATGGTCAATTGAGGGCACTGTGGGATGCCAAGAGAAGGGTTGATGATGATAGGGGAAATGTAGGATGAGTATGCCAACACTACAAGCCACTAATAGCACCTACAAACCAACAACAATCCCCTTTTTTGTACTCAAAATGATGATCATATTGCAACAAAATAAACTAAGCAAGAAAGGATGAGTTGAATTTTATGAAATTAAACAAAGGAGGACTTCATTTCATTAAGAACCAATTCTCCTCACAACATGAATGTAACCTACATACAACAACATTGAGTTTTGATCCGGTTTTTCCATGCATTTTCAGATCAACTAGATCACTTCATATGAGGTATATCATGCTCATGGGGAGTTATGTCTCCAAGGCTTGTTCTTTATGTTTATATTTCTTTTCACTCATTATTTTTGCTTTTGATGTATTTTCTATGTATGAGTGGAAAAGACACGTATATCAACCTCGTTAAAACATTCATTGATCATCTTTCAACCACACTAGCATGAGGACATTGTTGCAATGACATTCATACCGTGACTTGAGACATGGACAAACCATGTATAGGTTGTTATATTCAGTTTTCTACAACTGTGTATTTATTATTGATTCATCTTTTCATGTTGATAGAAGATACATTCATTAGTAGATTGAGTTTTCATAGTGATAGGAAATTTTATAGAGTCATTTGGTAGACACGAATTGTATGGGCTAATGATGTTGTAATAGCCATGTTTTGAGTCATTAGTTCACATGTGATGATTGTAGAAGCTATGTATTTCATTGATAAATACAAGTAAAAATATTCATGAAACTATGTACATGTATTATGTTGTCATTGGTCATCTAGTCATGAGTCATGATGTATATCATGCTCATGGGGAGCTATGTCTCCAAGGCTTTCTCTTTATGTTTAAATTTCTTTTCACTCATTATTTTTTCAGCATGACGTATTTTCTATGTATGGGTGGAAAAGACATGTATGTCATCCTTGTTGCAACATTCATTGATAATCTTTTAGCCACCCTAGCATGAGTAAATTGTGGAAATCACATGCATACTAAGACTTGAGACATGGACCAACCATGTATAGATTGTTATATTCAGTTTTCTACAACCGTGTATTTATTATTGATTCATCTTTTCATGTTGATAGAGGGTCGTGTCATTAGTAGATTGAGTTTTCATGGTGATAGGAAAGTTCGTAAAGTCATTTCGTAGACATATGTATGGGATAATGATGTTGGAATAGCCATGTTTGAGTCATTGGTTCATATGTGATGATGATAGAAGCTATGTATTTCATTGATAAATCCAAGTAAAATTCTCATGAAGCTATGTACCTGTATTATGTTGTCATTAGTCATCTAGTCATGAGTCATATATGAGGTTTTTATATTGCTTCTACAACCATGTATATATAATGTAATATGTCATCAGTCATGGTCATCTGGACTCTTGGTCCACCCTTTACTTCTTGCCTTTAGCAAGCAAGTAATGTTGCAGCGGAAGAAATTCACTTGAGGATGGATATGATGTGCAAGATGGCACGTGTTAGGGGGGAGAACTATTTTCTCTTGCTATTTTAGCCATACATTGTTGGAATTATGATCCGATTGGAGGTGTTCATGGTGTGCCTCATGCCATGCTATGATAGTTGGTGTGTTTTCCCTCATGTTATGTTCAAATATGTATGGTACTTTCAGCTATGTAGTTTTTATGGAGAGTGTCGGTTGGTGCCTCATGTGCACATTGTTGTGTGATTTTATTCATTATGATGTTGCTCATTGATGCTTGTATGGTTACTCTATATTGGCATGTTGCTGCTACTTCTAGGGGTTGATTGGTGTGACATGTTTCTCTAATGTTTCTTGATATATGTTGCTTGTTACTATTGATGTGAGAGGCATGGATTCTTATTGATGTGCATGATTTTAAACCATGTAGAGATCACTTTCTCTAGCATTTGTACTTGTTTTTTTTCTACCTTATCTCATGGATTTTACCCTTTGCCATTGATGTCAAAGCGGGAGTGATAAAGGAGTTTGTTTGATGAGTTTGTGTGTTGTTTCCATCAATTCCAAAGGGCGATACTATTAGCATTATGGTGTGCATGGTTACAGCTAGCTGATGTTGGCATTGGCTCATGATGGAAGCTAGCTCATGTTGGCATTGATGTCAACCCTATGGTGATCTATCTGATGCATTGATACCTTTCTTGTAGCATGGTTGCAGCTAGTTGAGTTGACATTGAGTTGATTATGTTGGCATTGATGTCAACCGTATGATATCACACTCATCATGGATAGATGATGGCATTGGTGTCATTCATGGTTGTGCATGTACACGTGTGTTCATGACCTAGTGCAAGATTGGTCTAGTGCAGGAACTCAAGGCTAAGTAGACATGATTGTAGGACATGTTATGATGATGTTGTTATAGGTAGAGGTTTCTACTACAGGTATTGGATTTGGCTGCGTAGGTGTCCATGTTGTTGAGTTTCCACACTTTATAAGTTTTCATAATAGGTCTTCATGCTTATACTCATGGAGATGACTTGTTGCAGTGATGTTTTGGACATATGATGATGATGGATATGTGCTATAGATGTGTTGTAGCTTGTGCAAGTGTTTGTGGAGAGTAGATGACTTGATGACATGTTATCCAACCCGTGTTTGTTGGTCCCTAGGTCCATATGGTAGATGCACTTGGGAGACAATTTTTATCCATTTGCAAAGGTGTCAAAGGTTGTGACAAAGGTTTGGAAGCATGTTCAGGTGCTAGAGAAGGTGATCAAACTGGTGGCAGATGTCATGGGGTGAGATTTTATGTTTTTCCATATATTTTTCCCCAACCACACCTATGAAGGCTTGTGCATGTGGTTGAAAGACTCCACCCACATGGATACAAGATTTTGCATGCAGTTGCAGGCTAGATTGACTTGTTTTGTGCGTGCGGTTGAGATTTTGCAAAAAATTCTTCGAATTGCTCATGCAAATCAATTGTAATTTGGCATGGAAATTCTCATAGGCTTCTAGATTAATTTTTAAAGGTTGGGAATGGTTTGAAAAATTCATCCAATGATGTGAACACCTTTAGTCAACAATTCATGGTGATAGTGGCTTGTTTTTTTCAACTTTGTGCACCTTTGATCCCAGTGCAAAAGTGAAATTCACCCAACATGTTTTATATTTTACATTTTGGAGCTAGTTGATGATTTATTGAGGTAGTAGAGTGAGTGAGACCATTGGAGAAGTTGTAGAATTCTTTAGGCCAAGTTGTGAGAAGGATTTTTTTAGTGTGGGAGTTCTAATGATAGTTAATGGAGATTATTGTTGAAATAATGCATCAATATTTAGTTCAAAATTTAGGTTGTTGTAGCGGAGATTGTTTTAGAGAGTTTTGCATGCTCATGGATAGTGTTTTGTTCGTGATTTGATGCATGGATATGAGCCACTATTTTTCCTGTGTTGAGAGCATGTTTGTGGTGGTATTTTGTTTTTTATTGAGGGTGTCTTGTTGCTAGAGATTTCTTGGGTAGGGATCCCCTAGGTCCACGTTTTGTCTAAGTCATGTAAAGTCTCCGCATTTTGAGGAGAGGAGCGCGATCCACACACAGTTCTAGGAGTCAAAGGGGCTTTAGGGTAGGTCAAAGCCCATTATTTTGTAAAGGGATGGAATAAATTTGTTTATTTTGAGCTCTTCCCATGGTTTGCAGGCCATGTTATTGTAAGGGAAAATGATATATAAAGGGTTGTTTTAGTAAGTCAACGGAAATAAATTCATGTTGTGTGATGACATGATTTTGAGTCTGTAATTGTGACATATTTTTTTAATCGGGTGAAGGGGAAGGCTCGTGCAGCTATGTGCATGGATACTTTGGTAAGTCTACAACTGTGTGCACAGGCCCCTACAGCTAAGTGTGCAGGGTCAGAAAGATTGTATTTGTGAATATTTGAGATAATAAAGAATAATTTGGAATCGATCTGCGTATCTTTATATGTTTGCGTTGTTTTTGTATTTATGCATAATTAGGGTTTTCTTTTGTATATTTCTTCTATAATTGCATTTTGAAGGTTCAAATACTATTTTATATGATGAATAATGCATGTTAGACTTATTTGGCACAACTCGCAAGTCTCTTAAGTAGGTGTTGATGGTGCTGGACCTACCAACATTCAGGGGATCTTCGTGGTATGAAGTCTGAACTAGACCTCACATTTTTGGGTGTAGGAGTCCCATTCGGTACAATGGCCCATTGTCATTCTCTTAAAGATATGCCTTAGCTCTTCCTTGTTAGCACCTGAGAGTGGTCTGCTTTGTCTTCGGAAAGTGAGGTTCGTGTGCATGGTGAGTGCTTAGTGCCGCTTGTGTCAAATTTATTTCACTACAGAGGGGGAGGGTGGAAGTGAGTCTCAGGTTCAAAGGGAATAGTCATGACTCTTATAGAGACACACAACATAATAGGACATGCACAACTTCCAACGTAGTAGTCCAAACATATGTGGCAATCACAAACATAAGGTGAACAGATAGGACGTACAACACCCAGTGGAATAGTCCACATGAGTGCGACATGCATTATAACAAGTTTAGATGAATGAATTTGTCGAGTGTCCAGTGGGATAGCCCACATGGTTGATATAGTGTTAGAAACTGATACAACACATTTCCAACAATGTATGTACTAAAACGACTGAAATAGTTCAGCTGTCGTAATACAAGTTAAAGAAACATGCATTACAAGCTTCCAAAGAATAGTCTTATAAACGCATACAATACATGTGTTAAAAAGTGATGGCATGTTAATGAGCTTCTGAATTAAGTGAAATTTACAAGCCACATCCATACACCATTACATCACTAACCCCGATAGCGGGGCATTGGAGCCATTGTTCGCTCCTCAAAGAAAACATTATAGAATCTCAAGGCTATGTGGGAGGAGGCAAGGTGAAAAGTCCTTTGCATGTACAAATGAGGGGTATATAGAGCCAAGGGTGAAACTGACCCTTATGACTATTCGACTTCCCTAATGACTATTTGACTTTGATGACTTTTCAACTTTACATGACTCTTTAACTTTACATGTGGGTCTTTTGGACTTCCACGTTAAATTACATTTCTTACAACAATATGTCCCACAATAGTGATGTGGCCGAGATGACTTATGACTTGACTTGACACGATAGTGTTGGTATGTTCATGATGATGGTGGTTTCCATGTTAAGCTACAGTGCTGCTAAGTGATGAGCGTGCTCTTGGTGTATCATAGCTTCACCTCCACATAGAAAGGTGTACGAAGTCTTTGATGGTCTTGGTGTTTGGTTGATAGTTCATGCATCTGCATGTGCCTCCTTCTCTTACTACTTGGCATGCTATGTGTGTTTGTTCATTCCCAAACAAGCCTCCTAGCATGGGCTCCTTGTTCATCTCGTTCATCATCATGCGATGTCCCATCCATGTACCTATATCTGCAATCATTCATGACAAGATGAAATCAAATCCAAAATATCCTCATCTACCATGATGCGTCATATTTCATTTTCAGGTGCAGGTGACCGAGAGAGAGAGGACAAGGCTCTGAAATTGTGCAGAGCACATTTTAGGTCGGGATGTGGGCTTGAGACATTGTTAAGGAAAATTTTGCATAGGTCACTCGAAGGGTGAGATGGCAGTATGGGTCACCAGTGATTGTCTACAGGATTTGGATCAGCTGGAGGGAAAATCTGCACAATTTTTCTAGGGAGACAATTTACACAGGAGAGGGACACTCACAGTGAAAACTGCACAGATTCTCTCGGGAGGCTGGAAGTGGGCTGTAGGATGTTGCTGGCCAAGACTGCACAAAGTTTGGAGGTTGGCCTGTAGGAAATACCTCCATAGTTTCTGGGATGAGAGGGATGCTGGAAAAAGTGGAGGCAACCCATGAAAACTATGCAGTTTTCAAGAGGAGCAGCAGGTTTTCTAACAGGGTGACTAGGCATGTGTGCACAATTTATTCAACCAATGGTGGCAAGTATGCTTGGTAGCTTCTGTGCAATGTTTTGGAGGAGTGAGACTCAGGGTTATTTCCCAGCAAAACTCTATGGTTGACCAGCTAGAGGCTAGATGGCTTTTCTTGTGGGCACCGTAGATTGAGGTGACTTGCTAAGACAATTTGCGTCGTTCTAGGTTGATTCCATGGTTGCGTAGTACAGACTTCCTGGGAGACAACCTTAAGCTCTGCATAGATCATTAAGGTTTGAGACTCCGTAGTGTATCTCAAAGGAGGTTTGGCTAGGAATGGTGGTCCAGTCAACAACGTTTCAACAAAATGACTAAGTGTGTGAGCGAGTGAACTTGTGCATGCATGACCATGTGAATACACATTTGACATGAATAGATGACAAGACACCTTGAACCAACAAGAAAACATGCTCAGTGTGACTGACTGTGGGACTGTCAAATGGTGAAAGCGACAAGTGTGACACTTTGTATAGACATTCAGATGACCATGACAACACTTGTGTGACAGTACTTGCAACATCGTGTGTGAGTGTGAGATATGTTTACATAGTGAACACAACTCAAACACAACCTTCAACATCAATAGAATGAGGTCGCAAGCATGACATAGAAATCAACCTGTCAAAGATGACAGTTGGTCGAAGAAGTGAAAATGAAGCAATACATGTAGAAGAAACACATAAAATGACTTTTCATGTTTGAACACATGCATGTTACTAAGGATAGGATGATATGGCAATGAAAATTAGTCCTGCAAACCAGCTAAGAGGTGTACTTCGAAAGGTATTCTTTACTTACCATAGTTACCCTCAATATGATCATGCATCTAACGAAGTTTGCATGTGGTCCTGATATTTTCCATTACTTGGTTCCTTGGTCCTTTTCCCAACTCCTTCGAAGTAATCACAACATGTCACCTTTTCTTATAGTCACTGAGAGGTAGATCTATGCAATTTCAGCAGACAATGACTATTGCCGAAATGAGGCCCTGGGAGGCCCATCTATGTAGTTTATGCATGCAATATAGATAGGGTAGCTTGAACAACACTACACAGTTTTGAGGCACAAGAAACGACTACGGGATGGGGTCCTGGTGTTATAGACATTTTTGGGCACTGCAACCCCAATCATAAATGTCCATAAACCAAGGGCTCCTAAGTCCCTAAAAGTGTTGTTCCAACCCCTAAAAGAACAAGGTCAACTGATTACAGCATCTCCCAGAAGTTCTCCATGAAAAGCTACTCAGAACTAGTCAAAACTGGACCATCTCACCTGCTCCATGGTCAAAGTGCGCTACATCCCACCTAAATGCACACGGGAGGTGTGATGCATACTAAAAATCCCTTCTATGGGGTGCGATGGGAAATAGTGGACAAATGACAAGGTTAATCTGTGAGGTGGAGGATCATGGAATCTTCCAGAAAATTCTCCTATGACACTTGCCTCTCTGCATTCACCCATGGATGAGTAAGAGATCATCAATCTCCAAGTGGAATCAAGAAGTATCAGAGAGAGGACACTAATCAAATCTTAGAAGCTGGCTCACCCCCCTTGCAAACATCTATATATGGATCCCTCATCCCAGAGATCCGGAGGCTGGAATTTTGTATCTTGTAAGGAAGTGCTGCTCGTTTATTGGTGTAACATCATAGTGTTGGGTGATCTAAGCTTTTCATGAGGTGAAGAAGGGATTTCTTGCTGAGAGGATGACGCTGGGTCAGAACAATTGGTTGTAATCCTCTTTGCTATTCTTGATTATTAATAAAGCTATTCAAGTTTTCCTCCACATTCTTGTATGATTGATGGTATATGCATTTGTGTGGTCAATATATATCTGGTCCTATATTGTTTATGATAGTAGATCTTTGTTCTTGGATAGTGTTATGCTACTTTGATTCTAGAGGTACTCTTTGAAGCTCGGTAAACGAGGAAGCAAGTGGCAAAGGTCTATCAGAAGGGAGAGGAATCAAGCAAGGAACCAAGCGCAAGATAGAGGTTGGTCTCCTTCTTTCCCCTCTTATCTATCTCTCATAAAGGAAAACGAAAATGGTTTTAGTTTGTTTGTTTCTAAGGTAGCTACTAGCCTTAGTGGGACTAGTAGCTCTGCATAGACACTAGATTTCCCGATAAAAAAATGGCGACCATACTAGGGAGCGAATAGATTGTTTTTTTGTCAATATTTGTTTCCTTTATAAACTTACAGACGGAGCCTGAAGTCAAGCCAGCTAGCCTTCAAACTGCATTTGCTATGCAAGTGCAAAGTAGATCAACGCTGCTTCAGTCTATCTCTGGGTTTTGTTTATGAACTGAACAATCAATTTACAAGCTCTATAATTTCCCTTTTGGTGGCTCTAGTAACCTCCTTGGATCTACCCCTGTGATTTATTTACTGATTACCACTTGCTTGGCCAAAATCCCTGAAATGTGTTGCAAACCGTGATCAAGAACTGGATCAAAAGTCTCGCACTGTACCATCGCACCCTCTCTTCAAGGATCTCAGTATGCATCGCACTTCCCATGTACTGTAGGTGGGATGCATACTGGAATCCCTGTGTAACAAGTGCGCTGATCAGAAAGGGCTAATTTTGCCTTCAGACTTTGGCTTTTTCACTCTTTTCAGCTCTATTCAGGATTTTTGCTGTCTGTAGTCAGTATACCTCTGTTGGAAACCCCCTTCCTTGCCATTATTCCGCCTCTATTGTGCAAAGAACTGTAAATGTTTTTATGTATTGTGATCCATTTTCAGTTCTCTTTTACAAAGAAGTAGCGTAATTAAACTGTCGTTTCTTGATCTGGAAGTGTCGCAAGTGTTGTTTTCAGTCATAGAAGAGAATCTGATTGTTCTTGAAAGTCGATTACACTGTTACTCTTGTATTTTATTTGAGTTAATAGTTTTTCAAGTGTCGAAAGCTAGTTTTCAATTCCATATAACAAAGTGTCGTCATTGTCTTCATTTTGTCTTCGAAAGAAACTTGTTAGTGATGTCGCTTTGAAAATAATTCAGATTTACGCTTAGCTTTCTTTTTATCATTCACACATTAAGAAGGCTGAAAACAAATACATGCATGTGCATTTGCATTTAGACTATTTGTTGGTTTGATTTAGGACAGTGCATATAGTGTGTGCTCTCTGTTCTATGTTGAAAGAATATCGTCACTCTTTCCTTAGTAGCTAGGATTTTCATTGCAAAAAGAAGATTAAATGATTTTTTATAATCTTAGATTGCATTTTAGGAATTTTATATCTACATCACGTGGTGAACCTGAAAGGAAAATTTCTTAAGCAAGATCAACTGTAAAATAAATTTAATGAATCTAAAAATGCTTTGGAACCTAATGCACAACATTTAGAAGTCTATGCTAGAGATGTATTCCGGTGTCGTAAAGCCTGGTAACTGTTGTTTTCATTGCTGGTTGGATGATTCCTCCACTTTGAGACGATAAGTGCTAGTACAAACTTGTGCTCCCACGTACCGTCGAGTATATGTTGGGAGACCACAATAGGCTTTATCCTTTATCCATAGGAAGCCGTGTCTGTCACCCTATCCATCGCAATGCACTAAACACAGCATTCAGGAAGATTGACTGTCGTACCGTAAAAAATATTCTGCAGTTTTGTGATTGGTTTGGTAATCCCTCTGTCTAGATTTCCAGAGTAGTCTCTTTCATTCCTTTTCAGATTCCTTAAAGGAAAAGGTCCATCTGAGCACTTGTCACTTCAACCTCATTAAAAATCGAAGGCAACTAGTGTCATCTTTTGTTTTTTCTCGACTCTTAAAAATTGAAAAAACAAGTTGTGTCAAAGCGTCTAAAACTCATTTAATTCAGAAACATATTTCCCCTTGATTTTTAGTTGATTGAGTCATCCGCAATCGTGGAAGAAAGTCAATTGAAACCTCGTTGTTCACGGAGGCGTAAGAGTCAACCGTCTTTATCTCCAGAATCAAAACTGTTACGGACAAAGTGAACTCGTTTAACCGGTTCCAAATCCCCTGGTAAAGTTAGAACAAGTGTTCCAACACCAGCAGAGACTTCGGTTACTCCAAACATTTTTGGTATCTCTACCTTTACAGAAGAAGTTCCGTAGCCACCAAAGGACAATAGAGCTGATCCTAGTGTGAAGGTAAACACTTGTATTGCTGAACCAGCTCCATCTACAGCTGATTCAGAAGGTGTTATTCCCCAAACATCGGTCGCTACAGATTCTATACCTTCTTTGGCACCAGAAATATTTTACGGACCTGATGGTGTACCTCTTCCACCTGGTCTGATTGCTATAGAAGAGATTGTGGAGGATCCTCCATTTAGTACTCCATCGCAATTTGGAGTCGGGATAACCCTATATCCTTCTTCATCAGAAATTAGTCTACTGTTATCGGAAGCTCATGTAGAATCGCTAGGAAATCTTTTGGATAGACTAGAAATGTCTGAACAACCGTCGACATCTAGGACTGTGTCATCCGACACAGCAACGACAGAACCTCCTGTTGTCACTCCAACAATGTTCGCCAGCATACCATCTGTCCCAACTAGCTGTCAATCGCTAGATGGGGCCCACTTAGGGGCTATTTCGACAGTATGGTCCGTTCCTATTTGTTCATTCGGAATAATATCCAGGAACTCTTACGTTGAGTCTCAGCAAATTGACCCTTCACAGTGTCAATTTGGGCAGTCCGGCCCTCAAGGACAAACAATTCCTTTGAGTACCGGATTACCGCCGTATGGGGGGCAATATACCCTTTCATTGTCTCCTCCGGGAGGACAACCATACGATAATTCACAAAAAAATTCAGGTTATGCTGGAATTACATCTAGCGGTTGGGTGCCAATACTGCCTCAATAACCAAGAGTTGTATACTCGATGCAACAATGTTTACGTATGCCTAATATACCAACTACGCTGGCTATTGTGACGGTGTCACAAGTACAATCATTGCATGTTGTATGCCAACCTCAGGTTTCTCAAGTTGTAATGCAACAACCTCTTGTCCCTGCGACTCAACCACAATCGCCAACTAGTGGAATGACGCAGGCCCAAACGGGTACAATTACCCCTCATCTTGGTCAAACAGCCAGTATTGGACAACAGCACATCGCTTCACAACCATGGCTGGTGCAATATCAACAACTGCAATTCCAACAATTTTACCAAGGATCCGAATCTTTGCAAATAATGGAAAACCGTAGAGTCAAAACGGTCAAAATCAACCATTCTACAATGGTTATGCCCATCAACCTTACCAAAGTTACCAGCATCAAATGCATTATGCTGGTATGCAAAGACCAACTGCTCAGGCAATTCCATATTATCCTGGGTATGCTTTGCCAAACCTGAATCAATAGTTACCCTTCGAGGCAACTTTAGAGTTACCGGATCTAAATCGGCTAACGAACGATCCAATTGCTTACGCCCCTTGGTGGCCAGCGATTCCACATAAGCTTCCATCAGATATTCCTAAATTTAATGGAAATCCAGGTGAAGACCTGTCGAATCATGTGATGACCTTTCATATGTGGTGTTCATCAAACACCCTAAACGATGATTTTATTAGGCTTCGTCTTTTTCATAGGACGTTAACTAGTCCGACAGCGAAATGGTATATCGAATTACCTAGAGCTTCGTTTGATAACTTCAGTGCCCTAGCCACAACCTTTTTAACCCATTTTCAGTTACCCATAAGGTACGAAATGGGAACAGAACGTCTTACCAATTTCAAGCAAATGACGGCCACTTACATATCCGATCATATTCATGAGTGGCAACGTCATCGTAGAATGGTAAAAACGTATGTTCCTGATCAACTTTTAGCTGAATGGTTTGTTAAGTCATTATTACCTTCCATTACAGAAGATGTGGCAAAGGGAGGAGTCGTCACTGAAGAGCAAGTTATTGCTCGTGCGCAATATTTAGACTTGATTTATACTCAATCTGGCACGCTCTATGATAAAATCCCTCACTCTCCCAGGCCGGAATTTTCCATTCCTCCTCCTCCTAAATCAAACAATGACTCTCATGCCGGCGATGGCATGATTGGTACAATAGATATGAAATCAACAAAGGCTACATCTAAAAAGGCCCGTAAGATTTCTGGTCAAAATGCAAAAGAAGAACTTCTCGCCTCGGAAGTAAATGCCGTCTCAACTAATAAAGGCAAAGAAAACAAGCAATGAGGAGGCAAGAAGAAAAACAAAGGGAAGAAGAAGAAACATGAGGAATCATCACCTGAAAAAATATTCTACAAACCCTTCTGGAGATAAGAAACCAGATCGTCCATGTCTTATATGTGATGACGATCATTGGACAAGAGATTTTCCATATAAAGCTGAGCTTAGAAAATTCTTCAAGAATTCGAAAACCTCAGCGGTATTAACTGATTCGTTTCCAAATCCAGGAATAAATCTGGTTGCCAGTGATAATGCTTCCCCGTCCCAAGTGTTGATGTTGTCGGTTTTGAAACAACGAAATGGTGCTTTGATAACGACAAGGAATAAAAATTACGGGAATCCATAGCTATCGAACAACAATGATAAATATCCACCTAGTAGTTCGACAATAACTTCGACAGAAGTTGCGCCACCCATCATTCCAGAGCTAACAATAAAACCGCCAAAGGGAGTAGTACACAAGTCAACATTTAATCCTCATGCCAGAGCAACACAACATTATATATAGTGGAAGATCTGGCCCAATTGCCATCTGCTATGTCGACACTTGAGGTACTGCAAAATTGCCCCTCCCAAAAGCAGGCTTTATTATCGCCAATAGGTGGGAATGACCCAAAGGATTCTTGTATCCTTTAATCACAAAGGATATGATCCTTAGTTACCAGCTCAACTAGCTTTCCCCATTCAAGTGAAAGCCCTCAACAAAATTGTTCATCGAACAATTATTGATGAGGGGGCATCTACAAGTATTATGTCGATGAGTTGCTGGAAAACTTTAGGATCTCCAACCTTGTCGCGATCTTCGACGACATTAAAAGAATTTGATGGATGAACATATACCCCATATGGGATTTTAAGTAACTTGCAAGTTGAACTGGGGGGAAAAACAGTAGAAATGGATGTCAAAGTAATCGACGGAAACCTTGATTACAACATCCTACTGGGAAGGCCCTGGATATATGCTATGGCTGCGGTTGTGTCGACCTACTTAGGAAGATTGCATTTCCTTTTCAAGGAGGAATTACAATCGTCGACCAACAAACATTTCTCCCCAATAGTTCCCAAGTTACGGGAAGCATTCAGATGATCCATGGAAGCCCCCATTCGCTTCAAAATATCGGAGTAGGCCTACTAAAAGACCCTATATTAATGGGAACTTTTTCTCTCCCGCCTCCAATGAATTTGGCGGAAGTGGCGACGGTAGGAACCTGCAATATGATATCTTCTATTCAAAATATCTCAGAAAATGATATTAACATGGATCATCTGCAGGTATTGCCTCCAAGCCCAATAGAAATATTGTAGCAATCAATGTTTTTGGCATGGGAGGCATACCCGAATCAATGTTCATCAAGCGTTTGGATAGATAGGTCTAAGGAATATGGCACCCCTTCAGATCCTTGGTTGCAAGTGCATTACACCAAAGAAGGAATTGTTCAGTCAATGACAATTGACGGGGCACCATGGGAAAATTACCACCATCGTTCCCATCTTCCGGATTGTCAAGAAGATACTCTTGATGACCTTCATCATCCTTCAGTTTTTGATTTCCTATCAAATACTATAAACATGGTGGGTTCTGAGCGAAACTTGTCCAATATCGAAGAGACTATCGCCATAAATATCTCGACCAAAACAGATGTTGTAGAGAATATTTATGTTGGAAAATGTTGTTCTCCTTCAGAACTGGAAATATATAACGCTCTTTTTCGTGAATTCAGAGATGTCTTTGCTTGGTCGTATGATGAAATGCCAGGCATTGACTCGAATATCGTTGAACACGAAATCAAGATGTATCCAGATGTCAAACCGGTACGACAACGGCTACGGCAGGTGCACCCCAAGAAAGCCGCTGCCATCAAGGTAGAAGTTGAGAAACTTCTCCATGCTAGTTTTATTTACCCGGGTCCACTAACCGATTGGGTATCAAACATTGTTCCTGTGATGAAAAAACAAGGAACGATTAGAGTGTGCATCGATTATAGGGATGTAAATCAAGCTTGTCCAAAGGAGAACTACCCTACACCCTTCATCGACCCGATAATTGATGAATGCATCGGATGCGAAATATTTTCATTTATGGATGGACTTTCTGGGTATAATCAAATAAATATCCGACCATAGGACTAGTCGAATACTGCATTTATATGTGAGTGGGGAACATTCGTGTACCACAAATTACCTTTCGGTTTAAAGAACACAGGGGAAACATTTCAGAGGGCAATGAATTATGCCTTCCATGACATCAAAAACATTATTCAACCATATCTCGATGACCTTCCAGCTCATTCGTGAAAGCGGACCAATCATCTGGAGCATTTGAGAGTGATATTTCTACGTTGTCAACACTACAAGATACAACTCAATCCACATAAATGTGTGTTCTGTGTCAGTTCTGGTCGTTTACTTGGATTTGTAATCTTAAAGGACAATATTTGTCTTGACCCATGTAAGGTTCACGCAATCATAAATTTGCCTCCACTTTCAAATTTGCTTCAGATTCAGAAACTCCAAGGGAAAGCAAACTTTCTGAGGAGGTTTATTCCAAATTACGCCGAACTTGCTAAAGGTTATACACGTCTATTGAAAAAAGAAGTACCCTTCATCTGGGATCAGGTCACGCAAGCTTCCTTTGATGCTTTAAAAGAATCCCTAATGAAAACATCATTAATGTACGCTCTTGATTATCAAAAAGACTTTAACTTGTATCTGGCTGCAGTGGATACAACCATCGCAATGGTTTTAGTTCAAGAAGAAAATGGAATTGAACATCCTATATATTATTTAATTAGAAACTTAAATGATACAGAAAGCAAGTATTCCTATGTTGAAAAGTTGGCTCTCGCAGCTGTTCAAGCAATACAGAGATTTCGACACTATGTCCTCTTTCGAAAAACTACCATTTTGTCACATTGCAACCCCATGACTTATATATTGTCGCGACAGTTGTTGGGGTGCAAATATTCAAAATGGATAGCAATTCTTCAAGAGTTTGATCTGGAATTGGTAAAATCCAAATCAAAGAAATCCCTGGTTTTCGCGGAATTACTATGTGATATACCATCTTTGTCCAATGATGAAACATCCAAAGAAACCATCGTGGATGAATCCTTGTTTCTCATATCTTCAATCAATCCGTGGTATGGAGATATAATCATCTATCTCCAAACACAAAAATATAGGTCTAATACCTCTCGCTTGGAACAAAAACGTATTTGATACCAATCAAAATACTACATGATTGTCGGTGATACACTTTACCGTCGTGGTGTCGATACAGTTCTGAGGAGGTGCCTCACCCATGAGGAGGCCGAAAAAGTCCTGAATGGTTTCCATTTAGGTGCATGTGGGGGGCATCAATCTGGTTACGCTACTGCGCAAATTTTTTTACGATCAGGATACTTCTGGCCAACAATGTTCAAAGATTGCATAACCGCAGTCAGAAGTTGCCATGCATGTCAAATTTTCGATAGAAAAACTAGAAAACCACCCGCACCCCTACAACCGATAGTTGTTGTTGGGCCATTCGCGAAATGGGGCACTGATTTCATGACATGTAACCCCACCTCGATCGGGGGGCATGGGTATATCATAGTCACAGTAGACTATTTTACCAAATGGGCCGAGGCGATGCCTATATTAGATAGCATCGGTGAAACAACTGCCCTTTTTTTTTCAATCATGTAGTCACTAGATTCGGCATTCCACAGGCTATAGTCACAGATCATGGATCGCATATTCGCAATCACATGATGGTCGAATTGGCTGCCAAATTGGGGTTGTCCCACGACAACTCTACTCCATATTACTCGCAGGCCAATGGAAAAGTTGAAGCAATCAACAAAGTCCTGAAGTGGATGCTGCAAAGGATGATTGGAGTCCACAAAAGGAGTTGGCACTTGATCCTGTACTCAGCCTTGTGGGCATACTGAACATCGGTAAGGAATGCAACCAGGTTTACACCTTTTCAACTGGTGTATGGCCTAGAAGCAATCTTACCAGTTCAATGTGAAATCTCGTCCCTCAAACTCATAGTTGACCTTCTCCTCGAAACTTCAGAAGAGGAGCCTCGATTCTTGGAACTAATCCAATTGGATGAAACGCGTCGTGATGCCACTTTGGCTAACGAAGCCCATAAGAAACGAGTCAAGGCGTGGTTCGAAAAAAGTGTCAAACCCCGTGTCTTCTCAGAAGGTGACTTGGTCTTACTTTACGACCAGGAATCCGATAAATTGGGAGCAGGTAAATTCAAGTCTTTGTGGATGGGCCCCTATATTGTTAAGTTTGTATTAGCAAAAGGATCCTACGAGTTAATGGATTATGACAGGATTCCACTGGTGCAACCCCGTAACGGGTTGTACCTTAAGCGTTACTACGCATGATTCATTGTAGTAACCCATATGCTTTTGTTACATTTTTGTTTTCTCTAAGGGTAATTGCTTTGGTCAAGTAATCCACTTTTTACATTTGTCGTAGATGTTAAACCTATTGGAATCTTTTGATCCAAGCGGCGAGTTAGTAAGTTTTAGAGGGGTATGTATTGGTCGGTCAACAAATAACATCGCTGGATATAGTGCGTTGATAGAACTTCTCTTTGACGCCATCACACATGGCATAAGCCAACTTGTCGTCAGGCTAGAGTCACAACTCGTCATACTACAACTCACTGGTATCTACTCCGTCCGAAATCCAGCTATCTATTGCATGTTCCTAAGGGTCAAGATTTTGGAAAGGCAATTTTATTTTATTCAATATCAACATATTTCCATAAACTTAAACACATTAACAGTCTCATTGGCAAATTATGTGTTAGATAGACATTCGCAACATTTATAAAAAGAAGCATTTGATCAATATTTGCATCAGGATCATGTAACTTAACCAAAATAAAACTCTGAAAATCAAAAATATATATATAACTGTTTATGGTTTACATATAATGTTCTGTAACCAAGACAAAATTGGTCAGATGACCCAAAACTCAAAACACTAGGGGGCACCCTAGTTTAATGATGCTGGTGATAACAAGTCACCACCTGTGCAATCATGCGTAAAAGCCTAGTCCATCGACTCGGCACGCTGGTAGTATGTCGCTACAACCTCAGAGGTAGCTCGTCAGTCCTCATGTTCAGAATGCCAAGAGTGAGGCCTTCAACCTGATCCTGCAATGCTGAAAGAGTCTCAGCCACATCAAGGTTGTGAAGGATAGCCCTTCCCACAGCCTCTCCTGCTGGAGCAGCAGCGGGCACTCTCAGGCGTACTACTGGCCGAACTGGTCCAACATCTGCGTGAGCACATGAGTTTTGATTAGTCCTGATAGAGGAAAGCACAAGAAAATTATAAAGAGAAAAGATAAACAGAGATATGGTCAAAGAATTTACTGATGACACCCCACTACTCGCCAGCCGACAGTACCAAATTCGGGTCACCCTGGAAATCCATACCAGCATATGGATACTCGGAAAGTACCATCTCATGATGATTGAACCACTCAAAGAAAGTATCAGAAAAGGAAACCTGGGACTGACCAACATGTCTGGCAATAAGGTCAACCCATCTCTACATCCGTGGCTCAGTCAGTGGAGGTAAACCAAGTGAAACATACTACGGCTGCATTAGCGAGATCTTTTCCAAGGCGAAAGTGGTCAAGGTAGAACCATACCCAAAGTTCTTCAATCTTTCATTTTTCACCTTGGTCAGTTGTTCTTTCATCACAGAGAGTACTGGATCACACCAGTTGAACACCTTTGGTTCAAGGCATTCCAAAGCGTACTACATATAAGACCTGTTGGCCACAAGAAGAGCCACACGACCAGCCAGTCTAGCAAAAGTGAACAGAATGGTCCTCAAGGACCTGATAGTGACATCTCGGATATTGATTTTTCTGTCCTTACTCGACTGAGATCCCTCCCTACAATACCTGCGAATGTAATCTCTCACGGATTCACCCCCACGGGCTGAACCTGATAATGAGATAGGGGCACATCGCCTCGATAAGCCGGTTAAAAAATAGATGTCCACGACAGTCAAGGGGATGGAATTGCCCCTAATCTGGAACACCTGGGTGGTAGGATCCCATGCATCGAGAAAATATTGCAACAAGTTGATTTGTTGCCTCATGCTAGAGATGCGGAAAAACTTGAACATGCCACAGTTCCGCAGTGCATTTACTGTAACCGGATCATGTAAAGCAAGCATGTCCTCTTCTTCATGCTCACGTTCTCGCCATGTAACAGGAATTTTGATCCAATGAATCTCTGAAACAAACAAGAGAAGAGTCAGGATCCTGGTTTGGTGAAAAACAGGAAAACATTTCCATGAAAAACTGTGCATAAATTTCCCTCTTTGCCCCCATCACACCTAGAGCAGTGTTCTGGGTGGGATGCATGCTGACTGGCTAATGGCAAAGCCATCATGCATCGTACCTTTCGATATAGAAGAGGTGCGATGGAGCCAGGGTGAGTTTTTCAAACCCCAGAGGCTGAGAAAAACCAGAAAACATGCTCAGAATTCAAAAAGGAAAGGATGAAACTGAAGAGCTCATGTTTAGCTCCTACCTGGTCCAGACGGTGCCTAGAATCGTCCATAGAATCTCCTGGAATCATCTAGTGAAATGGCCTTCTATGGGGTGTGATGAGCAAGAATAGACAAATGGCAGAGACATTTTGCAAGGTGGATGATCATGGAATCTTCCAAAAACTTCTCCTGTGACACTTGCCTCTCTGAATTCACCTAGGGATGAGTAAGAGATCATGAAATTGTTGGAAATAATACTGAGAGGGGGGTGAATCAGTATTATCAAATTCTTTTCAATATGCCTTCCAGATTTATACTTTAATTTATTCTTCAGATATTGATCATTAATTTCTATGTCAATGCAATATAATAATGAACAAGAACAAGAAAAATAGATGAGCACACCAAAGAACACCATATATAAGGTGGAAACCCAATGTGGGTGAAAACCACTTGCTGCAATATGTCTCTATCTTCTTTCAATTAGAAACTTCTTTTACAAGGATTTTGTACTGGTGCAGTCCTTTACCAGTACGCAGGCTACAACCTGCAGAGAGCTACAACTCTCTCTCGTTTTCCAGTCTCTCCTGGAAGGGAGCTACAACCCCCTTTGCTCTTTTACTTCTTTAGGGACCATGTTTCATTAATTTTCAAACTGGATCTAAGAAGATCAAATAATCATCAAGTACATGGAAATCACCCAACTTCTCAAAATGCTGTAAACAGAAAATTAATACCAGAAATCTAAACCCAGAACTCTGCAGCAATAGATAAAAGATAGCCAACAAATGTTTCAAGATAGGTCTGCAACTTCACCAATAGTGGCTTGCGAATACCCGCAACTCTTCTATGTCTAAACTGCACAGATCCGCACCTGGTCGGTCTACTGCTCTGTGTATCTGTGCACCACTCGTTCTGCTACCCTGCGTAGCTCTGCTCAGATCCGAACCTGCACTGTCCGACTGAAAGCGTACCTCCACAACTTATTCTTCTGTTTCCCTGCGTACCTCCGCATTGTGCCTTCTTCTGGACTGCATACCTCGCACTGCGTTGCATAACCCCGCACTGTGCCTTCTCCTGTGCTGCGTACCCCGCACTCACGCCGTGGATCGCCTGCGAACCTCTGATTAGGGCCAAATTAACAGTCTTCCAATGTGCCACAGGCAGTCAGATCCACAGATCTGATCATGCGCCCGAGAGATCACAACTTATCAATAGATTCGCCTTAAGTTTTCTCCTTGATTTAGATCTAGCTTTTAAAGCCAATCACCCAAAATTTCAAATCTTAAGATATTCAAATTTCACAAGTGTCTAGCCAAGTGATCTCTTTTCCTTTTTATAGGCAAGCCCTTATTCAAACCATGGGACAAAACTATCGAAAACCAATACAAGGGATCCAAACAGGGGTTCAAATAATTTAGATCCTAAACCATGGGCCAAAACCATAGAATCGTGAACAACGAGCTAAATACCAAGGGCCAAACATAAGAAACCCCATGTGAGCACGCTTCTCTGCATTGGAGTGAGTGAACTGGGGGACCGCACCTTATGAACAGATAACCTGCGGGTCCGCACCTTTTGAACGATGCACCTGTGAACCTCTTATTTTCCATCATTTTGAGAGCCTGAACATAATTTTGCCACTTGAGTGAGCTGCCATCAAGTACAACGCCTATACCATAGAACCAAACCAGAATCATAATGCCAACAATCTCCCCCTTTGGACTTGATGGCAAACTCAAGATCCTCAACGTCATTCTCCCCCTTTGACATCAAGGGCAAAGGGTTATGCTCCCCTTGAGAACATGCTCCCCCTGACTATAAACTAGATCTGCAAAAGGAAAGAAATTTCTTCAAGAAGAACCATAATCCACTAAACACCATAATTGACCATGAAAGAGATAGAGACATATTGCAGCACTATTTAGATCAGCATCCATGATCTCCTTCTTTACTTCTCCAAAATCTTCTACCATAATGGAAACAATGCATTATATGCTCCCCCTGAACCTGTGCCATTCGATCTTCGACCAATCCGCAGCCTAGCAAATGTATGCGTATACCCCATATGAAACTTGTGTATAACAATCTCTGAAATAGATGAGATTCAACAACAGGATGATGCATCAACAACCCCCAGCTTTTGCCTGAGGTATTCAAAGGTCTCCCTGGGCAATGGTTTGGTGAGTATATCAGCAACTTGTTCCCTCGAAGGAACATACTCCAACTTGACCTTTTGTTCAAGCACTTGTTCCCTGAGAAAGTGATACTTGATCGGTATGTGTTTGGTTTTTGAATGCATGACTAGGTTCTTTGAAATGCTAATTGCACTTGTATTATCACACAAGATGGAGATAGGTGGAGTACAAGTGATCTGAAAATCCTGCAAGGTCTGCATCATCCAAAGGAGTTGAGTGCAGCAAGATGCAACAGCCACATATTCTGCTTCAGCTGTAGATAAAGCAATCGAACTCTATTTCTTGCTGAACCAAGATACTAATCTGGAACCCATAAAGAATGCACCACTTGTGCTCTTCCTGTCATCCATGCTTCCGGCCCAATCTGGATCTGTATAAGCATGAAGTGTGAGATCTGTATCTCTAGGATACCATAAGCCATAGTTTGAGTTCCTTGAAGGTACTTGAAAATTATCTTCACTACCTGAAGATGAGTTTCCTTTGGATTTGCCTGAAATCTTCCAACTATTCCCACTGCATGCATGATGTCTGGTCGGGTACCTGTCAAATAAAGTAGACTTCCAATCATAGATCTGTAGGTTGGTTGATGCACTACTTTTGATTCATCATTTGCACTGAGGCTACATCCTGTGACCATGGGGGTACATACTAGTTTTGCATCTTCCATGCCATATTTCTTCAAAATCTGCTTGAGATACTTGGTTTGAGACAAGAAGATCCCACCTTCATTTTGTTGGATTTGCAATCCAAGAAAATATGTCAGTTCTCCAAACAAAGACATTTCGAATTCTTTCTGCATCACCAAGGCAAATCTTTGACTCATAGCTTCTTCATTGCTGCCAAATATAATATCATCTACATACACAACAAGTATTAGCAATTTGTCATTTTCAATTTTTATATAAAGATTGCTATCTGTTGATCCCTTTGAAAAACCTTGTTGATGAAGATATTTGTCCAAACGGTAGTACCAAGCCCTTGGAGCCTATTTCAGACCATAGAGAGCCTTTTTTAGTCTGTGTACAAGATTTGGATCATTCCCAAGGATGAACCCATCTGGTTGCTCAATGTGCACTTCTTCTTCTAAGTCTCCATTCAGAAAGGCTGATTTTAC
Source organism: Pinus tabuliformis (assembly GCA_031772625.1). NCBI lineage: Eukaryota > Viridiplantae > Streptophyta > Pinopsida > Pinales > Pinaceae > Pinus > Pinus tabuliformis. Next base: position 344,522,776 of record CM062819.1, on the reverse strand, counting down.
GTCCATTTGAAATACTTTGAACTTTTGAAAGCTTGAGAGAGCAAGGAACATTCAGATGGCCTCAAGTCTAGCAACGAGAGAAAAAGTTTCTTCAAAGTCTATTCCTTCTGGTTGAGCATACCCTTTACAAACAAGTCCGGCCTTATTTCTAATTACTTCCCCATTTTCATTCAACTTATTTTTGAAGATCCATTTTGTCCCTATGACATTCTTATATTTTGGTCTAGGAACCAACTCCCAAGTGTTGTTCTTTTCGATCTCATCAAGTTCTTCATCCATTGCCTTGACCCAGCATTCATCTTTGCATGCCTCTCTTACATTTTGTGGTTTAGTGGAGGAGAGTAATGCCAAATAGCTTGAGGCTTCTGTAATTGTTCTTCTTGTTTGTACACCTGCCTCTTTCTGCCCCAAAATCTGAGATTCTGGATGATTCTTCTTAACGTACCTGGATGGAGTCTTTTCTTCTATCCTTATCTGTTCCTCTGGTGCCTCTTGAGGTTCTTCTTCATCATCAATCTGATTTGGAGAGTAGTCTTCATCTTCTTCGATATTTTCATAATTTACTTGCCTAGGAATGTATCCTTTTTCATCAACCACTACATCAATGCTGTCAACAATTCTTCCAAGTCTTTTATTGTAACACTTATATGCTTTGCTGTGGGGAGAATAACCAAGGAGAATGCCTTCATCTGCTCTAGGTTCAAGTTTTCCAAGCTGTTCATCATTATTCTTAATATAGCATTTGCTTCCAAAAATTTTGAAATGATTTACCGATGGAGTCTCACCATACCAGAGCTCATGAGGAGTTTGAGTGCTATTCACTCGGACATTTGTTTTGCTGAGAATAAAAACCGCAGCAAAAGCAGCTTCACCCCAGAAGGTTGCGGGAGTCCCAAACTCATCAAGCATAGCACGAGCCATTTGTTGGACTGTTCTGTTCATCCTTTCCACCACTCCATTTTGTTGAGGAGTCCTAGCTATAGAGAATTCCCTTCTTATTCCATGTTCTTCACAGAAATCGAAAAATTCATTTGAGGTAAACTCCCCACCTCTGTCGGACCTGAGGCACTTAATTTTGTGATCTGATTCGTTTTTAGCCAAGGCTTTGAAAGATTTGAATTTTTCAAATGCTTTGTCCTTGTGTTTCATAAGTCCCAACCAAACCATCCTAGAGAAGTCGTTAATGAATAATATAAAGTATTCTTCTCCTCGAGGTGACCTTGTCCTAAATGGACCACATACATCTATATGGACTAGTTCAAGAGGCGTGATGGCTGATCCTTCCTTCTCAGGGAAGTTAGTTCTGGTTTTCTTACCAAACTGACATGATCTGCATATGGTGTTGTCTGGAATTTTGATATCTGGAAGACCACGAACTTCCTGGTATTTGCATGCTTTCCTTATTTATGAAAATCTTAGATGCCCCAACCTCTGGTGCCATAACCAATGTTCATCATCTTTGCTCAAATAGCATTGTTGTTGTCCTTCTTCAAATATGTATAGATTATTTGGAGTTCTTCTGCCTTTGATCACTGTTTTTCCTGTATCAAGATCACGAACACTACATCCATTTGATCGAAATATTACCTTTGTTCCTGGATCGCACATCTAACTGAAACTTAGTAGATTATGCTTCAAGCCATCAACATACAAAACATTTCCAGCTTTGACCTTTTCTTTCAACTGAGAAGTGCCTTTTCCTTTTATGGCTGCAGGGGTATCATTTCCAAAAGAAACTTTCTTTCCCTTTTCTAAAGTAGCATATGGTTAAAAATTTTCTTTATCACCTATCATATGCTTCGAACATCCGCTGTCGATGTACCATCAATTTTCATGTCCTTCTACATAAAATGCTATCCCACATCTTTCTGTTTGGGGTTACTTTATTCTCCATGTTCTGGTGCTTGAGGCTTGTTCCTTTGTCTGCCGAAACCTGCTCCTGCTTTCAGAATCTTCATGACCGAAGTTATTACAAATAGAACATTCAATTTCATTTTCAAGGGCAGAAAAGTTGTTATAGATCCTTTTCGTAATCCCAATCATACTTCTTTGTTTTTGAGCTTCTCTAGTCATGATTGTCTTATAAGCAACACATTGAGCTGCTTTGTGACCAAATTTATGGCAAGAGAAACATTGGCCATTGAAGAAACTTCTGCGATTATCAAATCTCCCAGCCAAATTATTGTAATTTCTATTGTCATCCATTCTTGAAGCAAATTGAGAAGTTTTTACCTGTGGATGGTTGTAGCTTTTTTTCACCCTTAAGATGGATTGCCTCTGGTTTACCTAGTAGTCTTTGTTTGTTCTTGATGTAATTCATCCCTGCCTTGCCTGGTGATCTCCGTTGGGCTTTTGCTCATTCCTCCTTGCTGCATCAAGATAACTCTTTGAGGTGGATGCTTGATATGTTTCTCCATGATAACCCAGACCTGTCTTGATTAGTGGAAAACGCTGTACATTGATAATCTCATCCAAATTTTCAGATCCTTTAACAAATTTAAGATTAAGAGCATTTGTTTTCTCAATTTATTTTCTAAGGCCAACAATTTCACATTCTAACTTCTCAAGAGATTTTTCTTTTTCATCAAGTTGGAATTGCAGAGTATCAATGATCATATCTTTTTCTTCTAAACATATTTTGAGTCAAGAAATCTCTTCATAAAAACCATCTACATCTATAGCGTCCATGTAATCATCATCTTCAAAGGCCATTAAAAGTTTATAATCATTACCTCGTTCATCTTCGTCACTATTTGATAGGCCATCACTGTCTTCATGAGTGTAGTAACTTTTCTTAGTTGCATTATGTTTCTTGTTCCATCTAACAGGTTCCTTCCCTTTGTCAATCTTATCCTTGTGAGGACATTTCGCAGCATAGTGACCAACTCTTCCACAAGAAAAGCATTTGAAAGGTAACTTACCTCGGAAACGACCAGTACCCCGTTGAAGATTTCTGACAAAATTTAATTCTTCTTCTTCTTCTGACACGTGTCCTGACTCATAGTACTCTCCTTTGCCTGAAGCCTTGAAGGCAGCTTCTCTCCTGTCTGATGGACCTCCTTTCCTCATTTCATAAGCAGTTATAATTCCGTGCAGCTGTGACATTTTAAGGCTTTGTAGATTCTCTTTTTCTTCTATTGCAGAAACTTTAGATTCAAACCTAGGGGACAAAGATCTTAGAACTTTTTCAACCACAACAACCTCTTTTATTTCTTCATACAATTAACAATCTCATCTACATGAAGAAAATAGTTAGCCACACTTTCATCATTATATATCTTGAGATTTTCATACTGAATTCTGAGGGTTTGAAGTTTTTCTCGTTTTACCTAATCATCTCCTTCATAGCTCAGAACAATCTTGTCCCATATCTCTTTTGCGGATTTAAACTGCATTACCTTAATAAATTCTGATTGAGATAGGCATCCTAATAGAGTATTAACTGCCTTTGCATTTGTTTCATATTTCTTCTTCTCAACCGGATCTGTAGGAGTTGCTCATGGCAAAGTATACTCTGTATCTATGATATCCCAGACTTCTGTACCAAGAGATTGAAGATAGGCAGTAACTCTTACCTTCCAATAAACGAAGTTTGTCCCATCAAAAATCGGTGGCCTGATTGATGCTTCCCTCTCGTAGTTGCTCATGATGAAAGATCTTTCTTCAAGCGATCAAGCTTCTTCTAAAGAACCTGCTCTGATACCAATTGTTGGAAATAATATTGAGAGGGGGGGTGAATCAGTATTATCAAATTCTTTTCAATATGCCTTCCAGATTTATACTTTAATTTATTCTTCAGATATTGATCATTAATTTGTATGTCAGTGCCATATAATAATGAACAAGAACAAGAAAAATAGATGAGCACACCAAAGAACACCAGATATAAGGTGGAAACCTAATGTGGGTGAAAACCACCTGCTGCAATATGTCTCTATCTTCTTTCAATTAGAAACTTCTTTTACAAGGATTTTGTACTGGTGTAGTCCTTTACCAGTACGCAGGCTGCAACCTGCAGATAGCTACAACTCTCTCTCGTTTTCTAGTCTCTCCTGGAAGGGAGCTACAACCCCCTTTGCTCTTTTACTTCTTTAGGGACCACGTTTCATTAATTTTCAAACTGGATCCAAGAAGATCAAATAATCATCAAGTACATGAAAATCACCCAATATCCTTATACAATCAACCAATGAATCACCCAACTTCTCAGAATGCTGTAAACAGAAAAGTAATACCAGAAATCTAAACCCAGAACTCTGCAGCAATAGATAAAAGACAACCAACAAATGTTTCAAGATAGGTCTGCAACTTCACCAATAGTGGCCTGCGAATACCCGCAACTCTTCTGTGTCTAAACTGCGTAGATCCGCACCTTCTCGGTCTACTGCTCTGTGTATCTCTGCACCACTCGTTCTCCTGCCCTGCGTACCTCTGCTCAGATCCGCGCCTGCACTGTCTTACTGACAGCGTACCTCCGCAACTTGTTCTTCTGTTTCCCTGCGTACCTTCGCACTATGCCTTCTTCTGCACTGCGTACCTCGCAGTGCACCTTCTTCTGCACTCCGTACCCCCGCATTGCGCCTTCTCCTGCGCTGCGTAGCCCCGCACTCACGCCGTGGATTGCCTGCGAACCTTTGATTAGGGCCAAATTAACAGTCTTCCAATGTGCCACAGACAGTTAGATCCATAGATCTGATCATGCGCCCGAGAGATCGCGACTTATCAATAGATTCGCCTTAAGTTTTCTCCTTGATTTAGATCTAGGTTTTAAAGCTAATCACCCAAAATTTCAGATCTTAAGATATTCAAATTTCACAAGTGTCTAGCCAAGTGATCTCTTTTCCTTTTTATAGGCAAGCCCTTATTCAAACCATGGGACAAAACCATCGAAAACCAATACAAGGGATCCAAACAGGGGTTCAAATAATTTAGATCCTAAACCATGGGCCAAAACCATAGGATCATGAATGACGGGCTAAATACCAAGGGCCAAACATAAGAAACCCCACGTGAGCGCGCTTCTCTGCATTGGAGTGAGTGAACTGGGGGACCGCACCTTATGAACGGATAACCTGCGGGTATGTTCGCACTTCCTGGATGGCGAACTTGCGGGTCCGCACCTTTTGAACGATGCACCTGTGAACCTCTTATTTTCCATCATTTTGAGAGCCTGAACAGAATTTTGCCACTTGAGTGATTTGCCATCAAGTACAACGCCTGTACCATAAAGCCAAACCAGAATCATAATGCCAACAGAAATCTCCAAGTGGAACCAAGAACTATTAGTGGAATGACACTAATAAAAAACCCAGAGCTGACTCACACCCTTGCAAGAAATCTATATATGGATCCCACATCTATGAGATCTAGAGGCTGGAATTTTGTATATTGTAAGGAAGTGCTATTGGTTTGTTGAGAAGAGACATTGCATTGTTGGGTGATTTTCTTGTTCATGAGGTGAAGAGGGCTTCTACAACTGGGAGGATGATGTTGGATCAGAAAGCTAGGTTGTAATCCTCTCTTACATTACTATTAATAAAGTTCTTTGATTTTTCTTCCATATGATCTTGTATTTGTGAATCTTATTTTTTATGAATGCAATTATATGGTCATTGTGTTTCTGATTCTGCATTGTTTGTGATGTTTTAGATAGAGATTCTTTGATAGTTTGCTGTTACTTTGACTCTATAGGTACCCTTTGAAGTGGGACAAGTGGGAGAGGAGTGGCAAATTCTATCAAGGAAAGGAGAAATCAATCTAGGATCAAAGTGGAAGATCCAGGTTGGTCCTCTTTTCTTCTCTTCCATCTATCACACTTAAAGGAACTCTTCAAAAGCTTTCATTGTTTGTTTCTAAGATAGCTACTCATCTTAGTGGGACTAGCAGTTTGAATCGACACTAGCTTTCCCTGAAAAAAAATGGCGACTCCACTGGGGAACGAATAATTTGTTTTGTTTGTTTATTGTTTGCTTTATAAACTACAGAAGGAGCCTGAAGTTAGCCAACTAGCCTTCGAAACGCCTTTGTTATGCAATTGTGAAGTAGATAAATGCTGCTTCAGTCAATCTTTGGGTTGGATTATGAACTAAACATCCGACTTACAAAGCATCCTAAGTGCCCTTGTGGTAGCTCAGAACCTCATCATACCTTACCCTTATGTTTTGTGTTTATTGTCCATCATTACTCAGCCTAAATCACTGAACTTAGCTGCAAGTTTTGAGAAAAGCCAAGCTCAGTTTCGCTCCATGGCCCATCGCACTGTCTCTAACTATGCAACTTGGATGCATTGCATCTCCCATGTGTTGCAGGTGAGATGCATCCATGTTTCCCTGTGTTGCAGGTGCGATGATTGAGTGAACTGTTTTTCTTTTCTAAAATTTGGTTTTTCCTCCTTGATTTTAGCTTTATTCAGTAGTTTTGTTGTTCATGATCAGTACCTTCTTACTGAAACCATTTTCCTTCACATTATTTCAGCCTCCACCAGTTAGGAATTGTAAATGTTTTTATGTATTTGTCAATCATTTATAGTCTTCCTTTGTCGAAAGTAGCCTAATCGAACTGTTGTCTTTAATGCAAGTGTCGTAATTGTCATTTTGAATCGAAAGAAGAGTGTCTTAAAGTCTTCCTCTTCTAGATAGTTGATTGTACTTTCATCATTTGTACTTGACTTTGACATTATTAGTATTTCAAGTGTCGAAAACAATTTTAATTTCAAAATAAAAAAGTATCGTCTTAGTCTTCCTTTCATTTTTGAAAAGAAAAATTGTTAGTAATGCCGCTTTGAGAGAAAATAGTTCAGATCTATACTTAGCTCTCTTTTTGTCATTCACACATTAAGAAAGTGAAAAACAAATACATGCATGTGCATCTGCATTTTGACTACTTGTTAAATTTGGTTTAGGAAAGTGCATTTAGTGTGTGCTCTATGCTCTCTGCTGAAAGAAAATCATCATCTTCTTTCCTTTGTAGCTAGGATTTTCATTGCTAAAATAACATAAACGACTATTTATCATTTTAGATTGCATATTTAGGATTTTCACATCTACATCACGTGGTAAACCTTGAAAGACAAACTTCTAAGCAAGATCAACCATAAAATAAACCTCAATGAACATAAAAATTCTTTGGAACCTAACGCAACACATCTAGAAGTCTAGGCTAGAGATGTGTCCCGGTGTCGTAAAACCTAGTAACTATCGTTTTCATCATAGGTTGGGTGATTCCTCCTCTTTGAAATGACAAGTGCCAGTATAGACTTGTGCTCCCCATACCATCGAGTATATATTGGGAGACCACAATAGGCTGATAGCTTTTATCCTTAGGAAGCCATGTCTGCCACCCTATCGATCGTAATGCACTAAATGCAAAATTCGGGAAGATTGACTGTCATACATAAGTCCTTGGTAATTTCTCTATCATTTATCACCAAGGTGTATTTTGCAGTTTTACAATCGATTTGGTAAACCCTCTAGCTAGACTTCCAGAGTAGTCACTTTCATTCCTTTTCGACTCCTTAAAAGAAAAGGTCCATCTATGCACTTGTCACTTCAGGCTCATTAAAAATCGAAGGCGACTAGAGTCACCTTTAGCTTTTTCTCGACTCTTAAAAATTGAAAAAGAAATTTGTGTCCAAGCATCTTAAAATTTATTTTAAATGGAATAACATCCCTATTCCTACGTTGATCTAAGGTTAAGATAATGGAATCTACCAATAAAGGAATCCCCCTTGGAGGGAATCCTAGTCCTTTCTCCTCTTGGGGAGATATTGGTTCTCCATATATGGCTACATTGCCCCTTCCAGGAATCATAATCATCCTACCAGTATGGGTTTTCTCGACCTCTGTCATTCAAAACACCATAATTCCTCAACAATATAATCAGCAACCAGACGATACTAAAGTTACCCCTTCACCTTCTACTTCGTTTTTTTCTCCCTCCCCTTCTTCTTCTTCGCTGGGTGAAACTAGTGACACTAAAAACCAAGTAACTGAATAAGAAAGGGAAGGAGAAGAAGAAGAAGCTATCTAAACAAGGGAAAACCAAGGCATCATCTGACGAAAATCCGCAAACTAAAGTTTCCGAACCAAAAACTCCATGCGCAATATGCAAGGAGAACCATTACCATCGAGATTTCCCTTACATACCACAAATCTTGAGAGAATGGTCTCCCCAGTTGCACCATTTGATGTCATCAACCCCTGATAGTCAGGTTGACAGCACACCACCAACTAGTGAAAACGAAGTCAACAGACAAAAATGAAAAGTTAGAGCTCCATGTAGGTTATGTGAAGGTGATCATACTCTTCACCATTGTCCTTTTCTGGATGAAGCCAAAAGCATTTTGGATAACTGTCCTACTTCACCGTAGCAACTTCCACCTAGATACAAGAAACTCTTACCAAGTCCTTTGCTAGTTGAAAACCCGATTGACATACCTCAATTGTCGATCGAATTGCCTATCATTGAAAGTGAATCCTATGAGACCGTACCAGAACAAATTAAACTGGTCATGATGGCAGTTGATCCAGTCTTGCCTTCAGAAAATCCACCTGAAGATGATATAGTTTCCAAAGAGGATGAGAATAAAACCGTTCAAAGTCTTTTTGTCGATACAGAGTCTAATGAACTTGGGGGCAGTCCACCCATTCCTTCCCAATAGGAAGAGACCCCCCCAGTTCATGAAACTTATCCAAACATTTATCCGGTACCTCCTCCGAGCAGTCTAGTTGTTTTCTTTGATTGGAATCAACTAGTGAAACCCCGCGTTCCATCTAATGTACCATTCCAAATCATAGTACAGGTTTACAAAATGATCGTGTTTGGAACAATCATAGATGAAGGGGCTTCGATGAGTATCCTTTCCTCAACTACATGGAAAGCTCTTAGTTCACCATCGCTTTTGCCTGAAAAAATTTTTGTCAGGCTTCAACAAAGGAGCCAGTGAACCATTAGGGATCCTTCCAAAGTTGCCTATAAACTTGAGAAAGAAAACCATTCATTTGAATGTGATGATAGTCCAAGGTCCACTAGATTACAATCTACTCCTTGGATGTGATTATATATATAGCATGGAAGCCATTGTCTCCACATTCTCTCGAGTGATTTGTTTTCCACATGAAGGCAGACTGGTACAACTTGTCGACCAGCTTTCATTTCTTGGTTCAAACACAACTATAAATCAACCATCATCCCTAAATGGTCTCTTCGCATCAACAATGTCTCTTCCATTTTCATCCCATCCACCTAATTACCGTGAGTAGTTCGGTGAGTGTGATGAAGATTAGGGAGGATGCACCCTAGTCTGCTTTGGCAGGTGAACCCAGAGGAAAAGAGAGATTTTCTTGAAAGGTTATAATACTTGGACAGAAAAAAAATTCCCATATAGGTTATGTGATCAATCTAACGCGATTATTTCCTTTGTACGATTGTGAATGGAAGTGCAAAACATTCACCTTTGTACATTATGTGATTAGAAGCTCACAACAATCACCTTCGTCTATTTCGATGGATAAAGAAAAGCAAGAGTTTTTTGTCGGCCGATAGAAACAATCCTGCCTAACTGCAGGAACTTCCATTTGGTAACCTATAAACTCTCCTTTTACTAAAAGACCTGGGGGCATGCAAACATTTGCATGCAAGTGAAAAAGCAACCTTTGATTTTCTTAGATTGTAGGTTCTTAACCCTTTAACCTCGTAGCTCGGTTGTTTCTAGCTTACATAAAAAGGTCATGAGCACATGTTATAGTAGTGATCAAGCTCATTAAAAAATAAATCTACCAAGAGACATTATCAAAAGACATGTAAGAGCAATGTTCCCGTAAGGTTCAAGCTCATTAAAAAATCAACCTACACTGAGCACATGTTGGCACAAGGTTCAAGCTCATTAAAAAAATTAAAAATAAACCCGCCTTTGGTAAATAACCTTTGCGATCACTTTGCTATCTGCCTTTTTTGAACTTTGGTTGTGTTCCTTCCATCACCTCCACTTCATTTGCCCGACCATATGCTTCCACTAGATTTTTTACCCTTTTGAGGAACATCCGCAATGAGTGATTCTCATTGCCACCCTCTTCACACTGCCATGTTCTAAGAAGTTCCAAACTTACTTGGAGCCAGTTGCTACCCAGAAATATCACTCGTTCCTAAAAAAAAAGCTTCTTTTAAACTCTTTTTAGACTCGTTAAGTATAAAAATATTGTCGAGCTATTGGCCTTCACAGCTCATTAAAGTAAGGGGAATGCCATCCCTCTCATATATTTTAATATTTTTGGACTTGAGGGATCATTAAAAAAAAAGATCGAGCGCTTGTCTTTGTCGGCTCGTTAAAACTATCGAAAAGTCATCCCTTTCGTATTATTTTACACCTTTTATACTTAAGGGATTATGCCACGAAAAATGGCTGTTGGGCTCTCCTTTTCGTCCATTTTCAAACTCTCTAAATAAGAAAAGGACTGAGTTATCTTTGTTGTTAAACTCGTTAAAACAATAGCGACAAACTTGTCCACCTAGATAAGAACGAGTGTCACTGACGCTAGGCTCGCTAAACACAAAGTGACAGGTTTGCCCGAAGGGAAAATTATAGACCAAGCATATGTTATACTCCTCAAGCTTGTCAAAAATAGAGAGGTACTGGTCAGCGATGACTAGGGAAAATGGGAAGAAAACTTGAAGAACCCTATTGGTAGCAAGTCGCTCTTGAACATGACACTTTCACTCCATCATTGTGATTGAGTTGGGTTGGGTTTTTCTGTTCACCGTCACCATTGGTCTGCTGTGCCATCCATGGGGTTAATGCTACTAGTCCATATCAATGTTGCCAATATGTTCAGGAGAAGTCATATAGATAATTCACCATCCAGAAAACGTCTTATCCATTGCATTACATCCACGCTTCATTTTTCATGACCGCCATTCCTGAACCTCATATCATCAAATTCGTTTTCACCTCCACAAAAATCATTTCCTCTGTTTCGCATTGTAGATGTGGGATACATCAAGGCCCTCCTACGACAGGTCACTTCTTGTCAACATCAGCTCATTATCCAAGAAGTTGACTTGGAAACAACCCTTTCAGTGCTTTGAAGCTTGCATGCCTCAATGGAAAGTTTCTCACTTCCGGCGACAGGTTTACATCAATGACCTTCGACCGAAAGACTTTGTGTGGTGTTCAACATCGGCTCATATATTCACACCACATGAATTGTATTGTAGTACCTTGAGGGTCATCATCATTATCGGTGACTCCTCTCGCATCTGTTAACAACTTACATCATTGGCTGGTAATCAGGCGATGTCTTTCCATGTTCGACTTTAGAACATCTTTTCACATGGATCGACTTGTACAACGGGTGAAGATTGGATGAGTTTTGAAGACCCCGGATCTAGTTTCATCCATCTAAGCTACAATATATTTAGGAAAATAAAGACATCAATTGTACACAGAAGCTGCACAGATAGTCATCTAAGCTAGGGAAGATGACTCTTCGTGTAAAGAATCACCAGTCTGCAACAACAGACGATTGTCTGTACTATGTACATGAAAATGAATTTATAAAGCTGAGAATGGGAATGCCTACCTCAGCTAGATCATGAAAATATATGATGATGATTTATTTTATTGTATCTTATACATGTCACCCTCTACTGCAAATACCTCAGATCCTCATGAATAAAGCATTTCACCCGACATCAGAAGATTGATGACCTCATGCTTTAGGGAGCATCTGTTATAGACATATTTGGGCTCTGCAACCCCAAACTCATATGTCCATAAACTAAGGACTCTTTAAGTCTCTAAAAGTGTTTCTTCATACCCTAAAGGATCATAGTCAGTTGATTACATCATTTCCCACAAGTTCCACCTGAAAAACCACTCAGAACTGGCCAAAACTGGACCATACAGGCTACTCCATGGACAAGGTGTGATGCATACTGATTGCCTAACTGGCCAGGTCTGATGCATAATGAAATGGCCTTCTGTGGGGTGCGATGAGCGAGAATAAACAAATGGCAGAGATGGTTTGCAAGGTGGATGATCATGGAATATTCCAGAAACTTCTCCTGTGACACTTGCCTCTCTGAATTCGCCCAGGGATGAGTAAGAGGTCATGAAATCTCAAAGTGGAACCAAGAACTATCAGTGGAATGACACTAATCAAAAACCCAGAGCCGGCTCACACCCTTGCAAGACATCTATATATGGATCCCACATCTGAGAGATCTAGAAGCTAGAATTTTGTATTTTGTAAGGAAGTGTTGTTGGTTTGTTGTTAAGATACATTGCATTGTTGGGTGATTTGCTTGTTCATGAGGTGAAGAGGGCTTCTAGAACTAGGAGGATGATGTTGGAATAGACAGCTGGGTTGTAATCCTCTCTGACATTGCTATTAATAAATTTCTTTGATTTTTCTTCCATATGATCTTGTATTTTTTAATCTTATTGTTTATGAATGCAATTTTATGGTCAATGTGTTTCTGATTTTGAAGCGGGACAAGTAGGAGAGGAGTGGAAAATTCTATCAAAGAAAGGAGAAATCAAGCTAGGATCAAAGTGGAAGATCCTGGTTGGTCCTCTTTTATTCTCTTTCATCTATCACACTTAAAGGAACTCTTGAAAAGCTTTCATTGTTTGTTTCTAAGATAGATACCCGTCTTAGTGGGACTAGCAGTTCGAATCAACACTAGCTTTCCCTGAAATAGTGTTATTGGACTTCTTTGTGCATTTCTAGAGGGCCGTGTTGGCTATCTGGCCGATTTACTTATTTTTGGAGAGCAGTGTTGGCTGCGGTCTCTACAAGATATGAGGTTTCAACTGACAAGGGAGGTTGGTGTCTCTACTGGCTATGGGGTTTCAGCAGGCAAGGGAGGTTGGTGTCTCTGTGTACTACGAGGTTTCAATAGGTAAGGGAGGAAGCTTGATGGTTGTAGAAACAAAGCGCGTAGTTCAGGGAAGCTGGATGAGGCTAGGTCTCTTAGTAAAATGGCTAAGTGTGAGATTAGTGAAACATATGTAAACATTGATAGGACTTTACTGTGATCGCACATAGAATCTTAGTGACACAACGTAGACCATTGAGAATGCATAAGACATACTTTTCTTGATGCAAAAACCTTCGTGAAAAGAGTGCTTGAAGTGATTGTTAAACCTTGTCTATGTGATGAAAACCACTCATGTGCACATGCTTTCCCTTAAAGGAAAACAAAATTCCATTTGCATGACAAACAACAACCCCTATGCCCAAAGATGACACATGAAGCATAAATATGAGAACATGAACAAATCTTAATATCAATTTGGGGTAGCTTAAGATCATCAGCTTACCAACAAGTTACCAAGGATGATCGATCGTAGGATACAAGGTAGGCTCCCAAGTTTATATCCGAGCCAAAATTTTGGAGGGTGGTTGTAGCCGCTATAACTGTAGGAACATGCTCCATGCCTATAACAGTAAGATTAATGGTAGATTAAGTCTTGAACTGAAAGAAACCCTACAACCACTCTACATAGCCCCTCTAGATGTGTAAGCTAGATTATAGCATCGCCCAATATTGCCTCACATGAGATTATGGTATGCGGTACATGAATCATTTCCGAAAGGGCTGGTAGTATAAGGTTTTTTTGGTTAGCATAGACTAACTCTGAACCTCGATCTAAGCCCTTAAATCTAAAAAATGGTTTTGTTTCCGGGAATGTAAAGTAGCTACATGGGAATCTAGGAGATAATGGTTATGATTGGAAGTTCATGAAGCCTTAAGCGAGGATCACTGTGCTGATGGAAAAGTTAGTAAAGAAATATGCTACCTTTGTTGGGACGATGAATCTTAAAAGAGCCTCAACATCTTAAAGGAAAAAATTCTCATTGCGCTAATTCTAGTGTTTCTAAATTTGAAGAAAGAGTTTCACATCCATGTAGATGGGTCATGCATATATTTGAGGGCTTTCTTAGCGCATCTAGGAGAAGGGGATATTCATCACCCCATCGCATTTGCAAGTCGAAAGATATCTAAGGTAGAAATAAATTATTCCACAATGGAACATGAGGGCTTAGTTATGGTATATGCACTGCAAAAATTTAGGAATTACTTATTAGGCACACACTTCAAGATGTTCACGGACCATTCTACACTAAAATACTTGGTGAAAAAGCCTGTTTTGGGGAGGAAGATCTACTACTGGCTATTGCTATTCCAAGAGTACAATTTTGAGGTAATAGTTAAATGAGGACAATTGAACGTTGGGCTAGATCACTTGTCTAGAATTGAGAACAATGAAGAACCAACAAAAATTGAAGAAGGACTACCCAGAAGACTATTGCAAAGTGATGAGTTTTCGTTGAATCCACAAGTCACCTTGAAGGCCTTTGATAAGTGGGAAATTGAATTTGTGGCGTCATTAAATCCGCTAGGAATTAAGACTAGTGCATGATACATTATTACTACGATGGATTATCTAACTAGGGGGGATGAAGCATAACTGGTACAGGATTGCAGCGTAGAAACTGCTACACATTTCATATTTGGGTATATATTGTCAAGGTTTGGGTGCCCAAAGATCCTGATGAGCGAAAAAGGTTGAAATTTCTTACAGAACTTTATTGAAGCATTAATGGAGGAGTTCATATACATCATTAGAAAAAAATTCCTTATCATCCTCAGGTGAATGACACGGTTGAGGCTTTCAACAAAATTTTGGAGAACGCTCTGAATAAAGTATGCAACGTCAACACAAATGATTGGGATGTGTGCATACTAATAGTTTTATGGGCATACACGACTACTTGCAAGAAGTTAATAGGACAGACTCCGTTTAGGTTGTTGTATGGACAAGAAGATGTAATTCCTATGGAATACATAGTACCGAGTCTTTGGATTGTGACCGTTACAGATATGGCGAACAACAATATTATGGAGGAGAGATTGAAACAACTATTCGCGCTATAAAAAGATCAATTTCTTGTAGGATTTCAACAAAAAGTACACAAAGCCTGGGAAAAGGCATGGCACGATTGACATACCAGGTTCATGAGGTTCCATGGTAAGTTTAAGATGCATTGGCTAAGGCAATATGTTATCAGGGATATATAAGATGTTGGTGCAGTTCAAATCACGAAGCAGAATGGACAATTATTTGTTGGACGAATAAATGGTAGTAGATTGAAAATATACATGGACAATTCCGTTCTTGGGACTCCGCAATGACTATATGGATGAAGGAAACTATTAGGGCTAGAGGCAATTTGAAGGAAGCATGGGACTATAAAGTACTCTACCAAAGAAGGACTTTGTTGACGAGGGAAAGTTGCATGGTATTCAGGAGGATGGCACAACTGGAGGAAGCTGCAACGAAGAAGGGGTAATTGCACTACAGGGAAGGATCTGACAGTTTGTTCATAATATGACCATTTGGGTTGCTACAGTTGATTTGATAAGAAAATTTCCATTAAAAGGAGCAATACGAATGCATTTAAGGAGAATATCTCGACAAATATACTACTAAATTCTCATTCATGAGGAGGATCTGAAGGAGATAGAGGAGTTTTAATTTGAAGAAGGTTATAAATATGGCACCACATTCCACATTTAGACACTTTTCTTGTTGAGAATTTGAAGTGAAATTTTTCACCTAAGTGTGAGACAAGCGTTCTGCTGCATGTCTAGTGTAGTATTTTTTTAATCATCCTTAATTGACTCAGACTACAACATTGATTTTAAACCTAGGGTAGGCCTTGATGTTTCAATGGAGTTCACACTGTCTATACTGATACACTCCTGCCAAGCATAAAAAAGTGCAAAAAATCTGTAAAAGATTTCGCTGATCTAAATTGTTGAATCAAACCATGGCTGTAGATACAAAAAACAGTAGATACAGAATTAAATCACAACTCACATCTATTGAAATAAAGGCGCACCACACAAGAACTAACATCTATTCCAGTTGGTTACTATTACTCTATTGTTTAACTCTCTGTAACAACATAAGATAAATAGAAACAACAGTGAATGCAATCCACGATTTGTACAACAACAACAATAAACCATAAATCAATGAACCAAATTGAAATGTACGCTACCTAATCACTGCAATCCCTGCCAAAGAGGAGGGCCCTTCCTCCTCAATAGGGCATAGGAAGAACATAAAAAGTGATTAACGAATCAGTTGGAAAGTAACAAAATTACCATGCCAATTGATATTGAATAAGTTCAGGATTACAGAAATAGAGTAACGATACTCTTCTATATGTCATCTCCTAATACATAAAAGGTCGAGTCTTTTATAATTATTACAACCTAAAAATTAGAAAACAGATAAGTCATGAGAATCTCTTGATTCTCATATTGATAAAAAATAAAGAGGTTACAAGTTATTACTAAATAAATATACATCAGTTGCAACTGCTTGAGTCTTGTTGCCTCAAAAATAAACAATCCTACTCTTGACAATTGTTATGTAGAATAGTAACCACATTTCCAGCTTCGGTGCAACAACATTAAGCATATGGTGTTTCGGGATGACGCGACATAACTAACGACAGTACTGTTGATGTGACGGTGGATCCACACGAGGTGTAATAACATTCGATGTGTAACAACATCCAATGTGTAACAGCATTCTGTAACAGCAACAACCTGTAACATCACATAGTATATAACAACTATTTGTAACAACACTCAGTGTAAAGCAGCGATCTGGAACAACACTCAGGGTGTGACAACAAACCATTCTACCCTTTTCTTGCAGTTAATCCCTACTGCATGCCTACTTCATTGACGTGAGCCAACACCTAAATAAGATGAATTTCCCAAAATACTCCTTCAATGCTCTCCCAGTTAGCCACTAAAAGGAATGAAGCCTTGTATTATTCAGTAAAATATAAAAAAGTAACATGAAATTAAAATGGATTAAAAAGGTAAGAAAACAGAGAGTTTGGTCATATAAGGGCACAGGCTTGGAGGAAAGAAAGGTCAAAGGGAAAGAATGCACATAAAATAGGTAAAAAACCACATCCAACATCTCCCCCCAACTGAAGCAACTGCATTTCCCCATGCAGAATCTCAGTTCTTTCTACTGTGCCCCCAGTGGAAATCTGTGAAATTGTAGGCACCAATAGTATCATTGCCCAAATCTATGAATCCTTGATCAACCATTAACTCACATGGCCAAGATTCCTCTTCATAATCACATAATTGTTAATATGGCTAATACGCCTCCAATGGCAACCAGATAATAGGGAATTTGAACCTAAGGCCAATCAGGAACACCCCTAGTGTCAGCACAATCTGAGCATATTCCAACACCTGTGTAACAACAACCACGAAGTTCTTGTACTCAAAGTGGTCTCCTTCCTGCAATTCTGCGCTACAGTGCTTAGTGCGCTTAAGACATCCAACTAGCGCTTGGCTCCTCATGTTTGCAAACAAGTTGAGGCAGATCCTCACAATCCTCCCATGAAAGAAATGACACTCGCCACCATCCCCATGCTCACATGTTCCAACATCATATTGTGCAAGAACAACTCGCACAACAAATTCTGATCATCAAAATCACAGGAACAGAAAATTTCCAAGAAAGTGCAGGTTAAAGAACCCATATAGGACATGTTCTCACAAACTGCCCTTAACTGGAATAAATAGTAACCTTCTGATAGGAATATATGGTATAACGGGGACGATTTCTTGCATGCTAGCAGATTTAGAGCAAGGTCAAGGAGTTTTTTCCTATCAAACATCAGGTCAAAGACCTCCTGATGCAGTGGATGCAACTGTTCATCCTTTTTCTTCATAATTTCTTTATGCCTCCATGCCTCCTCTTCTCTTTCCCATTCTTCTTTTAAACATTTTTCTCTCAGGGAATCAATCATTATCTTGTGCATCTTAAGTGGAATCACTCCCTCCCACAGAGAGAGTGCCAGCTTCTTGGAGTTTTGCAGCTCCGCCAATATCAACATTTTCTCATAATGCCATCCTTCAACGAGACCTCACATTCCCCCATATGCGTCATCAATTAAGGGTGTAGTAGCCTCCTAACAGAAATACTATCCCACCTTGGCTACTGGTTCTTGTGTAACAAAAGCTTCGTCAGTGGGTTTTATCACAGTTTCTTTATTTTCCTGGTCAGTTTCCATTTTTACTGTTGGTTCTTGTGTGGCAACAGTAATATCTGCAGGCTTCTGTTCATTCTTTTCTTTTGGACTAGCTTCAGTCTCTACTTCTGGTTCTTGTGTAACAATAGTAGTGACCATCAGCTCATGGATATTATCTTTCTCTTCCTCCTCTTTGCTGATTTCCTCCTCCACTGTTGTTCCTGATGAAACAACAGTGTCAACCAAGGGCTCTTGTGTATCCATTGCTTGATCACTCACTGCGGATTGTGTTGTCTCGGTTGGTGGTTCTTTTGTATCAGCAACATTCTTGACAGGTTTTAGTATAACAACTTCCCAGTTTTTAGTTTGAATGCCCCTCGAGGTAGTGTCTTCTACATAGACTTTGAATATGGCTTCCACCAACTTCTCAGCATAGGTTATGCACAGAGTTCCTGAGGTTTCTCTCCTTCTGGCCCTATCCATGGCCTCTGCAAAAGTATCTAGCCCTGGGGCTCTTGTCTTTGCCTTTCCTAATGCTAGCCATTCCCTCAATTCTTTAATTTCTTTTTCTAAAATGTTAATTTTTGACAGCAAAGACTAGGTTTCACTCTTACTAGGAGAAGGAGGTTTTTTTGGTTGAGTTTGCTCCTCGTCCTTCTCCTCGACTACTTCTTTTTCTTTTCTCAGCATGGATGGGGACTCTGGGTTCCTACTAACCCTTATTCTTTGCTTCAGCCTTCTGTCGCCAATCGGTTTATCAACCGACTTCTTGCTGACCCTCACTATCAAGGACTAGGGTTGCTCCTTTGTCATTTCTGGAGTTTCCCTAGCCACCTCTGTTTACCTTCTATGAGTGGTCCTAGGCCTTTTTCGCATGAATTATTCCCAATTGTTACCCTGTTATCTCAAGGCATCCAACACAATGAGTTTAATGAGGCCATCTTTCATAACACATGTTTCAGGATGTGCATCCGTTTTCACAGCTGTTATCGGGAAATCTAGTGTCTATGCAGAGCTGCTAGTCCCGCTAAGATGGGTAGCTATCTTAGAAACAAATAGATTAAAGTTACTTTCATTTTCCTTTATGAGAAGTATATAGGAGAAGATCAAATAATACCAACCTCGATATTTTTTTCGGTTCTTCGCTTGTCCCTTCTCCTCACTGACAGGTCTTTGCTGCTTCTCCCTTGACCACTTTGTATCGAAGAGTACCTGTAAATTCAAAGCAGCATAATACCTTCAAAGTGTAGATATCTACAATCATAAACAATATAGGACCAGATATATATTGACCACACAAATCCATATACTATCAGACATAGAAGAATGTGGAGGAAAACTTGAATAGCTTTATTGATATAAAGATTAGAAGAGAGGATTACAGCCTATTGATCCGACCCAGCGTCATCCTCCCAGCATGAAAGACCTTCACCTCATGAAAAGCTTAGATCACCCAACACTATGATATTCCACCAAGAAACCAACAACACTTCCCTACAAGATACAAAATTCCAGCCTCTGGATCTCTGGGATGAGGGATCCATATATAGATGATTATAGTGGGGTGAATCAGCTTTCAGGATTTTGATTAGTGTTCTCTCTCTGATAGTTCTTGATTCCACTTGGAGATTGATGATCTCTTACTCATCCCTGGCCGAATTCAGAGAGGCAAGTGTCACAGGAGAAGTTTCTGGAAGATTCCATGACGATCCACCTTCCAAACTGTCTCTACCATTTGTCTACTCTCGCCCATCACACCCTACAGAAGGGCTTTCCAGTATGCATCACACCCTTTACACTGAGAAGGTAGGATGCATCACACCCTCTGCACTGGGCAGTCTGTATGGTCCAGCTTTGACCAGTTCTGAGCAGTTTCCTATGGAGAACTTCTGGGATATGATGTAATCAGCTGACCTTATTCCTTTAGGGTATGAAACAACACTTTTAGGGACTTAGGAACCCTTGGTTTATGGACATATATGATTGGGGTTGTAGTGCCCAAAAATGTCTATAACAGTTGCTCCCTAAAGCATGAGGTCGTTAATCTTTTGATGTCGGGTGAAATGCTTTATCATGAGGATCCGAATTTTTTTCGAGCTGGAAGGCGACCTGTAATAAGATACAATACAATACATTATCTTCATAATATTTTTCATGATCTAGCTGAGGCAGGCATTCCCATGCTCAACTTTGTAAATTCATTTTCATGTACATAAGACAGACAACTGTCTGTGTGGCAGACTGATGATTCTGATAGAGCCATCATCCTTTTATTCAGATGATCATCTGTGAAGCAATGATGTACATTTGATGTCTTTATTTTCCTGAATATATCGCACCTCGGATGGATGAAACTAGATCCGGGGTCTTCAAACTCATCCAATCTTCACTCGGAGTACAAGTCGATCCATGTGAAAGACGTTCTAGAGTCGGACATGGAAAGACATCACTTGATTACCAGCCAATGATGTAAGTTGTTAACAGGCGTGAGAGGAATCACTGATAATGATGATGACCCTCAAGGTACTAGTACAATTCGTGTGGTGTGAAAAAGGGACTTGGTGTTGAACACCACGCAAAATATTTCGGTCGAAGGCCATTGATGTAAACCTGTTGCCGGAAGTGAGAAACTTGCCATTGAGGCATGCAAGCTTCAAAGTACTGAAAGGGTTGTTCCTAGGTCTACTTCTTGGATAATGAGTTGATGTCGACAAGAAGTGACCTGTCGTAGGAGGGCCTTAATGAATCCTACATCTATGACACGGAACAGAGTAAATGATTTTGGAGGTGAAAACGATATGATGACATAAGGTTCAGGGTGGCTGTCATGAAAGAATGAAGCGTGAATGTATTGCATCGGATGAGACACAGGTGAATTCTCTAAGTGACTTCTCTTGAACATACCAGCGACACTGACATGGATTGGTAGCATTAACCTCAAATATGGATGGTGCGATGGACCAATGTGTTGTGGGGAAAAATGCCTATGCAGGACGATCCTATCCACCTAAGGTGTGATAGTGCCTTAGCAA
This sequence comes from Pinus tabuliformis, assembly GCA_031772625.1. Taxonomy (NCBI): domain Eukaryota; kingdom Viridiplantae; phylum Streptophyta; class Pinopsida; order Pinales; family Pinaceae; genus Pinus; species Pinus tabuliformis. Next base: position 344,501,664 of record CM062819.1, on the reverse strand, counting down.
CAAACAGACACAGCGATTCTGGTTTCTTCCTTTATGAAATGTGAAAGAAGAGAGACCAATAGACTTACCGGTGTCTTCCGTTTGTCCCTCGATCCGGTCTCTCTTCTCTTTGGGAGTTCACAGCTACTTGCCTTCTCGCTCGCCCAGCTTCAATGGGTTCCTGCAAGATCACAAGAGAACAGCTACTTGCGACAAGAGAAGAACACTACACAAAGACAAATATTCACATTCATAACTAGTTTAGGATTAGAAATAAACTAAACATACTAATTCATTCATACATCAAAAATACATCAGCATATAGGAGAAACCAAGATAGCTTTATTGATGAATAACAAGGTTCAGGAAGAGATACAACCCAGAGGGCTCCAATCCAGCATCTCCTTCCCAGCAAATGGAATTCCTATCTTCACCCCGTTCAAAGCATTAAGCACCCAATGATTCCAATATCAAACCAACAACAATTCTTTGCAATAACAAAATTCCAGCCTCTAGATCTCGGAATCAGTCAATAGTGCGGACACAACCGACCTTCCTAGAAGTCTAAGACATTCTAATGAAAAACAAAACAAACTAGAGCTATCCTTCTCTAAACATGCATTATGATATGAGAAATCAAGTGTTTTGTTCTTACCGTTGTCCAAACGCTGTTGTAGAAGTCCAAGCTTTGTTGATCTGGATGAGCTCCTCCTTTTCTCCAAAACCTGCAATCACCAATAGTCAAACCATTAAATAGCACCTGATTATAACATAAAACAAAGCATATTCAACATATAGACCAAGGAGTACATGAAATAACTCATAAACAACACGTTATTGAGAAGAATGGACTAATTTGCATTAAAGGTAATCAAAAGGAACCATTACAACCTGAGCCTTGGTGTTGTGCAATCTCCTTCCAGGGTCCACAAGAGTTCTCCCTTAATTTGACAAAGCTCACCCACTTCCAAATAGAACAAGCAAAGATGACAATCTCTCCTCACAAGCTTCTAAATGGGAGTCCTAATTCCTGCAGCATTTACCCTTAGAAATGTATAGCTTTCAACCTCTCCTCCTTCTGGCCCAATGCCTATATTTATAGTGTTCAAGAGGAAGTTAATAAGGTCCACCATCAATGGGATAATCCCCTCTTTGGTTGGGATAGCTCCCCTATTGATGGGATAAGTTCCTCTTTGGTAGGAGTGCATGAACCATCTGGAGGCGCTCAATACACGTCGAACAACCTTCTAGAATGCTCTAGAAATGACCACAAGTGACTTTTTAAAGATGAAACTTGTGCATTTTAACCTTTTTAGGGGGACACACCTGCACCTTTACATACAAAGCGTCCAAAGACGCAACTTTTGTGAACCTTGGGTGCGTCCCCGCAGGTAAGGTTGAGAGAACCTGCGTCCCCAGAGATAAATACATTTAGAAAGACTTTCTCTCTTTTTTGGAGTTTGACATGGAGAGCAGAGGCATAAGACTTGCCTAAGAGGGTAGTATGACTGTTGATAGAGTCATCCTAACTGTAAATAGTCATGGTGACATTTTTTAGTGTAACAGATTGCCCCCTAAAGTGCGAAGCCTGGAATAGATTAGGGTTTTGTATTATCTAGGAAGGGTGAAGCGCTTTATCATTTCAAGGATTATCTCGTGGAGAACCTGGTCAGAACCTGCAATTTTCAACACAAAATACATGTATAAGATTATATCATCACTGAGGTAGGCATTCCCATACTCAGATTAAAACTTTAACTAACAGACTAACTACTCTGATACAGGAATGATCTTGCAGTACATCATAATCATAGACTTTTGTAGACACAGTATGGACGCAGCCATCTGTTTATGATTAGTCTACTTAGATAATGAATACAAAACTCCTCGCAGCCTGGATGGTAAAGAATCGATCCAGGATCTTCATTTCTACTTCTCGAATTGGTACGATTCTAGCCATGCGAATAAATGAGTTGATGTCGAACATGGTAGAAACCACTTGATTACCAGTCGGTGATGTGAACTGTTAACAAGCGTGAGAGAGACCACCAGTAATGTCAATGGTTCTCAAAGTACCCAGTACAATCCATGAGATGTGAATGAATGAGTTGATGTCGAACATTTCACGGAATCCTTCGATCGAAAGTCAATGATGTAAACTGACGTCAAAGGCGAGAAACCTGCCATTGATGCATGCAGACTTCAAGGTACTGACGATTTCTAAGTCATCTCTCTAGATAATGTGCTGATGTCGATAGAAAGTGACCCGTTGCAGGCAAGCCCACAACACGAAATCATTATTCAAGTTGAAGAAATGTTGCTGTAAAGACTGACTCAGGGATGGTCAAATGGATGACAAGTATTTTGCAGATGAAAGTTTTGCTTGCAGACCTGTTGAACACATAACGACACGACAGATGGTTTGGTGCTGAATAACTCAAAGTTAATCCCTGGAACCCGACTGAAGACTTTCAAAGTGGTTTGATCAACTCTGAGGTAAAGGATTTCCCAACCCAGGTGAAAGAGTGTCGTATTCAAGAGTGGTAATAAAGTTTCTTCTGAGACAAAAGGTAACAAATAGGCTCATTCTTCTCTCTTTTCTCCCACCATTTCTGGCAAGTACCTCTTTATTTTTAACAAGCTTGAGGAGGATAACATATGCTTGATTATAAGCTCATCCTTCGGATGAGTCCAACCTAGTTTTGATTCTAACCCTAGGAAGGAGTGGTTCGTTCCTGTTTGTAATTGAACAGGTCCTTTACTGTGAAATGTTTAACGAGCCCAGTATAGGAGAAACTCGACGTTTTTCAATTTTAGAGAGTTTGAAAAACTTAAGAAGACTCCAAGTTGAACTTTTTCGTAGATTTGTGTCCCTCAAGCCCAAAAAAGTATAAAATAATACCTGGGGGAACCGCTTGATCTTGCGACCAAGGAGTACTTTCATAATTAGTGTCACTGACCTGAAAAGTAAAAAGCGATCAAAAACACGTCGTTTTATTTCCGTATCGAGTTTGAAACGACAAAAACCCGGCAATCTTTTCCTGATTTTACGGTCAGAAAAGAGCTATAAGGGGACCGTCTTTTAATTCCGTTTTAACGAGTGTAAAAGAAACGCTTGGCAATCTTTTCATTTTTTAGGAGTCAGAAAAGGGCTTAAAAGATGACTCTGATATTTTGGTTCGTGAAAAATGACAATTTTTCCTCTAAGTCCCTTTGTCCTGCACAAAAGCAACACATTACTCATACCTGTTTAAGATAGGCAAAAATACATTGAAAAACATCTTTCCATGGTGAAAAATGAACAAATTCATCCAAAAAACCTATAAAAAGACTTTTTACCATGTCATTTTTACCGTTTGACTGTTGAGGTTGAAAAAGGAGCTTTTGGCAAGAAACTTCCCGTGGTCGCTGCGGAAAATCCGACCGTCAGAATCGAACGTCGTCTCTTCCAGGTATTTTACAACATCCTACTCTTCAATTTCATCCGATTAAAGTTGATTTTTAGGTTTTAGTTTTGGTTTTTGGGGGGGTTTAGGTTTTAGAATGCGCCCCTCGGTGGACGCATGTGCCCTTCGGGTGACCTGCGTCCCCCGACTTTTTCCTATACAGGAGAATGGTCGGGGGACGCAGCCCACCTTTAGGCCAGCTGCGTCCGGACGCCCTGTGTTGTAAACGCGGGGTGCGTCCTCCGTGAAAGGCGGATTTTAAAACCCCAATCTCCACAAATAACCATTCAAATTTCCCCAAATCAGTTCTAATCATTGTTTCTTGGTGTGTAGGGCACTCACCATGTTGGATTGGAGAGAAAGAAAGCATGAAGACGTTGATTTAGCTGCAATTGAACATCAACCTTCCATTGATGCCCTAAAAGAATGCGGCCTATATAAATACTGGGCCATACCTGGCATGAGGGCTCAGGTAAGATTCTTAGAATGGCTGGTTGAGAGATGGAACGTTCAAGAGAAATGCTTTTACATAGGAGGGCACCAGCTCGAGATAGAGCCCTCGGATGTATACTTTCTCACTGGCTTGCCAAATAGAGGCGAGCAACTCAATCTAGCCGGGACTAGGCCGGGTGGCTAATCCCTTGTTAGTCTCCGGGAAGATTGGTGCACACCTGGTGCACACCATTCGAAAGGCGTGGAGATCAAACACATCTCTCTGCGCGAACTCAAAGTTATAGCGTTCACGGTTACCAGAATTTACGGTGCAGCTGATTTACACATTGCTTCCGGGTCCCAAATGCGGATGGCAATTGACTGTTACCAAGGCACCATTTTCAACTGTTGTGATGCTGTGTCGGCTAACGTGAAGAGCCAACTGACTAAGGCAAAGAACGGACGACTGAAAACTTTTGGATATGGGCCTTTAGTCGTGAGCTTTTCCTTAGAGAGAGTTCCGATGCTGATCCCTCAGCAACTCACTGTTGATATCTTGGGTCCTCGGGAGCCAAAGCTGGTACGATGGGTTGCGGTGATGGCCCGGCATCCTGACGAGGGCGCGACAGTTGTTCGATTTTCTGATAGTTACTTTCACTGGTTGGAGGACCAAGTTTTTTCGATCCAGGACTTTCCGTATGTCGGAGTAGATTTTCGAGGTGATCCGGACATGGTTCTTCCACAGGGAGAACAATGGGATGACAGAGGTATTTATTTTTCACAAGTTTTCAAATTATGCATTTTTTTGTTTTTTATATATATCGTCTCAAAACTGACAGTAAAATTTTCAAAATGCAGATGTTGGTCCACAGCGGCCAGCCAACCTCCGGCCTTTTGAGAGAAGACATCCAGTTGCACCGGTACCGGCCCCACAGGACGCGGCGGCTGCAGAGGTACTAGCTAAGTTGGAGCATGATCTAGAGCGTCTGACGGCGGATATGCCTGAGACTACTATGGATGATATTCCTATCAGACTTCAGCGCTATGTAGTCGCGGTTCCTGGACCGTTTAGGAGATTTTTGCGTAAGGTAGCCCGTGCAGTGGTGTCCTATAGGGAGCACCACCAGTGATTGGCTAGTCACTTTGTAGACACATGTGACATTTTTGACTTTTTGACTTTTTGTACTTTATCATTTTTGCCGATCATAAGGTGTTTTTCAACCTATGATCGAAGACGATGTATATTTTTTGACACACTCCTATCTATATATATATCACTATTACCGGCTTATCTTGTTTAACATGTATGATGAAATGTTTTAAATTTACTTGCATGATTATCGTAAATGTCTGTCCAACACTCGAGAAGCAATTGCATCTGCTAATGTATTTAAAGACCTTGGAATATGCTGATATTCAATGTAATCAAATTCACGTTCCAAGAGACGCACTCTCAAAAACAACCTTAATAACACATGATTTCTAATGGCATAAACTCTATTAAGCTGTAATACAACAAGTTCAGAATCTAACCTCACTATCAAACGTCGAATTCCAAATGAAATAGATTCGGATAATAATTCAACCACTGCACTGTATTCTGCAATGTTGTTCGTTGTTTGACCGAGGCTTACCCCATGCATAGAAACTAACTCGTCAGAGGGTGAATAGATAACCCAAGCTGCGTAAGAGATATTCCATGTATTACGACAAGCACCATCAGCAAATCCAATGTATGTTTGGAGAGGCGTCGACATCTGCAATATCAAGAGTAAAACCAAGATAAGCCAGAATAATGACGAAAAAACACACTCGCTAAGCTAAGCACACTGACTAACTAACAAACATACTAGCTAGAAAGAAAACCTAACCTAACTAAAACTTCTCCATACCCACCATTTAAGCATAATACCTCTTTAAGTAAAGTCCATTTCTGGGTTTACCCAAAGAGTCCCCATCAATCTACCAGCTCATAAGCCCCTTTTGCTAGCTTTCGCTTTACAATATAGGGTCCATGCCACATAGGAACGAATTTTCCAGCACCTAGCTTATCGTTAGCTTGATCATATAAAAGCACTAGGTCTCCCTCCGAAAAACTTCGAGGGGTCACATTTCTATCATACTGAGCTTTCATTCGCTTTGCGTGAGTCTCGATTGCCAATGCAGCGTCACGTCGAGTCTCATCTAATTTAGCTAAGTACAATAAACGTTTCTCCTCTTCGGAAGTAGCTGGGAGTAATTCGACAGCCATTTGAAGTGATGGGATTTCGCATTCAATGGGTAACACAGCTTCCAAGCCATAAACTAGCTGGAAAGGAGTGAACCCTGTTGAGGTTTTCGCTGAGGTTCGGTATGCCCATAGCGCCGAAAATAACATGTTGTGCCAATTCGACCGATGAATACCAATGGTTCGTCGGATCATGATAACCAGAACTTTGTTGATAGACTCAACCAAACCGTTGGCTTGCGGATAATAAGGAGTGGAGCTATCGTGGCGCAAACCAAGCTGGCTTGTAAGCTCAGTCATCATGATGTTTCGAAAATGGCTCCCATGGTCAGTAATGATTGCTTGTGGGACACCAAACCTAGTTATAATATGATTGAATATGAAAACTGCAGCTGTTTTGCCGCTTGCGTCGAATGTAGGCATCGCCTCGGCCCATTTAGTGAAATAATCAACTGCGAGGATGATATACGCATGCCCCCCGATCGAGTGAGGGTTACAAGTAATAAATTCGATACCCCATTTGGCGAATGGACCAACGACAATTATAGGGTGGAGAGGAGCAGGCGGTGCGCGCATCTTTCGATCAAACACTTGGCAGTTGTGGCACTTCCGGACGGCAATGATACAATCCTTAAACATAGATGGCCAGAAGTAACCAGCGCGCAACACCTTCTGAGCTGTGGCATACCCAGACATATGACCGCCACATGCTCCAGAGTGACAATCATTCAATACCCTCTCAGCCTCTTCGTGAGTTAAACAACGTCGAAAAACTAAGTCTGCCCCCTGGCGATAAAGTGTATCTCCAATAATTTTGTATTGTTGGGATTGAAACCGAATTTTTCGACGTTCCGCCTTTGAAGCTTCAGGCCAAAAGGTTTGGGTTTGGAGATAGATGATTATATCCTCGTACAACGGATCTAAAGTACTGATAAGAAACAAAGATTCGTCCGCAATGGACTCCTCCACCACAGTCTCTGTGTCAGTACGCGGGAAGTCACACATCAATTCCGCAAAAACTAAGGATTTCTTAGACTTGGACTTCTCGAACTCCAAGTCGAACTCTTGCAGGATAACGATCCATTTAGAGTACTTTCCCCCTAGCAGTTGTTTTGTCAAAATGTAAATCATAGGGTTGCAATCCGAAATAACTGTAGTTTTACGGAGAAGAATGTAGTGACGAAAACGCTGGACAGCTTGAATGGCTGCCAGGGCCAATTTCTCCACATGCGAATATTTTAGCTTAGTGGGATTTAAGGTCCTACTGAGATAATATATCACATGCTCCACTCTGAATTCATCTTCTTGAACTAACACCATTCCAATGGTGGAATGCGAAGCTGCGAGGTATAAGAAGTAGTCCTGGTTGTAGTTGGGAGGATGCAACAACGGTGCATGGGTCAACGCGTGTTTAAGTGCATCAAAAGATTGTTGGGAAATCTCGTCCCAAAAGAATTGAACGTTCTGTTTCAACAACCGTGTAAAACCTTTAGTGACCTCGGCATAGTTTGGGATGAATCGGCGTAAAAAGTTCGCTTTCCCTTGCAAACTTTGGAGTTGGCGCAAACTCGAAGGAGGAGGCAATTTGATGATAGCCTCGACTTTCGAGGGATCGATGCGAATGTCGGCTTTTGAAACAACAAATCCCAGCAATCGACCTGTTTCTATACAGAAAACACATTTGTGGGGATTCAACCGAATTCGATAATGCCTACACCTCATAAAGATTGCTCGTAGGTGGACAAGGTGATCAGCTCGATGTAATGAATGAGCAGGCAAATCATCGAGATATGGTTGCACAATGTGCTTGATGTCATGAAATGCGTAAGACATCGCCCGTTGAAAAGTGGCCCCGGCATTCTTAAGCCCAAAAGGTAATTTGCAATAAGAAAATGTCCCACATGGACAAATGAATGCCGTTTTTGGTTGGTCGGAAGGTAGAATATTGATTTGATTATAGCCTGAAAAACCATCCATGAAGGAAAACATTTCACTTCCGGCACAATCATCAATAATTTGATCGATATAAGGCGTAGGATAGTTGTCTTTTGGACAAGCTCGATTGATATCCCTATAGTCGATACAGATTCTTATTGTTCCTTGTTTCTTATTGACTGGAACAATATTCGATACCCAATCCGTTAACGGGATCGGATAAATGAAACCTGCTTTCAACAGCTTTTCGACTTCTGCTTTAATCGCAGCCACTTTTCGAGGGTGAATCTGACGCAACCGTTGCCGGACGGGTTTAGCATCTGGGTAGGTTTTTATTTCATGAACAACAATGGCAGGATCGATTCCTGGCATTTCCTCGTAAGACCAGGCAAACACATCACGGAATTCTTGGAATAGGGCCTTGTAAGTTTGGATTTCATCATCTGTACATGCGGCACCTATATGAATGTTCTCCTCAATTCCGGGCTTCACTGAAATATCAATGGGAATAGTACGAGAAATATTCCCTAAATTCAACTCTGAATCAGAATGTTTCGTTGGATCCTGAGCGTCTTTGACATATTCAGCGGTAAAGATAGATGAAAAATCATTTTCAAATGCTTCATCCTTAGGTAAAAACGAAGATCTGTGATGGAGATCCTCCCATGGTAGATCGTCTACACTTAGGATTTCGCGAAGTTGTTCGTCAGATGACACGACTTCGGGAAACGCTATCCGTTCTAAGGTTGAGGTGAAAAGTGATTCTTCACTGACCACATTCATTTGGTCGATCTCGGTTGAATGAGAGTCGGTAAAAGACATGAGAGCTTCATAAGCAATTTCATATGGACTCAAGGGCATAGCATCACTGAATGAGTCTATCTCAGAGTCAGATGGGACAATCCAAGGATCATCATAAATAATGTTTTCTGATGTAATCATATGAATTGTTGCAAATGAAGGTTCTACGCTGAGTGGAGGGAGAGGAAAAGTTCCCAGTAAACCGGAATCCTTAACTAAACCTACACCAACGTCCCTATAAGGTATTGTCGTCTTACCGACATGCTGGATACTCTCTGAAGAGGCTGGGTCGGATGAAAAGTATGTCAGCTGATCAATAGTCACGATCTTACCGTTATGTGGAAATTTAATTACTCTGAAGACCGATGAAACGACCGCCGTCATAGCATATGACCAACTTCGACCCAAAAGAAGGTTGTAGTCTAGAGGGGCATCAACCACTTCCACATCCAGACTAACGGTTTTACCTTCTACCCCTATAGGCAATTCCTTTAGAATACCAAACGGACGAAACCCACGGCCATCAAAGGCCTTAAGGATGGTGGGGGATTGGTTCAACGAAGGAGAACCAAGGGATCTCCAACATTGAATCAACATAATACACGTAGAAGCTCCCTCATCAATCACAGTCCTATGAATAGGCCTGTTTTTGACTATCACTGGAATTTGGAAAGCCATTTGATGGGGGAGACGCGGTGTACTATTTTCTAGATCGAAGATTATTAGATTCGGGTCCTGAACATCAACAGCTCCTATAGCCGACAAAAGAAATTTTCGTTGTGCTGGGCATGATTGCAGCACTTCTAACGCCGACATTGCTGAGGGTGAAACAGCTAAGTCCTCAACAATGTTGTAATTCTGGGCCGCTCTCGCATGTGGATTGAAAGCAGACCTTCGAAGTACACCCTTGGCGGGCAGTTTAATTACTAAGTCCGGGTTAGGTTTCTCGATCTGTAGTGGATCAGAACCAGGAGCTGAGGTTGATGGGTTAGAGTGAGAAGATTCTGCTTCCTTACCATCAACAGGATTCTTACTACCATAATCTTGCGATCGAGTCGCAATCCTCACATGAGACATCATCAAAATGGGTTCTTCACTGGCATTCGAGGAAGAACCTATCATCTTATTCTCCTGCTCCGGAAATGGATTTTTTAACACAGCAGGAGTGGGAGAACCTTTGACTATTTTCACAACCTCGGCCTGATGAGGGCAATCTCTCGTAAAATGATCCTCTTCACAAATAAGACAAGGATATCGAGGTTTGCGCTTTTCGTCATTGGTTTCCGACTTTTCGGTTTTCTCCTTCGGAGCCTTGTCTGCTTTAGCCTTCTTCTTTCCTTTCTTCTTTCCGCTGTTTTTTGATTTGGCCGTAGATGACTCTACAGCGTGAATATCGGCGGTAAGTTCAGGAGAAGACTCTCCTGTCGGGGAATCGGGAAAAGTGATAATAGGAGTAGTTGAAGGCTTGGAAGACTTCTTCTTGCTCTTTGTATTCACGAAGGAGCAGCAGCATGAGATCCCGAAGGAGCAGCAGCGATTTGATTCGACTTTGGAAGATCCGGAATCTTCTCGTGTAATGTACCCGACTGAGTGTAAACTAAGTCAAGGTATTGTGCCTGAGCAATGACTTGCTCCTCAGTAACTACTCCGGCCTTAGCTACATCTTCAGTAATCTTCGGTAATAATGATTTAACAAACCATTCAGCTAAGATTTGGTCCGGGATAAAAACTTTCACTAGCCTTCTTCGACGTCTCCACTCATGAATGTGATCAGAAATATACGTGGACGTAGATTGTTTTAGTGAAGTTAATAACTCCGTGCCGTTATCGTATCTGACCGGCAACTGAAAGTGAGTTAAGAACGAGGTAGCTAACTGGCTAAAATTGTAAAAAGAGGCCCGTGGTAACTCAATGTACCACTTGGCTGCGAGACCAATGAGTGTACGCTGGAAAAGACGTAAGCGGATCGAATCATCCGAGATAGAATTTGAAGCACACCAGAGGTGGTAAGTCATCACGTGATTGGAAGGATCCTCTCCAGACTTACCTTCGAACTTGGGTATATCGCTGGGCAACTTATTTGGCATTGGCGGCCAGAACGGAAGATATTGAATTGGATCGTTCGTTAGGCGCATCAAGTCTAGTAAATCCAAAGTTGCGATAAACGGTAACTGCCGGTTAGGATCTCTAAAACTCTGGGTCACAATACCGGCCCCAGGAGGAGGATATCCAGGATAACTAGGAACAGGAGTCGCATTTGGGATATTATATCCTCCTGGAAAACCAGGATTAACCGGACCGTACTGGGGTTGCTGAGGTTGTTGATAAGTGTACCCAGGATACGGTTGATACTGGTAAATCGGTTGTTGGACAGCTTGCCCAGGTTGGTACTGTCCCTGGTACGGAGGTTGAACAAATTGAGGTTGAGTAGTGACAACCGTACTTATACTAGGCTGGCCTACAGGCATCTGGACCGTGGTTTGAATCGTAGATCCAGACAACGGTAAAGATGTTTGAGGAGTGGTTACAGAGACAGTAGAAACCGGAGCCGTCGATACTCCAGAAGTAAGTATGGTAGATGTGGCGGTAGTTGCAGCAGCCGTTTGAGATGGAGTACTAGGTGCAATTGGCGACTGAGTAACTACCGAAGTTACAGAAGTTTGAACACTTGACTGGACAGGTTGCGGTTGCTGGGGTGGACCAGAAACTACGGGTTGTCCAGCTTGAGGTACCGACTGTATACTTGGCTACAACACCTGTTGACCCTGCGACGGATCCCACACTAACATTCCAGGGTATTGACCCGTAACAGGTTGAGGATACTGAGATCCATAGCCGGATTGAGGATAGGATTGATAACTGTAAGGTGCAGTTCCCATACCTTGACCATATGATTGACCTTGAGGTGGTTGATAACCTTGACCTGAGTATTGACCTTGAGGTTGATAACCTTGAGGTAAATACGGGTACTGGGGTTGACCTTGACCTTGAGGTTGGTACCCTTGAGGTTGATACCCTTGGGGTTGATACCCTTGGGGTTGCCATCCTTGAGGTTTCCATCCTTGAGGTTGATATTGATACTGAGGTTGACCTTGGGGTACATATTGAGGCTGGGGTTGACCTTGAGGCATGTATTGCGCCATAGGCGCGTACTGACCTTGAGGTTGCCCCCCAGACACAAATGATGTACCTTGAGGTTGCCCCCCAGGCATTAACTGAGGTTGCCCCCCAGGCGGTAATTGGCCACCTTGAGGTTGGGAAACGGGAACTGAACCTGACATCATGTAAATGTCTCCTACACCCAATGGTATATTACCACTGTTTCCAACTAATAACCCATGATCAACGGGTTGAGGAGATGCCCCCGCAAAGGTACCAGAAAGAGATTGATACCCAGTGGGAACAGAAGGACCGTCGTGTAAGAAAGATTCAGGACTTTGTGTAAAAACGGACGACTGACCAAACATATTTACAGGAGTATGAATACCTCCAGGTGGAAAAGGAGTACGAGGTGTGGAAAAACGTAGCCCAAAGTTGTCTAAATAATTGGTTAACGAAAGGTACCAAGTAGTACTTCTAGGAGGACTGTAAAAGATAGATTCACGCTCTCTTAGATCAATAGTAAGTTGATCTTCAAGGTTAGAGACGCCTATTTCTTCCTCTCGAGAAAGTTCTTCAATAGCAATCAAACCAGTAGGAAGATTTTCGGTGATAATTCTTTCTATTCTCGATGAATCAGGAACACTAGAAGTCGGAGTAATAGGTTCAGATATTTCTGGTTCTTCGCCTGTATCACTAGCAGACGAAAAACTACCAACAAGCTCAGAAACTGTAACAACTTCGGGATTATAACCTGTCTCTAAACTTTGGTAATCTGGATGGACCACCAAGGAAGATTCTCCTTCTTCAGGTGAACCTACTCTACTGCCACTAGGAGGAGTTACAAGGACCTTCAACCCTTCGTACTGACCCGGAACGTCTTCAGGAGATCCACCCCGCGATCTACGGAGTTTTCTTAACAAATCTGTTCCGGTAACAATTTCAGGTGACTTGCCCCGAAGTCTACGGGACTGTCTCGGTAATTCCGCCACAGCTAAAAACTTTTAACTACTACACACGAAAACAAAATAAAATTTCAAATCAAACCACCTAAAGTCTCTAAAGAACCAAACAAATTTGAATCACACGCCTAAAGAATCTAGGGCGTCAAACCAAACACAAACAGTAGCCTTCCAGACCGAAAGCGCTAGTTGGTGATGAAGCCCAACCTCGCTAGATTCAGTACAGAAGTGGCGGGTGGAACAGTTACCCCGGCAACCTGCTTAATGAATAGACTGGACCAAGTTCCTCCACTTTAACCGTCTCGAGTGAAGTGAACCCCCCAGAAAATCCAAGTGAGTCTAGCCGACGTCTGCTCCAGGTACAGTGGGACCTTCCCTCCACCGTCACCTCGGTAGAATCCTAAAGATAATGGTCACTAAGGTTACCAACCGCAACAAATGCACCTGGGGGAATAGTCTAAACTCCGACAGCACGCAAGGGCAGAGTAGCAAGCTCAATCCCCTTGCCGGCTCCTTGACAATAATCCAAGGTTTACTGACAAGTGACCCCTGGCTCCTCGACAATGGTTAATCTGAGGTTTACCGTTTGTAATACGTGCGTGTCTGGCGTCGTTCCCAACGAGGGGGGATTGATCCCCTCACTGGTTCGGACACGAGCTCGTGCTTCTCCTTTAAGAGGAGCTTTCCCAGAGTACAAGTGAGACAATTGGATTTATTCTATCACAAGATAAGCTACTTGTTTGGTTTTGTTGTCTTGGAGAGTTAATTACTCACCTACTCCAAGACACTAGCCTGATCTAAATTGGTGTTTCAGAGCCCTAGTAAATAAAAGTTACTACGTTGATTTTACTTTAAGCGTTAATTTTATGGTTTTTCTTTAAAGACAAAAGGTAGTGGAAGTGAAACCAATGGTGTGTAGACTCGACTCAAACCACTACAAAGATGCACCTAAGATGATTTACGCTACTTTCCTTTTTCAATGAAATTCTTAACTAAGAGAGTTGAGAGAATGCAAATTTTAGAGAAAACAACTTTCTTAATTAAGACAATCAAAGAAACAATTATCTTTATCTTTTCAAGCATACAAACATGACCACTCCTTACGTGTACGAAAAAACTCTTTTTCTTTCAAAACTTTTCAAAGCTACTTGAAACAAAACTTTTCAAAGGAGATGTTTTTGTATTTTCTCTTTTTAATAAAGCATATAAACCTATCTTAACAAAAATAATCTCAAAAGCTATAAAATCTATGAAAACTTGACTCACAAGCAAATCAAAAGGGAAATTACTCTAAGCAAACCTAACAAGGCAAAAGCTCACAAAGATGATTCTAGGTTGTTTTACTTGACCAAAATCAAATCAAGGACCAGCTAATGCAGAATCAAAAGACTAGTCAAAACAAAACTCAAATCTTTTTGTTCTTTTTGTAAAATGGAATTCAAGACTTAAACAACAAGCACTTCGAAATTGGCCCAAGAGACAACTCAATGGTAAGTTTCTCTCACAGGTAGACTTTATGACAGGTCTGACTTCTTAGAATGCTGACAAAACCAGAGAGATCTAAGGCTTGACAACTTCTACCGCCAAAGTCACTACAAGACCTACTCAAAATCAAACCCTAGGGCTTATACTTCGATGAAATCCACTAAAACACTCAATGCTATCGAAACAAGTTCAGGTGAAGATTTTTGACAAGGGACTAATGAATATGGGCAGTAAAAACTAAGAAAAAACAAAATCTAAGAGCAAAAAATGCAAAAAATGGAATTTTCTCAAATTTTAGTAGGGGACGCAGGCAACCCGTTAGCACAGGTGCGGGCCCTCTCTGTGCACACAGCAAAAGTGCGTCCAGGGACGCACTGTGTAGCACTCAGAGGGTGCATCCTACTGAAAAACTCAAGAAAAACCAAAATGAATCTAATCCTAAGCTAACCCACCCACAGACAAAGTCACAGAGCCAAAACCAGAAAAATAAACCAATTTTCTCAAAGCAAAGTTCACACAAAGGAAAAACTTTTCTCATCAATGGAATCCCCAGTGGAGTCGCCAATTTGTCACACGGAATCAGTCAATAGTGCGGACACAACCGACCTTCCTAGAAGTCTAAGACATTCTAATGACAAACAAAACAAACTAGAGCTATCCTTCTCTAAACATGCATTATGATATGAGAAATCAAGTGTTTTGTTCTTACCTTTGTCCAAACGCTGTTGTAGAAGTCCAAGCTTTGTTGATCTGGATGAGCTCCTCCTTTTCTCCAAAACCTGCAATCACCAATAGTCAAACCATTAAATAGCACCTAATTATAACATAAAACAAAGCATATTCAACATATAGACCAAGGAGTACATGAAATAACTCATAAACAACAAGTTATTGAGAAGAATGGACTAATTTGCATTAAAGGTAATCAAAAGGAACCATTACAACCTGAGCCTTGGTGTTGTGCAAGCTCCTTCCAGGGTCCACAAGAGTTCTCCTTTACTTTGACAAAGCTCACCCACTTCCAAATAGAACAAGCAAAGATGAGAATCTCTCCTCACAAGCTTCTAAATGGGACTCCTAATTCCTGCGGCATTTACCCTTAGAAATGTATAGCTTTCAACCTCTCCTCCTTCTGGCCCAATGCCTGTATTTATAGTGTTCAAGAGGAAGTTAATCAGGTCCACCATCAATGGGATAATCCCCTCTTTGGTTGGGATAGCTCCCCTATTGATGGGATAAGTTCCTCTTTGGTAGGAGTGCATGAACCATCTGGAGGCGCTCAATACACGTCGAACAACCTTCTAGAATGCTCTAGAAATGACCATGTTAGATACCTATACCAATAGGTTTCATATTTCATGATTGGCTATGGAAGGTCCAAATTTGTTCTGCTTTTATGACTCAAAGATCACATATTTCCAAGAGAACTCAATCTATGCTTATAGCTTGGTGTGAGCTTCAAATTTTGATGGATGATTCAACTGCTTAATCTGGATCATTCCATGGTTTAAATTTGCAGTTGTAGAATAGAGAAAGGAGTCTGTCCAAACTGTTTAATCTTGGCAGGCAAGTAGTTCAGGTAGAGAAGAAAAGGCTCCTAACAGCTTAATCTGGGACCTTGGATGAGATAAGGGTAGAAGTAGATAGAAATAACATAGAAAAAGCCAAAGAAAAGAAAAGGCAAGTAAGGGTCTGCAAGTCCAAGTGCACCCTCTAAGAAGAAATAAAAAATGCTAGGCAAGTAGTTGGGTAAGTAGTTGGGGTTGCAGAAAGGTTATCTTTACCATTACACATGCGTTAACTATGCTTACCAAGGCAAAGTCTATCGATTGACAAGGTGTTCATCTTCATCAAGTTACAGCAAGGAGCATGACTAACCTCCCTCCTCCCCCTTTCTTTTCATTGCTAACATCCCCTTATGAGCTGAGATTCATGGAGGAAGATCATGGTTTCATGGTGGTTCTTGTTCATTCAAAAGCCACATTTCTTGTGTAAAAATCTTTTCATTTTGATCTACTCTTTAAACCAAGTGTTTTGCAAACAAATTCAATGCTTTCCCCCTTTGATCACCCCCATCCATATTAACTCTAACTTTACTATGTAAATCCCTATATCACCTTTCCCCTACTAGTATTAAACACCATGGTGTATAAACCCCAAATTTTGTATAAATACCCCCCCCCCTTGGCATTATAGCCAATAAGTCCTATATTAGGGATCAAATGACATCTGGTCATTTTGATAAGCCTAAGCCAAACCCTCTTTCCCCTTTTAGATCCATTTTCTCACTTTTGGCCCCCATTTACACATAAAACCTATAAAAACCTTGTTTCCACCTTTACCCGCTCAAAATTGCTAAAATACATCAAAACCCACTTGTTCCCCCTTACCCAAAGTTCAAAGATCGGGCGCGTAGACACAAAAATTTCACGAAAACCCATAAGTCCAATGTTCTCCGCGTATGCACATATGCCAAAAATAATCATTAAATAATCCCCGCCCCCCACCATATCCGTTGACTATTTCGTCCTCCCGACAGCCGTCCGATTAAAAGATTGAAGATCCAACGGCTCTATACACAGCGGAGTTGTTCCGACGTCCGTTGCTTACCCGCCTTATTCCCCGGTCACATCAGTTCCCCGATAGCCGTCCGATCAGACCCCCAAGATCTGACGACCATCGTTGCATCGGAGCGGATCTCCCATCCGAAAGTTATCTTCGGATGGCCGTATTTTGGGTACGTCATTCGGTAGCCACGCGTCTCCACCACCATTCATCGGAGGTATGCCTGACACATACCTCCCCCGTACTGTAAGCGATGCGATATGAAACCGCCGACGGTTTCCGGTTTCCCTCATCCCACCTATATTGCGTCAGCTCCCCGTCACCTCACGTCACTGCCACCATGCCGACACGTCAACCCTTGCGCCCGACCATCCGCTGAAGTGGCTGCCACCGCATCGTCCCCCATGGACCAATAGCATCTCGCCACGTCACCCGATGACGTCAGCTCACGTCATCCAACCTTGACCCCACCAATGACGTCATGCTGACGTCATCACAAAAAGGCGCCAAATTGCCAAAAAGGTCCATATTTTGGCCAAAATATCGGTTTTTACGTTCTTTTCGTTTATTTTCTATTCTCTCTGCTGCATGATATTTACGTTCTGAACTCCACCAACCTGCTAAAAACGACCAAGGAGACCTCCAGAGTACCAATCCTGCCCGCATACGCGACCTCTGCTCGCTGTTTACCAGGTATTTTTCATCTTCTGTCCTCCGTATGCCTGCAGTTGTCTATAAAATTACTCAGAGAGCTTAAGGAACGAGGAAACTCACAATTTCACCGGCAATTTCCCTCTGCAAACACCCCATTTACAATTTTGAATTCCAAAAACACTAGCAGAGCCTTGTTTTACCTACATTTCATTAAAAAACTAAGTTCTGTCTGCGCAATCGCGGCAGACTCATTTAAACCAAATTCAATCACTGAGAGAGACAAGGAAAGGCCAAACATTGGTCCTAGTTGCACTATAAATAATATTTCAAATGCTATTTCCTCGAACCACTCTCTGTTCCTGATAAATTCACCTCCCTGGTACAGAGGCACTCCTCTGCACCGTCCTGCTCAATCAAAATCTTTCTGCACTTAATTCAAAATCCTCCTGTGCAATGGAGACACCTGTAGTGCTAAATGTTCAACCTCTGAATGCCCCTCAAAAGAACTTGAAATGGCAAGCCTTGGCAGATATGGATTACCAAATTACATAAGAGAAGCTTATGAGCAGCAAATTCCACCTTCATCTGTTGAATGAGTTGAAAACCAAGCATGAAAATGGGACGGATGTATTGGGCTTATGGGAGTCTTCCCTCCCTACTTTCAAACTCCCTCAAGTCAACCAGTTCCCTGAGCTAATCCACCTCTGTGCTGAACAATATGATGTCTCTCAGAGGGCTGTTGTTGACCCATCTGGTTCAGTACTTTTTTATGTTACCCCTCAAGCTATCAGAGACATGCTTTGCTTCAACCCTCAGAAGAAGTTGGTTCCTCTGTCACTGGTAAACCTGATAAAACAAGGGGATAAACTCACAGATGCTCAAATTGTTAAATTTAATGAATTATACATCAAAACTAAGATTGTGATGGGCCCTCCAATTCTTCATGTATATCTCAATGAACTGGGCAGAGACCTTGCAGATATGATTTCTCCCATCTTGGGATACAGTTCAATTGGGCATATTGATTCAACTGTGCTGGTAATGATGCTTATGTTTGCTCCTGGCAAGTAACCAATCTGCTATGACTATGCCACCTACATATCAGACAAGATTCATGATCAATTGATGAATTTAAGGAGGGATAGGATGTTCAAATACACCTCCTACATTTACCATTTGATCTTGTACCATCAACATGAGAAGTTTCACTTTTCAATCAAAAGAATGGATGCCCAAGGCAATCCTAGATCAGTGGCCTATTGGTCTTATATCTTCCACATCAGACCTGAGTCTCCATACACTTACTGTGAATTCATGGATCTGTTCATCCATCCAGCTATGGCAATGCTGATGAGCTCACCTCCTCCAAGACTCACTGATGATATGCAAAGGATTCTTCAGCTGTCAAAAGCTTATAACATTGGGGATTGGTACTTCTACCAAAACCACACTGTCATCAGGATATATGGGTGTGATCTACCTCCTTTCAAACTACCCAAATATGTGCCTATGAGGCTATTTGCCCTAGAGTACTTTAGGCAATTTGGCAGAGTTGATGTGCTTCACTTTTCAGGAAAAGGTAAAAAAGCACAGTTGAAGGTCAAAAGCCAACTTGGCCATTTTATCTATAATGAGAGGGAGCAAGGATGGAGGGAAGCAGAGAGAATGCTTGAGGCCCTTGGCCTGCAAACCAGTTTCCTATGGGTTCCCTATGACCCTAATCATTTCATAACTACGAGGAGGCTCAAATATAAGTTATCTGCCTATGATCACCATAATATCCCTCACATTGAAAAGTATGCAAACCAAGACAAATGGAGGAGAGGGACCTTAGAAGAGCCCTTGTCACAAGAAGAGCTAAACAACAGGGCACTAAGGAATCTAAAGAAGATGGCTGACCTTGAGCTTTGTTCACAAGTATTCACACTTCCAAGCACACAAACGGGAGCAGCTGAATCCTCCACAACTGCCAAGCAGCAAACTACCAAGGCTACTGAGAATATATCCAGCAGAGGCAAAGAAAAGCAAATGGAAACAGAGAAGACACATCAGGAGAAGGAGCAGTCACCTCCAGTGACCCAAGAGCAAACAGATAAAGGAGGGCAGCAGCAGGCAGAGCAACAACAACAACAAGATCTGCGGCTAGAAGAAGGGCAACATGACAGTCAGCAGCCCTTACAACAGGAGATAGTAATTAATACTCCCACTTCCACTGAGCAACAGGCTCAGAACATAGTCCCTCCTAGGCCAGAAGTCACCACCGATGCCTCGGTCCTCCAAACTCCTCAAAAAGAGGACTTAAGCAGGAAAAGGGATCGAGAAACTCCCCTGACTTCATCCATTAACCAGGGAGAAAAAAGACAAAGATTAAATGATTTTTCAGAGGAGGACATAGCAGTAAGACAGGCATTGGGCATGGGCCCACCCAGCAGAGAAGCTTCAGCAAGTTCCTTCCAACAGGAACAGGACAGGGCTATGGGAGGGGAGGTCAGCTCCTCCAGCCAGCAAAAAGAAGGACAAGTGAGCATCAAACAACAATTTATAGACATCAAAAGGAGGAATGAGCCTATCAAAGTACAGCTGTACAATCATCTGCTAAACATGGCTCCTTCTAATCAGCAGAGACTTATGTCTGCCTTTGATGTAGGTGAAGGCAAAATGATCATGAGTCATTTTATGCCTACAGCACTGCAGCCCCAATCTGCCTCAGATTACCTCGGGACCAACCTGGAGGTCATGGCCAAAGACATACACCCAATGGACAAAATTGAACTGCATAAACAGACTGGTGAAATGGTGTATGCCTCCTTAGCAGATGAAACATTGGAAAATTATAAGCTAAAGAGCAGCCTCAATGCCACAGCCTCTCAACTGGAATTGGAGAAGGCATCATCCCAGGCAAAGGACAACAGAATAAGGTCCCTTGAAGACATAATCATTGAAATTGGGCATGATCCCAAAGATATTTCAGGGATACAAGAAATCTTGAAGCTAAGGGATGCTGACATGGCTGCCATGAGAAAGAAAATCAAGATCCCAGCTACCATTCACCCTCAGAAAGATGAGGTAGCCCAACAAAGGCATGAGAAGGACACCACAGATTTATTAATCTCCATTTATAAACAGCTGGTCCAAGCACAGGAGAAGTTGGGAGAATCAGAGGCTGCAAAGGCAGCATTACAGGCATCTCTGAAACAAAGAGAAGAAGGGCAGACTTCTCAGCCCCCACCTCAGATCATCAATCTTGAGGAAACTGCTCCTATCACTGCCCCTCCTCCTCAACAGACTGAACAAACAGCAACATCTACTTCAGCAGCGCCAACAACTACAGAGCAGGCCCAAAGCCTAGATATGCAAAAGTTGAAGAACGAAATCCAAGTCCTGGAAGCTCAAATGTTGGAGCTCAATTCAGCCAAAGATTCTTTGGCTAAAATCAATGATAGATATGATAAATCCAAACAAACTGTGGCAGAGAAAGAAAGGGAGGTGAAAGCCCTAAAAAACAAAATAAAAGAGCTAGAGAATGATCTCAAGTTAGATAAGGTGGTGGCTGAATTGAAAGTAGTGCTATGGGCTAACATTGGTAAATCTATCAATGAGCAATGGCCATACATTGAAACTATCCATGAGCAACTAGAGCTCATCCCAAAGGCACAGAGGGAGATTCACAGATCAAGAGCTCAATTGGGCAGTATGCCTGAAGTGGCCACCAGAATGATCAATGTACTTAACCACAGAACAAGTTCCCAGTTAACTACCATGGGAATTACAAACAGAACTGACACTATCCAAATGGTTAAAAGGGTTCTCACACTGAGAAACTTTGTGCAGACATTGGAAAGAAGAACCCAGGATATGCAGACTGAGGTGAACAAGTTTCTGGAAAAATTTCAAGTGTTGGAAAGCAGAGGACTCCCCGGCTTACTGAACAGCGCAGGGAGATTATTCACACATGACCAATATGCTAAAAGGGTCAATACATTTTCCACCAGCCAGATCAATGATAAGCCCAGCACCTCAGAGGAAACAGGGCCAGCCATAGGACAGTCTCTTTACAACAGAGTAGAGAATCTATTTTTCATAATGAATGAGATTAATCACCTGTTTGGGGTAGCTCCCAATTTCTTCAAATACACAGAGGCAGAGGAGACAATGGATGCTATTCTCAGGCATCAACTCCCTACGCAAGAATGGTGGACAAATGCAATACAGAAGATTTTGTAAACAGGGAGTCACTTAACAATTTTGTTTCTTAAAGAGTGTCAGTGGTCATGCAGAACACAGTTCAACAAGATCAGCATGCATTATGAATTAAAGCTGAGCCAACTCAGCAGATGGATCGGCCAACAGAGCAGAAACAGAAGACTATAGGTGGCAGGGCCGAGAAAATACAGCGCAGTGAGAAATAAAGACGCATTATTCAGCGTTAAAGCAAAACGGCTCAACCGACTCAATGACCTCCAAAGGTCAAATTACCCTCTGACAGACATAAAGAGCATTTATGCTGCATTCAGAGTTGCAATAACTTCTTTTCCTACTTTCTGTATGCATTTATGAAGATATTTTCTCTCTCAGATGACTCAATACCTGAGATATTTTGTATAAGCATTGCTATAAAGTCCCCTTCGCATGAGCTTGCAAGGGTGGTTGTTGATTTCTCCTAAAAGAAATTCTTATGCTGTAATCCTTTCTGAAGTCAAATAAAGAAAGTGATGGAATTTCTCGGATTTCTGAAGTGTTGAATGCGTTCTGGTGTCTGTTGATGACTGCTGGATTCCTGTGTGTTTCACCATACAATAAGTCTCTGTAACTCTCTTTGTTAATTATTTGTTTTCTTAAAAAAAATCCATATATGTTATCTGATTTTCAATACCAAGCAACAAGGAAAAAGAATAACTTCCAGGATTTATTCACTGAGTACCCTGAGTTCAATCTGTGTTTGTTTATGAATGTTTTCTTCAGGTGAAATCTAGATAAGTGTAATTCTTAATTGGCTGCACTTTCAAAATACACCTTTCACAGTGGCCTTTGTCACAGGAATTCAAGTTATGCTCCTGTGCAGTGTGTTCACTTTCACTTCACCAACTTAATAGAAAATTCTTAATTGCTTTCTATTGGTTGACATACATCACCATTTAAGCTAATTTTGTTTGTCTAAAATACACAATAGGCCCTGCAGTTTGAACAACACCAATCCTGTTTATCAAGTCATTTCACAGCTCCAGACTCCATTGCCCAATGGTATTTCACTATCTAAACTCTACATCATAAGACCTGAAAGAAATCCTTCAACCAAACATAAACCAAAACCAGAGCATAACAGCTAGCCTAAAACACCATCATAACAGAGACAAATCATAAAGAGAGAGCCCTCTCTGATCACAGTTTGGCTAGAAACTGTGATCCAAAGATTGGTTAGTGGTTACCCCGGCCATATTCCCTTGGGAGTCATAGGGAACAACCTGGGTGTTAACAGACCACAAGTGACTTTTTAAAGATGAAACTTGCGCATTTTAACCTTTTCATGGGGACGCACCTGCACCTTTACATACAGAGCGTCCAAAGACGCAGCTTTTGTGAACCTTGGGTGCGTCCCCGCAGGTAAGGTTGAGAGAACCTGCGTCCCCAGAGATAAATACATTTAGAAAGACTTTCTCTCTTTTTTGGAGTTTGACATGGAGAGCAGAGGCATAAGACTTGCCTTAGAGGGTAGTATGACTGTTGATAGAGTCATCCTAACTGTAAATAGTCATGGTGACATTTTTTAGTGTAACAGACAAATATTCACATTCATAACTAGTTTAGGATTAGAAATAAACTAAACATATTAATGCTTTCATACATCAAAAATACATCATCATATAGGAGAAACCAAGATAGCTTTATTGATGAATAACAAGGTTCAGGAAGAGATACAACCCAGAGGGCTCCAATCCAGCATCTCCTTCCCAGCAAATGGAATTCCTATCTTCACCCCGTTCAAAGCATTAAGCACCCAATGATTCCAATATCAAACCAACAACAATTCTTTGCAATAACAAAATTCCAGCCTCTAGATCTCATGGAGGAGAGATCCATATATAGATGTTTGGAGAGAGGATGAGTCAGCTTGAGATCTGACTAGTGTCCTCTCCCTCTGTCAGTTCTTGAGTCCACTTGGAGGTTCTTGCTTCCACTTGGAGATTTGGAACCTCTTACTCATCACCAGTCGAATTCCCTGAGGCAAGTGTCATTTTGGAAGCTTCCTGGGTTTTGACACCTTGAGAAATGAGCTTGCCACATGTCCACTCTCGTTCAGCGCAGGTAGCCAATGTTCCCTTTGACATTCAACGCAGGTAGCCAGTGTTGGATTTGACATTCAGTGCAAACAGCTAGTGTAGCCACTGAAATGATCCTGAATTGACTTGTTTTTGAGCAGTTTCTAGTGGAGAACTTCTGTGAATTGCTCTGGTTTGTTAGCCTTGTTCCTCTAGGGGTAGGAGCAACATGTTTAGGGACTTTGGATCCCTTAGATTATGGAAATTTCATGCTCAATGCTATAAGGCACAAAAATGTCTATAACAGTTGCCCCCTAAAGTATGAGGTTGTTTATCAGGTGAAATGCTTTATCACGGGGATCCGAAGTTCATCCAATGCTGAGAGGAGACCTGTAATACAATACAATACAATACATTATTTTTCATACTGCTTTCATGATCTAGCTGAGGTGGGCATTCCCATGCTCAGCTTTATAAATTCATTTTTCTGTACATAGAACAAACAATCGTCTGATGGTAGACTGATAATTTTGATGAAATTATCATCCTTTGAGTAGGATGATTATCTGCTGCAATGATGTACATGTCAATGTCTTTATCTTTCCTGAATATATATCGCAGCCAGGATGGATGAAACTAGATCTGGGGTCTTCAAACTTGTTCGATCTTCACTCTAAGTACAAGTCGATCCATGTGAGAAATGTTCTGAAGTCGAACATGGAAAGACATCGCTTGATTATCGGTCAATGATGTAAACCGTTAACAAGCGCGAGAGGAATCACCAATAATGATAATGACCCTCAAGGTACTGCAGTACAATTCACGTGGTGTGAATAAAGGACTTGGCGTCAAACACCACGCAAAATCTTTCGGTCGAAGGTCATTGATGTATACCTGTCGCTGGAAGTGAGAAACTTGCCATTGAGGCATGCAAGCTTCAAAGTACTGAAGGGGTTGTTCCTAGCTCAACTTATTGGATAATGAGCTGATGTCGACAAGAAGTGATCCGTCAAAGGAGGGCCTTAATGAATCCCACATCAGTGACACGGAACGGAGTTAATGATTTTAATGGAGGTGAAAACGATCTGTGACATATGATTCAGGGTGGCGGTCATGAAAGGATGAAGGATAATGTATGGCAGTGGATGGGACACGGTTGATTTTTCTGAACGACTTCTCTTGAACATATGGCGACACTGATATGATGGATCGATAGCATTACCCCAAATATGGATGGTATGGCGAGACCATGGATGTGACCGGTGAATGAAACAACCCAACCCGATTGTGGTACGGAGGAAAAGTGTCATGTTCAAGAGCGACTTGCTAGCATCAAAGTTTTCTTTAGTTTCTCCCAATTTTTCCCCAGTCATTGCTGACCAGTACCTCTTTATTTTTGTCAAGCTTGAGGAGGATAACATATGGTTGTTCTATAACCTGCCCTTCGGGTAAGTCCATCGCTATGTTTTAACGAGCCTAGCGATAGTGAAACTCGTTCTCGTCTAAAGACAAGTTTGTCTCTATTTAATGATTTTAACGAGTCTAACGACAAGGATAACTCGGTCCTTTTCATTTTTAGAGAGTCTGAAAAGGTACGTAAAGTTAACTCCAAAAGTCCTTTTTCGTCATCTAATCCCTTAAGTCCGAAAAATTATAAAACAATACAGAAGGGATGAGTTTTCGATAGTTTTAACGAGCCGAATAAAACAAGCGCTCGATCTTTTTGTGCAATAATCCCTCAGGTCCAAAAAGATTAAAATCTAGAGGAGGGATAGCTCTTCCTGTCCCTTTAACGAGCTAGAAGGCCAAGGACTCGGCAATCTTTTCATATTTTACGAGTCAGTTGAAAAGAGCTTAAAGAAGACTCGTCTTTTGAGGAACGAGTGATAAACAGGGTTAGCAGCTGATTCCAGGTACAGGTTGGAATTTTCCAATCACGGCAGTGTCATAAGGATGGCTAGGTGAAATCACTCTTCGCAGCTGTTCCTCAAAATGGGTAAACAATCATATGGAGGTGAACGATCGGCCAATGGAAAAGTGGAGGTGACGGTACAAACATGACCAAGGCTTTAATGGCTGATGATATTACATTCACTGTGGTTATTTACCGGGATAGTTCATTTTTTAACGAGCTTAAACGCGGGTGGAAACATTTTCTCGGTCTTATTTTTATTTTTTAACGAGCATGAACTATGTGCTAAAACTGCTCGGATCTTGCGTTTATTTTTTAACGAGCATGAACTGTGTGCTAAAACTGCTCGAATTACCCAGTCATATGATAAGAGTGTCTCATGTAAGATTCCATTTTTTATGGAGCTTGCGCGTTACCAAAGCTATGCCCCGCATCCTTTCGTTCTGCAAGTTCGAAAACGACTAATCCTACGAGTTTAAAGGCTTAGACCTACAGGTTTAAAGGGAGGGCCTAAAAATTTAAAAAATAAATAGTCGCCCCTTGCTTGCACTCCAAAAGGTTTGCATGCCCCCAGGCATAAAGTACGATTTCAAGGTTACCTCTACTTCATTTCCGTCAAAACATTCGTTTCACCGAGAGAGGCCTACCTCTTTCAGGTTACCCAAAGATTGTCTCGTTAATCTTTCAAACAAAACGCTTCCTCGGCAATGTCCACCGAAATAGACAAAGGTGAGCGACGTAGCCCGCCAACTCACATAACTTTGACAAAAGAATCTTATTCTAGAATAACCCCTCTTCCTAGACGGACGGGGTACAGACTTGTCATATTCTCCAGCGGAAACCTACTCTATACCCAAAGTTTCCCTGCCGAAGCAGACCAAGACGCATGCCCCCTAGGTTCCAGTCATATCCTCCCGGATTACTCGCGCTCATCAGGAGGACGGACCGTGGGTTGAGACACTTCTTGCGTGAATAGACCATTTAGGGATGGTATATGACTATTTGCGATGTGTGATCTGAGAAATGAAAGCTGGTCCACGAGCTTGACCACTCTTCCTTCATGCAGAAAACACATTACTCTAAATAGTGAGGAGACAATGGCTTCCATGCAATATATATAGTCTCGTCCAAGGAGTAGGTTATAATCCAAGGGTCCTTGAATGACCATCACGTTCATTTGAACGGTCTTCCCTTTCAATGTTATGGGCACATTGGGGAGGATCCCTAAAGGTCGACTGGTTCCTTTATCAAATCCTGATAGATTTCTCATCTCAGGCAAAAGCGCTGGCGAACCAAGCACTTTCCAAGAAATAGATGAAAGGATAATCACAGATGCCCCCTCATCAATGATAGTGCCAGCCATTACCATTCTGTATATTTGAACGATAATTCTGAATGGTATGCTTGCTGGCAACCGGGGTCTGCCTAGTTGGTTCCAGTCGAACGAGACAACTAGGTTGCTTGGTGGTGGGACCGAATAGACGGCCGGGTATGACTCTGACGAAGTTCCTTCCTGCGATAAAGGAATGGGAAAATTGCCCCCTTGTTCGTCAGAGTCTGTGTTGATGAAGAGAATTTGGACGGTGTCGTCCTTATTCTCCTCTGTGATGGTATCATTCGAAGATAGAGCCTCTGAAGGCAAAACCGGGTCAATTGTCGTCTCAACCTTTTGACTTTCATCAGGCATGGATCTAGATGGTTCATCTTCAATGATAGGTGCTTTGGCTGACCACCTGGGCGGGCCAACCGGGTTTTCGACTAGTGAAGGACTCGGTAGGAGTTTTTGATATCCAGGAGGAAGTTGCACTGGTAAAACCGGGCGATCTTCCAAAACTCTTTTAGCCTCGTCTGAGAAGGGACAACGGTGGATGGCATGGTCGCCTTCACACAGTTTACAGGGAAATCTAGCTTTCCCTCCCTGTCCTGGGACTTCACTTTCACTAGTCGACAGTGAGCAGTCAACATGGCTATCAAAGGTTGATGCTACCGAATTGTGCAAATGGGGAGACCAGTCCCTTAGTATACGAGGGATGCAGGGACAATCTCTGTGGAAATGGTCTCCCTTGCATATGACACATGGCGATTTAAGCCTGGTCAGTGCTGTGTGTGGATTTTTGTCAGACGACACATGTTTGCCCCCAGTCACCTTTGGCTCCTTCTTCTTCTTCTCTTTCTTCTTCTTTTCCTTCTTCTCCTAAGGAACTTCGTTTTTTGTTTTACCAGTTCCGTCAAGCGAAGAGGAAGGAGGAGAGGAAGAGTTAGATGAGGTAGAAGGCTAGTTGGCAACTCTGGTTTGGTCTAACTGTTGACTCGACTGTTCAGGAATGGTGGTGTTCTGAACGACATTGGTTGAAAAGAGCCAGACTGGCAGGCCAATTGTCAATCCTGGAAGCGACAATGTGGCCATATGGGGCGCACCAACATCTCCCCAAGAGGAGAAGGGACTAGGATTTCCACCAAGGGGAATTCCTTGGTTGGTGTGCTCCATTTTTTCAACCTAAAGATCAACGCAGGAATAAGGGTGATTGTTCCGTTTAAAATAAATTTTTAACGACGCTTAGACACAACTTGATTTTTTAGTTTTAAAGAGTCGAGAAAAAGCTAAAGATGACTCTAGTCTCCTTCGATGTTTTAACGAGCCCGAAGTGACAAATGCCCGGATGGACTTTTTCCGTTATAGAGTCTGAAAAAGGCCAAAAGGAACTGCTCTGGAGTTCTAGGCAGAGGGTGTGCCAAACTTTTCGCAAAACTGCAGAATACTTTTTAGGGTACGGGCGGTCGATCTTCCTGAATGTTGTGTTCAGTGCATTGCGATCAGTAGGGCGGCCGACACAGCTTCCTAAGGATAAAGGCTTTATGCCTATAGGGGTCTCCCAATATATACGCGACGGTACGTGGGAGCACAATCCGTACTAGCGCTATCATCCCTCAGGAGGAATCACCCACCATCCACGAAATCGACAGTCACCAGGCTTAACGACGCCAGAACACATCTCTAGCCTAGACCTCTATGTTGTGCGTTATGTTGCAAAGCATTGTTAAGTTCATTCAATTTATTTTAGGTTGATCTTTTTAGAAGTTTGCCTTTCAAGGTTCACCACGAGATGTATGATACAATTCCTAAATGCAGTCTAAAGATGATAAGCAAGCTTTATATCTTTTCAACTTTGAAAATCCTAGCTACTAAGGGAAAAGAAAGACACCATCTTTTCTCAAAGAGCAATCAGCACACTCTAATGCACTTTTCCTAAATCAATCATGCAAACTATCAAATGCAAATGCACAATGCAGGTGTTTGTTTTCCACTTTCTTAGTATTGATGCCTACAAAGAAAGCTTTTTGTACAACTTTGAATTTGCTTTTAAATGACAAATACAAACAAGTTTACTTTTTTGAAATCAGATAGGGTAGAAGAGATTACAACACTTAACGATTTTTGAAATGAATACTTGTTTCGACAATTAAAAGAGACAAACTCAAACCAATAAGCAAGAGTAAATGTATAATCAATCTACAACCAGCCAATGGACTCTCTTCTAAAATCACAATCAACAGATCTGAATCAAGGGCTACAGGATGACTATTTCACTCATGCAAAGGAAAACTATAAATGACGCCACAAACACATAAAAACACTCACAGTCTTTTTGTACAAAAGGAGGCGGAATCTAAGCAGAGAAAAGGAGTTATCAGACTGGTACCTATGCTGGTTACAGGCTGCAAAAATCAGAGATCAAAACAAGGCAAAACAGAGTAGAGAACCCCAACTGCACAAGGACAAACTGGTTCAGCGCAACCTCAACACAGGGGTTTTGACATTCAGCGCAGGTAACCTTCACGGGACCTGCATTGAAATGCAGAATCCCTTCACTGGGTCTGCGCTGAAGGAGAAACTCTCGTTTCCCACAGGTTCTGGGTCACAGATTGCTATTTAATTCACTGTTTCAGGCCAAATAAAAGCAACCAGCAAGGTGTAATCAAAGGGATGCTTTGAGGGGGTACTAAGATCTATCACAAAGGATCATCAAATCATTTGTGAGTCCATTTTTCAGATCATATACAAGTCCAGTAATTGGATCAAAGCAGCAACTGTCTACTTTGCATCCGGGAAAAGCAGATGCAGTTCGATTGTTGCTTTCGAGTCTATGAAACAAACAATGCTGGAAACACAAATAAAATGACTAAACAGATCTCCCCAGTGGAGTCGCCAATTTGTTGTGGGGAAAAATGCCTATGCAGGATGATCCTATCCACCTAAGGTGTGATAGTGCCTTAGCAACAAACAGAGACAGCTATTCTGGTTGCTTCCTTTATGAAATGTGAAAGAGGAGAGATCAATAGACTTACTGGTGTCTTCCGTTTGTCCCTCGATCCGGTCTCTCTTCTCTTTGGGAGTTCACAGCTACTTGCGACAAGAGAACAACTACTTGCGACAAGAGAAGAACACTACACAAAGACATATATTCAAATTCATAACTAGTTTAGGATTAGAAATAAACTAAACATATTAATGCATTCATACATCAAAAATACATCAGCATATAGGAGAAACCAAGATAGCTTTATTGATGAATAACAAGGTTCAGGAAGAGATACAACCCAGAGGGCTCCAATCCATCATCTCCTTCCCAGCAAATGGAATTCCTATCTTCACCCCCTTCAAAGCATTAAGAACCCAATGATTCCAATCTCAAACCAACAACAATTCTTTACAATAACAAAATTCCAGCCTCTACATCTCATGGAGGATAGATCCATATATAGATGTTTGGAGAGAGGATGAGTCAACTTGAGATCTGACTAGTTTCCTCTCCCTCTGTCAGTTCTTGAGTCCACTTGGAGGTTCTTGCTTCCACTTGGAGATTTGGAACCTCTTACTCACCACCAGTCGAATTCCCTGAGGCAAGTATCATTTTGGAAGCTTCCTGGGTTTTGACACCTTGAGAAATGAGTTTGCCACATGTCCACTCTCGTTCAACACAGGTAGCCAGTGTTCCCTTTGACATTCAACGCAGGTAGCCAGTGTTGGCTTTGACATTCAGTGCAAACAGCTAGTGTAGCCACTGAAATGATCCTTAATTGACTTGTTTTTGAGCAGTTTCTGGTGGAGAACTTATGTGAATTGCTATGGTTTGTTAGCCTTGTTCCTCTAGGGGTAGGAACAACATGTTTAGGGACTTTGGATCCCTTAGATTATGGACATTTCATGCTCAATGCTGTAAGGCACAAAAATGTCTATAACACAATGGTGATATGACCGGTGAATGGAATAACCCAACCCGACTCGGACGTGGAGTGAAAGTGTCATGTTCAAGAGAAATATCCCGCCTCCCTTCTAATGTACCATTCTGAATCATAGTACAAGTTTACAAAATGATCGTGTCTGGCACTATCATAGATGAAGGGGATTCAGTGAGTATCCTTTCCTCAACTACTTGGAAAGTGCTTGGTTCGCCATCGCTTATGCCTGACAATTTGTCAGGCTTTAACAAAGGAACCACTTGACCGTTCAAGATCCTTCCTAAGTTGCCGATAACTTTGAGAAGGAAAATTGTTCACTTGAACGTGATGGTAGTCCAAGGACCGTTAGATTACAATCTACTTCTCGAACGTGACTATGTTTACAACATGGAAGCTATTGTTTCGACACACTTTCAAGTGATGTGTTTCCCACATGAAGGCAAAATTGTCACTATTGACCAGATTTCATTTCCCTATTCAAACACAGCCTCAAGTCAACCATCATCCCTAAATGGTCTTTTTGCATCAAGAATGTCTCTTCAACCTTCATTCCATCCACCTAATTATAGTGAGTAGTCTGGTGAATGTAATGAAGCTTAGGGGGCATGCACCCTTGTCTATTTTGGCAAACGAACCAAGCTAAAAAGATAGATTTCCCTGTAGGTTATGTGATTGGTTTGAAACACCATTCACTTTTGTTTGTGTTGTGGATGAAGCCAAGGAAGTGTTTTGTCTATTTTGTGGACGAAACCATCCTACCATTTGAATGTCCATGTAAGTTAAGTGATTGGTCTCACACAACACTCACCTTTGTCTAATTAGTGGACAAAGCCAAGGAAGTGTTTTTGTCTAACCTCTAACAAAAACAATCCTGCTTAACCACAGTGATTCCCATATGGTTACTGGAGACTCTCCTTTTCTTGATGCCTTGGGGTATGCAAACCTTTATGCAAGCGAAAAACAACCAATTTCATTTTTTTTTTAGCTTTTATAGTTTTTAGCTTTTTAGCTTTTCAGTTTCAACTTCTTAAGTTAGGTGATTGGTCTAATCCACTATTCATCTTTGTCTATGCCACAGACAATGTAAAGGAAGGGTTTTGTCTAAACTGCTAATGAAACCATCCTACCTAACCTCACCAGTTCCTTAGCTTTAATAGTTTTTTTTAGCTTTGTAGTTTGGTCGTTGCTAGCCTACATAAAAAGGCCATGAGTAATGTTTCTGCAAGGTTCAAGCTTGTTAAAAAATAAACCTGCCAAATGAGCAATGTTTTCGCAAGGTTCAAGTTCATTAAAAAATGAACCTACCATCTAAGCGTATGTTTCCTCGGAGTTCAAGCTCATTAAAAAATGAACCTACCTTATGACCAATGTTTCCGCAAGGTTCAAGCTCGTTAAAAATGAACTTGCCATATGAGCAATGTTTCCACAAGGTTCAACCTCATTAAAAAATAAACCTGCCAACAAAGCATATGTTCCCCCAGAGTCCAAGCTCTTTAAAAAATGAACCCACCTTCGGTAAATAACCTTTGTGATTGCCATTACATCAGCCTTTGAGTCTTGATTGTGTTCCTACCATCACCTCCATTCTTTTGGTCGATCATATGCTTCCACTTGATTGTTTACCTTTTTTAGGAACAACTGTGACGAGTGGTCTTGTTAACCACCCTCTTCACATCACCATGTTTTGAGAATTTCCAAGATTACTCGGAACCAATTGCTACCCCGAATACCACTCGTTCCTCAAAAACAAGTCCACTTTAAACCCTTTTCAGACTCACTAAATATGAAAATATTGTCGAGCAATTGGCCTCTCTAGCTCGCTAAAGTGATTGGAAGCACCATTCCCCCTCTATATTTTAAAATTTTCAGACCGGAGGGATTATCTCATGAAAAAGTTAGAGCGCTTGCTACGAAAAAGAACTACTGGAGTTTTCTTTCCGTCCCTTTTCTAACTCTCTAAACATGAAAAGGACCGAGTTATCTTTGTCATTAAACTCGATAAAACAATAGTGACAAACTTGTCCAGCCAGACAAGAATGAGTTTCACTGTCGCTAAACTCGCTAAAACATAGCGACAGGTTTGCCCGAAGGGAAAATTATAAAACATGCATATGTTATCCTTCTCAAGCTTGAAAAAGTTAAAGAGGTATTGGTCAGCAATGACTGGGGAAAAAGGGAAGAAAACTTGAAGAATTTTGTGGTAGCAGGTTGCTTTTGAACATGACACTTTCACTCCATCACCATGATTGAGTCGGGTTGGGTTATTCCGTTCACCGGTCATATCACCATTGGTCCTCCATACCATCCATATTTTGGGGTTAACGTTACCAATCCATCTCAGTGTCGCTGATATGTTCAAGATAATTCATTCAGATAATTCACCATACAGTTAATGCCTCATCCACTACAATACCTTCACCCTCCATTTTTCATGACAGCCATTCTTGAACCTTATATCATCAGATTGTTTTCACCTCCAAAAAATCATTGCTTCGTTTCATGTTGTATATGTGGGATACATTAAGACCCTCCTACAATGGGTCACTTCTTGTCGACATCAGATTATGATCCAAGAAGTTGACTTAGTAACAACCCTTTCAGTACTTTGAAGCTTGCACGCCTCAATGGCAAGTTTCTCACTTCCGACGACAAGTTCACATTAATGGCCTTAGACTGAGAGATTTTGCATGGTGTTCAAAATCGGATCATATATTCACACCATGTGAATTTTACTGTAGTACCTTGAGGGTCATTATCATTATCGATGATTCCTCTCACGCCTATTAACATCTTACATTATTGGCTGGTAATCAGGGGATGTCTTTCCATGTTCGACTTTAAGACATCTTTTCACATGGAGCGATTTGTACATCGAGCGAAGATTGAACGAGTTTTGAAGACCTCAGATCTAGTTTCATCCATCCGGGCTGCAATATATTCAGGGATATAAAGACATCAAATGTACACAGAAGCTTCACAGATAGTCATCTAAGCCAGGGAATATGAATCTTCATATGAAGAATCACCAGTCTGCAACTGCAGATGATTATCTGACCTATGTACACAAAAATGAATTTATAAAGTTGAGCATGGAAATGGCCACCTCAGCTAGATCTGAAAATAATATGATGATGATGTATTGTATTGTATCTTATACAAGTCACCTTCTAGTTCGAATACCTCAGATCCTCATGATAAAGCATTTCATTTGGCATCAAAAGATTTACGACTTCATGCTTTAAGGGGCAATTGTTATAGACATATTTGGGCACTGCAACCCCAATATTATATGTCGATAAAGCGAGGGCTCTTTAACCCCTAAAAGTGTTGTTTCATACCCTAAAATAAAATGGTCAACTAATTACATCATTCCCCAAAAGTTCCACCTGAAAAACTACTCAGAACTGGCCAAAACTGGACCATAATGAC
The DNA here is from genome assembly GCA_031772625.1 of Pinus tabuliformis. Classification (NCBI taxonomy): domain Eukaryota; kingdom Viridiplantae; phylum Streptophyta; class Pinopsida; order Pinales; family Pinaceae; genus Pinus; species Pinus tabuliformis. Next base: position 344,467,240 of record CM062819.1, on the reverse strand, counting down.
TGCTACACTATCAAGGTGCGATGCATACTCACTTCTAGACTAGCCAGGTGTGATGCATATTGAAGAGGCCTTCTGTAGGGTGTGATGAGTGAGGATGGACAAATGTCCGAGACAGCTTCCTAAGTGGATGCTCATGGAATCTTCTAGAAATTTCTCCTATTACACTTTCCTCTTTGAATTCGCCTAGGGATGAGTAAGAGATCCAAGAAATCTCCAAGTAGAACCAAGAACAACAAGTGGAATGACAGTAATAAAAAACCTAGAGATGACTCACACCCTTATAGACATCTACAAATGGATCCCTCATCTGAGAGATATAGAGGCTAGAATTTGGTAATTTGTAAGGAAGTGCTAATAACTTGTCTTTGAGAAAAGGCATTGTATTATTGGGTGATCTTTCTTTTCATGAGCCGAAGAGGGCTTTGATCCTAGATCAGACAGTTGGGTTGTACTTCTCCCTTTTACTATTAATAAAGTTCTTTGAGTTTTCCTATATACAATAGTGTATTTGTGAATGTTGTTATTTATGAATGCCATTGTATGATCCATGTATTTCTGATTCTGCATTGTTTATGATATAATAGATCGAGATGCTTTGATGGTGTTTTGTTACTTTGTCTCTACAGGTATTCATCGAGAGGGATAAGTAGGAGAAGAGGTGAAAGCTCTATCAAGGGAGAGAGAAATCAAGAAAGGAGTCAAGCAGAAGATCCAAGTTGGTCCCTTTGTTCCTCTCCTACCTATCATACATAAAGGAAATAACAAATTTCTTTGATTGTTTGTTTCTAGGATAGCTACCAATCCTACTGGGACTAGCAGATCGAAAATACACTAGCTTTCACGGAAACAGTTGGTCAAGTGAACGCAAGTAAGAACATTTGTTTACGCAGTGCTAACTATGATTGTTTAATAAGTAAGACACCTAAAATAGATTGGGAATCTGCACAATACGATCACTTAGTAGCGCGAAAGTACTCAAGCCATAGGTAAGAGCTCTACGAAGGTCAATCGTACCCTTTTGCGGAGGTACTGAAGGGTAGAATAAAGTGTTAGTTTAGCAAGCCTTAGAACTAAGTGACCTACACGGAGATAGGAATAGAAGGAATAAACTAACATCATGAACATCTTAGGGTGTAGAAACTTGGCTCTAGCATCTCCCCATACTGCTTCGGGTGAGACTTCGGTTCACGCTCTGCAGGCTTATGCCAAAAGGGCCAATAGTGTAGGGATTTCTTTAGCTAACTAACGTTGAACCTGGGTCACGCCCCATCAAGCCAACAAATGGTTTCGTTACTGAGATCGGAATCTGCATAAGAGATGTGTGATGTCGTATCGATGGAATCCAACTAAGAAAGAGATCGGAGACTGGTTGGATAGGAAGATCCACGAATTCACAGCATCGGAGAATAGAAGTCCATGACTGATGAAGGAATAGTGGCTGGACAGGTACCTATATATAGAGATCCATAAGATCTTCTTCTATTCCTTTCTGGTTGAGCTATACGAGAGGATCGTGAAGCTCGTAGATAGCAAAGGAAGGTGGAGACTTGACAGTCCTATTGTTTGGACCCCAGAGTTAGTACAAATATTGGAAGCCTCTGAGGATAAAATTTCCCATGCTGTCGATCATTAGCTTGACCGCATAATAGAAGGATTTGTGAATGAATTCATGGTCATCTACAGCGAGGTGGAGCAGTGCTTTTTCAAAGGTCTATGAGGTAAGTACTTGAAATATTTGAATACCTAGATTAAAATGTTATTGTGAAAAAATAAAGTTATGCATCTACCTTGATGTTCGGAGCTATGCGAAGTGGAAAAACTTACAAGAATGAAGGGAGAAATGATCTTGAGTAGAGTCCATCAATTTTTCCTCCATGAGGTGACAAAGAGGGAATAGCGCAGGCTTCTCTGCAAAGTGTTATTCAGTTAGTAAGAGAAGGATTCCCATGACTGCCACCTCCACCCATGCCACTTCCAACTTCACCACCATCACCTGTGACTTCACCCGTGCCACCTCCACCTCCACTATAGTTTAGCATGGAAAATTCAATGAAGCTTCCTTTGTTCAAAGGCTTTGGAGATGAGCACCGGGACCAGTTTTTGTTCATGGTGAAATCTGTATGGGAACCTCAGGGAATTACAGATGATCACATGAAGAAGGCAACACTAGTTAGTGCTCTTCAGGATTGTGAGCTAACCTGGTATATCAAGTACTCTAATGACAACCGAAATGCTGGAGTGGCCGACATCTAGACCGTGCTGAACAGAGAATTTAGTAGGCCTAAATCTGAGTCACAGTTGATTGTGGGGTTAAAGGAAATCTTGATAAAACCAGGCGAGACACCTTTGGAACTAGAACAAAGGTTGAAGTGTAAAATCCATGAAGCTAATATGAACTTAACAGATGGATAATACTGCGAATGGTTCATTTCTTCACTCCTACCACACCTAAGGGTTACACTTTCACAACAAAAAATAACCACTCAGGCAGAGTGTTAGGCCCCTACACTAGTAGTATAGGGGCCTAAAATGAACACAGAGGCCTTGGAGATTGTAATGAGATTGCATGAAACACCGATGCAAGATCCAAATCTGGGGGTTCAGTATATCCATGCAGAGTTGAAAAATATTTTCCTTGAGATGCAAAGTTTGGAGCAGGACAGAACGGTTTAACCATAGGTGTGTGAAGAGGTATGGTGCTTGAAATGTAAGGGTCAGGGGCATGACAAAGACCATTGCCCAGTCTTTGTGAACTATATTTCAGGAGGAGGAGTGATTCCTTTGAGGCTGAAAACTTAGGCAGGACCAAGCGTGGGGCCTGCATTGTGGTGCGCTATATGTTAGGTAGTAGGAAAACATGCCACAGATAACTGTCACTTGCTATAGAAGTTTCTACATACACCGCAACATCTATTCTGCAATTTTTGTAGGTCGGTAGGGCATGATGAGCGTAATTGCAGAAGCCATGAGTTGATGTTGGATAGAACACCTGCCCATAGGGTACAAAAAGAAACATGGCCCCTGAACAGAGCATGGGGATGGCGCAGATAAGCTTTCAGGGGCACCAACGAGGCCGAGGTAGAGGAGGACCCTGTATGGGTTGGGGACAACTGATCTACTACAATTGCAGAGGATCAGGAAAATATGCGTGTGATTGCACTAACCCAACACATTTTTCATGCAAGTATTGCACTTTATTTGATCATGAGATAGAAGATTGTCCTATGATCATAGTGAGGATACATGACATAGGGGTGCTACCACCTCAACCAACTTAGAACCTGTAAATGATGAGGTATGAGCCACATGAACAGTATCTGAATGTGAATATAGTGCTCCGAAGTGGAAACCAAAAAGGAGATGACAAGGGGAAATACCTCGAAGGAAACAAATGGGTTCACAAAGCTCTAAGGAGGCTGAGTTCTATTTTGGGCGCACACGTAAAACATTCATGGAAGTGAAGAAGAGCTTCACTGAGACCTCGACCTTAGGAACCAAAGATAAACCTAATCAAGAGATGGACCCTTCTATGCCTACAACTTTCTTGGAGACCTGCATGAAGTTACTACATGATACCAAGGTTGTGAAGGGGTTATAAGATCTCATAAATAGATGCACTGGAAACACTCCAGCTGAGCCATGTGTAGTACGAAAGATTGGTAAGCATAAAACAAGAACAGGACGGGAAATGAGATTGACTACGCAGAAAGGAGAGTATGAAATGGATCAGGTTATTTTTGACTTGGTGTCAGATGCAAATGTCTTACCGAAGTAGACTTGGGAATGGATGGGGAGACCCATGCTACAGTGGTCTTTGATTCAGCTAAGGATGGTGAACCAGTAGAAGATCATCCCCATGGGGTGGCTGCAGGGGGTGATTATAGATATTGAAGGCATGAATGTGCTTGGTGGCTTTGAAGTAATAGAAATTGTGGATGACAACAACCCCTATCGTGCACTCCTTGGCATTGATTGGGCTATTAATATGAATGGGGTAATCAACCTAAAGAAGCGAAAGATGATATTTGAGAAGAAATCGCTCCGCATAATAGTACCCCTAGATCCTGTTGAAGGATCATGCTATACTGAACCAGTCCATGATTATGAGAGTGATGACAATCTGGACTGTATCTATAAGATAACAGCGCAAGACCAAGATTGGGTGAATCCAACAATGGATGGATGAATTGCATGGGATTGCGAGAGTTCCTGCACCTCAAACTCTAATGAAGAACTAGAGTGCTGGCAGAATCAGTTACATGAAGTAACCATGTTGAGCTATAACATGATGACTTGGTTACTACGCTATGTGTCATCAGAGGTAAGAATTCTACCCACTTATGATGGCCTGAATGATGTAGATATCTTTTTGGATGCATTTCAGAGGGAGGTACTAGAAAAGCAGCACTTCCAGGCATTGAACTGGGCACTGCGCACTACACTGGCAAGATGGTGGGGTATGCACCAGGGAAAATTTTAAGAACCCCCTCTAAATTTATAAATATAATAAATGGGCGAATCTCCATGGTATATAGGAAAAATGTAAGGCGATTTTATCAATAATATAATATGTATATATAATTTTTTGGCGAATCTCTCACTAGGCATGGCGAATATTTTACTCAATTATAAAATCTTGTAAGATCTTGGCGAGTCTTTCACTAAATAATAAAACTCTGTAAAGTCCTAGTGAATCTTAGCATAGGCTACATGCTGGTTTAATTCCCCCATTTAAATAGGCTACATTCCAGGTGAATACCATGGGTCAATACAATGTGCCATTTTGGTGAATACCATGGGTCAATACCATGTGCCATTTTGGTGAATACCATGGGTCAATACCATGTGCCATTTTTGTTTTTATTAATTCTAATATTAGGGTTAATAATGGTTTTTTGCATGGTATTAATAACAATCTAGTCCATGGTATTTGTCCCATAGTATTTTGGCCATAGGTTTCACCTAAATATAACCCATTTTTTGAGTGTTCGTAAGTATAAGGTGACTTATGGAGTAAATATAAAAAAATGTTTTATTTTTTTATCATACCTCTCGTTTATTTATATTTATATTAATTTACCATACCTCTTTTACGAATATGGTATTTGGCCCATAGGATTCACTTAAATAAAACCTCTTTCTTGAGCCTTCATAAATAGAATGAGGGTTATGGACTAAATATAAAAAGAGGTTTTATTTATTTACGATACGTCTAGTTTATTTATATTTTTACTTATTTACCATACCTTTTGAGTAAGTATTAAAAGACGTTTTATTTATTTACCATACCTCCACTTTACTTATATTTTTATTTGTTTACACCCTTACATGTATATAAGATGACTTATGGAGTAAATATAAAAAACGTTTTATTTTTTTACCATGCCTCCACTTTACTTATATTTTTATTTGTTTACAGCCTTACATGTATATAAGGTGACTTATGGAGTAAATATAAAAAATGTTTTATTTATTTACCATATCTCTCATTTATTTATATTTTTATTAATTTACCATACCTCTTTTATAAATATGGTATTTGGACCATAGGATTCACTTAAATAAAACCTATTCTTGAAAATGGGCGAATGGAAGGTTGTAAGTCCTAATTTCAAGGGCTAAATTTACCTTTTTTACCCTCTCCCTTAAAATAAGGTGGGCTATTTGAGGTGATTTGTAAAAATGTACTATGATACAAAACATTCGCCCACTAAAAATTTAAAACCCCTTAATTTCGCGCCAAAGGGCAAACATTCGCCCCTAAAATTATCCTTGGTATGCACAAAGGAAGCTTTGATGATGGGCGTGAATGTAGGAGGATGATAAGGACATGCTTTGGGGAGCTGAAGGTATGAATAATAGACAAGTATGATGGGTAGGATGATCTGCGTGCACACTTGGACAAATGGTTTTAGGCTTATGCAGAGAAGTCCCAACCTGAATTGGTGCACTTGTTCTGTCACACCTTGGATGTTGTCCCGATGAACTGGTGCATAGAAACAGAGCTCCACCATGGTACAAGTGAATGGGATATTTTACGTGAAGGATTCATAATGACATTCAGCTTCGAAGACGGGGTTGACTATATCGACGAGGCACTACAAGAAGTAAAAGCAAAAATATTTAGGATACCGCAAGATCCTTTGGACCTGATTCAGCCTAAGTGGGCTACTCAGCTAAGTCACACGCTATAACGCTATAATGTAACTGTTGAAGAAGAGGATGAGGATCCATGAAATATTACCATCCCTGAAATAGAAGGTCACCGCGAGGTTGAAGGACCGTAGATTTAGAATCTGGATATAATTGCACCACTAAAAACGAAACAGATAAACATTGGTATGGAGGCAAAGCCCAAATTCAAGAAGATTCAAGATTACTGGGATGACACAACAGTGGATAAGGTCACTAAATTTCTCTGCGAATACCAGGATTTATTCCCTACCATGTTTACATACCTAAAAGGAATAAGCGGGGACCTAGGTGTTATGAAAATCACATTGAAGCCCAACATTACGCTGGTTAAGTAAATTCCTTACCATCTCAATCCAAAGTATAAGGACAAGGTCCACTTAAAGCTAGATAAAATTCTTGTGGTAGGCATCATTGAGCCTGTGGAAGAATCTGATTGGGCAAGCCCAATAGTGGTACAGGAGAAGAAGCAGAAGGATGAAATAAGGATATGCATGGATCTCAGAAAGTTGAATGACGCTTGCGTACATGATCCTTTTCTGACTCCATTCAATGATGAAGTGTTGGATAATGTAGGTGGCTAGGAAGCATATTCCTTCACTGATGGGTTCTCTAGGTGCCAACAGATCAAAATCACGCCGGAGGATAGGAGCAAGACGACCTTCGTGACTGAGTGGGGGTGTTTTTAGTACATTATAATGCCGTTTGGATTGAAGAATGCGCCTGCGAATTTCTCGCCCATAGTCATTGTGTGTTCAAGGAATTTATTCATAAGTTCCTGGAAGTGTACTTTAATGACTAGATTGTGTTTAGGCTAGTGAAACGCCATGTAGCAAGCTTGTGTCTGATGCTAGATACCTGTTGAAGATACTAGATAGTGCTCAATCTAAAGAAGTGCCTATTTTGTGTTCCCTTTGGGACTCTGCTGGGTCATATGGTCTAGAGATAGGGACTGATGGTAGATCCCATGAAGATTGCGGTGATATTAAACTTGGAAGCGCCGAGGAGTGTCAAGAAGTTACACGCTACCCTAAGACATACAAGATATTACAGAAAGTTTATCAAAGGTTAAGCCTAAATCATCGTGCCTATGGAAAAGTTATTGAAGAAGGATGTCACATTCTTCTGGAACGAGGACTGTAAGAAGAGCTTGGATGTATTGAAAGAAAATATGGTCACCACGCTGATTTTAGTCTTTCCGGATTGGAAGAAGGAGTTTCATGTATATGTCGACGCATCATGTATAGTGTTGGGAGCAGTATTGACATAGATTGGCGAAGGAGATTTGGACCATCCTATAGTGTTCTCAAGTAGAAGGTTATCTAAGGTGGAGAAGAACTATTCCACGACCAAGTGTGAAGGGTTAGCCATGGTATACGTGATCGAAAATTTTAGAAACTACTTGCTGGGTGGCCATTTTAAGATGTATAGATATCATGCCGTGTTGAAATACCTAGTCAATAAGCCTTTGTTTGAAGGGAGAATCTGTAGATGGTTGTTATTATTACAGGAGTATGATTTTGAAGTTATTATTAAACTTGAATGACTGAGCATGGGACCATAACATATGTTGTGCATCGAAATAGGGGAAGAGCTGTTATAGACATTTTTGTGCCTTACAGCTCTAAGCATGAAATATCCATAAACCAAGGGATCCTAAGTCCCTAAAAGAGTTGTTCCGACCCCTAGAGGAACAAGGTCAACCAATTACAGCTTCTCCCAGAAGTTCTCCACCAGAAACTGCTCAGAATAAGTCAAATCAGGATCATTTCAGCTGCTCCACTAACTTGCTGCGTTGCATAGCACCCAAGTACACCAGCTAGGTGTGTTGCAACGCACCTAAATGCACTACCAGGGTGAGTTGAGCGGGAAATGACAAATGGCAGTGTCATTCCGTGAGGTGGACAGACAATGGAAGCTTCCAGATCTTCCCCAATGACACTTGCCTCACTGAGTTCGACCAAGGATGAGTAAGAGGCTCTCAGTCTCCAAGTGGAAGCAAGAACTGACAGAGAGAAGCCACTAGTCAAATCATAAGCTGACTCATCCTCTTTGCATACATCTATATATGGATCCCTCATCCCAGAGATCTAGGGGCTGGAATTTTGTACATTGCAGAGAATTGTTGTTGGTTTTGAGATAGAGATCAGAGTATTGGGTGATTTATGCCTTGTTGGAGGTGAAGAGGGGATTCCTTTGCTGGGGGGTTGATGCTAGATCAGGAATCATCGGTTGTAACTCCTCCTGGATCTCCTTGTTATATCAATAAAACTATTTGAGTTTCTCCTGCATGCTTGTGTATCAATGATGTTTTGTTATATTTGCATGTTTAGCTTAAATCTGATCCTAAGCTATTTATGAATATAAATCCATGTCTTTGTGTAGTTTTCCTCTTCTGTGATCTTGCAGGAACTTGGTGAAGCTGGGCAAGTAAGGGAGCAGGTAGCTGGAAGCTGTCAAAGAGGAGAAAGATTGGATCAAAGGACTAGCGCAAGACACAGGTTGGTTCATCCTATTCCTCTTCGTTTATAGTTCATAAAGAAGGATACGAAAGTAGTTTTCTCTGTTTGTTTCTAAGGTACTGTCACACCTTTGTGGGATAGGGGCGTTCTGAGTAGAAACTTTTCCCGTTAAAAAAATGGTGACTCCACTGGGGAGCGTGTCTAGTTAGTTTGTTTGTGTTTCTCTTGTTGTTTGTTTCATAAACACACAAGTAGCAATCGAACTGCATTTGCCATTATCAAATGCAAAGTAGACACCTGCTACTTCAATCCATTCACTGGATTTGTTTATGATTTGAACAGCTGATTCACAAATGATCTAATTACCCTTTGTGATAGCTCTTAGACCTCCTTTAAATCCACCCTCTGATTGTGCATTACTGATTGCTTTTACTCGGCCAAAAACCATAGTTTAAACTGCAAACTGTGACCCAGAACCCAGATAGAATTCTCATTTCTGCCCCAGCGCAGGCTCTGTGAAGAGATTCTGCATTTCAACGCAGTTCCTGAGAGGGCTACTTGTGTTGCAATCCAGTTTCTCTGTGTAATAGGTGTGCTGATCAGCCTAGCACTGTGCAGCTGAGGTTCTTTGCTTCATTTTTTCAGTTTTGTCTCTGATTTTGCAGCCTGTGATCAGTGTGTGTCTATTTAAAAACCCCTTTTCCTTGCCTTAATTCTGCCTCCTTTGTACAAAAGGACTGTAGATGTTCTTTGTGTGTTTGATACATCATTTACAGTTTTCCATTGAAAGAGTAGAATAGTCACACTGTCGTCCTTGGATTTAGATCTGTCGTAAGTGTCGATTTTGATCTTATGAGAAAGTTTATTTGCTGTTGACAGTCGATTATGCTTTTACTTTTGCCTTTGGTTTGAATTTGTCACTTTCTAGTGTCGAAACAAGTGTTTATTTCAAAATCATAAAGTGTCGTAATCTTCTCTACCTTTTGATTTCGAAAAGAAGCTTGTTTGTGTTTGTCACTTGAAAGCAAATTCAGATTTGTACATCAACTTTCTTTTTAGGCATCAATATTAAGAAAGTGAAAACAAATACATGCATATGTGCATTTGCATATTGATAGTCTGTTTGGCTTGATTTAGGAAAAGTGCATTTACAGTGTGCTCTTTGCTCTTTGAGAAAAGATTGTGTCTTTCTTTTCCCCTTGTAGCTAGGATTTTCATTGCTGAAAAGAGATAAACGTTTGCTTATCATCTTTAGATTGCATTTTAGGAATTACATCTACATCTCGTGGTGATCCCAAAAGGCAAACTTCTAAGAAAGATCAACTTAAAATAAATTGAATGAATCTAACAACGCATTGGAACTTTACGCACAACATTTAGAGGTCTAGGCTAGAGACGTGTTCCGGCGTCGTAAAGCCTGGTAACTGTTGTCCTCACTGATGGTTGGGTGATTCCTCCACTTTGAGACGATAAGTGCCAGTACGGACTTGTGCTCCCACGTACCGTTGAGTATATATTGGGAGACCCCTATAGGCTTAAAACCTTTTATCCATAGGAAGCCGTGTCAGCCGCCCTACTGATCACAATGCACCGAACACAACATTCGGGAAGATTGACTGTCGTACCGTAAAAAGTATTCTGCAGTTTTGTGATTGGTTTGGTACTCCCTCTACCTAGATCTCCAGAGCATTCCCTTTCGTTCCTTTTCAGACTCCTTAACGGAAAAGGTCCATCTGAGCACTTGTCACTTCAGGCTCATTAAAAATCGAAGGAGACTAGAGTCATCTTTTGTTTTTTCTCGACTCTTAAAAACTAAAAAAACAAGTTGTGTCAAAGCGTTTTAAAATTTATTTTAAACGGAATATTCATACCCTTTTCCTACGTTGATCTTAGGTTGAGAAAATGGAGTCTACCAACCAAGGAATTCCCCTTGGTGGAAATCCTAGTCCCTTCTCCTCTTGGGGAGATGTTGGTGCACCCCATATGGCCACATTGTCGCTTCCAGGACTGAAAATTGGCTTTCCAGTATGGCTCTTCTCAACCAATGTCGTTCAGAACACCACTATTCCTGAACAATCGAATCAACAATTAGACGAGTCCAGAGTTGCCCACCAACCTTCTACTTCCTCTAATTCTTCCTCTCCTCCTTCCTCTTCGCTTGATGGGGCTGGCAAAGCCAAAATTCAAGTTCCTAAGGAGAAGAAGGAGAAGAATAAGAAAGAAAAGAAGAAGAAGGAGCCAAAGGCGAATGGGGGAAAACGAGTGTCGTCTAACGAAAATCCACACACTGCACTGACCAGGCCTAAATCGCCATGTGTCATTTGCAAAGGAGACCACTTTCATAGAGATTGTCCTTGCATCCCTTGGATACTAAGGGATTGGTCTCCTCGTTTGCACAATCCGGTGTCATCAACCTCTGATGATCATGTTGAAAGCACACCGTCAACTAGCGAAAGTGAAGCCCCAGGACAAAAAGGGAAAGCTAGATTTCCCTGGAAACTGTGCGAAGGCGATCATATCGTCCACCATTGTCCCTTCTTAGACGAAGCGAAAAGAGTTTTGGATGATTGTCCGGTTTCACCGTTATGACTTCCTCCTGGATACAAAAAACTCTTGCCGAGTCCGTCGCTAGTTAAGAATCCAGCTGGCCCGCTCAAGTGGTCGGCTGAAGCACCTATCATCGAAGATAAACCATCTAATCCATACTAGACGAAAGTCAAAAGGTCGAGGCGGCAATTGACCCGGTCTTGCCTTCAGAGGTTTTATCTTCGGATGATACAGTCACTGAAAAGAACAAGGATGACACTGTCCAAATTCTCTTCATCAACACAGACTCCGATGAACATGGGGGAAATCTACCCATTCCCTTACCGTAGGAGGGAATTTTGTCAGAGCCATACCCGGCCGTCTACTCGGTCCCACCTCCAAGCAACCTAGTTGTCTCCTTCGATTGGAATCAACTAGGCAGACCCCGTTTACCAGCAAGCATACCATTCTGAATTATCGTTCAAATATATAGAATGGTCATGGCTGGTACCATCCTAGATGAGGGGGCTTCTGTGAGTATCCTTTCCTCTACTGCTTGGAAAGTGTCTGGTTCGCCATCGCTTTTGCCTGAGATGAGAAATCTGATAGGCTTTGATAAAGGAACCAGTCAACCTTTAGGGATCCTTCCCGATGTACACATAACATTGAGAAGGAAGACAGTTCAAATGAACGTAATGGTTTTTCAAGGACCCTTGGATTATAACCTACTCCTTGGACGAGACTATATTTATTGCATGGGAGCCATCCTCTCCTCACTCTTTAGAGTAATGTGTTTTCTGCACGAAGGAAGAGTGGTCAAGCTCGTGGACCAGCTTTCATTTCCCGGATCACGCATCGTAAAAAGTCATATACCATCCCTAAATGGTCTCTTCATGCAAGAAATGTCTCAATCCCCAGTCTGTCCTCCCGATGAGCGCGAGTAATTCAGAGGGATATGACTGAAACCCAGGGGGCATGCGTCCTGGTCTGCTTCGGCAGGAAAACTTTGGGTATAAGGTAGGTTTCCGCGGGAGAATATGACTAGTCTGTACCCCGTTCGTGATTGGAAGAGGGTTTATTCTAGGATAAGATTCTCTTTTCAAAGTTATGTGAGTTGGCGGACGTCGTCACTCACCTTTGTTTATCTCGGTAGACACCGCCGAAGAAGTGTTTTGTTTGCACCGCGAATCGAACAATCTTTGGGTGACCTGTAAGAGGTAGACCTCTCCCGGTAAAACAAATGTTTTATTGGACTAAAGAAGGGGTAACCTTGAAACCATACTTTATACCTGGGGGCATGCAAACCTTTTGGAGTGCAAGCAAGGGGCGACTATTTATTTTTTAAATTTTTAGGACCTCTAACCCTTTAAACTTGTAGGATTAGTCATCACCTAACTTGCATAAAGAAAGGATGTGGGGCAAAAATCTAAAAGTTGCCGTTTTATATGAGACATTCTTATCATATGACTAGATTAATCGAGCAGTTTTAGCACATAGTTCAAGCTCGTTAGAAAATAAACATAAGACATGAGCAAATGTTTCCACCCACGTTTAAGCTCGTTAAAAAATGAACTATTCCCCGGTAAATAACCACCGTGAATGAAGCATTTCAGCCATTAAAGCCTTGGTCGTGTTTGCACCGTCACCTCCACTTTTCCATTGGCCGATCATTCAACTCCATTTGATTGTTTACCCATTTTGAGGAACAGCTGCGAAGAGTGATTTCATTAGCCATCCTTGTGACACTGCCGTGATTGGAAAATTTCAACCCTTACGTGGAATCAGCTGCTACCCATTTTATCACTCGTTCCTCAAAAGATGAGTCTTCTTTAAGCTCTCTTCAACTGACTCGTAAAATATAAAAAGATTGCCGAGTTTTGGCCTTCCAGCTCGTTAAAGCGACTGGAAGCGCTATCCCTCCTCTAGATTTTAATCTTTTTGGACCTGAGGGATTATTGCACAAAAAGATCGAGCACTTGTTTTGTTCGGCTCGTTAAACTATCGAAAATTCATCCCTTCTGTATTGTTTTATACTTTTTCAGACTTAAGGGATTAGATGACGAAAAAGGAATTTTGGAGTTACCTTTACGTACCTTTTCAGACTCTCTAAAAATGAAAAGGACTAAGTTATCTTTGTCTTTAAACTCGTTAAAAAGATTAATAGCGACAAACTTGTATTTAGACGAGAACGAGTCTCACTATCGCTAGGCTTGTTAAAACATAGCGATGGGTTTGCCCGAAGGGAAAATTATAGAACAAGCATATGTTATCCTCCTCAAGCTTGACAAAAATAAAGAAGTACTGGTCAGCAATGACTGGGGAAAAATTGGGAAGAAACTCAAAGAATCTTTATTGGTAGCAAGTCGCTCTTGAACATGACACTTCCACTCCGTGCCTGAGTCGGGTTGGGTTGTTTCATTCACCGGTCACATCACCATGGTCACGCCATACCATCCACATTTGGGGTAAATGCTACCAATCCATCACATAAGTGTCGCCGACATGTTCAAGAGAAGTCATCCAGAGAAGTCATCCATGTCCCATCCACTGCCATACATTACACTTCATTCTTTCATGACCGCCATCCTGAACCATATATCATCAGATCGTTTTCACCTCCATCAAAATCTTTTGCTCCGTTCCGTGTCATTTATGTGGGATTCATTAAGGCCCTCCTTTGACGGATCGCTTCTTGCTGACATCAGCTCATTATCCAAGAAGTTGATCTAGGAACACCCCATTCAGTACTTTGAAGCTTGCATGCCTCAATGGCAAGTTTCTCACTTCCGGCGACAGGTATACATAAATGACCTTCGACCGAAAGATTTTGCGTGGTGTTTGATGCCAAGTCCTTTATTCACACCACGTGAATTGTACTGCAGTACCTTGAGGGTCATCATCATTATCGGTGATTCCTCTCGCGCTTGTTAACAGTTTACATCATTGACTGGTAATCAAGCGATGTCTTTCCATGTTTGACTTCAAAACATTTCTCACATGGATTGACTTGTACTTCGAGTGAAGATCGGACGAGATTGAAGACCCTAGATCTAGTTTCATCCATCCGGGCTACGATATATATTCAGGAGAATAAAGACATTGAAATGTACAACATTGCAGCACAGATAATCATCCTACCAAAAGGATGATGGCTCTATCAGAATCATCAGTCTACCATCAGACGATTGTCTGTCCTATGTACATGAAAATGAATTTATAAAGCTGAGCATGGGGATGCCCGCCTCAGCTAGATCATGAAAACAGTATGAAGATAATGTATTGTATTGTATCTTATTACAGGTCTCCTCCCAGCATTGAAAGAACTTCGGATCCTCCTAATAAAGCATTTCACCCGATAAACGACCTCATACTTTAGGGGGCAACTGTTATAGACATTTTTGTGCCTTACAACTCCAAGCATGAAATGTCCATAAACCAAGGTATCCTAACTCCCTAAAAGAGTTGTTTCGACCCCTAGAGGATCAAGGTCAACCAATTACAGCTTCTCACAAAAGTTCTCCACCAGAAACTGCTCAGAATCAGTCAAATCAGGATCATTTCAGCTGCTCCACTAACTAGCTGCGTTGCATAGCACCCAAGTACACTAGCTAGGTGTGTTGCAACGCACCTAAATGCACTACTAGGGTGTGCTGAGTGAGAAATGACAAATGGCAGTGTCATTCCGCGAGGTGGACAGACAATGGAAGCTTCCAGAATCTTCCCCAATGACACTTGCCTCACTGAGTTTGACCAAGGATGAGTAAGAGGCTCTCAGTATCCAAGTGGAAGCAAGAACTGACAGAGAGAAGCCACTAGTCAAATCATAAGCTGACTCATCCTCTTTGCATACATCTATATATGGATCCCTCATCCCAGAGATCCAGGGGCTGGAATTTTGTACATTGCAGAGAATTGTTGTTGGTTTTGAGATAGAGATCAGAGTATTGGGTGATTTATGCTTTGTTGGAGGTGAAGAGGGGATTCCTTTGCTAGGGGGTTGATGCTGGATCAGGAATCATCGGTTGTAACTCCTCCTGGATCTTCTTGTTATATCAATAAAACTATTTGAGTTTCTCCTACATGCTTGTGTATCAATGATGTTTTGTTATATTTGCATGTTTAGCTTAAATCTGATCCTAAGCTATTTATGAATATAAATCCATGTCTTTGTGTAGTTTTCCTCTTCTGTGATCTTGCAGGAACTTGGTGAAGCTGGGCAAGTAAGGGAGCAGGTAGCTGGAAGCTGTCAAAGAGGAGAAAGATTGGATCAAAGGACTAGTGCAAGACACAGGTTGGTTCATCCTATTCCTATTCGTTTATAGTTCATAAAGAAGGATACGAAAGTGGTTTTCTGTGTTTGTTTCTAAGGTACTGTCACACCTTAGTGGGATAGGGGCGTTCTGAGTAGACACTTTTCCCATTAACAAGAGCCCACTAATTTGGAGGAGGGGTTGCCTGACACGCAGCTACTTAGAGTGTATGTCATGGATGGTCATTTTGAAAATATCATACACTTCCAAATGACATGAACAGCCTCAGAAGGAGACGTCGTCCAGCAGAAGGAGTTAGTGGTGTGCACAAATTTTTTTTCTATCATTTTTGGGCATCTATACAAAATGGGGTCACATGAGATATTACTACAATATGTACCAAAGTTTGAAAGAAGCAACATCCTCACAGACGCTCATGGGGACGTCACGGGAGGACATTGTGTAGGGAGAGTGATTGCGCAAAATATTATACGCACATGGTTTTGGTGGCCAACCCTACATCAAATCAAAATTGTGGCGGAGGATAGGACCAAAATGACCTTTGTGATTAAGTGGGGTGTTTTCAGTACATTGTAATGCTGTCTGGATTGAAGAATGCACCTACAATTTTCTCACACGTAGTCATTGTGCATTCAAGGAATTTATTCGTAAGTTCCTAGAAGTGTACTTTGATGACTAGACTATGTTTGGGCTAGTGAAACACCATGTAGCAAGCTTGCGCCTAATGCTAGATACCTATCAATGATACCAGATAGTGCTCAATTTGAAGAAGTGCTTGTTTCATGTTCCCTTTGGGACTGTGATGGGTCATGTGATCTACAGACAGGGACTGATGGTAGATCCTGCGAATATTGCAGTGATATTAAACTTGGAAGCGCTGAGGAGTGTCAAGCAGCTACGCGCTACCCTAAGACATATAAGATATTACCGAAAGTTTATCAAAGGCTATGCCCAGATCACCAAAACTATGGAAAAGTTGTTGAAAAAGGATGTCACTTTTTGCTGGAATGAGGATTGTAAGAAGAGCTTGGATGTATTGAAAGAAAATATGGTCACCATGTCAACTTTAGTCTTCCCGGATTGGAAGAAGGAGTTTCATGTACATGTTGATGCATCATGTATAGCGCCAGGAGTAGTATTGACATAGATTGGAAGAGGAGATTTGGACCATCCTATAGCATTCGCAAGAAGAAGGTTATCTAAGGTGGAGAAGAACTATTCGATCACCAAGCATGAAGGGTTAGCCATGGTATACATGCTCCAAAAGTTTAGACACTACTTCTTGGGTGGCCATTTTAACATGTATACAAATGATTCCACGCTAAAATACCTGTTCAATAAGCCTGTGTTGGGAGGGAGAATCTACAGATGGTTGTTATTGTTCCAAGAATATGATTTTGAAGTTATTGTGAAACCTAGACAACTAAACACGAGACCATACCATCTGTTGTGCATCGTAACAAGGGAAGAGTCCACTAATTTGGAGGAGGGGTTTCCTAACACGTAGCTACTTGGAGTGTGCGTCATATATGGTCATTTTGAAGATATCATACACTTCCAAATGGCACGAACGGCCTTAGAAGGACACACCATCTAGTAGAAGGAGTTAGTGGTGCACACAGAAAAATTTTCTGTGATTGCTGGGCATTTGTACAAAATGGGGTCACATGAGATATTGCTACAATATGTACCAGAGTTTGAAAGAAGTAGCATCCTCATAGACGCTCATGGGGGCACCACGGGAGGACATTATGCAGGGAGAGTGACCATGCAAAAGATTATATGTGAAGGGTTGTCATGGCCAACCCTACATTAGGATTCGAAAGTGCACTACAAAGCATGTGATGTGTGTCAAAGGACTAGCAGGCCAACGTGGAGGGGTGAATTGCCTATGAATCCACAGATGAAATTACAAACCTTTGGGAAGTGGGCGATAGATTTTGTGGGACCTATTTAGTCCGAAGGAAAGACGGGAGTGAGGTATATTATCATCGTGACAGAGTATTTGACTCGATGGGCAGAGGCACAACCCGTGAAGGATTGAACAGGCATGATGGCTGCAAAGTTCCTCTTTGAGAATGTATTAATGTGATTTGGGTGTTTGAAGATTTTGATGAGTGATCACAGTACGCACTTTCTAAATGAGATGATCAATGTGCTAATGGAGGAATTTCAAGTATATCACTAGAAGAGCATGCCTTATCACCTGAAAGCTAACAGGATGGTGGAAGAATTCAATAAAGTGCTATAGAACGAACTGACCAAGGTTTGCAATGCTCAGCAAAGTGATTGGTACCTACGCATACTCGTGGTACTATGGGTCTATCGAACGATGTGCAAGAAATTGACTAGAAAAACACTCTTTAGGTTTTCCTATGGTGTTGAAGCAGTGATGCCCATGGAATACATTGTGCCTAGTTCGTGGATAGTGGCACTCACAAGTATGATTGATCACAGAGCCTTGGAAGAAAGGCTCGCGCAACTGGCTGAGCTTGAGGAACAGAATTTCTAGCTAGATTTCACCAAGAGGTTTAAAAGAAATGAGAAAAATCATGGCATGATCAGGACATTAAGTTGTGCACCTTTAAGGTAAATGACCTAGTTTTGTTATACGACAACAAGTTTGATAAATTTCCAGGGAAGTTCAGGATGCACTCGTTAGGGCCCTATGCCATTAAGGAGATTACCGATGGAGGAGTAGTTCAGTTGGTCAAATTGAATGGAGAACCATTCCTAGGAAATGTGAATCGCAGTCAATTGAAGCTATACACCGATGGTTTAGCTATGTTACTAGATGAAGGTAGCACAGTAATAGCGCTCCACGCAGCTAAAAAGAGGCGTGGAACTGTAAACTACACTGCCCGGATTGGGGAGCTATGCGATTGGAGGATTGTGCGAAGCAAGGAAGTGTCACAAGGTTTGCGAAAAAATAAAGGGAGGTGCTCTACCCAGGGAGGAATTGCACAGGTCGGCCGAAAAGTGACCGTTAAAGTCACTGTTCATGATTTGGTGGTAGAAATGTGGCCAAATGGAGCCAGCGGCTAGCATTTAAGATGAAATTTATGGGTCGGATCCTTGAAGATCTGTCGCCAATTTGGCATTAATGAACCAAATTTGGGGGGAACAGTTAGATTTGAATTAAAAATGCCTTATAAATTGCAAGTGGCTATCCAGCGAGAAACACTTGGCATTTTGAGAATTGAGTTGTTGAGCTCTCAAACGCACATGAATCGCGAGCACTATGAACTTCTGATAGCCAGTAAAGTATTTGAGACATTGCTGAAGGAGACATAGGAGTTCTTGCATAACATCATGTTGGTGCCCATAGAAGCTATAGATGCCAAAGTAGAAGATTCGGTGCTGGACATGGAGATGGAGGCAAAAGAAGCTGCTCCAGAAGTGGCCGAAGTATTAGCGGAAGTCACTAAATCACCAAGAATTTCGAGACCAAAGCCCACCCCAACCAAGGAGAGCGTGAATGATAAGAAGGGAAATAAGCCTACAATACCGGTGCATGCATTGCCAAGAAGAAATCCACCAAAGCTTGCCGCACAAGAGAAGGGCAAAGCCATCAATTTGGAGCTAGAGGAGGAAGAAATTGAAGACATTCTGATGGGTGATGAAGATATGGGAGTAGATGTGGAAGAGGTTGAAGCCCAGGGTGCCAACCCTATCACTCGGTTTCCTAAGTATGTCCCTCCACGGAAGGGCAAGGCCAAGGTGCTGAAAGATATCGATGAGAGAAAGACCCCCTTGCAAACTCCTCAGCTGTTGGATCAGATTTTTTTCGAAGGACCGCACTTGGCATGGGTTCCACTGTTCAAACTCAAGGACGAGGACTTGGCTGATCATGAGAAGTTCCTAGAGTTAGCAACTGAGTATATGATGCACCCCATCATCGATACAAACATTGGGATGACTGCATTAGAGCCGTGGAGGTGACTCATAGGAGTAGACAAGGCAAGTTTTCTCAACCTGCTTTGGGTGCCACACTACAACTGCACCCCAGTTACAGTATTGGTCCTCAAGCAGTTGTTATGCTTGGTGCATGATGGGTGTCTATGGCTAGAGAAGCCAATACCCATCGCGGATAGATTGATTCATAGGATAACGAGGTTGCCTTACAGAGGAGAGAATTTGGCCATGATATTCAGTAGAAAAGGTGGTGAGCAGGCCCTCATGGAGGTCATGAAGGAAACGTTTAAGCTGGTGAAGAAGCTACACAGATATTCTATATCTAGCATCTGCAACCCTGCGGTAAAGGTAGCTATGAAGATTTTAATGGGAAGGTGGTGAGGGAGTGCTACGCCGATGAGGTGTTGGCGCCTCTCGTTGTGCTAGCAGCCTAGTGCACCAAAGGAGTTCAGTTCACCTGGTTAGACTATCTTCACAGAGAGTTCCTAGCAAACTGTCGTGAAGCACAGGAGCTCAGTAAGACATTCAACTACGTGTGGCTCTTGCTATCGATTGTGTTGGTAACATAGGAGCTGCCAGAGGACAACCAATTCCTTTAGGTTGCACCAGACATACCAGAAGTAGAGAAGTACACTTTTCTATGGGCAACCAAGGACGTGCAACGCATCAAGGACAACAAGACCTCTCAGATCTTGATGGAGATGAACATCCACATGGCTATCAACTGCCAACTGCGGTTGTTGCCTATGGTGTAAGCCAGCTTGCAGGGCTACACAAAGTTTAAAGCAGACTTTCACCATGTGTCCATCAAGGCACAAAAGAACCCTGCACAGAAATGGTATGACTTACCTTACTTAGGAATGGATGATGTCATTGATGCAGTACTTGATCAATGGATGGTAGAGTGGCACTCTACAGTAGATGTGGCAGTGGGACGGAGCAAGTCTGCCGCACAGAAAAAGAATGAGGAGGCAAAGCTTAAGATGACACAGCTGGCCAAAAAGTGGAAAAAGGAGGTCTTTGACAAGGACTAGGCAGAGCACAAAGCTTCTCAATAGAAACAAAGGTAAACAGGTGGAACAAAGCAGGGCTCAAACAAAGGCATGAGGTCACCTTCACCTGAGATAGAGGGGGAGACGGAAGAGCAGACAGAGCAACATGGCATGGACACTCAGGCGACGTCCGCCCGCATCAAGCGTCCAAGGGAGCAGGAGAAAGGAGGGTCCAGGAAGAAATCAAAGGCTACTAAGACATCATTAGACCCTATCATGCTAACAGAGGGTGATCTGCATGACATCAGTGACACGGTGTAGGATGTCACCACGGAGGCCCTACAACATTTTGAATAACAGTAGCAATTAGTATTGGGGGCTATCCAGACATGTCTGTAGGAGCTGTAGACCTGTCCAACACAGTCTGGCACAATGTCTACCAACCTTGCTATCGGCACTTCAGAAGCTGTCGAGATGTTGCACGCAAAGGCCTCCAGCACGATAGTGCTACGTGATGGAGCACTGACCACAGAGAAAAAATTTGACAGGCCCACTGTTAGTGCCCTAAAGGGAGTAGGGTTGAATTTGGAAGTGATCCTTGGTGAAGCACTCTACCTCTTGTAGGATGGAGTGATTGTAGAGCTGAGGGCCCGTGAGCACCACGCCCTCTAGGTGATTAGTGAGCAATAGATTAAAAATGAGAAGATGGCACCACAACAAGACTTTGCCATCAACGTTGTGACCGAGGCAACCAACCAGAACAAGCACATTATGCAGGTCATTGTGGATGCATGCCAAATGGTCCTAGAGTTAGCCATTATTGATAAGGAACTAGTCGAGGTGTGCATCCACAAGCTAGCTATAGGAGTGTGCGACTCTGGGACAGAAATGGCGAGGGTTCAGTTGGAGCTGAACTTGCAGATTAGAGAATTGCATTTTAAGGCCCAACCTTCCTCTCTGTCAAAAGTAAAGGAGCAGTGGGCAACCGCTGTGAGAGAAGTAGTAGTGGAAGTTGACAGTGCAATAGCAGACTACACACAACCTTATGAGGAGTCGTTCGAGTTCTTGACAAGCTTGCAGGAGGATCCCAATGTTCAATGACTAGAGATAGAAGCGTGCGAGCTACACCAGTGCTATGATGAGGTCAAGGGCATAGTGCTAACCATCACGCTGACACAAAAACTAGCAAAGCTATAGGAGGCCAAGTAGCTAAAGGAATAGGTGGATGCAGTGCTACACAAGGAAGTAGTTCTGAAGGCACAACTAAAGCCCTAGATGGACGAGGCTTACATGGTGATAGGCTCTATTGAAGGAAATCTTGTGACTCTCCAAGAAACTCAGTAAAAGCTTCAGGATGACAATTTGGGTGCATTGATTGAGAAAATGGTCAAAGGCGTGAAGGAGGTGGCAGCTCAGTGCATTGTCGAGGTTGCGTTCATATGGGTCGAGCTGGAAGGTCTTTGTGCTAAGATCTCTGCTCCTACCGAGTGACTCAAGGGCGAGTCACGATGTTTGTGTTGGGGGCCTGTTGGGAACAAGATCCACCAAGGATAGTTTTTTGGCTAAAAGCCCATGTATTGGGTAACTTGAAATTTGTAATAAAAGTGTAAAATCTCTGCATTTTGTTGTTGTGGAGTGTGAAGGTGTCATGAGTTATAAAGGTTTGTCCATCCTTATTTTTGTAAAGTAAAGTCAGTTGTAAGAGATATAACCATGGTATGTAGACCATGGGATTGTATAAAAAGAGCTAAGTAAGTAAGCTCTAAGTTGGGAGATAAGTCTTAGAGAGTCATAGCTTTGAAGTAAGGAGTCTAATTTTTGGGTTGTAGCGTAGGTAGAGCCTCTACAGTTGAGTGCACACAAGCCTAGGGTGGAAGTCCGCAACTGAGTGCATGGACCCCCGCAGCTCTGTGTGTAGGGTGGATAGAGTTTGTAATCATCTGAAGATATCAATAAAGAGAATCATTCTATGAATTTTGTGTCTTTGTTTCCTGCTAATGAATCTTGATATGTTATGTATCAATTTCATTTATACTGCTTATATGATGCATAAATGTATCTAATTATGTTCGTTAAGTGAACACAAGTAAGAAGATTTGTTTACGTAGTGCTAACTGTTATTGTTTAATAAGATAAGTAAGACACCTAAACTATATTGGGAATCTGCATGGTATGTTGCCTTAGCAGTGCAAAAGTACTCGAGCCGCAGGTTAGGTCTGTGTGAAGGTCAATTGTACCCTTTCATGGAGGTACTGAAGGGCAAAATAAAGGGCTATTCTAGAAAGCCCCAAAACTAAGTGACCTGCATGGAGGCACGAATAGAAGGAATAAACTAACATCATGAACATCTCAAGGTGCGGAAACTTGGTTCTAGCATCCCCCCATATTGCTTTGGGTGAGACTTTGGTCCGTGCTCCACAGGCTGACGCCGAAATGACTAGTAGTGTGAGGATTTGTTTGGCTGACTAACGTTGAACTTGGGTCAAACCCCATCAAGTCGAGAGTGTCCTTGGTCATCACATTAATGACAACCCCAAGATCGATCAAAGTGTGTGGGAAAATGGTGCCACTTATGTGCACATCTACTATAGGGCTTCCAGGGTCCAAATATTTTGGACAGATTACCTACCCCAGCATTAAGTCGAACAACTGTCCAATGACATTAATGGTAGGGGCATCCCTTCTTCACCTCCCTGATGCTTGAAGAACTTCTGCTTAATCAACTTATTGTAAATAGGAACATCTTTTATTGCTTGGAGAAGTGGAATCTTTACACATATATTTTTCAATTCTCCTAGAAGTTTAGTCTCTTCTGCAGTAGGTTGGAGTGGTTGGGCTAATCTCTTAGGAAAGGGTGGATTCACTTTAAGATTCCTTTCCTCTATTTGTTCCTCAACCTCGCTAGGTGGAGGTGGAGGTTGGTTATCCAGGATAACTCTCCCAGATCTCAGGTTAATCTCCTAGATTTCCACAGCATAAGCTGGATATGGTGTCTCTCCACTGTATACTTGATGAGCTTGCCTATGTTTTGTGTTCAGATTTGGATGGGCAGGCATCTGGGGTTTCTTGGGTTGATCAGAGTGTAGGAGTTGTGGTTGGGTAGGTGGTGGATGTAATAGAGCTAGAGAATTGTTGTATTTGGCCTCCAGCCATGGGGTGGTGCATTCCGCTAAGGTTGTGGCGAAGCATAAGGTGGAAATGACTCGATAGATGGCTAGGAGTGATACTAAGATGTAGAGGACTAAGGAGGGAGTGTAAACTAGGAAGAATCTGCAGGAGGTACCCAAGAAGGCATAGTTGTGGTTTGGTTGGGGTTGTAATATGCATGGTACGACCCTTGCATGCCCTTCTGGTATGGTCTAGGCCCATGAGGTTTCCTTTGGTTTATGTAGTGGAGATACTCAGTGACCCCTTCAGCTCCTTGATCTATAGCTTTGAGTCCAAGAAAAGAAGGGCACTCATCTGTGGAGTGGTTTTCTTCACAGACTGAACAAATTTCAATAGAATTCAATGGACATTCATTCCTAGGATGCCTCATGGTGAATCTAGGACAAAAAATGGCCAAGGCTCTCTCTGCTTCCTCTTAATATGCATGGTGTCCATTTGCAAGGCAAGGGTTTGCAGAATCTCACTTTTGAAATCTTCCAGTGTGTTTCCAATTTCACCCTTGACAGATGAGTTAGAAGATGATGTATTGCCCATAGGTTGATTACCCCTACCCTTTTTCCTATTTTCCCTAGAATAGTTTCTAAAGATAGCCTTGATATCTTCATAGGGTAATTGGTAGATATCTCCTCTTACTAACAAATGTATGGTATCCAGATGATCTTCCCTTACTCCCCTAAGCAGGACCAGCTTTAGTGACTCAAGGTCAAGTGTGCACTTGGCCCTTTTGTAACTAAGATAGAATCTTTCTTCGTAATCCTCTAGGGATTCATCATTTCCTATGGTCATCTTGAAAATTTCCTCTTTAGTATTATTTTACTGACAATAGTCTCGATATTTGTTGTTAAAGGCTTGATGCATCTGAGACCAACTTGTTATTCTATCTCCAAGTAGACCCATGAACCAGCGCAATGCTCCATCCTTGAGGGTAGATAGAAATAGTTTTAACTTTTTCTCATCATCTATCAAGGTCCTCTGTGGTCAGGCTATGGAAATGAGGTAGGGAAGAGGGCCTTATATTTTTCATCTTAGTGTTGCAGTTGGTTTCCTTGATGGGGAAGGAACCCTCAACTCTCTCTCTATTCCCTCTGTCATTTCTATTTTAAGACATCAGTTCAGTAGGAATGGGTTCTTCTTCTTCTTTTTCCCCTGTAGGTTCTTCAAATATGTTAGGTTTCTCACCTAAGGGTTCCTCCAGTTCACAGCCACCGAAGAAGAGGGAAGGTTCGTTGTTTGATGCAGTGGGGTGTTTCTGGGAAAACTAGTGTCTTTTCGATCTGCTAGTCCCACTAAGATAGGTAGCTATCTTAGAAACAAACAATCAAAGAAATTTTCGATTTCCTTCATGTATGATAGATAAGAGAGAAGCAAAGGGGACCAACCTAGATCTTTCACTTGGCTCCTTGCTTGATTTCACTCTCCTTTCATAGAGTTTGCGACTCCTTGTTATAGACATTTTTGTGCCTTACAACATTGAGCATGAAATGTCCATAATCTAAGGGATCCAAAGTCCCTAAACATGTTGTTCCTACCCCTAGAGGAACAAGGCTAACAAACCATAGCAATTCACAGAAGTTCTCCACTAGAAACTGCTCAAAAACAAGTCAATTCAGGATCAATTCAGTGGCTCTACTAGCTGTCTGCGTTGAATGTCAAAGCCAACACTGGCTACCTACACTGCAACGCAGGTAGAAGCACTACCAGGGTGCACTGAGCGAGAGTTGACAAATGGCAAGTTCATTCCAAGAGGTGTCAAGACCCAGGAAGCTTCCAGAATCTTCCTCAATGACACTTGCCTCAGTGAATTCGACTGGTGATGAGTAAGAGGTTCCCAATCTCCAAGTGGAAGCAAGAACCTCCAAGTGGAATCAAGAACTGATAGAGGGAGAGGACACTAGTTAGATCTCAAGCTGACTCATCCTCTCTCCAAACATCTATATATGGATCTCTCCTCCATGAGATCTAGGGGCTGGAATTTTGTTATTGCAAAGAATTGCTGTTGGTTTGAGATTGGAATCATTGGGTGCTTAATGCTTTGAAGGGGGTGAAGATAGGAATTCCATTTGCTGGGAAGGAGATGCTGGATTGGAGCCCTATGGGTTGTATCTCTTCCTGAACCTTGTTATGCATCAATAAAGCTATCTTGGTTTCTCCTATATACTTATGTATCTTTGATGTATGATTGCATTAGTATGTTTAGTTTATTTCTAATCCTGAACTAGTTATGAATATGAATCCATGTCTTGTGTAGTGTTCTCTTCTTGTGATCTTGCAGAAACCTCTTGAAGCTGGGTGAGCGAGAAGGCAAGTAGTTGGGAACTCACAAAGAGAAGAGAAACCGGATCGAGGGACAAACGGAAGACACCGGTTAGTCCATCCATCTCTCTTCATTCTTAATTCATAAAGGAAGAATACTAGAATAGTTGTCTCTGTTTGTTGCTAAGGCACTGTCACACCTTAGGTGGATAGGATCGTCCTGCATAGGCATTTTTCCCCACAACAAATTGATGAGTTACCTTTCCAACTGGTGTATGGCCTCGAAGCAGTCTTGCCAATCCAGTGTGAAATCTCGTCTCTTAAACTCGCAATTGATCTCCTCCCCAGAACTTCAGAAGAAGAGGCTCGTTTCTTGGAATTAATCAAATTGGATGAAACCCATCATGATGCCGCTTTGGCTAACGAAGCCCATAAGAAACGAGTCAAGGCGCAATTCGACAAAAATGTCAAACCCCGTGTCTTCTCAAAAGGTGACTTGGTCTTGCTTTATGACCAAGAATCCGATAAATTGGGAGCAGGTAAATTTAATCCTTTATGGATGGGCCCCTGTATTGTTAAACGAGTGTTAGCAAAAGGAGCCTACGAGTTAATGGATTATGATGGAATTCCACTGGTGCAACCCCGTAATGGGTTGTACCTCAAGCATTACTATGCTTAAATAGTAACCTGTATGCTTTTGTTGTATTTTTTTTTCGCTAAAGTGTTTTTTTTGGTCGAGTAATCCACCTTTTTACATTTATTGCAGATGTCAAACCTTCTAGAGACATGTGTTGGATATGCCGACGGAGCGAGTCGTAGTTCGCGGAACCTGTCCTCCGTAGCCTGGGCCATTTTTGATCCAAGCGGCGAGTTAGTAAGTTTCAGAGGTGTATGTATCGGGCAATCAATGAATAACATCGCTGAGTATAGCGCGTTGATAGAACTACTCTCTAATGCCATCACCCATGGTATACACCGACTAATCGTCAGGCTAAACTCACAACTCGTAATACTACAACTCAATGGTATATATTCCGTCCGCAACCCAACTATTTATCGCATGTTCCTAAGGGTTAAGATTTTGGAAAGACAATTTGATTTAATTCAATACCAACATATTTCCAGAAACTTAAACACATTAACCGACTCATTAGCAAACTATGTGTTAGATAGACATTTGCGACATTTATAAAAAGAGACACATCATCAATGTTGTACATATGGATCATATAACTCAACCAGAATAAACCCTGAAAATCAATATATATATATATATATATATATATATATATATATATATCTATATATATATATATATCTATATATATATATATATATATATATATATATATATATATATATATATATATATATATATATATATAAGCTGTTTATCGTTTATACATGATGTTCTGCAACCAAGACAGAAATCGGTCGCATGACCCAAAAACTCAAAAATGCTAGGGGGCACCCTAGCCTAGTGATGCTCATGATAGCACGTCATGGCCTGTGCAATCATGCGTAAGAGACGAGTCCATCATCTAGGCACACCAGTAGTATGCCGCTGCAATTGTAAAGGTAACTCATCAATCCTCACATCGGGAATGCCGAGAGTAAGGCTCTCAACCTACTCCTGCACAGCTGTAAGGGTCTCGGCCACATCAAGGTCATGAAGAATAACCCTCCCAGCAGTCTCCCCTGCTGGGGCAACAACTGGCGCTCTTGGGCGAACTGCTGGACGAACAAGACCAACATCTGCATGCACACATGAGTTTGATTAAAGTCTTGATAGAATGAACCACAAGGACATTATAAATAAAAACAGTAAACAGTGATATGGTCGAAGATTTTACCAATAGCGCCCCACTGTTCGCCATCCAGCAGTACCAAGTCCGGATCACCTTGGAAATCCATGCCAACATATGGATACTCGGAATAGACCATCTCTTGACGCTCGAACCACCTAAAGAAGGTATCAGTGAAAGAAATTTGAGATTGACCAGCATGCCTAGACATGTGATCAACCCATCTCTGCATGCGTGGCTCGGTAGGAGAAGGCAAGTCGAGTGCGATATACTGAGGCTGCATCAGTGGTATCTTCTCCAAGGCAAAGGTAGTCAAAATAGAACCAAATCCAAAGTTCTTCAGCTTCCCGTCCTTTACCTTGGTCAACTGAATTTTCATCTGAAGAAGTACTGCATCACACCAGTTGAATATTTTCAATTGGAGGCACTCCAAGGCGTGCTGCACATAGGATCTGTTGGCAACATGAAGAGATGCACTACCGGCCATCCTACCAATAGTATACAAAATGGACTTGAGAGACCTGTCAGCAATCTCACGGATAATGACCTTGCTGTCTCTACTCGGCTGAGATCCTTCCCTGCAATACTGGCGGACATAATCTCTCACAGAGTTATTCCCTCGGGCCGAACCTGACAAAGAAATGGGGGCACCCCGCCTCGACAAGCCAGTCAAGAAGTAAATGTCTACCATGGTCAAGGGGATAGGTTTGCCCCTAGTCTGAAATACTTGGTTGATAGGATCCCAAGCATCAAGCATATACTGCAGTAGGGAGATCTGTGCTCTCATACTAGAGATACGGAAGAACTTCAGCAGACCAAGGTTTCGCAGTGCGTTCACCGTGACAGGATCATGGAGGGCAATCATGTCCTCTTCTTCATGTTTTCGTTCTCGCCATGTAAGGGTCATTTTGCTCCAATAATCTCTGAAAAACAAACATGAAAGGAGTTAGATCCTGGATTTGATGAGAAACTGGCAAAATTTTCATCAAAAACTGTGCAACAAAACTATTTTTCTGTGCTCAACGCAACTAGCCAGTGTTCCACCTGCATTGAAGGTCAAACTGCCTTCATGCAGCTTGACATTCAACGCAGGTTTCGAGTGAACCAGTTGCGTTGATGGCAGAGCGCCCTAACAAAACCCCAGGGGCTCAGGGAAACAGGAAAACAGGCACAGAATGGAAAAAGGGAACCATGAAAAGAAAGAGCTAGGGTTTAGCTCCTACCTAGTCCAGACGGCGCCGAAAATCGTCCGCAGAATCTCCCGGAATCAGCTGATGAAAATCAAGGGGGAAGAGGCACCTCCAAAGCTCCAACAAACCTAGTTCAAAATGAAATGGTAAAATGAGAGGTAAAAACACCTTTTAATTGCGTTTTACGTAGTTCAAAGCAAAATATTAGGGTTTTAATCTCATTTTCAAACAAATGTTATTCATTTCTAACTAGTTTGATGCAGCAATTGAGGATACAGTACTATATTTGAAAAGGGCAAAGCTAGTTATGGTAAAAAATCAAAAAATTTGACCATATAAGAATTGAGCAGTTTTAGCACACAGTTCATGCTCGTTAAAAAATAAACACAAGATCGAGCAGTTTTAGCACACAGTTCATGCTCGTTAAAAAATAAACACAAGATCCGAGCAGTTTTAGCACATAGTTCATGCTCGTTAAAATATAAACATAAGATCGAGCAAATGTTTCCACCCGCATTTAAGCTCGTTAAAAAATGAACTATCCCGGTAAATAACCA
This sequence comes from Pinus tabuliformis, assembly GCA_031772625.1. Taxonomy (NCBI): domain Eukaryota; kingdom Viridiplantae; phylum Streptophyta; class Pinopsida; order Pinales; family Pinaceae; genus Pinus; species Pinus tabuliformis. The sequence goes on along the minus strand of CM062819.1, from coordinate 344,437,909 downwards.
CAGTGAATGTAATATCATCAGCCATTAAAGCCTTGGTTGTGTTTGCACCATCACCTCCACTTTTCCATTGGCCGATCGTTCACCTCCATATGTTTGTTTACCCATTTTGAGGAACAGCTGCGAAGAGTGATTTCACTAGCCATCCTTGTGACACTGTCGTGATTGGAAAATTCCAACCTGTACCTGGAATCAGCTGCTAACCCATTTTATCACTTGTTCCTCAAAAGACGAGTCTTCTTTAAGCTCTTTTCATCTGACTCGTAAAATACGAAAAGATTGCCGAGTCCTTGGCCTTCCAGCTCGTTAAAGGGACAGGAAGTGCTATCCCTCCTCTAGATTTTAATCTTTTTGGACCTGAGGGATTATTGCACAAAAATATCGAGCGCTTGTTTTATTCGGCTCATTAAAACTATCGAAAACTCATCCCTTCTGTATTGTTTTATACTTTTTCGGACCTAAGGGATTAGATGACGAAAAAGGACTTTTGGAGTTAACTTTATGTATCTTTTCAGACTCTCTAAAAATGAAAAGAACCGAGTTATCTTTGTCGTTAGACTCGTCAAAATAATTAAATAGCGACAAAATTGTCTTTAGACGAGAACGAGTTTCACTATCGCTAGGCTCGTTAAAACATAGCGATGGGCTTGCCCGAAGGGCAGGTTATAGACCAAGCATATGTTATCATCCTCGAGCTTGACAAAAATAAAGAGGTACTGGTCAGCAATGACTGGGGAAAAATTGGGAGAAACTCAAGAAAACTTTGATGGTAGCAAGTTGCTCTTGAACATGACACTTTTCCACCGTACCGCAAATCGGGTTGGGTTGTTTCATTCACCGGTCACATCACCATGGTCTCGCCATACCATCCATATTTGGGGTAATGCTACCGATCCATCGCATCAATGTCGCCATATGTTCAAGAGAAGTCATTCAGAAAAGTCAACCGTGTCCCATCCACTGCAGTACATTATCCTTTATCCTTTCATGACCGCCACCCTGAATCATATGTCACAGATCGTTTTCACCTCCATCAAAATCATTAGCTCTGTTCCGTGTCATTGATGTGGGATTCATTAAGGCCCTCCTTTGACGGATCACTTCTTGTCGACATCAGCTCATTATCCAAGAAGTTGATCTAGGAACAACCCCTTCAGTACTTTGAAGCTTGCATGCCTCAATGGCAAGTTTCTCACTTCCGACTACAGGTATACATCAATGACCTTCAACCGAAAGATTTTGCATGGTGTTCGACGCCGAGTCCTTTATTCACACCACGTGAATTGTACTGCAGTACCTTGAGGGTCATTATCATTATCGGTGATTCCTCTCGCGCTTGTTAACGGTTTACCTCATTGACCGGTAATCAAGCGATGTCTTTCCATGGTCGACTTCAGAACATTTCTCACATGGATCAACTTGTACTAAGAGTGAAGATCGAATGAGTTTGAAGACCCCGGATCTAGTTTCATCCATCCGGGTTGCGATATATATTCAGGAAAGATAAAGACATTGACATGTACATCATTGCAGCAGATAATCATCCTACCCAAAGGATGATAATTTCACCAAAATTATCATTCTACCATTAGACAATTGTCTGTTCTATGTACAGAAAAATGAATTTATAAAGCTGAGCATGGGAATGCCCGCCTCAGCTACATCATGAAAGCAGTATGAAAAATAATGTATTGTATTGTATCTTATTACAGGTCTCCTCCCAGCATTGGATGAACTTCGGATCCTCCTGATAAAGCATTTCACCCGATAAACGACCTCATACTTTAGGGGGCAACTGTTATAGAAATTTTTGTGCCTTACAACATTGAGCATGAAATGTCCATAATCTAAGGGATCCAAAGTCCCTAAACATGTTGTTCCTACCCCTAGAGGAACAAGGCTAACAAACCACAACAATTCATAGAAGTTCTCCACCAGAAACTGCTCAAAAACAAGTCAATTCAGGATCAATTCAGTGGCTCTACTAGCTGTCTGCGCTGAATGTCAAAGCCAACACTGGCTACCTGCACTGCAACGCAGGTAGAAGCACTACCAGGGTGCGCTGAGCGAGAGTTGACAAATGGAAAGTTCATTGCAAGAGGTGTCAAGACCCAGGAAGCTTCCAGAATCTTCCTCAATGACACTTGCCTCAGTGAATTCGACTGGTGATGAGTAAGAGGTTCCCAATCTCCAAGTGGAAGCAAGAACCTCCAAGTGGAATCAAGAACTGACAGAGGGAGAGGACACTAGTTAGATCTCAAGCTGACACATCCTCTCTCCAAACATCTATATATGGATCTCTCCTCCATGAGATCTAGGGGCTGGAATTTTGTTATTGCAAAGAATTGTTGTTGGTTTGAGATTGGAATCATTGGGTGCTTAATGCTTTGAAGGGGGTGAAGATAGGAATTCCATTTGCTGGGAAGGAGATGCTGGATTGGAGCCCTCTAGGTTGTATCTCTTCCTGAACCTTGTTATTCATCAATAAAGCTATCTTGGTTTCTCCTATATACTGATGTATCTTTGATGTATGATTGCATTAGTATGTTTAGTTTATTTCTAATCCTGAACTAGTTATGAATATGAATCCATGTCTTGTGTATTGTTCTCTTCTTGTGATCTTGCAGAAACCTCTTGAAGCTGGGCGAGCGAGAAGGCAAGTAGCTCGGAACTCACAAAGAGAAGAGAAACCGGATCGAGGGACAAACGGAAGACACCGGTTAGTCCATCCATCTCCCTTCATTCTTAATTCATAAAGGAAGAATACTAGAATAGCTGTCTCTGTTTGTTGCTAAGGCACTGTCACACCTTATGTGGATAGGATCGTCCTGCATAGGCATTTTTCCCCACAACACTCCTCTCCCACTTTTCCCGCTTTAGAGAATACTTGTAGAGTCAAAGTAACAAAACACCATCAGAGCATCTTGATCTATAATATCATAAACAATGTAGAATCAGAAATACATTCACCATACAATTGCATTCACAAATAACAAGATTCACAAATACATGATTATATGGAGGAAAACTCAAATAACTTTACTAATAGTAGAAGAGAGGATTACAACCCAGCTATCTTATCCAGCATCATCCTCCCGGCATCAAAGCCCTTTTCACCTCATGAAAAGCAAGATCACCCAATAATATAATGTATCTTCTCAAAGATAAACTAACCACACTTCCTTAAAAATTACAAAATTCCAGCCTCTAGATCTCTTAGATGAGGGATCCATTTATAGATGTCTTGCAAGGGTGTGAGTCAACTCTAGGTTTTTGATTAGTGTCATTCCACTAATAGTTCTTGGTTCCACTTGGAGATTTCATTGATCTCTTACTCATCCCTGGGCGAATTCAGGTAGGCAAGTGTCATGGGAGAAGTTTCTAAAAGATTCCATGAGCTTCCACTAAGCAAATTGTCTCTTCCATTTGTCCGTTCCCGCTCATCACACCCTACAGAAGGCCTATTCAGTATGCATTGCACCTTGACCATGGAGCAGTTAGTATGGTCTAGTTTTAGCCAGTTCTGAGTGGTTTTTCAAGTAGAACTTTTGGGAAATGATGTAAGCAGTTGACCATGATCCTTTAGGGTATGAAACAACACTTTTAGGGGTTAAATAGCCCTTGGTTTATGGGCATATAAGATTGGGGTTGTAGTGCCCAAATATGTCTATAACATGGGGGTATTTGGAAAACAATTCCCTAAGATATCCCTATTCCTACGAGGCATGAAAGGAAATATTTTTGGTTTGGTTTTGTATTTTTTTCAAACTTGGAAAGTACTTTGAAAAACAAAAATTTCTAATTGAATGAAAATTGTTGATAGAATGAGAAAGCTACTTGCTAAATTGAAATCTTTCTTGCAAAATGGAAAGGAAAGTAGAAAATGCAAAATGGAAGAAAGGAAACAACTAGATTACTTTTGTAGAAATAAACTAATGGCAAAATATTGAAGACAAGAAATAGAGGAAAAGAAAGCAGTAATCAAATTTTACTCAAACACCTCCTCAACAATGGCGCTAAAAAGTGATGAGTGTCAGTATTGTAGCAAGGATGCTACAAATTTTGGGCTACCATCTTTACTTTATCAACCCGAGTTCATACAAACTCTGAGGTGATAGTGTTTTATACACAAATAAAAGTGATGGTTCTACCTATTTTCACTATTCAGTTGGTGAGAGACCACTGTGGTTTCAAGCCAGACTTCTATGGAGTCAGAAGAAGCTTGATTATTTGATGGAAGAAAGGTAAATCTACTCTAAGAGAGAGCTAATCTACTGCAATAATGGAGAAGGTGTTATAGACATTTTTGTGCCTTACAGCTCTAAGCATGAAATGTCCATAAACCAAGGGATCCTAAGTCCCTAAAAGTGTTGTTCCGACCCCTAAAGGAACAAGGTCAACAAATTACAGCTTCTCCCAGAAGTTCTCCACCAGAAACTGCTCAGAATCAATCAAATCAGGATCATTTCAGCTGCTCCACTAGCTAGCTGCGTTGCATAGCACCCAAGTACACTAGCTAGGTGCATTGCAATGCACCTAAATGCACTACCAGGGTGCGTTGAACGGGAAATGACAAATGGCAGTGTCATTCCGTGAGGTGGACAGACAATGGAAGCTTCCATAATCTTCCCCAATGACACTTGCCTCATTGAGTTCGACCAAGGATGAGTAAGAGGCTCTCAGTCTCCAAGTGGAAGCAAGAACTGACAGAAAGAAGCGACTAGTCAAATAATAAGCTGACTCATCCTCTTTGCATACATCTATATATGGATCCCTCATCCCAGAGATCCAGAGGCTGGAATTTTGTACATTGCAGAGAATTGATGTTGGTTTTGAGATAGATATCAGAGTATTGGGTGATTTATGCTTCGTTGGAGGTGAAGAGGGGATTCCTTTTCTGGGAGGTTGATACTGGATCAAGAATCATCGGTTGTAACTCCTCCTAGATCTTCTTGTTATATCAATAAAACTATTTGAGTTTCTCCTACATGCTTGTGTATCATTGATGTTTGTTATATTTGCATGTTTAGTTTAAATCTGATCCTAAGCTATTTATGAATATAAATCCATGTCTTTGTGTAGTTTTCTCCTTCTGTGATCTTACAGGAACTTGTTGAAGCTGGGCAAGTAAGGGAGCAGGTAGCTGGAAGCTGTCAAAGAGGAGAGAGATTGGATCAAAGGACTAGCGCAAGACAAAGGTTGGTTCATCCTATTCCTCTTCGTTTATAGTTCATAAAGAAGAATACGAAAGTAGTTTTCTCTGTTTCTTTCTAAGGTCACTGTCACACCTTAGTGGGATAGGGTCGTTCTGAATAGACACTTTTCCTGTTAACAAAATGGCAACTCCACTGGGGATCGTGTCTAGTTAGTTTGTTTTTGTTTCTCTTGTTGTTTGTTTCATAAACTTAAGAGTAGCAATCAAACTGCATTTGCCATTAACAAATGAAAAGTAGACATCTGCTACTTCAATCCATCCACTGGATCTGTTTATGATCTGAACAGTTGATTCAAAAATGATCTGATTGCCCTTTGCGATAGCTCTTAGACCTCTTTTAAATCTACCCTCTGATTGTGCATTACTGATTGCTTTCACTCGGCCAAAAACCATAGATTAAACTGCAAATCGTGACCCAGAGCCCGGATAGAATTCTCGTTTCTGCCCCAGCGCAGGCTCTGTGAAGAGATTCTGCATTTCAACGTAGTTCCCGAGAGGGTAACCTACGCTGCAATTCAGTTTCTCTGTGTAACAGGTGCACTAATCAGCCTAGCATTGTGCAGCTGAGGTTCTTTGCTTCCTTTTTTTAGTTTTGTCTCTGATTTTTGCAGCCTGTGATCCATGTATGTGTCTGTTTAAAAACCCCTTTTCTTTGCCTTAATTCCAGCCTCCTTTGCACAAAAATATTGTAGATGTTTTTGTGTGTTTGTTACATCATTTACAATTTTCCATTGAAAAAGTAGAATAGGCATATTGTCGTCCTTTGATTTAGATCTGTTGTAACTGTCGATTTTGATCTTAGGAGAAATATTATTTGCTGTTGACAGTCGATTATGCTTTTACTTTTGCCTTTGGTTTGAATTTGTGACTTTCTAGTGTCGAAACGAGTATTTATTTCAAAATCATAAAGTGTCGTAATCATCTCTACCTTTTGATTTCGAAAAGAAGCTTGTTTGTGTTTGTCACTTGAAAGCAAATTCAGATTTGTACATCAACTTTCTTTTTAGGCATCAATATTAAGAAAGTGAAAAACAAATACATGCACATGTGCATTTGCATATTGACAGTCTGTTTGGCTTGATTTAGGAAAAGTGCATTTACAGTGTGCTCTTTGCTCTTTGAGAAAAGATTGTGTCTTTCTTTTCCCCTTGTAGCTAGGATTTTCATTGCTGAAAAGAGATAAAAGTTTGCTTATCATCTTTAGATTTCATTTTAGGAATTACATCTACATCTCGTGGTGAACCCAAAAGGCAAACTTCATAAGAAATATCAACTTAAAATAAATTGAATGAATCTAACAATGCTTTGGAACTTAACGCACAACATTTAGAGGTCTAGGCTAGAGACGTATTCCAGCGTCGTAAAGCCTGGTAACTGTTGTCCTCACTGATGGTTGGGTGATTCCTCCACTTTGAGATGATAAGTTCCAGTACGGACTTGTGCTCCCACGTACCGTCGAGTATATATTGGGAGACCCCTATAGGCTTAAAACCTTTTATCCATTGGAAGCCGTGTCGGCCGCCCTACTGATCGCAATGCACCGAACACAACATTCGGGAAGATTGACTGTCGTACCGTAAAAAGTATTCTGCAGTTTTGTGATTGGTTTGGTACTCCCTCTATGTAGATCTCCAGAGCAGTCCCTTTCGTTCCTTTTCAGACTCCTTAACGGAAAAGGTCCATCTGAGCACTTGTCACTTCAGGCTCATTAAAAATCGAAGGAGACTAGAGTCATCTTTTGTTTTTTCTCGACTCTTAAAAATTGAAAAAACAAGTGGTGTCAAAGCGTCTAAAAATTTATTTTAAATGGAATATTCATAACCTTTTCCTACGTTGATCTTAGGTTGAGAAAATGGAGTCTACCAACCAAGGAATTCCCCTTGGTGGAAATCCTAGTCCCTTCTCCTCTTGGGGAGATGTTGGTGCACCCCATATGGCCACATTTCCGCTTCCAGGACTGACAATTGCCTTGCCAGTATGAATCTTCTCAACCAATGTCGTTCAGAACACCACCATTCCTGAACAATCGAATCAGCAATTAGACGAGTCCAGAGTTGCCCACCAACCTTCTACTTCCTCTAATTCTTCCTCTCCTCCTTCCTCTTCGCTTGATGGGGCTGGCAAAGCCAAAAGTCAAGTTCCTAAGGAGAAGAAGGAGAAGAAGAAGGAAGAGAAGAAGAGGAAGGAGCCAAAGGCGAATGGGGGAAAACGAGTGTCGTCTAACGAAAATCCACACACTGCACCGACCAGGCCTAAATCTCCATGTGGCATATGCAAAGGAGACCACTTTCACAGAGATTGTCCTTGCACCCCTCGGATACTAACGGACTGGTCTCCTCGTTTGCACAATCCGGTTTCATCAACCTCTGATGGTCATGTTGAAAGCACACCGTCAACTACCGAAAGTGAAGCCCCAGGACAAAAAGGGAAAGCTAGATTTCCTTGTAAACTGTGCGAAGGCAATCATGCCGTCCACCGTTGTCCCTTCTTAGACGAAGCTAAAAGAGTTTTGGATGATCATCCGGTTTCACCGTTACGACTCCCTCTTGGATATAAAAAACTCTTGCCGAGTCCATCGCTAGTTGAAAATCCAGCTGGCCCGCTCAACTGGTCGGCTGAAGCGCCTATCATCGAAGATAAACCATCTGAATCCATACTAGACGAAAGTCAAAAGGTCGAGGCGGCAGTTGACCCGATCTTGCCTTCAGAGGTTTTATCTTCGGATGATACAGTCACTGAAGAGAACAAGGATGATGTTAGCCTCCTATACTAATAGGGTTTCATATTTCATGATTGACAGTGGAAATGCCAAAAATGATCATCTTTGATGATACAAAGGTTCCATTTTTGTGGACAAAGCCAAAAGTTAAAAAATGTAAAGAGGGTATGCCTTAAAAGAATAATCAAAGGGCAAGAAAATGATTTGGTCAAAAGGAAAAAGAATTGAAATGAACCCCAAAGAAAGACCAGGAAAGTGGCCAATCAAAATTCCACTGCTATCTTTTGGTATGGCTCAACAGTTCAAGCTGGGCCATGCCATGTTTTGAATTACTTGTTTTAGAATAGGTAACGAGTACCTGTTCAAAAAGTTTGAGCTTGACAGATGATTAGTTGATAGAGAAAGAAAGAAGCCCACTAGTCTAATCTGGGCCCTTGGAAGATATAAGGCTAGATTTAGATAGGAGGGCAGAAAAAAGAAAAGAGCACATGAGGGTTTGCAAGTCCAAGTGCACCCTCCCCGAAGAAACAAAAAATGCTAGGAAATAAGATGGGTAGGTAGTGAGGTTGCAGCAGCATGATTTCTCTCATATCACTAGAATAAGCAAAGGAAACACATGGTGGCCAGTACAGATCTTCCTATTCAGCACTTTTATGGCAGCACAGTGAAGCATGGCTAATTTCCCTATCATTCCATATCAAACTTCTTTCTAACATCCCACTATCACCTTTGTTCACAACAGAAATCAAACTCGTTTGTTGATTCTTGTTATATAGAAGAGCCACATTTCTTGTGTAAAAATCTTTTCATTTTGATCTACTCTCAAAACTAAGTTTGTTCCCTAACAACTTAGTGTCTACTACCTATCATCTATATCCCCTTCCCATATTAACTACTAACTCTACTATTACTTAACTCCCTATGTTCCCCTTTTTCCCTATTTTATTATATCACTATTGTATAGAAAAACCCCAAGAAATAAGTATATACCCCTTCCCCTAGGCAATATAGCCTTATAGTTCCAAAAGGTCAGAGCGCAAAGGAAATTGAAGCAAAACAGGCAAATTAGCGCCAAAACAAAGGCTCAGGATTAAACCAAGATCTGCTTGGTTTAACAGCCATAACCCCATTTTGCGAACAAATATCAATTAATCCATTTGGCTTATAAACCATTGCAAAACCCGAATTTCTTTGATAACCAAAGTTCCGCCCAAGCACGCTTTTCCATACAAATTAATTTTTTATTAATCCGCGCCCGACCATATCCATCCCGCACCTCCACAGTCCGTCGACCGTCGGATCTGGGCCCTCCCATCCGACGGCTCACAGCAGTTTCGGACCGCCTCCGATGCCCGGACGATAGCGCCCAAAATCTGTCAGACCATGACGTCAGGGCTCGGACGCGTGTCGTTCCAAGGTCGTATCAGGCGCCCTCCTACCAAAACCGCTCCCGTACCTTGAGCGGTCCGACGCAACCGTTTACCGCTCTACCAATACCACCATATGTCACCTCATGCGTCACCCATACGTCACTGCCGCCTCAGCACTATGTTGCCACCCCATCCGCCATCGCTCCGATCTGTCTGCCATGTCACCTGTCCACGTGGGGTCGCCCACTAGCCACCACGTCATCATTCCATACCCGACCCCACCATGACGTCATGCTGACGTCATCCGATAAAAACGCGCCAAAAGCCAAATTTTCACTATTTCACCCAAAAAACCTGTTTTTTCGTGTTATTTGCATTTTTACTCACTGTACTCCTGCATGAGTGAGCACGTCGTTCACCTGTCAACTTTGAAGACTATTCCTTGCTGCCAGCGCGCGAATTTACCTGCATTTCCACCATTGTGCCAAGTATACCAGGTATTTATTAGTTTTCCCCCTTCGCGCCAGGTTTTTACGTAATGCACTAAAGAAACTAAGAAAAGGAGAAAGAACACTAAAAATCAGAAATCCTTATGAACCATTGGTTTTTCTCAACGCTATAAGCCCAATTCCACTCACAGAAGTCCCCATTGTGCAGACTTTCCACAAATTCCCAGTTTGTTTGCGCATTCGCAAACTTGAAAATCTGCTAGACAAATTCACCGAGAAAATGACTCTCAAATCCCAACATCTGCTCAGTAAATCTATCCTAGGAGCATTTTGACTCAATTTCTCCCCAGTTTGCCTCTTCCCCACTGCAAATTGCCCTTCTGCTGCAAAATCCACTGTTATGCATTACAGAGCCGAAGGAAAAGTTCTCAAATACGATTCTAAATTCAGGTGACCATGGAGACTCCAGTGGCATTGAACATTGCCCCATTAAATGCCCCCCATAAGGACCTGGAATGGTTAGCCCTGGTAGATAGAGATTATCAGATGAAAGACACTATAGAGCTATGTAACAAATACCATGTAGAAGTAGTGTGTGAGCTAAGGAAGAAGCACGGATATGGTACAGACCTCCTGGGAATTTGGAATTCTCATTTGCCAATCTACTATCTCCCTCAGGTCAATGAGTTTCCTGACTTGATCCATCAGTGCCGCTCAAACTATGACCCCACTCAAAGAGTTGTTCTGAGTCCTGCAGGCTCTGTCTTGTTCCATATCACTCCTGAAGCCATAAATCAAATGCTGCAGTTTCAACCTACAAAGCCACTGGCCCCTCTGTCCATGCAGCTTTTATTAGAGCAGGGTGCTAAGCTCTCCAATTCACAAATCACAAGAATTGGCCAACTGTTCATGGATCCAGAGTTTCAGCCCAAGCAACCTCCCCCTTATCTACATTTCTGGTTTAATGACATAGGGAGACTATTAGTAGATATGATATCTTCCATCCTAGGGTTCAAGACCAGTGAGTTTGTAGATGAAACAACACCGGTGGTACTATCCATTTTTACCCCAGGACAACCCCCTGCTGTCCAGTATGACTATGCTTCATTCAGATCCAAAAAAATGCATGAACAGTTCATCAACCTGGAAAGAGAGAGGGTATTCAAGTTAACCTCTTATATATATCATCTGATATTGTACAATCAGCCTGATGCTTTTCCTCTTTTCCTCAAGAAACTAAATCCAAAGGGAAACAGAAGGTCTGTAATGTTCTGGACATCTGTCTGCCATCACATCCATTACTCACCATACACATACTGTGAATTTATTGACTTATTCATTCACCCAGCCTTATCACTGTTGCAAAGTTCACCTCCTCCTAGACTCACTGATGATATGCAGAAAATCCTTCAGCTATCCAAGAACTATAGCATAGGGGATTGGTACTTTTACCAACACCATACAGTGATCAGAATATATGGTTGTGAGTTAGCACCATACAGGCTACCAAGATATGTCCCCATGAGACTCTTTGCTCTAGAGTACTTCAAACAGTTTGGAAATGCAGATATGATTCACTTCCATAGCAAAAACAAGAAGGCACAGCTGAAAATCAGGCATCAATTGGGTCCATTCATCTTCAACAAGAGGGAAGAAGCTTGGGAAGAGGCAGACCGAATGCTAAAATCCCTCCAGCTCAAGACAAGCTTCTATTGGGCACCCTATGACCCTAACCATTTCATAAGCCTCAGAAGAATCAAGCATAGGCTTGCCCCATATGACCACATTAGCATTCCAGAAGTTGAACAGTATGTTAATCAAATAGAGTGGAAAAAGGGTACATTAGTGGAAGAGTATAGTGAAGAAGAAATAACAGAGAAAGATATTAAAACTTTAGAAAAAGCAGTTAACTTGGAGTATTTTGGACAGGTTTGGTCTTCAAGCATTCAGCATCGTGGAGAAGCTACCTCCTCATCCACCATTCCTCAACAGCCTGCCAAAATAGCTGACCCACCAGCAGACATGACTAAAGGCAAGGCAATGCAGCAAGAAGAAACATTTCCGATTGTGGAGAAGAAGGCAGAGCAGTAGGAAAGCAGAGCCAAACAACCTGCCCACACAAAACAGAAAACGCATGAAAAAAATCCTCCAAGGCAGGAGGTGACAGTTGAGTCCTCTGTTTTACAAACACCTGCTAATGAGGACAGGACAAGGAAGAGGGATAGGCAAGAAGATACTCCTCTCACTACCTCTATGGACCAGCAAGGAGAAAAGAGACAGAGGTTGAACCCTTTTTTGGAGGAGGAAGTACCAGAGAGACCAATTGAAAATATACCCCCTCCTAGCATTGAAACATCAACTAGCTCTTTGCAACAAGGGTAGGACATTCCACATGGGAAAGAGGTCAGCTCTTCAAGGCAGAAATCAAAGGCAGACTCCAGCATTAAGCAGCAATTTATTGATATTAAGAAAAGGAATGAGCCCCTCACGCACCAGATTTACAACCATCTACTGAAGATGGCACCAACAAATCAGTAGAGATTAATGTCTTCCTATGACATTCAAGAGCAGAAAATGACCCTTAGTCATTTCAAGCCTATCATCCAGCAGCCTCAAACAGCTGCCGATTACATTAGAACCAATCTGGAAATTTTTGCCAGAGATATCCACCCCTTGGATCAAATTGAGCTCCACAGACAAACAGGGGAAATGATATACTCTACATTGGCTGATAAGACCCTGCTGGCACACCAACTACAAAATTCCATGCACAACACTGCAACCCAATTGGAATTAGAGAAGGCATCATCCCAGGCCAAGGACAACAGAATCAAGTCCTTGGAAGAGATCATCGTAGAGTTGGGTCATGATCCAAAGGACCCTAAGGGTGTGCAGGCACTGCTAAAGAAAAGAGATGAGGATGTAGCAGCTATGAGAAAGCTTATTAAGCTACCAGCTGGCCTTCACCCTCAAACTGGAGAAGTGGCAGAGTAGAAAAAGGATCAGGATGTAACGACCCTACTCCTGAGTTTATACAAGAGGCTAATGGAAATAGAGAGTGCACTAGAAGTGGCACTGAAGTCAAGACAAAGTGAGGCACCAATGCAGCCATCACAAACATCTGCATCTACTGAAGGTGTGCCACTTTCTACCACTGCAATAGGTCCTCCCACAGGAAAAACATCAAAGGTCGGTCCTTCAACATCAGCACCAGCGACAACACTAGATCAGGGACCCAGCCTAAGTATGCAAAACATGATGAAGGAACTAGAAGCCTTGGAAGCACAGATGGCCGAATTGAATGAAACTAAAGAAAAATTGGCCACAGTTAATGAAATATATGACAAATCCAAGCAAAGTGTGGCTGAAGAAACAAGGGAAGTAAGAGCTCTTGAGAAGAAAATAAAAGAACTAGAGAAATAGCTCTCTCTTGAAAAAGTTGTAGCTGAAATCAAGAAGATCCTATGGACCCACATTGGTCAATATATAACATATCAGTGGCAGTATATTGAAACCATCCATGAGCATATGGATCTAATAGGCAGGGCCCAAAAAGAAAATCAGAGAGCAAGGGCATCTCTAGGCAATATGCCTAAAATCGCCAATAAGATGATCAATGTTTTGAATAACCGTACTGGCCCTCAGTTGGCAGCAATGGGTATCACTAATAGGACTGATACCATTTTACTAGTGAAAAGAGTGCTCACTCTAAGAAATCATGTGCAAACATTAGATAGGAGGTGTCAAGAAATGCAAACAGAGGTTAACAGATTTATTGATAAGATCACAACATTTTATAACAGAGGCCTTCCCAACTTAGTAACCAGTGCAGGAAGGTTACTATCTCATGAAAATTATGCCAAGAGGGTAGACACATATGCCACAAATCAAATCACTACAGCAGCAAGTACCCCAGAGGAAATAGGGCCTCCATCTGGGGAGAGTCTCTATGAGAAAATAGAGAATTTATTCTTCATTGCACATGAGATCAGACATATTTTTGAAGTGCCTCCAAACTACTACAAATATACTGAGGCAGATGAGACTCTAGGCATAATCTTAAGGCACCAATTGCCTACTCAGGAATGGTGGACAGGCATGATACAAACACTGCTATAGAAAACAAATTATTCACCATGTTTTTGTATTTTTATCATAGAAGTCAGCAATTTCAAAAAAGTGAATACACATTTGTTTTGACTGGGAGAAAGATTAAAGAAAAGGCCAAGTCAGCAAACCAGCTTGACCAGCAAAAGTAGATGACGGGGCTGAGATAGCCACACCTCGACAGAGCAATAAAGAGCATATCATTCAAAATTAATGCAAAGTGCCCAACCGACCCAGCGGCCTCCAAAAGTCAAAGAATTTCTGGCAAACTGAAAGGCATTCATTGCACATTTAAAGTAACAATAAATTTTTTATCTGCTATTTTGAAAGTTGGTGAACGCAGTTATTGAGCAAATGACTCAGCGTTTAGATATTTTGTAAAAACGATTGTATATATATCCCCACACATAAGCTTGCTGGGGTTGTTGATTTTTCTTTTGGAGAACTTATGCTGTAAATTTCAGACTTTTAATACAGGGAGCTAATGGAATTTCTGAAGTTCTGAGTTGTCTTGATGTGTTGTGGTGTGATTGCTTGCTGCTACAGGATTCCTACATATTTCATGGCACAATAAGTTTCTTGAACCTTCTTGTTATGTATTTCATTATTTCATAATCCTCTCATGCTCTATATTTCACAGGTTTAATAGCACAGAAAAAGAATAGTTCATGATTTGTTCATTAAACACCCTGAGCTCAATCTATGTTGTTATGAATGTTTTCTCCAGTATTAGTTATGAAAGTGTAATTCTTAGTTGCTCACCTTCATACTAAAACTTTCACAGTGAGTATTATTCAGGAATTCAAATCTGCTCCTGAGTAATATTTCCTTTTGCCACATTACCAGCTTAGTGAAAGATTCTTAGTTGCCTCTCACTGGCTGGACATATTTCATCTTCACAATTTTAAGCTTGTTTCATGATATATCTATATGGCCCTGCAATTTTAGCAATCTTACTCAATACCTCAAACAACACATAATCACAGACTCCATTGCCCAATGGACTGAACCTTCTGGAGATCTCATCTCAGCTACTGGAAGACATCATTCAACCAAAACTTTAAACAAAAATTCAACACATTATAACTAGCCTAAAACATTACCAAACAAAGCTAAATCCTAAAGAGAGAGCCCTCTCTGATTGCAGGTAGGCTAGGACCTGTGATCCAAAGATTGGTCTGTGGTTACCTTGGCCGTATTCCCTTAGGAGTCAAAGGGAACAACCTGAGTGATAACAGATAATACCGTCCAAATTCTCTTCATCAGCACAGACTCCGACGAACATGGGGGCAATCTACCCATTCCTTTACCGCAGGAAGGAAGTTCGTCAGAGCCATACATGGCCGTCTACTCGGTCCCACCTCCAAGCAACCTAGTTGTCTCCTTCGACTGGAATCAACTAGGCAGACCCCGTTTACCAACAAGTGTACCATTCCGAATTATCATTCAAATATATAGAATGGTCATGGCCGGTACCATCATAGATGAGGGGGATTTTGTGAGTATCCTTTCCTCTATTGCTAGGAAAGCGCTTGGTTTTCCATCGCTGTTGTTTGAGATGAGAAATCTGACACGCTTTGATAAAGGAACCAGTCGACCTTTAGGGATCCTTCCCGATGTGCCCATAACATTGAGAGGGAAGACGGCTCGCATGAACGTAATGGTAGTTCAAGGACCCTTGGATTATAATCTACTCCTTGGACGAGACTATATTTATTGCATGGGAGCCATCGTCTCCTCACTTTTTAGAGTAATGTGTTTTCCGCACGAAGGAAGAGTGGTCAAGCTCGTGGAACAACTTTCATTTCCCAGATCACACATAGCAAATAGTCATATACCATCCCCAAATGGTCTTTTCACGCAAGAGATGTCTCAATCTCCAGTCCGTCCTCCCGATGAGCGCGAGTAATTCGGAGGGATATGACTTAAACCCAGGGGGCATGCGTCCTGGTCTGCTTCGGCAGGAAAACTTCGGGTATGGGTAGGTTTTCACGGGAGAATATGACTATTCTGTACCCCATCCGTGATTGGAAGAGGGGTTATTCTAGAATAAGATTCTCTTGTCAAAGTTATGTGAGTAGTGGGTATCGTCGCTCACCTTTGTTTATCTCGGTAGACATCGCCAGAGAAGTGTTTTGTTTACGCCATAAATAGAACAATCTTTGGGTAACCTGTAAGAGGTAGTACCCTTCCTGATAAAACGAATGTTTTGTCAGCTCGAATAAAGGGTGACCCTTCCTGATAAAATGAATGTTTTGTCAGCTCGAATAGAGGGAGACCTCGAAACTCTGTTTTATACCTGGGGGCATGCAAACCTTTTTGAGTGAAAGCAAGGGGCGGCTATTTATTTTTTAAAATTTTTAGGACCTCTAACCCTTTAAACGCGTAGGATTAGTCGTCGCCTAACTTGCATAAAGAAAGGATGTGGGGAAAAACTCTAAAAATTTCCAATTTTATATGAGACATTCTTATCATATGACTGGATTAATCGAGCAGTTTTAGCACATAGTTCAAGCTCGTTAAAAAATAAACATAAGACATGAGAAAATTTTTCCACCCGCGTTTAAGCTCGTTAAAAAATGAACTATTCCCCGGTAAATAACGACCGTGAATGAAGCATTTCAGCCATTAAAGCCTTGGTCGTGTTTGCACCGTCACCTCCACTTTTCCATTGGCCTATCATTCACCTCCATTTGATTGTTTACCCATTTTGAGGAACAGCTGCGAAGAGTGATCTCACTAGCCATCCTTGTGACACTGCCATGATTGGAAAATTCCAAACCTTACCTGGAATCAGCTGCTACCCATTTTATCACTCGTTCCTCAAAAGACAAGTCTTCTTTAAGCTCTTTTCAACTGACTCGTAAAATATGAAAAGATTGCCGAGTTTTTTCCTTCCAACTCGTTAAAGCGACTGGAAGTGCTATCCCTCCTTTAGATTTTAATCTTTTTGGACCTGAGGGATTATTGCACAAAAAGATCGAGCGCTTGTTTTGTTCGGCTCATTAAAACTATCGAAAATTCATCCCTTCTGTATTGTTTTATACTTTTTCGGACTTAAGGGATTAGATGACGAAAAATGAATTTTGGAGTTACCTTTATGTACCTTTTTAGACTCTTTAAAAATGAAAAGGACCGAGTTATCTTTGTCGTTAAACTCGTTAAAAAGATTAATAGCGACAAACTTGTCTTTAGACGAGAACGAGTTTCATTATCACTAGGCTCGTTAAAACATAGCGATGGGTTTGCCCGAAGGGAAAATTATAGAACAAGCATATGTTATCCTCCTCAAGCTTGACAAAAATAAAGAGGTACTGGTCAGCAATGACTGGGGAAAAATTGGGAAGAAAACTCAAGGAATCTTTATTGGTAGCAAGTCGCTCTTGAACATGACACTTCCACTCCGTGCCTGAGTCGGGTTGGGTTGTTTCATTCATCAGTCACATCACCATGGTCACGCCATACCATCCACATTTGAGGTAAATGCTACCAATCCATCACATAAGTGTCTCCGACATGTTCAAGAGAAGTCATCCAGAGAAGTCACCCGTGTCCCATCCACTACCATACATTATACTTCATTCTTTCATGACCGCCATCCTGAACCATATATCATCAGATCATTTTCACCTCCATCAAAATCATTTGCTCCATTCCATGTCATTGATGTGGGATTCATTAAGTCCCTCCTTTGACAGATCGCTTCTTGTCGACACCAGCTCATTATCCAAGAAGTTGATATAGGAACACCCCATTCAGTACTTTGAAGCTTGCATGCCTCAATGGCAAGTTTCTCACTTCCGGCGACAGGTATACATCAATGGCCTTCGACCGAAAGATTTTGCATGGTGTTCGACGCCAAGTCCTTTATTCACACCACGTGAATTGTACTGCAGTACCTTGAGGGTCATCATCATTATCGGTGATTCCTCTCGCGCTTGTTAACAGTTTACATCATTGACTAGTAATCAAGCGATATCTTTCCATGTTCGACTTCAAAACATTGCTCACATGGATCGACTTGTACTTCGAGTGAAGATCGGATGAGATTGAAGACCCCGGATCTAGTTTCATCCATCCAGACTGCGATATATATTTAGGAAAGTAAAGACATTGAAATGTACAACACTGCAGCACAGATAATCATCCTACCAAAAGGATGATGGTTCTATCATAATCATTAGTCTACCATCAGACGATTGTCTATCCTATGTACATGAAAATGAATTTATAAAGCTGAACATGGGAATGCCCGCCTCAACTAGATCATGAAAACAGTATGAAGATAATATATTGTATTGTATCTTATTACAGGTCTGCTCCCAGCATTGAAAGAAGTTCGGATCCTCCTAATAAAGCATTTCACCCGATAAACAGCCTCATACTTTAGGGGGCAACTGTTATAGACATTTTTGTGCCTTACATCTCTAAGCATGAAATGTCCATAAACCAAGGGATCCTAAGTCCCTAAAAGTGTTGTTCCGGCCCCTAAAGGAACAAGGTCAACAAATTACAGCTTCCCCCAGAAGTTCTCCACCAAAAACTGCTCAGAATCAGTCAAATCAGGATCATTTCAGCTGCTCCACTAGCTAGCTGCGTTGCATAGCACCCAAGTACACTAGCTAGGTACGTTGCAACGCATCTAAATGCACTACCAGGGTGCCTTGATCGGGAAATGACAAATGGCAGTGTCATTCCGCGAGGTGGACAGACAATGGAAGCTTCCAGAATCTTCCCCAATGACACTTGCCTCACTGAGTTCGACCAAGGATGAGTAAGAGGCTCTCGGTCTCCAAGTGGAAGCAAGAACTAACAGAGAGAAGCCACTAGTCAAATCATAAGTTGACTCATCCTCTTTGCATACATCTATATATGGATCCATCATCCCAGAGATCCAGAGGATGGAATTTTGTACATTGCAGAGAATTGTTGTTGGTTTTGAGATAGATATCAGAGTATTGGGTGATTTATGCTTTGTTGGAGTTGAAGAGGGGATTCCTTTGCTGGGATGCTGGATCAAGAATCATCGGTTGTAACGCATCCTGGATCTTCTTGTTATATCAATAAAACTATTTGAGTTTCTCCTACATGCTTGTGTATCATTGATGTTTGTTATATTTGCATGTTTAGTTTAAATCTGATCCTACGCTATTTATGAATATAAATCCATGTCTTTGTGTAGTTTTCTTCTTTTGTGATCTTACAAGAACTTGGTGAAGCTGGGCAAGTAAGGGAGCAGGTAGCTGGAAACTGTCAAAGAGGAGAGAGATTGGATCAAAGGAATAGCGCAAGACACTGGTTGGTTCATCCTATTCCTCTTCATTTATAGTTCATAAAGAAGAATACGAAAGTAGTTTTCTCTGTTTGTTTCTAAGGTCACTATCACACCTTAGTGGGATAGGGTCATTCTGAATAGACACTTTTCTCATTAACAGAAGGTGGACAGGTAATGCTAAATCACACCATTTCCTAATTAACTGCTAAGAAACTATGCTTGGCAGAAATGATAAATCAACTTGAACCAAATGCTACTATCTAAGTTATAGAAGTAAGAAGCATCAAACATCACTAATGTGCAAGTAAAGAGATTGAACTAAATCTGTTTTTGCTTTTTTTGTCTTTTTATGCAAAATCAAGTATTAAAACTAATTGCTTTTGATGATGTGGTAGGTGAACTAAGGATGGCTAGAAGGGTTATGAGATGGTTGGATGGTGTGGAAGTCCCTTGGGAGGATTTTGGTGACTTCCTAGAGTTTTTCCATCAATTCGGCCTTAAAACAGGCCATTTCAGGAAAACCTACAGGATATACTAGAAACCTACAGGATCCCCTGTAAACCTACAGGATACAGCCAAGAGAAAAATGTGAGGTGTTGGAAGTGATGGAAGGCCTAGGGAGGGTGTGTAATGGGTGGAATGGAGTGGGAGAAGGTCTAGGATCAGTCATAAGTCAACATCAAAGATAGTAGATGGTTGGATTCACTCAATGTGCTTGGAAAATTTTATATGAAAAATAATGAAAAACTAGTGAAGGTTATTGTGAAAACAAGGGATGGCTAAGGTGGATGGAGTGGAAGGTGTCTACTGGCTATGAAGTATTAGTCTCCTCCTGAAGCACCTACTCTGCATAAAAGCATGTATATCTTCCAAAACGCTATGCAAACAAGAAGCATTTTCATAAGCTAGAAAAGCAGAATTAATGAACTAACTGCCTACACTATGCATGAGGAAAGTTACTAAAAGAAATGAAAGCATGGATGACATCTATTGGAGAAATGGAGATGAAAAATATGAAAATGGAAATCTACCTTGCAAAACTAACCAAATACTAATTTAAAGACAACAAACTCCAAATCTCATAAAAGGACTAGAAATCTGTGTTTTTGGGGTTGCTTAAGGGTCCCTTCCTCAAGTCATGATCCCAGAGGGAGCAAGTCAGGCTGATACACCTAATGACAACCTCATGGTTATCGTTTTATCTCTGCTAACATGCTACTGAAGTCAGGCACAAATGGAAGCAAACTAATAAACAACCAATCTAATCTACACTACTTGTAGTGGAAATTCATCTAAAAAGCAAATGAACAATGAAGCTATGAAACTACACTAAACATACATATACAAGAAAGAGGAGCCTTCTATCCTAGGTTTGGGCCCTAACTCAAGAGCTTCAGCCCTCTGAGTTAACTCAGTGCTAGCTTAAAACAAAACTCATTCTTATTACCAAAACAACAAATCATATCAATCGAACTTTCACAAGTCTAGAGCTCAAAAATAGCTTAGAGTTATACAATAAAAATCTGAATCCTATTGAGGTCCTAGGCCTCTCTACTTATACAACTAAAGTCCGCAATTACTTCCTTAAAATTAGGGAGGATGGAATCCCAAACTTGAGATAAACTAGTGCTTTGTCTCTCACTTTCTCAGCTACCTTCTAATCCTCATGATTTGGCTGTTTGCACTTCGAGCTGATGTGATGAATGGAGTAATATTCGAATGGAGGAGTAGTAAAAGAGGAGGATTTACCTCCTACAATCCCTCTCCCTTGTCCAATTTTAGTTTTGAGCTTAGTCTTTTCAGAAATTCCTTGATTTTATCCTTTGATCCTGCATTCAATGCATATTAGTGTACTAAGCATAATATCCAACTCTAACTCACCTCATAAACAAAATATAATAAAAAACATGTAATATATGAGAAAAGTTGGTTTGACTAAGCTAGGAGGTAAATTAAGGCCCATATATTTATCCAATGATGAGTCTCATCAACAACTACTAAAAATTACTTCTTCCCTGCCAACGAAAAACCTATCGAACATAATAATGGAGTTAGGAGGGAAAGCCTACCTTATCCATCAGATGAGGTGGCCTACCATATCCTAAAATACATCTCTTATGAAAGAAGGTTGAGTGTGGTATATGGTTACCATTGTAAATTACTTCATGAACTCAGGTTTCAAGAAGAATTTCCCTTGGCTCAAAGACTCAATGTACCATACTTCATCCTACAGTCCATCAGGGGCATGAGTCAAAAAGTGAGAGAGGGAAAACACCAACACCTCAGCCACCATGGCCTCATTAAACTAATAATCATGGATGCCTTGAATAAGCTAAGGATGCCTATCCTTTGTTACAAATTCATATACATGGATAGAGAGGCCTTCATTGACACACAGATCCTCCAACCAAGTCAGATCCCAACCTCTAGTGTTGGAGGAAGAGAGGCAAAGGAAGAATAAGAAGAGGGGGAAAGGTCGGAGAGGAAAGAGAGAAAAAAACAAAGAGGATAGAGGAAAACCCAGAGGCAGAGGTACAAAAAATCAAGATGAAGAGGAAGAGGGGGAGAAAGAGGAAAAGCCAAGCCTTGATGAAATTACTGAACTTAGAGAAGCAGGGGTATCCCCAAGGCAAACAAGTTTGTCTACAGGACCCAATGAAAAATAGGTAGTTGCAACCCTTGCTACCTTGAGCACTGTTATAGATCCATTTGGGCACATCAAATACCAACATTCATATTAGTGTTTTAGCGCTCATCAAAACCTAAATTCAGTTTTTTCATGCCCTAAACAAGTCACCCCTTTGAATGCCTCCTTCCCAGATAGTTTCATGACTTGAAGACATCTAGGAATTGCCTCAAGAGGGACCAGTGCAGGTATGCCCTTATGAAGGTGCACTGCAGAGTAGTTAAGTCCACTACCATGGTGCTCTGTAAAGCACTTAAGCTTCATTTCACCTGCGCTCGGTGAGAATGAGCGAAATTCACATAGGGTTTAGGGAATATTCTTATCTTTTGGAGTCATTTAGAAGTTTCCTTGTCTTATCAACTCCTATGAGCTTGAAAATGGATTAGGAATGAGTTAAGGAACATCCTATCCTCTCATTCATTCCTCCATGGAACTAATTCTAAGTATGGAAGGCCTTTCAATGTCACCATTAATGACAAAATCTCCTTCATCTTCCTATAAATTGACCACTCATCTAAGTGATAAAGGGCTAGATTATGTTGAATTGTAAGGAGATAATGCTACTATCGGACTTGACTTTCGAGCAAATGATGCGATGCCACAAGCTTGTCTTGCTTTTGATGTGATGTGGATGGGATCCAAGCTGAAGGAATGACTTTGAATCAGACACTGATGGTTATAGTTCCTTCTTCTATCTAATAAAGTGTTTGAACTTTTTTCCATATGTTATGTTCTTTCATAATTCTTATATGTATGAATTTCTTCTGATTCCTTTCATTTATATTCAATGGATTATATGCTTTGATTGGTTTTTGTCTTTTGTTGTGTTTACAGGGTACTTCTCAAGCGGATTAAGTACGGGGAGGAGTGACGGAATTGATACAAGGAAGATGAGAGGAAAGTAGAACTACAGGTAGGCCTTCTATCTTCTCATATTATCTACTGCTTATAGGAAAAGTCTAAAATACTTTAAACTATTGTTCTAGGTGCAACTACATGTCTAGTGAATTAGTGTTTATCCATAAATGCTAAATTCTCCAAAAACATTGGCGACTCTTCTAGGGAAACTATCACCTTTCCTAGTAGCTTATTCACCTCCTAAGACATTCTTGCAGACCCTAATTGCTCCCATTAATTGTATTTCATCTCTTTTGCATTGAATTTTGGTCAAAAATTAAGGTTAGATGACTCTTGAGTGGCCTCTCAGAAATCAGTGCAGGCTTGTTCAGGGGACAGTGCTCTGTAGACCAACCTTGAGTGAGAGACAGTGCTCTGCAGTGTAGTTAGGCCCTCTTTGACCTGTGATGATCAACCTTAGGACAAATTCCCACCTTTGGAAAGTGTTTTTGCCAATTTTTCTCTATTTGTTTTCTTGTTGATTGATCAACGAATGTCATGTCTCAGAGAACAATTTTTTATCTCCTTTGCAGCCCTACTTTGATTTGATTGATTAATGTTTCTTTAATGTTTTCTTTGTCATTATCAATCTATAGTCAAAGTTAGAATATAGTTTATTAATCTTCATTCGAAAGAAAGTGTCGTAAAGTCTTCTTTTTCCTTCGAAACATAATTGTTGTCAAAGTCTTCATTCTTATTAAATATTTATTAATTGTATGTGCATATTTCCTTTTTGTTCATCATAACATTAAGTGATTCAAAAAAGAAAAATTTTCATCATTCATACTGTAGTTTATGAATGCTTGAAAGGAATAGCTAAGGAAATTGCATTAGTTGTGCTCTTTTCTCTTTGTCAAAGATCTAAGTGCTCTATCCCTAGTAGCTAAGGATTTTAATTGTTAAATTGAATGGAAAGAATATTTATCATATTAGTTGCATTTCAGGAATTATAAACATACATCAGGTGGTGAACCTTGAAAGGAAAATTATAAAGAAGATCAACTTAAAATTTATCTGAATTTACCTAATGGAGCATTGTCACCTAACGAAAAACATTTAGAGGTCTAGGCTAGAGATGTGTTCTAGCATTGTGAAATGAAGCAGCTGTCACTATCTTGTCTACAATACATCTCGAGTGTGATACCTCATTCCACGTACATGAGTATATCATAGCTCATCCATGTACGTTCAGGCATATAGGGCGGTGTAACAATAGGTAAAGTATATGGGAATGCTCTCACTATACAGTTTTTCATTAGACATCACTTATATGGATTATGCCTCCATGTAATTTTGGGTATATATGGGAGGAAAACACAAGGTTGGTATATATCCTTAGGTAACCGAGCCGGCTACCTTGTATACTGTGATACACTGAACACAACATTCCGAGAGATTTCCTGCCCATACTTCCGGTTTACGAGGAGGTACTCTGCAGTTCACAGTTGCTTGGTAAACCTTTTCCCTAGATTATCCCTCTTTTTTATGTTATGTTACTTTGATTAAAATACAATTAATGGCTGCTGATAACATCCTCCATGCTCACTCCTTAGTTGATCTTAGGTTGAAACATATGGCGATAAATCTAGAGTCCACCGATCAAGGAATTCATTTTGATGGGAATCCTAGTATTTTTCCTCCTTTCAGAAATATTCGTGCTCCTTATATGGCTACATTGTCCCTTCTGGGATTTACCATTGGCTTGCGAGTATGGTTGTTTTCAACCTCCTTAATTCAAAATGTCGTGATTTCTCCGCTATCAAATACACCTCCAACTGGAAAAACTCAACCTCCAGTTGATCCTAAATATGACCCCTTTCCTTCTTCCTTGGTTGTTTCTTCCTCCCCTTCTTCTTCTTCACCTGGTGAAAGTATTGGTGCTAGTAGTCAGGTGGCTAAGAAGAAGAAGAAAGGGAAGAAGAAGAAGAAGAAGCAAATTCAATAGAGGGGAAACCAAGCAACCATTGCTTTGAATGCAACATCTAATGATAAACCATCCATCAATCTTCACAAAGTTCGATATCCATGCAAAATTTGTGCGGGATACCATCTTCTTCGAAATTGTCCTAATATTCCTCAGATATTAGAAGAATGGTCTTCTCGTTCACATCATCCAGTGTCATCTACTTTTGGAGATCATGCTGGTGACACACCTTCAACTAGTGGTAGTAAAGTTCATGGAAAGAATAGTAACATTAAGTTTCCCTATAAGTTATGTGAAGGGAATCACCCCATTCACTTTTGTCCCTATCTGGATGGAGCCCAAAAAGTGTTGGATAACCATCCTGCTTCACCGCAACAACTTCCATTTGATTACAGGAAACTCTCCCTAAATACATCACTAGTTTATGAATCGACTGACCAAAATCAACTGTCAACCAAACCTACTCTCTCTGAAAGTGAATCTTATGAGTTTATACCCAACCCAAATCAACCGGTCGAGTAAACAGTTGACCCAATTTCACCTTCAACTAATCGTACGTTTCTCGAGGAGAGTGAATATGATACCACTCAGGTTCTTTTTGTTTCTTCAGATTCTAATTAGCTTGGGGGCAGTCCCCCTATTCCATCAAGACAGGAGGAAAATCCTCTAGTTCTTGTAACTCAAGGGGTTAATTCTCCTGTTTCTACGGTACCCCCTCCAAGTAGTCTATCACTTCCTTTGATTGGAATCGAATGGCAGGATTTCGTCTTCCTTCTTATGTGCCTTTCTAGATCATAGTACAAGTTTGTAATATGATTATATCTGGCACTATTATAGATGAAGGTGCATCAGTGAGTATCCTTTCCTCAACTACTTGGCAAGCGCTTGATTCTCCACCACTTGTGCCTGCTACACAGGGTCTGTTGGCTTTTAATAGAGGAACCAGTCAACCATTAGGGATCCTCCCTCAGTTACCTATTACTTTGGGAGGAAAACCATTTATCTGAATGTGATGGTAGTCCCAGGCCCTTTAGATTACAATTTACTTCTTGGGCGTGATTATGTTTATGACATGGGAGCTATTGTTTGAACACTCTTTCGAGTTATTTTTTTCCCGCATGAAGGCATAATTATCACTGTTGACCAACTTTCATTTCCTGGTCCAAATATGGCTCCTAGTTAACCATCTTCCCTAAATGGTCCTTTTGTACCAATGGTATCATCCCTGCCATGGGTTAATTATGTGGCAACCCATTCATACCTACATCAACTGACGATCATTTCAGTGATGTTGTACATCATCTATTGGGGGCATTGGAACTAGATCTCTCCTTCATGACCTCTTATGAGTTGTGAAATAAAGGAGTATGAGGACAGTTCTTTTACTGTGTCAACCTCGTTAAAAAATGAAATAGGTCTATGAGGATAGTTCCTGGTCTTGTGTCAACCTCATTAAAAAATGAAATAGCTCCTATGAGGATAGTTCCTTGTCTTGTGTTAACCTCGATAAAAAAGGAACCAAAGGGTATGAGGATAGTTCATGGTCTTGTGTTAACCTCGTTAAAAAATGAATAAGGAATATGAGGATACTTCTTGGTATTGTGTTAACCTCATTAAAAAATAAAACAAGGGGTATGAGCATAGTTCCTTTTCTTGTGTCGAGCTCACTGAAAAATGAAACAAGGTCCCCTGGAGCAAAGTTCCAAGTTGAGTCTTTGAGTAGATCTCGTAAAATTTGAGTCAAGTCTTTCACTTGATCTCATAAGCAAACCTTCATTCCATCCACCTGATAGCCATGAGTAGTCTACTTAGGTGAATGCAATGAAGCTTGGGGGGAATGAACCTAGTGGTAGAGTTAAGTTTCCCTGCAGGTTATGTGAAGGGAATCGCCCCATTCACCTTTGTTCCTATCTGGATGAAGCCAAAAAGGTGTTGGATAACCATCCTACTTCACCGCAATGACTTCCATATGGTTACTGGAGATTCTCCCTTTCATCATGTTGGGGGCATGTAAACCAATCTCAAGCATAGTTTTTCATTTCAATCTTGTGTAAACATGAAACTGAATCCAAGCATAGTTCCCTATGGTTCAAACTTGTGTAAAAATGAACCCATTTCCATTTTTAAACCTTGTGATTGCAATTCTATTAGCCTCTTTTGTAAGATGAGCCTTGGTTGTTTTCATCCCATCTCAACCATCCATTTGACCATCATATGATTTCACTTGGTTGTTTTACCCTTTTTTTAAGAATAGTTGCAAAGAGTGGTCTTATTAGCCAGCCTCTTCACATAAATTAACATGTTTTGAGAAGTTCCAACATCACCAGAACCAGTTGCTACCCTAGACACCACTCATTCCTCAAAATGGAGTCCTCTTTAGGCTCTTTTCAGACTCTCTAAACATGAAAAGATTGTTGAGAACTTCCTTTTCAGCTCGTTAACAGATTGGAAATGATATCTCTCTTACATTATTTTACGCTTTTTCGAACTTGAGAGATTAATTTACGAAAAAGAACTTGTGGAGATTTATTTTTGTCCCTTTTCAAACTCTCTAAACATGAAAAGGACTGAGTTATCTTTGTCGTTAAACTCGTTAAAATATCGAATAACGACAAACTTGTCCATCTAGACAAGGCCGAGTTTCACCTTCTCTAGACTCATTAAAACATAAAATAGCCATGGATTTACTTGAAAGGTGAAATTATACAACAATCATATGTTATCCTCCTAAAGCTTGATAAAAATAAAGAGGTACTGGTTAGCAATGACTGGAGAAAATCGAAAAACGGGAAAACCACTTTATGGTAGTAGGTCATTATTGAACATGACATTTTCACTCCATCACCATTACTATCTGGTATGGGTTATTTGCTTGATGGTTATCATACCATTGGTACATCATACCATCCATTGCTTTGTTTTCGGTCAATGCTACCAATGCACTTTAGTGTTGCCGACATCTTCAAGAGAAGTCATCCAATAAAAGTCCATCTTTTGCAATACCATAAACCTTCATTTTCGTGACCACCATTCTTGAACCTTGTGTCATCAGCCAAATTCCATATCTAGACACTCGTTTCATGTTGTTGATGTGGGATACATCAACGCCCTCCTGCGATGAGTCGCTTCTTGTCAACATCAACTCATTATCCAAGAAGTTGACTTGGAAACACCCATTTAGTACCTTGAGGCTTGCATGCATCAATGGTAGGTTTCTCACTTTCGGCGATAGGCATACATCAATGGCCTTCGACCAAAAGACTTTGTATGGTGTTTGACATCAAATCATCCATTCACACCATGCAAAATGTACTACAATACTTTAGTGATTTCTCTCGCATCTGTTAACAGCTTACATCATTGGCTAGTAATCAGATAGTGTCTTCCCATGTTCGACTTCAGATCACATATTCACATGGTTAGACTCATACTTGAGTGAATGTTTGAATGAGATTGAAGACTCTGGATCTAGTTTCATCCATCCGGGCTATGATATCAGGAGTAATAAATCATATGTACAATGGCTTTACATTGACAATCATTCTGATCACGGGTCTATATCTATAGATGACTGTTTATGTACATGTACTGAAAGTTTATAAGCTGAGCATGGGTATGCCATCCCTCAGCAATTCGTGTAAAATCGAATATCATGATATATGTATTGTAATTGATGCACGTCACCTTCCACTTTGATACCTACTCATCACATCATAAAGAATTTCATTCAACATTGGCATTTTTCTGACTTCATGCTTTAGGGGGCAGTTGTTACGGATCCATTTGGGCACATCAAATCCCAACATTCAAATCAGTGTTTTAGGTCTTATCAAACCCTAAATTTAGTTGTTTCATGCCCTAAACAGGTCACCCCTTTGAATGCTTCCTTCCCAGACAATTTCATGATTTAAGGACATCCAAGAATTTCCTCTAGAGGGACCAGCATAGGTAAGCCCTTATGAAGGTGCGCTATGGAGCAGTTAAGTCCACTGCTAGGGTGCTCTGCAGAGCACTTAGGCTTCCTTTCACCTGCATTGGGTGGGAATGAGAGAAATTCACATAGGGTTAGGGGAATATTCTTATCTTTTGGAGTCATCTAGAAGTTTCCCTGTCTTATCAACTCCTATGAGCTCAAAAATGGATGAGGAATGAGTTAAGGAACATCCTATCCTCTCATTCGTTCCTTCATGGAACTAATTCTAAGTATGGAAGACCATTCAATGTCACCATTAATGACAAAATCTCCTTCATCTTACTATAAATTGACAACTCATCTAAGTGATCAGGGGCTGGATTTTGTTGAATTGTAAGGACATAATGTTACTATGAGACTTGACTTTGGAGCAAATGATGTGATGGCACAAGCTTGTCTTACTTTTGATATGATATGCATGGGATCCAAGCTGAAGGAATGAATCTGAATTAAACACTAATGGTTGTAATTCCTTCTTCTATCTAATAAAATGTTTGAACCTTTTTCCATATGTTGTGTTCTTTCATAATTCTTATATGTATGAATTTCTTCTGATTCCTTTCATTTATATTCAATGGATCGTATGCTTTGATCAGTTTTTGTCTTTTGTTGTGTTTACAAGTTACATCTCAAGCGTATTAAGTACGAGAAGGAGTGAGGAAATCGATACAAGGGAGCTGAGAGGAAAACCGAATTACAGGTAGGCCTTATGTCTTCTTGTCTTATCTATTGCTTATAGGAAAGGTATGAAAGACTTCAAATTGTTGTTCTAGGCACAACTACTTGTCTAGTGAATTAGTGTCTATATGTAGTTGCTAAATTCTCCAAAACAAGCACCATGGTCAAATCCAAAAAGAAAATGCAAAGGCAAGATCCCCTCTACTTTAAGACCAAGAAGAGAACTAGGAGCAAGCAAGGAAGGCCTCAAACTCCCAGAAAGGCCCCTATCACAATTGAAGAGTCCCCAAGTAATAAAGAGTA
Source organism: Pinus tabuliformis (assembly GCA_031772625.1). Classification (NCBI taxonomy): domain Eukaryota; kingdom Viridiplantae; phylum Streptophyta; class Pinopsida; order Pinales; family Pinaceae; genus Pinus; species Pinus tabuliformis. Next base: position 344,408,316 of record CM062819.1, on the reverse strand, counting down.
GGTGGGGCCCTGTTATAGACATTTCTGGGAACTGCAACCCCAAGCATAAAATTTCAATAAACCAAGGACTCCTAAGTCCCTAAAAGTGTTGTTCCAACCCCTAAAGGAACAAGGTCAACTGATTAAAGCTTCTCCCAGAAGTTCTCCATGAAAAACTACTCAGAACTGGTCAAAACTGGATCATTTCACCTGCTCCATAGGAAAAATGCGTTGCATCTCACCTAAGTACACACAGTGGCTGTGTTTCATTTCAAAAATCCCTTCTATGGGGTGCGATGGGCAAGAAGAGACAAATGGCAGTGTCAATCCGCGAGGTGGAGAAGCATGGAATCTTCCAGAAACGTCTCCTGTGACACTTGCCTTTCTGAATTCGACCAGGGATGAGTAAGAGATCATCAATCTCCAAGTGGAAGCAAGAACTATCAGAGGGAAGACACTAATCAAATCACAAGCTGTCTCATCTCCCTTACAGACGTCTATATATGGATCCCTCATCCCAGAGATCCAGAGGCTGGAATTTTGCATCTTGTAAGGAATTGTTGTTGGTTTCTTGAGGCAACATCATAGTTTTGGGTGATCTAAGCTTTGCATGAGGTGAAGAAGGGCTTACTTGATGAGAGGATGATGTTGGGTCAGAACAACTGGTTGTCACTCTCTTGGCTCTTTCTTGATTATCAATAATGCTATTCAAGTTTTCCTCCATACTCTTGTGTCATTTATGTTTCATGCATTTGTATGGTCAATTTACATCTGATCTTAGATTGTTTATGATAATAGATCCATGTTCTTGCATAGTATTATGTTGCTTTGATTCTACAGGTACTCTGTGAAGCTGGGTATACGAGAAAGAAAGTAGCAAAGGACTATCAGAAGAGAGAGGAATCGAGCAAGGAACCAAGCGCAAGACAGAGGTTGGTCTCCTTTATTCTTCTCTCATCTATCTTTCATAAAGGAAAATGAAAGTAGTTTTACTTTGTTTGTTTCTAAGGTAGCTACCTGCCTTAGTGGGATTAGCACCTCTGCATAGACACTTTTCCCTATAACAAAATGGTGACTCCACTGGGGAGCGACTAGGTTGTTTGTTTATCTACATTCGTTTACTTTATAAACTTACAGATGGAGCCTGAAGCTGAGCCAGGTAGCTTTCAAACTGCATTTGCTATGCAAATGCAAAGTAGATAAATGTCGCTTTAGTCAATCTCTAGGTTTTGTTTATGAATTAAACCACTGATTTACAAACTCTCTAATTGCCCATGTGGTGGCTCTAGTAACCTCCTTAGATCTACCCCTGTGATTGATTTACCGATTACCACTTGCTCGGCCAAAATCCCTGAACTGAAATGCAAACTGTGACCCGGAACCCTAGCAAAGTCTCGTCCCTGGTCCAGCGCACTATTTGTTTTGTGAATCTCAAATTGAGCGCACTTCCCGAGTGTAGTAGGTGCGCTGCATTTCAAATTCACTGTGTTACAGGTGCGCTGATCAGACTAGGCATTGTTCCTAAATTTTGGTTTCTGTGTTCACTTTTTTCAGATCTATTCAAGAGTTTTGCTGCCTGTAGTCAGTACACCTTTGTTTGAAACCCCTTTCCTTGCTGTTATTCCACCTCCATTGTGCAAAGAACTGTAAATGTTTTTGCGTATTTGTTGAGTCATTTTCAGTTCTCCCTTGCAAAAAAGTAACGTAGTTGTACTGTCGTTTCTTGATTTGAAAGTGTCGCAAGTGTCGTTTTCAGTCATAGAAGAGAATATGATTGTTCTTGATGGTCGATTACCCTGTTACTATTGTATTTGATCTGAATTAGTAGTTTTTCTAGTGTCGAAAGCAAGTTTTCATTTCCAAATTGCAAAGTGTCGTCATTGTCTTCATTTTGATTTTGAAAAGAAACTTGTTAGTAATTGTCGCTTTGAAAAATAATTTAGATTTGCGCATTAGCTTTCTTTTTATCATTCACATATTAAGAAGGTTGAAAACAAATACATGCATGTGCATTTTCATTTAGACTGTTTGATTGGTTTGATTTAGGAAGGTGCATATAGTGTGTGCTCTTTGCTCTTTGTTGAAAGAATTATGTCTCTCTTTCCTTAGTAGCTAGGATTTTCATTGCACAAGGAAGATAAAAAGACTGTTTATCATCTTAGATTGCATTTTAGGAATTGTACATCTACATCACGCGGTGAACCTGAAAGGCAAATTTCTTAAGCAAGATCAACTATAAAATAAATTTAATGAATCTAACAACGCTTTGGAACCTAACACACAACATTTAGAAGTCTAGGCTAGAGATGTATTCCAGTGTCGTAAAGCCTGGTAACTGTTGTTCTCACTGTTGGTTGGGTGATTCCTCCATTTGAGATGATAAGTTCCAGTACGGACATGTGCTCCCACGTACTGTCAAGTATATTTTGGGAGACCACAATAGGCTTAATTCTTTATCCATAGGAAGCCGTGTCTTCCGCCCTATCGATCGCAATGCACTGAACACAACATTCAAGAAGATTGACTATCGTACTGTAGAAAGTATTCTGCAGTTTTGTGATTGGTTTGGTAATCCCTCTGCCTAGATTTCCATAGCAGTCCCTTTCATTCCTTTTCAGACTCCTTAACGGAAAAGGTCCATCTGAGCACTTGTCACTTCAGGCTCGTTAAAAATCGAAGGCGACTAGAGTCATCTTTTGTTTTTTCTCGACTCTTTAAAATTGAAAAAACAAGTTGTGTCAAAGCGTCTAAAATTCATCTAATTCGGAAACATACTTCCCCTTGATTTTTAGTTGATCGAGTAATCCGCAATCGTGGAAGAAATTCAATTGAAACCTCGTCATTCGCAGAGGCTTACGAGTCAACCATCTTTGTCTCTGGAATCGAAACTATTACAGACAAAGCGAACTCATTTAACCTGTTCCAAGTCTCCTGGTAAAGCTAGAACAAGTGTTCCAACAACATCAGAGACTCTGGTTACTCCAAAAATTTCTGGTATCCCTGCCTTTACAGAAGAAGTTCAGCAGCCACTGAAGGACAATAGTATTGATCCTAGTCTGAAGGTAAACACTTGTGTTACTGAACCAGTTTCATCCACAACTGGTTCGGAGAGTGTTGTTCCCCAAACATCTGTCGCTGCAGATTCCATACCTTCTTCAGCACCAGAAATATTTTACGGACCTGACAGTCTACCTCTTCCACCTGGTCTGATTGCTATAGAAGAGATTGTGGAGGATCCTCCATCTAGTACTCCATCGCAATTTGGAGTCGGGATCACTCTGTATCCTTCTTCATCAGAAATTAGTCTACCGCCAGCGGAAGCTCTTGTAGAATTGCTAGGTAATCATTTGGATAGACTAGAAATGTCTGAACAGCCGTCGACATCTAGGACTGTGTCGTCCGACACAGTGATGGCAGAACTTCCTGCTATCACTCCAACAATATTCGTTGGTATACCATCTGTCCCAACTAGCTCTCAATCACTAGAAGGGGCCCACTTAGGGGCTATTTCGATAGTATGGTTCATTCTTGTTTGTTCATCCGGAATAGTATCCGGAAACTATTATGTTGAGTCTCAACAAATTGATCCTTCGGGATGTCAATTTGACAAGTCTGGTCCTCAAGGGAAAACCATTCCTTTAAGTACTTGATTACCGCCGTATGGGGGGTAGTATACCCTTTCATTGTCTCCTCCGGGAGGACAGCCATACAGGAGTTCACAACAAAATTCAGGTTATGCTAGAATTACATCTAGCGGTTGGGTACCAATACTACCTCAACAACCAAGAGTTGTATATTTGATGCAACAATGTTTACCTATGTCAAATATACCAACTACGCCAACTATTGTGATGGTGTCACAAGTACAAGCGCTGCCTGTTGTATGCCAACCTCAGGTTTCTCAGGTCGTAATGCAACAGCCTCTTGACCCTGCGACTCAACCACAATCGCCAACTGGTGGAATGACACAGGCCCAAAGGGGTACAATTACCCCTCATCTTGGTCAAACAGTTAGTATCGGGCAACAACAGATGGTTTCATAACCATGGCTGGTGCAATACCAACAACCGCAATTCCAACAAGTATACCAAGGATCTGAGCAACAAATCTTTGCAAATAGTGGGCAGCCGTATATTCAAAATGGTTAAAATCAACCATTCTACAATGGTTATGCCCACCAACCTTACCAAAGTTACCAGCATCAAATGCATTATGCTGGTATGCAAAGACCAACTACTTAGGCAATTCCATCTTATCCTGGGTATGCTTCGCCTAACCTGAATCAACAGTTACTATTCGTGGTGACTTTAGAGTTACTATACCTAAATTGGTTAACAAACGATCCAATCTCTTACGCTCCTTGGTGGCCAACGATTCTGCATAAACTTCTATCAAATATTCCTAAATTTAATGGAAATCCGGGTGAAGATCCGTCGAATCATGTGATGACCTTTCATCTGTGGTGTTCATCAAACACCCTAAACGATGATTTGATTAGGCTTCGCCTTTTTCAGAGGACGTTAACTGGTCCGACAGCAAAATGGTATATCGAATTTCCCAGAGCTTTGTTTGACAACTTCAGTACCCTAGCCACAACCGTTTTAACCCATTTTCAGTTATCGATAAGGTATGAAACGGGAACGGAACTTCTTACCAATTTCAAACAAACAACGGCCACTCACATATCTGATCATATACATGAGTGGTGACGTCGTCGTAGAATGGTAAAAAGGTATGTTCCTGGTCAGCTTTTAGCTAAATGGTTTATTAAGTCATTATTGCCTTCCATTACAAAAGATGTGGCAAAAGGGGGAGTCGTCACTGAAGAGCAAGTTATTGCTCGTGCACAACATTTAGACTTGATTTACACTCAGTCTGGCACGCTCTACGATAAAATACCTGACGCTCCCAAACCGGAATTCTTGGTCCCTCCTTCTCCTAAATCAAACAATGACTCTCATGCCGACGATGGCCTGATTAGCGCAACAGATGCGAAATCGACAAAGGCTACATCTAAAAAGGCCTGTAAGATTTCCAGTCAAAATGCAAAAGAGGAACTTCTTGCCTCAGAAGTAAATGTCATCTCAACAGATAAAGGCAAAGAAACCAAGCAACCAGGAGGCAAGAAGAAAAACAAAGGGAAGAAGAAGAAATAAGAGGAATCATCACCTGAAAAATCTTCTACAAACCCTTCTAGAAATAGGAAACCAAATCATCCATGCTTCATATGTGATGAGGATCATTGGACATCAGATTGTCTGTATAAAGCTGAGCTTAAAAAATTCTTCAAGAATACAAAGACCTCAGTAGTATTAACTGATCTGTTTCCGAATCCAGGAATAAATCTGGTTGACAATGGAAATGCTTCCCCGTCTCAAGTGCTGATGTTGACGCTTTCCAAACAGCTAAATGATGCTTTGATATCGACAAGGAACAAAGATTATGGGAATCCACAGCTGTCAAACAACAAGGATAAAGATCAACCAAGTAGTTCGACAACAACTTCAACAGAAGTTGCACCGCCCGTCATTCCTGAACTAACAATAAAACCGCCAAAGGGAGTAGTACACAAGTCGACATTTAATCCTCGTGCTAGAGCAACACAACGCTATAATATAGTGGTGTTAGGATATTCCGACACATAGGATATAGTTAAGTTCAACTTGGTCTAGTATAGAGTTAGGTATAGAGTTAGGTAAAGTGTGTTTCTTTACCGTTGTACATTTTGTAACTTACAATCCGACGGTCACGATATGTAGTGATCCGACGGTTCACTCTCTCCTCGGTATTACTGACACTTGATCCGTGGCTTGACACCCGATTGGTCCATGAGTTCTATTTAAAGCGCATGGAGGGTCATTTTTTGGGTAATCCGTGCATGAGAGAAGCTTATGTAAATTTTCATTCTTTGATTAATAAATTTCCTGTAGTAGCCACATTGGCGCAGGCCGTGGACTGTTTCCCTCTTTGAGGGTTTTAACCACGCCAAAAATACTGGTGTATTGATCTGTGATCTGGTTGTGAGCGATGTTCTTTTGGTGTTCTTTCTGAGGAACTTACCCTATAAATTCCTACATGGGATCAGAGCTATTTGAGGGCCGCGTCCGTTGGTGATCCAAATCTGAAGCCGGTAGAACTGCATCCGACTGCTGTTTCCGAGATCTGCTGTTTCTGACTGCTTTCAGGCCGAGAGGACTGCTCTGTTGTGTTTGGAGCATCTGTTCTAGTGAGGAACCCCTTTCGTTTCACGCGAAAAGGTTTCCGGTAGCCCTAGCTGCGTCATTTTTAAGATTTGGAAGTATACAGTCTTTATTTGCAGTTTACTGTTATTTTCTCTCTGCTTATTTCGGTTTCAGTTTATTTAGCTTTTTTTTAACCGGATCTATACCTTTCATTTCTGCGTATGCTCTTTGCCCTGCGACTCTGTGCAATATGGGCAAATCAGAAACAGAAAGGAAGGATTTTTCTCATGCGTATGCTCTTTTCCCTGCACCTTAGTGTGATCTCGGAAAATCAGAAACATTGAGAAAAATATTTAGTTTTTCGACTAAAGCTATCTTTGAGCCGCAAGGGTCATTTTTGAAAATATCTAGTTTTTTGGCTAAAGCTAACTTTGAGCCATAAGGTTCGTTTTCTTTGCATGTTCGTGTTGGGTTTTGTGTTTTGTAGGGAAAAAGAGCTTTCTCAAGGCAAGCACGCAAACCAAGGACCCCCCTCTCTCTCTCTCTCTCTCTCTCTCTCTCTCAAATTTTTTATAGATCAATTGGTTCAAAGCTATTTTAAGGGAGTAGAGGTCTTGGGTTCAAGTCTCCATTTTGTGGGGGCGGATTATTTCATTCCCGCACATTCGCGCACTTTGCCGGCAACTTCAACAATTTTTTTTTTCAAAAAGCCATAACTTCTTCATCCGGAAGCCTTTTTCAGAACCATTTTTTTTAAAACCGCCTAATTTTTCGAGATCTATCCATTGGAACACTTACTTACAGTATCTTCAGCTTTAGTTTTTTTAAAAATGGAAATTCCATGCCAAGTCATTCTTGACGGCACTAACTACTTCCAATGGATATCCTACATCAAAAATTTACTTAGAAGTAAAGGTCTCTACAGAATAGCCACAGACCAAGAGAAGAAACCAAAAGATGAAGACAAGACTGCAAAATGGGAAAATAGACAAGATCAAGCATATGGTTTGATAGGGATGTCTATTTCTCCTGATCTTAGATTCAATATTGGAGAACTTGAGACTCCTCATGAAGCATTGGAACAACTCACTAAAGTTTTTGGGATTAAAAATGAAATTAGAGCCCATCAACTTGAAAATGAGTTTCTTACATTGGATCCTAATAATTTTTCTTGCATTGAAGATTTCTTGTCCAAATTCAAGACCCTTAGATATCTCTTGGAAGGTGTTAAGGTTAAGAAAGAAGATAGTAACCTTATTTATTCCATCCTTACTAAGTTGGGACCAGCCTACTCTGTATTTGTTTCCACCTTCCATTCTACAAGGGAAGCTTTCATTTGTCAAGGAAAAGACTACAAGGCCCCTTCCTTTGTCTCTTTTTGTGATTCTTTAATAAGAGAACAAGAAAAACTCTTACACCTTGGTCTTCTTAATCTTGGAAAATCTTCCAAGAAAGCGTTAGCTGCCCAGCAACAACCAAATTCAAAGAATCCTAAGAAGTCATATCCTAAAAAGAATGGTCCTAAACCAAACAAGGGTCCTAAGCAAACTCAGCCTCAAAATGAAAGATCATTTTAGCAAAATGATAGGACCAATAAAAACAAATGGAAGAAGACTGATAGACATTGTAACTTTTGTAATCGAGATGGCCACTTAGAATCTAAATGCTTTAAGAAGATGGAAGCCTTGGAAGCTGTTATCTCAAAATCAGGCCCTGGAAGGCTGCAGACTAGGAAGACTTCAAGTAACTATTTCAAACCAATCTTTTAGCTAAGGCTTAGCCTCCTTAGCCTGAGAGGGCTCTCTCAAAGGGTTAATGATATTGATTAAAGATATGGATAGATGGCTAACTCTATGAAACAAGTATGAAAAATATGAATGGTGGAAACACATTAAACAAAACTATCCATTGGGCTTATGGAGTCAACAACACCTCAATATAACAATGAACTCAACCTTACATGGAAGTCAGGGCATTCAGCGTTTAAATATTCAGAACATAAACTTATATGGGACACACAGTTTATGCATGTATACAGGAAGTCAGAGCACATTCAGTGAATTCTGAGTGATTATACATCCATACCACTGTAAGAATTAAGAAAAAGGACAACATCACATATTCTAAACATGAAAAACCCTTCATGAATCCTGAGAAGCAAAGTCAAGCATGTATTATTGAAAATGAGTCATACATATGCCAAATACAAGTTTTCCATAAAAATTTCCAACCCTTTGTACATCAGATGTTCTTCTATATATAGAGCTCTTTACATGCTTGGATTCCTTCCTCCATCATGAGGGGAATTCGAATTTACCATCAGTGACACCTATTCTAACCATAAAACAAGACTTTAAATGCATTTGACAACTAACTAGTAGTCCTAGAGACCTAATACGACTAGGAGTGTATCTCCTTATTATGATTACAAAAACCTTATCTAAACATTTAAAACATTCTTTGACACCTAAAACTCCATGAAGTCGAATTTGATGAAACCTCCCACGTGGTCACCCAAATGCTGATGACAAACCCTAGAAATTAGGGAACATGTTTCCTTGTTTTTAGGTTTAGATACTTGAAAATTGGCAGGTGGGACAGAGCTTTTATCTCCTCATCAATGACACATTTTATGAAACTGAAGGAGGTTTCTGTATCCCATGTTGTCTAGAATAAAAATATCTCCTGGTTTTTTAAAACATTCCTCCAGCTGTTCAGAATCTGTCCTTGAAAAACACGTGTCAAACAGGAAACTGTCCCTTGCTCTGTTCTGGTTGAAAAATAGGTTTTGGGACAGAGGTCATAACGTCTCGTACAAAATGTATTTGGAAAAACTGAAGGAGGTTTTTGTGAAACAATATGTGCTTAACAAAAACCTCTCTTGGTTGTTTGAAACACTTTCCTTACCGCCAAGAATGTGTCTTTGAAAAACATGTGTAAAACAGAGAAATAAGCTTGTAGAAAACCAGCACCTACAGCAGTTTCGTAGCGCAAGTTTGGTCCTTCATTTCTCCCAGATCATAATGGATTTGAAGAAAGTGGAAGAGTTTTTTGTACTTTAGTATCTTAGGAATAAAAACCTCTTTCAATTTTCAGAGATGAGTTTTCAACTGCTCAGAAACTCTTCTAGAAGTTGACTAGTAAAAACAGGGAAACAAAACTCCTCCTTTTTAGAGTTTCATTCTTATGCTCATCTTCGAATCCTTCTGCTGACCATGCTGTCTCTTTAATCACATGAAATGAATTCAATCAACCATAGACTCTGCTCAAATACTTGTGCTAAGACAAAACTTCTTTAATGGTGCCCGGAACATTATGAATCAATACTAGCTATGAAATAATGACCATTTTCATAACATAGACTTTAGAGTTCATGGATGTCCTTCCTGTCCTTGTTTTTCCCTTGCTTGATGTTTATACCTTGTAATTAGTCCCTTTCAGCTGCCCATCCTCAAAAATATATCCTTTTTCTTCTCAATATTTTCCCACAAAGTCATAATATGCAGCTACAGCAGTTTCGTAGCGCGCTACGAAACTGCTGTGTAATTCCAAAAACACAGTTTAATGCAAAAATTTAGCTTTCTTGAGCTTTCTTTTCTATTAAAACATTCTTTCAACTGTTTCAAGACCTTCCAAAACTGAATGGGAATGTTTGAAAATATTATTCCAAGCAAACTTACCAAAACTTTGAGGCATATCCTTTCTTGAAGTGAGATTTCTTTATGGAGATCCTTTTTGTTGGTTCAATTATATATTTAAGTCTTCAACCTGTTTCTTCTGCCCTTGGTGGTACCTCCTGTACTTGCTTGAATTGCTACCTCACCTAGTGGTTGTGATAATGGAGATAAGTGGTTGGACGTGATATGTGGAGTGCATGAACTTTGTCCTCAAGCCAGTATGAGAAATTTTGGCATTAGAATTTTCAGTGATAATAGTGGCTCCACTTGGGATAGTGTGCCCTTGTGGTACACTAAGAACTCGCAGGTCCAGTGCCTTATCCTTTTATGATAAACGAAAATTTGTTTGACAAGCATCCCCTTTAAGCTTCTTGGGCCTTCACCTCGGGCTTAAACTTGATGATCACTGTGGGAAAAAGAAATCTACCACTACTGAAAAAAATGCTCAGTCAACCTTGAGCTTATTTGCATTTTCCTACCTACCTACCCTATCAGCTGCAAGCTCCACTTGTAGCTCAAGCAACATGATATTTCCAATAAAGCCAATCAATTGTCTTCTCTGATATTGGAGGCTCTTGACTGCATTCAACCTCAAAATAACCATGGTAGTGAGAAGACCAAATCAACCTATAATGTATATGATCTTCATAATGAAAATGAAAATGAAATACTGATGTGCAAAACTTTGCCATGTATTCATTTATAGGGTCAACGAAAACATGGTTATTTTGATAATCATCATAACATTCTATCTCTTCAGACAACTGATCCTCAGCCACACAGAATTCCTTTGATGTGCTATCCAACTGCCTTTCTGCATGATTCTCATAAACAACGTAATTTTCCTCACTATTGTTATTATTCTTTGAAGTAAGCTGCTGCAAGGAATTACAAAATTGAACAACCTTTTCCTCTGCCTGAGGGCTATAAAAAATTTCTTCCAGTATTTCTTCTTGTTGTGTGTAATCATTTTTATCTTCATTATGATTCGAAGACTGAGAATACTGCTGCATCTCTTCATTCATATCAAAGGATGAAACATGGTTTTCACAAGTAAACCCCTGCTGCTCTTCATGCTGCGTTTCATGAGATGTTATACTTTCTTCTTGGTGCTGAAATGCATTGTTATGAAGAGCCTCTAAAATTTCTTCATCCATAAATTCATCATCATCATAACAATCCTCCAAGTATTGAATAAGACTTAAAGAATGTCTACAGCAATCTTTGAGCAGCAATAAGGAAGGATAACATTATTTATACATCTCATAAAATTCATCATGAAAACTAGCAAGTGAATATATTGAACCATTTTCCAAACTTTTATACCAAGACCATGCTTTTCCTTCTAAAGTGGTCATAAACATCTTCATGAGACAATCTTTAGGGAAATGAACCTTAAGACTGTGTACACGCATATGGAACCTAACCAAATGAAGAGCAACATTGTCCTTCTTTTCATCTTTGAATATTGGAAGATAATCTAACCAATCAACCTTTGGCATAGGATTTTGAAAACCAGGGATATGAGACCGATTCATAGGAGCATACCTGGCATTCATTCTTGCAGTGGAACTCATCTTGTAACTTCGTCAATCTACTGATCTTCTAGCAGTGGAGTCACCTACCAATTTATTATTTGATGTGTGGAGTTGCCAAGGTAGTTTTGCAGCCTCAAAAAGATGTCTGAGCTCCTGCTACCTTCAGAAGTTCAGCCATTGATTTCGGGAATGAATAATCTTCAGACTCCTGACAGATGCACCAAAAAGTTATCTCAAAATCAGGCCCTGGAAGGCTGCAGACCAGGTGTTGAGTCGTTAATATGTCATTATTATTGTCACTTGTGAATGTTTATTCCACCCATTTCTACCATTCTTCATCATGCCATTTATTATAATTTATCATTTAAATCCATTTTATTAATTATTTATGCTCTCATGAATAAATATTATTTATTCTACTTTATTTCTAATAAATTGATGATTATGCATTATTTTACCAATGATAGTTCTAATAAGTTGGTTATAACATTATTCACCATTTTTAGCCTCCAAGGTAACTTCCAGATTGAAGATTTGATTTTTAAATCTGCCAACTCAGAAATTCGCTGGTTTAAGGAGTGACAGTTTTGCGGTTGAGATTTTGAGCAAATGAAGACGAATTTAGAAAATCCGGAACATGGGTTTTGTCCAGAACGGGCCCAATGATCTTCATACATAACAGTTTTCCCAAATTCGGCTTGTACAGGGAGAAACGAAGGGTTCTTTGAGCACGATTTTCTCCGATTTGCGGTTGCGGCCGCCCTCCAAATCTCAGCTGTAAACCCAAATTCGTCTTGCTTTTGTTGAAGAGATGAGAGGGAATATATTTTCTTGTTGATCATCTGGTTAGAATCAACCCAAATTTGTAAAACAAATCATGTTGTAATTATCTATGCTCTCTGATCTTTCTCTATTTAAATGAGAACAAAGATCAGAGAGGGGGGATTCGAATGATGGAAGAATGATAGAGAAATGATGGACAATGATGGTGGATTATTCATGATAGGATAGGGATTGTTGCATGCTGTAGCTTTTGCTGTTGTAATGATTCCACAATTGGCTGATTAATAAATGAATTGGGAGTTGCTGTTCATTTTTCTCATTCTGAAGTAATCCCGCAGCATCCGCTGGCGGCTAAGGGCCCAGCCTCTGGTGGAGTACGCTGCTGCTATTGTGTATCATATCTTTACAATTGCTGCTGTATGATATCTTTTCATGTGTGGATTGTTTATATAGTTTAGTAATCTGATGTATTTGTTATATGCTGTTCAACGCTCTGTTACGACTAATTCATTAATGGTTTCATTCAAGAAGTTTATGTAAGTGACTCTATGTTGCGTAATGAATCTTTTCGGAGTTGATTACATGTTCACTATTTAAACCGATTGTTTCTGTTACAGAGCTTTCATATTAAATATTGCTATTGGATTCATTTTGAACTCTTATTCGTGGGAACCCGAAAGTAATATTATTTCATTTGGAAACGGAAGTCATGTTCTTTGGAAACATCAGATTGCTATAATAAGTGTGTTGTGTAAATATGATAAATGTTGTTCCATAATTCATTTGTGAATATCGTCTCATAAAGTAAAGTTCATTGGAATTGCTTTTGAAGATTGTTATTTTATTGCAGAATGTGAGTAAGTTGGTTTTGACTCGCGAGATGTAGTTCTTTTGATTGATGTTTCATTTACTGTTGTTCTATTTCCTTTTGTTATTTCATTTTTACTTGCTGCCATTCCATTTCCTTGCATTTATTGCTTTGGTGTGAGAGAAGGTCCAAGGCTGTCGTGAGCCTCAGCAGACGCTACCATGCTCCCAGATCCATGGTCCATACTCTATTCCATCAATTTCTAGAGGAAAGAGTTATTGCTACTATATCCTCGATTGATGATTGTTTGAATGAATGATTTTAGTTTAGAACATCTTAGTTTCTTGCTGTCCCAATTAGATTTTGTTTCAAGCATTCATTTACTTGTGGGTTTTAAGCACTATACTGCAAAACATTACTCTTAAGTAAATAGCCGCCTCAGACAGAGTACACTCTTGAAATAAAAAGTCGTCCCTGGGTTGATAATTAATGTGAGGTAATTAGGAGTTCACAAGACACTTTTTTATCGCTCCACATTTTGGCGCCGTTGTCGGGGAAGAGTGTAGCCATTTCTAAAGAGTAGTGTGAATCTGATAAGTGCCTGCTAGGGAAGAGTTGGATCTTAAAAATGGAAGGTAAGAACCTGCGTACGGAGCATGTAAAAGCCCTGCTCCCCCGTCCGCTTTCCAGCAGGACTGTTAAAGAAACTAGAGTAGAAATAGACGTTTGAATTTTTGTGTGAATTATTAGGAAAAATAGAAATAAAAAAAAAAATGAATCACATGATTTCACGCAAGTGGTGATGTAAGCACCACCCATTTCACTAACCGATTGACAGGAACATTTGAAGAAGGAGCCTCGAAGAAACACATGAAGAACATCTTAAGCTATGGTAAGAAATGGCTCACGTTTCTACTTTTGAATTTCCTATCAAAGATCTAGGAGGAGTGACACAAATGCACATAATTCCCCCATCTTTACCAAATTTTCATGGTTTAGCAAATGAAGATCCAGATACATTTTTATTTAAGTTCGAAATACTTTGTAGAGGATATGATTATTATACTAATGATCAAAGATTGAAAGTGTTTCCTCTTACTCTAAAAGGAGTAGCTCTCTGATGGTTCACGAGCCTAGGTGGGAATTGCATCCAATCATGGGAGGACATGAAGAACATATTCTTGAAGAAGTACCAAGACTATTGCAAAGCCAATGAAGATATTTTCGATATGATACAAGGGGAAGACGAAAGTTTGGAGGACTATGTAGATCGATTTCATTACAACCTTCAAAAATCAAAATATAAGCATTTGGAAAAAGAGATCTTAAAAACACTGCTTCTTAAAGGAATCAAAGATGAATTTTTAGAACTTTTAAATCTGATAGGAAAAGGTGATGTTTTTCAGTTATCATATGATGATGTTTGTGAGTTGTGCATAAGGTATTCAAGAGGAATCTCCAAGGCTGGTAAGAATCCTAGAGATGTTTTTTCTTTGTTTTCCAAATCTGCTACAAGAACAGGAGACATAAGAGCTGAAATCAATGTGTTATTTGAACATTTTAAAGTTGATTTTATTAGCTCTCTAAATGAAAAATTGGATGTTTTGCAGGTTCATAAAAATCAAGAATTGGATGAAGTTTTTTGCCCTCATGACCGAAAGGAGCATCTCATAGATACTCACTCTTCCTTATCTAGGATGGAAGTAGCATATCAAAGAGGTAAGGAAGCTGCAACAAGGTCAAAACCACGGAAATCATGGCCTACAGGTATGGTTCAAAACACTCCCTCTCCACTTTCTTACTTGCATAATCCATTATGGAATACTAATGTGTTAGGGTAGCCATGTCAATTTCAATTTAACCACCTATCTTGTTTACAAGTTGGGCATGGTTCATCTTGTGATGGCATGACTACTCTCCCTCATCTTGTAGCACAAGCACATTCTCCATATTCTCCACCAGCTCTTTCACAACACCTTGCTTGTCCATCAAAACCATTCACACAACCCAATCAGCCACATCATCAAAATGCTCCATTCCATACATATTTTCCTGCTCAACTAATTCCACACCCTCACCATAATAAACCAGTAAAACATGCTTACAATGTTGAGCTGGCAAATTTACCCACCCTTCCCACCCATTCTATCTCACATGTGTTATTAGAGAAAACCTACAATGAGATTCAGAATGTTTCAAATGCAAAAATTGTAGAAGCTATGGAAGAAAATGAGGTTTCTTTTACTATGCATCAACAAACCATTTTAAAAGCTCAAGAACTTCATGATATGATGGATATGCGAAATCAAGAAAATAAAGGATACATTGAAGATTGGTTTCACTCCATCTTTTGTTTGCAACATCACTCCATGCTTCAACAATTTTTGATATCATTTTTTCAAGGGAAGATGGCTTCTCATACCCTAATTTTCATTAACATCCATTTTTCAAATTTGGGTATGCGTATACATGAAGCCT
This sequence comes from Pinus tabuliformis, assembly GCA_031772625.1. Lineage (NCBI taxonomy): Eukaryota > Viridiplantae > Streptophyta > Pinopsida > Pinales > Pinaceae > Pinus > Pinus tabuliformis. The sequence goes on along the minus strand of CM062819.1, from coordinate 344,392,871 downwards.
TATGTCGAAAATGGCTTCACTGGAAGTACTCATACACGTAGTCATATTCATCCTTCAATCAAAGTAGGTTAGTGAATAAAATAAAACAAAATAAGGACATAAATAAGTGCATTTTGTTCTTTTGTAAAACTAGGGTTTTTGTTGCAACATGCTATGCAAATCAACATCGGTGATATTTTTTTTATAATTTGTGTTTGTAGATGAATCATAATGGAAATAATAAGTTCTACAAACACTCATTTTCATTTTTATCACCAATTTAAAAAAATGCTTGAATTTCATTTTTTTGGCTTGCGGGCTTGATGAACTTTCTGGAAAAACAGTCGGGACAGTCATGTTTTGAGGGACCAAAAGTGAATATTTTTAAAACCTGTTTCTACCCTAGGTAGCCCTTGATGTCTACTTTCTAACCCAATTTGAATCACTCAATTTGGATTTGAAACGAAAAAGTTAGAACCAAAACATTGACAGGGTGTCTAGCGGGCAGCTCAAGAACAGAGTTGGGACAGTCAGTTTTTGGAGGCCTAAATGACCATATTTTTAAAACCTGTTTCTATCCTAAGTCGCCCTTGATGTCTAATTTCCAATCCAATTTGAATCACTCAATTTGGATTTGAAACGAAAAAGTTAGAGCCAAAACATTGACCGGATGTCTAGCGGGCAGCTCAGGAACAGAGTTGGGACAGTCAGTTTTTGGAGGCCTAAATGAATTAATTTTTAAAACCTGTTTCTATGGTAAATTCCCCTATGAATCTAGTTTACAATTCAATTGGAATCATGCATTTTTGATATCGTATGGGGAAGTTATGATCAAAATACTGACTGTCTATCGTAAATCAGCACTCTTAAAACTCTGTCTTTCCGGCTGTTCCTTACAATATTTGACCTATCAATTCTTCTTCAAAATCTATTTCTATTGGAGATAAATAAATGAATCTACTTTCATTTCCAATTTGAATCATTCGAATCCGACATCAAACGAAAACGTTATGCTTGAAATATCTACTGTTGGTCTAAGCCGGGTAATCGACAATGACTCTATTATGCAGGTCGTTCTAACTAAAATTGACATATCATATCATTGAATTTCTAAAACCTGTTTCTACGGGAGATAAACCTTTGAATTAGCTCTCATTTGGCTTTTGAATCACTCAATTTCGACGAAAAACAAAGAAGTTGTGATTAAAACACTGCAGGTTAGTATGATTGGCCACTGCTCTCCCGCAGGTGACAAATAAATTTTACTTTGTTATTTTCTCCTTGGATTTGTTCTATAGAAGTAACTACTTGTTAGTTTTTTTGCATAATTCTTGGATTAGAGGAGCCGTGCACCTCTCTTTCTCCATGATTTAATGTTTTATTACAGGTAGACACTCATTTTTTGCAGGTCCTAGGAGAAAAAGAACGTCAATTTATGGACAAGTGATTCTTGAAACAAATTTTAATAAAACAAAGGAATTTCATCCAACTTATTACCCAATAGATTCATAATAGAAGAAATGAAGAATTGATTTCCGTTTGAAGATTCATGTCATCTCTTTGCTGCCAAAACATTTTTCAAAAAGATCATTTTTTACATAATATCATAGCTGTTGTAACTTAATTTACATATTGTTTTTAAATAAAATGTTGTTTTTTTTCTAATTTCTTTTATATTTTGTGTTTCAGGTGTTGCTTCATTCAAAGTGCAACTCATCCTTAGCATCAATGCAGTGAACAGCTAATTCATTCTTTGCGTGTTTTTGCTATTTTTGTTGTTCCTTTTCGAAATGGAACAGCATTTGTGTGTGATTTTGCTGTTCCTTTTCAAAAAAAAGAACAACACTTGCGTGTTTTTGCTGTTCCTTTTCAATAAGGAACAGTATTTGTGTGGTTTTGCTGTTCCTTTTCAAAAAGGGACAGCATTTGTGTGTTTTTGCTATTCCTTTTCGAAATGGGACAGCATTTGTGTGATTTTGCTGTTCCTTTTCGAAATGGAACAACACTTGTGTGACTTTGCTGTTCCTTTTCAAAAAGGAACAACACTTGTGTGTTTTTGCCGTTCCTTTTCGAAATGGAACAACATTTGTGTGATTTTGCTGTTCCTTTTCGAAATGGAACAGCACTTGCGTGTTTTTGCTGTTCCTTTTCGAAATGGAACAACATTTGTGTGTTTTTGCTGTTCCTTTTCGAAATGGAACAACATTTGTGTGATTTTGTTGTTCCTTTTCAAAAGGAACAGCACTTGCATGTTTTTGCTGTTCCTTTGCGAAAAAGGAACAGCACTTGCGTGTTTTTGCTGTTCCTTTTCGAAATGGAACAGCATTTGTGTGTTTTTGTTGTTCCTTTTCGAAATGGAACAACATTTGTGTGATTTTCACTTGCGTGTTTTTGCTGTTCCTTTGTGAAAAAGGAACATCACTTGTGTGTTTTTGCTGTTCCTTTTTGAAATGGAACAACATTCATGTGTTTTTGCTGTTCCTTTTCGAAATAGAACAACATTTGTGTGTTTTTGCTGTTCCTTTGCGAAAAAGGAACAACACTTGTGTGTTTTTGCTGTTCCTTTTCGAAATGGAATAGCATTCGTGTGTTTTTGTTGTTCCTTTTCGAAATGGAATAGCATTTGTATGATTTTGCTGTTCCTTTTCGAAATGGAATAGCACTTGTGTGACTTTGCTGTTCCTTTTCAAAAAGGAACAGCATTTGCGTGTTTTTTGCTGTTCCTTTGCGAAAAGGAATAGCACGTGCATGTTTTTGCTGTTCCTTTTCGCAAAGGAACAACACTTGTGTGTTTTTGCTCATCCTTTGCGAAAATGAACAAAATTTGAGTGTCTCTGCTGTTCCTTTCTCAGAAGAAACAACATTCGTGATTTTTCGAACGACATTTGCATTTTCACGTTTTTTGTATGTATTTTTGTTTTTTTGGTGTGCATTTTCTTTGATGTTCCTTACACGAAACACCGCTTTGTGAGTGTTTTTGCTATTCATTCAAAAGAGCAACACTTTGGGAATATTTTTGAGGGCAACCCTTTCCTTTCTCTTGTAGGATTATTCATAGTCAGCTCAACCACATTCTCCTGATTCTCTTTCATGGCATGAAGTACACTATATTTATGAGGACAAGAATTATGGATTCTTTTGAAGCAAGTATTATCATTTACGTTATGATCTTTAACATGACAGCTCCTTGATGACAGATTTTTTTTCAAAAGAGACACAATTATTTATATACTACTTTACTGCATTGTTTTCTATTGAACATGATATTGATTGATCATCTTAATACCATGCTGGTTCCATCATCCCTGGTTATAATCTTCTTTGTCTGTAATAAATGAGATTATGGGTATATTTTTTTTTTCTCTATTGACATCTTCAACTTCTTCCGCCATCCCTTCTCTTAAGGAGTACTGAGCCTCCCTCTTTTTATCATAAAGATGTGTAATAATAACAAAATTTTGTTCGCAGATGGAGGATAGGGGGTCTCATTACGAGCCAGCCTACCATGTTCATAAGGCTGTAACAAAATGACATTCCCATTATGGCCACCACACCAGGGTTATGATCCATTGGATAGCCAAATTATCCTTGGAACAGGAGGTCTCATCACGAGCCGGCCTGATCACTTTTGCTACCTCCTAGTGAATGGCAGTGTGGTTATCTGGTTACCACGCCAGCACACTGATCTCTTCTGTAGAACAACACTAAAACTCTCCATTTATAAATTGAGGATCCTGGCTCATATGGGTTAAAAAGCAACCCTGTCGAGGCTATGGACGCCTGCTGGCAGTAGCGGCTCTGCTTATGGTATTGAAGTTATATCTTTTCGTCAATTATTATTATAATACCCTTTTCTTATTTTTTTTTATCAGAGAAGTTATTTCCTTAACTTTTTCCCTGTTTGAACCTTTATGCATGAGAAATTGTTTTATGATCAATCACATCATTTTCAGCTAGAATACCATCAGCAAAACGTCTTTTTAGCATATTGTTGTCCTTTTTCGTTTTGCATAAACTATCATCACTCCAAAGCGTCCTATCTCTTATTCATAACTATCTTTACACACTTTGCTCTCAAAATAACCATAACTTTCACCGTCCTATCATTGATAAGTGTACTCTGCCTCCCTTACTGATATATTGTTCATTCCATTGCCTTGCCGTCAGCACCACCCCTTTCATATGCTTTATGGTTATGGAACCCATTTTCCAATTGGAGGGGGGAATGTATGCATTATGGGATTGCATGCGATATGATTACTGCACTTTGCCATACCTTGTTGATTTGCCAACATATTAGTATTGCATGTATACATAAGTTTTTCTCATTGAAATTTTGCATGCATTTTATCTGTTGCTATTCAAAGCTAACACTATGGATTCAAGAACATTGTATGAAAAATAGTGCTTTGTTTTCAGGAGAACAACAAGTATGGGTAGAATTCTATTCATAGCATGACCACACTATTGCACTTCACAGTAGAGGCTCGCGAACGTGAACAATTCTTCAGACACGCTGTGCTTCCCTGGATTCCACCTTTTGTATCACTTTCAGCACCAACTTTGCCTACATCAGCCTCAACAACTGCCAGTCCATATATGTCATTCCACATTTTTTGGAGGTAAAACTTGAGGTAAAATTGCATAGTTTTCTAATTTATTATAAATTTAGGAGAATCTACTGAAAATCCATTTTGAGCATTATTTGTCATCCTTCATTCCACATCGTTACCACTTTCCCTTTTTCAGCAGCATATCATTTCCGAGTATGGGGGAGTGTTCCTTCATTTCTTTCTTATGACCATGTCATTCATATTCTTTATCATCCATTGCTCTTCTTATTCATTCTCAACGCCTCCCTTATTTCATGTTGTTTTACACCAAGCGTAGAATTCAACAGCTGGTAGCAACCACCTCTATTTGTTTTCTAGCATCGCATGAGGACATGCTAATTTTTCAGAGAGAGGGAGGAATTGCTATGCATGATGAATGTTTTCTACTTTCTTCCTTATTTAAGACATACAATTTCATTTTTACACAGTGCAGAAATTGATTTCCACATATTTTTTTAAACTATGAACTCAATCCTTGTAATTTTTGGAAAACACATACGTATCATTAATACAAATCCACACAATTTCAAGAAATATTGGTTCATAAAATTTCGGAAATCATGCACTCTCACCTACAGCCATTTTGTTTATATCTCATGATCCATGAATCAAAACGATCTGATTTTTGGATCATAGAGCCTTCATATATTACAAATCTACTTGCAACATTTCAACAAAATCTGGTTTGTAGTTTTTGGGAAAATGGTTAATGAAGTTTGTTGTTATCTATGTCATATTTTGCTGCAACTTCATACATATAGTTGAATGTCAATGTAAAAATTGTTATGCCTTCATCGAGATTGCTAAAATTGAATATTCATTAATTAAGGAAGCATTCATTTATTCTCAAATTTTTATTGTTTGGTTAACATATGGCTTTTGTCTTTGGGTTGCATGAGGACATGCAATATATTCAGTTTTCGTTGCATGAGGACATGCAACATATTGAGTGTGGGGGTATGTTGAGTCGTTAATATGTCATTATTATTGTCACTTGTGAATGTTTATTCCACCCATTTCTACCATTCTTCATCATGCCATTTATTATAATTTATCATTTAAATCCATTTTATTAATTATTTATGCTCTCATGAATAAATATTATTTATTCTCCTTTATTTCTAATAAATTGATGATTATGCATTATTTTACCAATGATAGTTCTAATAAGTTGGTTATAACATTATTCACCATTTTTAGCCTCCAAGGTAACTTCCAGATTGAAGATTTGATTTTTAAATCTGCCAACTCAGAAATTCGCTAGTTTAAGAAGTGACAGTTTTGCGGTTGATATTTTGAGCAAATGAAGACGAATTTGGAAAATCCGGAACATGGGTTTTGTCTAGAACGGGCCCAATTATCTTCACACAGAACAGTTTGCCCAAATTCAGCTTGTACAGGAAGAAACGTAGGGTTCTTTGAGCACGATTTTCTCAGATTTGCAGTTGCGGCCGCCCTCCAAATCTCAGCTGTAAACCCAAATTCGTCTTGCTTTTGTTGAAGAGATGAGAGGGAATATATTTTCTTGTTGATCATCTGGTTAGAATCAACCCAAATTTGTAAAACAAATCATGTTGTAATTATCTATGCTCTCTGATCTTTCTCTATTTAAATGAGAACAAAGATCAGAGAGGGGGGGATTCGAATGATGGAAGAATGATAGAGAAATGATGGACAATGATGGTGGATTATTCATGATAGGATAGGGATTGTTGCATGCTGTAGCTTTTGCTGTTGTAATGATTCCACAATTGGCTGATTAATAAATGAATTGGGAGTTGCTGTTCATTTTTCTCATTCTGAAGTAATCCCGCAGCATCCGCTGGCGGCTAAGGGCCCAGCCTCCGGTGGAGTACACTGCTGCTATTGTGTATCATATCTTTACAATTGCTGCTGTATGATATCTTTTCATGTGTGGATTGTTTATATAGTTTAGTAATCTGATGTATTTGTTATATGCTGTTCAACGCTATGTTACGACTAATTCATTAATGGTTTCATTCAAGAAGTTTATGTAAGTGACTCTATGTTGCATAATGAATCTTTTCGGAGTTGATTACATGTTCACTATTTAAACCGATTGTTTCTGTTACAGAGCTTTCATATTAAATATTGCTATTGGATTCATTTTGAACTCTTATTCGTGGGAACCCGAAAGTAATATTATTTCATTTGGAAACGGAAGTCATGTTCTTTGGAAACATCAGATTGCTATAATAAGTGTGTTGTGTAAATATGATAAATGTTGTTCCATAATTCATTTGTAAATATCTTCTTGTAAAGTAAAGATCATTGGAATTGCTTTTTAAGATTGTTATTTTATTGCAGAATGTGAGTAAGTTGGTTTTGACTCGCGAGATGTAGTTCTTTTGATTGATGTTTCATTTACTGCTGTTCTATTTCCTTTTGTTATTTCATTTTTACTTGCTGCCATTCCATTTCCTTGCATTTATTGCTTTGGTGTGAGAGAAGGTCCAAGGCTGTCGTGAGCCTCAGCAGACGCTACCATGCTCCCAAATCCATGGTCCATACTCTATTCCATCAATTTCTAGAGGAAAGAGTTATTGCTACTATATCCTCGATTGATGATTGTTTGAATGAATGATTTTAGTTTAGAACATCTTAGTTTCTTGATGTCCCAATTAGATTTTGTTTCAAGCATTCATTTACTTGTGGGTTTTAAGCACTATACTGCAAAACATTACTCTTAAGTAAATAGCCGCCTCAGACAGAGTACACTCTTGAAATAAAAAGTCGTCCCTGGGTTGATAATTAATGTGAGGTAATTAGGAGTTCACAAGACACCTTTTTATCGCTCCACACCAGGAAGACTTCAAGTAACTATTTCAAACCAATCTTTTAGCTAAGGCTTAGCCTCCTTAGCCTGAGAGGGCTCTCTCAAAGGGTTAATGATATTGATTAAAGATATGGATAGATGGCTAACTCTATGAAACACGTACGAAAAATATGAATTGTGGAAACACATTAAACAAAACTATCCATTGGGCTTATGGAGTCAACAACACCTCAATATAACAATGAACTCAACCTTACATGGAAGTCAGGGCATTCAACGTTTAAATATTCAGAACATAAACTTATATGGGACACACATTTTATGCATGTATACAGGAAGTCAGAGCACATTCAGTGAATTCTGAGTGATTATACATCCATACCACTGTAAGAATTAAGAAAAATGACAACATCACATATTCTGAACATGAAAAACCCTTCATGAATCCTGAGAAGCAAAGTCAAGCATGTATTATTGAAAATGAGTCATACATATGCCAAATACAAGTTTTCCATAAAAATTTCCAACCGTTTGTACATCAGATGTTCTTCTATATATAGAGCTCTTTACGTGCTTGGATTCCTTCCTCCATCATGAGGGTAATTCGAATTTACCATCAGTCACACCTATTCTAACCATAAAACAAGACTTTAAATGCATTTGACAACTAACTAGTAGTCCTAGAGGCCTAATACAACTAGTAGTGTATCTCCTTATTATGATTACAACAACCTTATCTAAACATTTAAAACATTCTTTGACACATAAAACTCCATGAAGTCGAATTTGATGAAGCCTCCCACGTGGTCACCCAACTGCTGATGACAAACCCTAGAAATTAGGGAACATGTTTTCCTGTTTTTAGGTTTAGATACTTGAAAATTGGCAGGTGGGAAAGAGCTTTTATCTCCTCATCAATGACACATTTTACGAAACTGAAGGAGGTTTTTGTAGCCCATGTCTTCTAGAACACAAACCTCTCCTGGTTTTTTAAAACATTCCTCCAGCTGTTCAGAATCTGTCCTTGAAAAACACGTGTCAAACAGGAAACTGTCCCTTGCTCTGTTCTGGCTGAAAAATAGGTCTTGGGACAGAGGTCATAACTTCTCGTACAAAATTTATTTGGAAAAACTGAAGGAGGTTTTTGTGAAACATTCCGTCCTTAACAAAAACCTCTCTTGGGTTTTTGAAAAAATTTCCCTACCACCAAGAAAGTGTCTTTTAAAAACAGGTGTAAAACAGAGAAATAAGCTTGTAGAAAATCACCACCTACAACAGTTTCGTAGCGCAAGTTTGGTCCTTCATTTCTCCAAGATCATAATGGATTTGAAGAAAGTGGAAGAGATTTTTTTTACTTTAGTATCTTAGGAATAAAAACCTCTTTCAATTTTCAGAGATGAGTTTTCAACTGCTCAGAAACGCTTCTAGACGTTGACTAGTAAAAACAGGGAAACAAAACTCCTCCTTTTTAGAGTTTCATTCTTATGCTCATCTTCGAATCCTTCTGCTGACCATGCTGTCTCTTTAATCACATGAAATGAATTCAATCAACCATATACTCTTCTCAAATACTTGTGCTAAGACAAAACTTCTTTAATGGTGCCCGGAACATTATGAATCAATACTAGCTATGAAATAATGACCAGTTTCATAACATAGACTTTAGAGTTCATGGATGTCCTTCCTGTCCTTGTTTTTCCCTTGCTTGATGTTTATACCTTGTAATTAGTCCCTTTCAGCTTCCCATCCTCAAAAATATATCCTTTTTCTTCTCAATACTTGCCCACAAAGTCATAATATGCAGCTACAGCAGTTTCGTAGCACGCTACGAAACTGCTGTGTAATTCCAAAAACACAGTTTAATGCCAAAATTTAGCTTTCTTGAGCTTTCTTTTCTATTAAAACATTCTTTCAATTGTTTCAAGACCTTCCAAAACTGAATGGGAATGTTTGAAAATATTATTCCAAGCAAACATACCAAAACTTTGAGGCATATCCTTTCTTGAAGTGAGATTTCTTTATGGAGATCCTTTTTGCTGGTTCAATTATATCTTTAAGTCTTCAACCTGTTTCTTCTGCCCTTGGTGGTACCTCCTGTACTTGCTTGAATTGCTACCTCATCTAGTGGTTGTGATAATGGAGATAAGTGGTTGGACGTGATATGTGGAGTGCATGAACTTTGTCCTCAAGCTAGTATGAGAAATTTTGGCATTAGAATTTTCAGTGATAACATAAGCCGCAATGAAGAAACATAACATCCATGTGGAGCATTCTTCAACTTCAACTTCAACTTCAACTTCATCTTCAGGAATGGCACTTTCTGCATGTCGCTGTCAATCATCTCAGTCTGGTTATGCATTAAATGTAACTTCTTCTTCTCATTCTCATGAGTGGCTCATTGATTCTGGAGCCTCTTATCACATGGCCAAAAACCAAGCCATGTTTTCTTCTTTAAATGATTGTAACACCAAAAATATATATGTTGGTGATGATAGATCTCTTAATGTTGTAGGGACTGGAACTGTTCATCTAGACAATGGTCAGTTTAATGATGTATTATGTGTTCCAACCTTATCCTACAACCTTCTATCTATATATCAGATAACTCATTCAGGTGAAGGTAAAATTGTTGAATTTTCACCTCATGATGTTGTAATCAAGGATCTGAGAGATCCTAAACAGATTCTGGCTACTGGTATTGCTGATGATTCCACAAGGTTGTATAAGTTTCACAACTTTGGGTCATCAAATCTTCCCTCAGTATTTGTTGCTCATAATGATGACGTGAGCAAACTTTGGCATGAGCGATTTGGTCACTTAAACTATCGCTCCCTTGAGCATCTATGTAAAGAAAATATGGTGACAGGTCTTCCTATGGTATCTTGCAGAGATGGTGTTTGTTCCGGATGTGTACTCGGAAAACATCATCGGGACAGTTTTCAAAAACGTGCCTCTTGGCACGCCTCAGCCCCTTTACAGCTTGTGCACAGTGATTTATGTGGTCCACTTCCTGTTGCTTCATTCTCTGGTTGCAAGTATTTCTTAACTTTCATTGATGATTTCTCCAGGCGCACTTGGGTATACTTCTTAAAACTCAAGAGCGAAGTATTTAACACATTTTTGGCCTTCAAAGCCTTTGTTGAAAAACAATTTGGACATCAAATTCTTAAGCTAAGAACTGATAATGGTAGAGAATATGTTAAAAACACATTCATCAACTTTTGCACCGAAAATGGAATTCAAATGCAACATACTGTTCCATACACTCCACAACAAAATGGTGTAGCTGAAAGGAAAAATCGCACCTTAAAGGAAATGGCTAATTGTATGCTGCAATATAAAGGACTCAGTCTTAGTTTTTGGGCCGAAGCAATTAATTGTGCAAATTATATAATAAATCGCACTCCTACTAAGGTTCTAAAGAATATCACTCCAGAAGAAGCTTGGAGTTCCATTAAACCAGATGTAAGTCACTTTCGTGTTTTTGGAAGTCAAGCATGGCCCCATATTCCAGATGAAAAGCATAAAGCTTTAGAACCTAAGAGTGAGAAATGTACTTTTGTTGGATATTCTGAAGATGTAAAAGGTTATAGACTTATTCCATTTAAGTCCAAAAATGTTATCATTAGAAGAGATGTAAAATTTGATGAAAATAAATCGGCCTGCAAGCCTAGTTCGGCAGATGTGCCACCTCTTCCTATCTCTTCTACTTTTGAAAACATTTCTTCTTCAGATGATGAAAGTGAGGATGACAATCCTCCCCCACCTTCTCAGGATCCTCAACTTCCAAGATGGGTCCGTGCTACTCGGGATGCAGCAGGTGATCTTGCCGGTGATCCTATAGATCAGCGACGTACACGTTCTCAGTTTGAAAGAGCCTCTTCTTTACTGGCTCAAGCTCCAGTAAATCATGATCCTGACACTTTTGCAGAAGCTTCAGGCCATCCACATTGGGAAGTAGCTATGAATGAAGAATATCATTCATTGTTGACAAATGATACATGGGATCTTGTTCCTCTACCAAAGGGACACAAACTTGTTAGATGTAAATGGGTTTACAGAACCAAGTATGGACCGGATGGGAAAGTTGATAAACATAAAGCTCGTCTTGTTGCTAAGGGCTTTTCACAGGTTGAAGGCATTGACTACACTGAAACCTTCTCCCATGTTGCCAAAATGAACTCTATCCGCCTTGTTCTTTCCCTTGCTGCCTCTTTACAATGGGAAGTCCATTAGATGGATGTTAAATCTGCCTTCTTGCATGGGGATTTGCATGAAGAAATCTATATGGAACAACCCATTGGCTTCATCCAAACAAACTCCAGCCTTGTATGTCGACTTAAGAAATCCCTTTATGGTCTCAAGCAAGCTCCTCGGGCTTGGTATCCCAAAATGGATAGCTTTCTTTTAGAATATGGCTTTTCTAGGTGTTATTCTGACAATACTGTCTACACCAAGAAAGTGGGAAACTCTCTTATCATCCTTGTTCTTTATGTTGATGATCTTATTCTTACTGGTAGTGATCCCAACCTTATAAACCATGTGAAGTCCAGCCTTAAAAAGAAATTTGAAATGATAGACTTAGGACACTTACACTATTTTCTCGGTCTTCAAGTCTTGCAATCCAAGGAGGGTATTTCCCTTTCCCAGTCCAAGTATGCTTGTGATATTCTTCATCATTTTCACATGGAAGACTGTAAGCCAGCCCCTTCTCCCTTTCAGTCTGGTGTCAAACTTTTAGTCTCTTGTACTTCTCCTGAAGTTGATGCTACCTTATACGGTCAACTTGTAGGAAAACTCTTGTATTTAACCCACACTCGTCTTGACCTTTCCTTTGCTGTTGGCCTTGTTGCTCGTTTTATGCAAAACCCCTGTGAAAGTCATTGGAAAGCAGCTAAAAGAATACTTCGTTATGTTCGAGGTACAGTACAGTTTGGGATTCATTACAGTGCCAAAGCAGCTCTTCTATTAGTTGGTTTCACTGATTCTGATTGGGCTGGTGACCCTGATGATCGAAAGTCTACTACCGGTTATGTCTTCACTCTTGGTTCAGGACCTATTACATGGGCTTGTAAGAAACAGGCTGCCATTTCTCTTTCGTCAGCAGAAGCAGAGTATCGTGGTGCCGTGGAAGCTAGTAAGGAAGCCTTGTGGCTTCGTCAGATCCTATCAGAGTTTGGCTTTGAGCAGCAGCATCCAACCACACTTTGGTGTGATAATCAAAGTGCCATTCAGTTATGCAAAGATCCAGTCCAGCATCAGCGCAACAAACACATTGAACTACACATGCACTTCATCAGAAAGCTCATTCATGACCATGTCCTTGAAGTGCAATATTGTTCAATAGATGATCAGGTTGCAGACATCTTCACAAAGGTTCTCACAGAGGCGAAGTTCGCTAAACTTCGATATATGCTTGGAGTTCAGGAAGTTGTCACTAAGGGGGGATAGGGTCTAGTGCCTCCTTCCTTCTCCTATTGTGTCATATTTGTAAATCCTTCAATCCTATCCCAAGTTGTTCTTAAAGGGGGATGTTAGGATATTCCGACACATAGGATATAGTTAAGTTCAACTTGTTCTAGTATAGAGTTAGGTATAGAGTTAGGTAAAGTGTGTTTCTTTACCGTTGTACATTTTGTAACTTACAATCCGACGGTCACGATATGTAGTGATCTGACGGTTCACTCTCTCCTCAGTATTACCGACACTTGATCCGTGGCTTGACACCCGATTGGTCCATGAGTTCTATTTAAAGCGCATGGAGGGTCATTGTTCGGTTAATCCATGCATGAGAGAAGCTTATGTAAATTTTAATTCTTTGATTAATAAATTGCCTATAGTAGCCACGTTGGCGCAGGCCATGGACTGTTTCCCTCTTTGAGGGTTTTAACCACGTCAAAAATACTGGTGTATTGATCTGTGATCTGGTTGTGAGCGATGTCCTTTTGGTGTTCTTTCTGAGGAACTTACCCTGTAAATTCCTACAAGTGGAAGATCTAGCCCAATCGCCATCTGCTATGTCGACACTTGAGGTACTGCAAAATTTCCCATCCCAAAAGCAGGCTTTATTATCAGCTATCGGTGGGATAGACCCAAAGTATTCCAATCTTGTGTCCTTTAATCATAAAGGATACGATCCTCAGTTACTAGCTCAACTAGCTTTCCTCGTTCAAGTGAAAGCCCTCAACAAAACCATTCACCGAACAATTATTGATGAGGGGGCATCTACATGTATTATGTCGATGATTTGCTGGAAAACTTTAGGATCTCCAACATTTTCGCGATCTTCGACAACATTAAAAGCATTCGACAGACGAACATATACCCCATATGGTATTCTAAGTAACTTGCAAGTTGAACTAGGGGGGGAAACAGTAGAAATAAATGTTGAAGTAATCGACGGAAACCTCGATTACAACATCCTACTGGGAAGACCATGGATATATGCTATGGTAGCTGTTGTGTTGACCTATTTTAGGAAGATTGCATTTCCCTTTCAAGGAGGGATTACAATCGTCGATCAACAAACTTTCCTCCCCAGTGGTTCTCAAGTTACGGGAAGCATTCCAATGATCCATGGAAGCCCCCATTCGCTTCAAAATATTGGAGTAGGCCTACTAAAAGACCCTATATTAATGGGGACTTTTGCCCTTCCACCTACAATAAATCTAGCGGAAGTATCATTGGTAGAAACCTGCAATATGATATCTTCGATTGAAAAGATCTCAGAAAACGATATAAACATGGATCATATGCAGGTATTGCCTCCAAGCCCAATGGAAATATTGTAGCAATCAATGTTCCTAGCATGGGAGGCAAACCCAAATCAACACTCATCAAGTGTTTGGATGGATAGGTCTAAGGAATATGGCACCCCTTTAGATCCTTGGTCGAGAGTGCATTACATCGACGAAGGAATTGTTCAATCAATGGTAATTGAAGGGGCACCATGGGAAGATTACAACCAGGGAAGATTACAACCATCGTTCCCTTCTTCCGGATTGTGAAGAAGATACTCCTTATGACCTTCATCATCCCTCATTTTTTGATTTCCTATCAAATATTGTAAACATGGTGGATTCTGAGCGAAAATTGTCCAACATTGAAGAGACTATCGCCATAAATATCTCAACCAAAATAGATATTGTAGAGAATATTTATGTTGGCAAATGTTGTTCTCCTTCAGAACTGGAAATATATAACGCTCTTTTTCGTGAATTCAGAGATGTCTTTGCTTGGTAATATAATGAAATGCCAGGCATTGACTCGAGTATCGTTGAACATGAAATCAAGATGTATCCAGATGTCAAACCAGTACGACAATGGCTACAGCAGGTGCACCCCAAGAAATCCGTTGCCATCAAGGCGGAAGTTGAAAAGCTCCTCCATGCTGGTTTCATTTACCCAGTTCCTCTAACCGATTGGGTATCAAACATTGTTCCTGTTATGAAAAACAAGGAACGATTAGAGTGTGCATCGATTATAGGGATGTAAATCAAGCTTGTCCAAAAGACAACTACCCTACACCCTTCATTGACTAGATAATTGATGAATGTGCCAGATGCGAAATCTTTTCATTTATGGGTGGATTCTCTGGGTATAATCAAATAAATATCCGCCCACTGGACCAGTCAAAGACTGCATTTAGTTGTCCATGGGGCACATTCGCATATCGAAAATTACCCTTTGGTTTAAAGAATGTAGGGGCAACATTTCAGAGGGCAATGAATTATGCCTTCCATGACATCAAAAACATCGTTCAACCATATCTCGACGACCTTCCAGCCCATTCGCGAAAGCAGACTGATCATCCGCAGCATTTAAGAGAAATATTTCTACATTGCCGACACTACAAGATACGACTCAATCCACACAAATGTGTATTCTGTGTCAGTTCTGGTCATTTACTTGGCTTTGTAGTCTCAAAGGACGGGATTCGTCTCAACCCATGTAAGGTTCAGGAAATCATCAATTTGCCTCCACCTTCGAATTTGCTTCGAATTCAGAAACTCCAAGGGAAAGCAAACTTTTTGAGGAGGTTCATTCCAAATTACGCCGAACTTGATAAAGGTTATACACGTCTATTGAAAAAGGAAGTGCCCTTCGTCTGGGATCAGGTTGTGCAAGATTCCTTTGATGCTTTAAAAGAATCCCTAATGAAAGCATCATTAATGTACGCTCCTGATTATCAAAAAGACTTTAACCTGTATCTGGCTGTAGCGGATACAACCATCGCAATGGTTTTAGTTCAAGAAGACAACAGAATTGAACATCCTATATATTATTTGAGTAAGAACTTAAATGATACAGAAAGTAAATATTGTTATGTTGAAAAGCTAGCGCTAGCAGCTGTTCAAGTGGTATAGAGATTTCGACACTATGTCCTCTTTCGAAAAACTACCATTCTGTCAGATTGCAACCCCATGACTTATATATTGTCGCGACAGTTGCTAGGGGGAAAATATTCAAAATGGATAGCAATTCTACAAGAGTTTGATCTGGAATTTGTAAAATCCAAGTCAAAGAAAGCCCTGGTTTTCACAGAATTATTATGCGATCTCCCATCGTCATCCAACAATGAAACATCCGAAGAAACAATCGTGGATGAATCTTTGTTTCTGATATCTTCAAGCAATCCGTGGTATGGAGATATAATCATTTATCTCCAAACCCAAAAATATAGGCCTAATACCTCCCGTTCCGAACAAAAACGTATTTGGTACCAATCAAAAGACTACATGATCATCGGTGATACACTTTACCGTCGTGGTGTCGATACAGTTCTGAGGAGGTGCCTCACCCATGAGGAGGCCAAAAAAGTCCTGAATGATTGCTATTCAGGCGCGTGTGGGGGGCATCAATCCGATTACGCTACAGTGAAATTTTTTTTACGAGCAGGATACTTCTGGCCAACAATGTTCAAATATTGCATAACCGCAATCAGAAGTTGCCATGCCTGTCAAATTTTCGATAGCAAAACCAGAAGACCACCTGTACCTCTGCAGCCAATAGTTTCTGTTGGGCCATTAACCAAATGGGGCATCGATTTCATGACATGTAACCCCACCTCGACCGGGGGGAATGGGTATATCATAGTCGCAGTTGACTATTTTACCAAATGGGCCGAGGCAATGCCTACATTAGATAAAACTGGTGAAACAGCTGCCCTCTTCTTTTTCAATCATGTACTCGCCAGATTCGGCATCCCACAGGCTATAGTCACAGATCATGGATCGCATTTTCGCAATCACATGATGGTCGAATTAGCTGCCAAATTAGAGTTGTCGCATGAAAGCTCTACTCCATATTACCCGCAAGCCAACGGAAAAGTTGAAGCAATCAACAAGGTCCTGAAGCATATGCTGCAAAGGATGATTGGAGTTCACGAAAGGAGTTGGCACCTGATCCTGTACTCAGCCTTGTGGGCTTACCGAACATCGGTAAGGAATGCAACCAGGTTTACACCTTTCCAACTGGTGTATGGCCTAGAAGCAATCTTACCAGTTCAGTGTGAAATATCGTCCCTCAAACTCGCAATCGACCTTCTCCCTGGAAATTCAGAAGAGGAGGCTCGTTTCTTGGAACTAATCAAATTGGATGAAACCTGTCGTGATGCTGCTTTGGCTAGTGAAGCCCATAAGAAATGAGTCAAGGTGCAGTTCGACAAGAATGTCAAACCCCGTGTCTTCTCAGAAGGTGACTTGGTCTTGATTTATGACCAAGAATCCGATAAATTGGGAGCAGGTAAATTCAAGTCTTTATGGATGGGACCCTATATTGTTAAATGAGTGTTAGCAAAAGGAGCCTACGAGTTAATGGATTATGACGAGATTTCACTGGCACAACCTCGTAATGGGTTGTACCTTAAGCGTTACTATGCATGACTCAGTGTGGTAACCTATATGCTTTTGTTACATTTTTTTTTTTCGCTAAAGTATTTGCTTTGGTCAAGTAAATCTTCTTTTTAAATTTGTCACAGATGTCGAACCTATTGGAATCTTTTGTTGGATATGCCGACGGAGCAAGTCGTAGTTCGCGGAACCTATCTTCTGCGGCCTGGGCCATTTTCAATCCAAGCGGCGGGTTAGTAAGTTTCAGAGGGGTATGTATTGGTCGATCAACGAATAACATCGTTGAATATAGCGCATTGATAGAACTTCTCTCTGATGCCATCACACATGGCATATGCCGACTAGTCGTCAGGCTAGACTCACAGATCGTCATACTACAGCTCACTGGTATCTACTCCGTCCAAAATCCAGCTATCTATCGCATGTTCCTAAGGGTCAAGATTTTGGAAAGGAAATTTGATTTTATTCAATATCAGCATATTTCCAGAAGCTTAAACACATTAAATGACTCATTGGAAAATTATGTGTTAGATAGACATTTGCATCATCTATAAAAAGAAGCATCTCATCAATATTTGCACCAAGATCATGTAACTTAACCAAAATAAAACTCCGAAAATCAAATATATATATATATATATAACTATTTATGGTTTACACATAATGTTCTGTAACCAAGACAAAATTGGTCTAATGACCCAAAACGCAAAATGCTAGGGGGCACCCTAGCCTAGTGATGCTGGTGATAACAAGTCACCGCTTGTGCAATCATGCGTAAAAGCCTAGTCCATCGACTTGGCACACTAGTAGTATGTCGCTGCAACCTCAAAGGCAGCTCGTCAGTCCTCACATCTGGAATACCGAGAGTGAGGCCCTCGACCTGATCCTATAATGCTGAAAGAGTCTCGGCCACATCAAGGTCGCAAAGGATAGCCCTTCCCACAGCCTCTCCTGCAAGAGCGACAACTGGCACTCTTAGGCGTACTACTAGCCGAACGGGACCAACATCTGCATGAGCACATGAGTTCTAATTAGTCTTGATAGAGTAAATCACGAGGAAATTATAAAAGAAAAACGATAAACAGAAATATGGTCAAGAATTTACCAATGGCACCCCACTATTCGCCAGCCGGCAGTACCAAATCTGGGTCACCCGGGAAGTCCATACCAGTGTAGAGCCTCTACTTTACACTTGATTATCCATCATTACCTACAGTTTTCCCTCATTCATCTCTCTCTTTTGCCTCATTTTCCTTGCAAACCAGCCCAGATCATTACATTAGATGACTTTAAGCATGATTAAGGATCTTTGCTAATGTGTGACTGTTTTGTTTAGATTTTGACATATTTACAGGAATTCCGCAGCCATCTGATGATTCCGCAGCCTTTTTGTTAATCTCAAGGTTCCACGTGTCATTTTGCCAAACGAGCCACATGGGCACTTAGGAATCAAGGTGCTCGAGGTTCCTGTGCTATTGGTTCAGCCAGCCACGTCATCTGTACCTCCGGTCAACGAGGGTCAAGTTACGGTCAACAAAGGCAGCTTAACGATGATGCGTAAGCTGTTGGGTCACGTCAGTTCAAACGGTGATTTGTCCGTCTTACGCAGGCTGTGGGGGACATAATCCAACTCTGGATTCAATGCCCATAACGACCAGAACCTCCAGCTTATCCACGAGGCTTATGACGTGTTATTGAACCTTAATTACACATGACAATTAGTTTATTTTTCAGTTTTAGCTGTACGCATTAGGCCATCTTTCAGATGCCTATAAAAACTTGCGTCTGCATACGCTTATGTTTACTTTTTAGTTGATGTGTTTTATGAACTTGTTATCATTTTAGTGCATTCCAAGACTCTGTTTTAATAGTGTTGTTCTAGCACTCTTGACTGTAATTTTCTGCACATGGAGTAATAGAAGCAGTGTTGTTCTGAAGTTTTCAATTCCTTGAGTCTTCTTTGGGTATTATGAATGGAGGGCCCCTGTTCATGACTGCCCTTGTATAGTATTTCATGTTTATATTCTTGCTATTTCTTTATTTTCCATTCAGAATTTCTTTTCTTGAAACATGTACAGCTTAATTCACTTTCATTGTTATTTCATTTGCAGCATTCATTTTGACTGATCAGTATTGTTCTTTTGCAGGTTTTTAACTCAGGATTGTTTTTGTGTTTATGTATTTGCTTTATATCTATTGGTAGTTTCAGTTGACAGATTCAAAGTTGCTGCCTTTACTTTATTTTTATAGCTGATTTTTAGTTTAATTTCTCAAAGTTGTCTGCTAACATATGAATGGTCTCTTTATCACAAATTGTTTATCTTTTAGAGATCAGAATACTAATAACTTACAGCTGGCTTTGAGTACTTTTTAGACTAATCTTTAACTACTTTCTAATCGTGCTTTACATAGTACCATATGATAGAAGCAGAGAGTTAGAAAGAGCAAAACATTATAACTAGTCTTTAAAGTAGATTTTTCTCATTTTTGATCACTTTTCTAACTCATCTTTAGCTACTTCCTAATCGTGTTTTACACAGTACTATGTGTTAGAAGCAGGGAGTTAGGAAGAGATAAACATTATCATTGGTTTTCAAAGTGATTTTCTTACCTTTTATTTGCAGCAGCATGAATGGTGTCTAATGCCATTAGAAAGTGGTTCTTTGCTTTCAAGTCATTTCAAGTTATTTATTTCTTTCAAGCTTTTCCTTTTCA
The DNA here is from genome assembly GCA_031772625.1 of Pinus tabuliformis. Lineage (NCBI taxonomy): Eukaryota > Viridiplantae > Streptophyta > Pinopsida > Pinales > Pinaceae > Pinus > Pinus tabuliformis. The sequence continues at coordinate 344,372,916 of CM062819.1, read as the reverse complement.
GTAAGTAGTTAGAAACCACTAATCACACACCTTCACTAATCTAGAATTCACCTTACACACACCATCACTCATCTGTTTATAAACACATCACTCCATCCTAGGAAGATAAATTAACCACAAACAACACCCCAAACGACAAAAAGCTCTAAGAGGTTGCTTAAGTACATATAGTACACCTTCACTTCATCAGCTTACGAGCCCCGGGTTGAAAATTAATGACATCAATTTAGGAACACTAAATTGACTAAACATTTTGGCGCCGTTGCCGAGGAAGTGAAATTAAGTAGCCATATTCTTAGAAAAAAAAAACATAAAAATTTCAAGGAAAGAAGTTGATAACCTATCAAAGTATGCTCTCCTCTTGCACTGCAAGGTGATCTGGAGGATCAGAAAAGAGAAAGTTATTGATTTGGTAGTTTCTTGAGTATGCTCTCTTCTTGCACCTAGAGTGAACTGGAAGATCAGAAAAAGAACTATTAACTTGACTTGAAGAAAATAATAAAGAATGACATGCATAGAGCTAGAGATTCTAGAGGAAGGTTTTTAGCTAGAGCTCGAAGTTCAATTTTTACAAGTCCATCTGCTTCAAGGGATAGACAAGAGACACCCCCCTTATCTCCAACCGAAACTCCTAGTCCTAGAATTCCTGGAATTCAAGAGCCAAGAGTTGACTCTCCTACACCTTCTATTGAGTTTGAACCAGGGAGAGACTCTTCTCTTTCTCCTACAGAAGGACCAATTGTAATTGAGGAATTGGAATCATCTGAAGAAGAAGGAGAAATCTCTTCTCATTCACCTTTTGTAGAGGAACCAGAAGACTTTGAAATCCCTAGGAGAATCATCATGGCAGAGGGAGAAGGAGGTGGTAGGGGTAGAGGTAGAGGTTGAGGAGGAGGAGAAAACAACAATAACAATAATGGAGGAAGAGGTCCCCTTGGAGGAGGAAATAGAGATGGGGATAATTCATTTGGGTTTCCCATTGTTAATGAGGATTCCCGAGCCACCATGAAAAACATATCACCATCTGTCCTCTCTAACTTCCATGGGTTAAGGACTGAGGACCCTGAAACATTCTTATTTGAGTTTGAAGTGGTGTGTCGAACTTATGACTACCTGGATGACTCCCAGAAACTCAAATTGTTCCCTTAAACACTGAAGGATCAAGCCTTGAAATGGTTCATGGGGTTACTCACTCAATCCATTAGGACTTGGGATGAAATGAAACAGACATTTTTGGATAGGTATTTGGACTATTGTATGCCTACTAATCACAAGGACGAGGTTTTTAAAATGATACAAAAAGAAGATGAGAGATTAGAAGATTTACTTAAAAGATTTCAATATAACTTGAAAAGAGCAAAAATGAGTACCTTGGATGAAGAGACCTTAAAAGCCCTCTTATTAAAATCCATTAGGGATGAATGGATAGACATCTTAAACATGATGGGGAAAGGGGATATTTCTCAACTTTCACTCAATGATATAGCAGAACTTTGTATCCATCTCTCAAGGGGCAAATTAAAAACTCAAAAAGGGCCTAGAGATCCTTCTCTCCTTAGGGCAAATAAATCTGCAACAGGATCAGTGAGTAGGGCTGAAATCGGCAGTATGCTTGATGAATTTAAAACTGACATCTTAGGGAGTCTTAGTGAACAACTTGATACCCTTAAGATTCACAATAAACAAAAAGCAGAAGCTGAGGCTTTGGCTATCTTTTGCCCGAAATGCAGAAAGAAACATGCTTTAAGGGAATGTCCCTTAGATGAATACATTGTAGAAACATGTGTAATTTGCTCAGAAACTCATGAGACCAAGGATTGTCCTTCAATTCCTGGCCTCAAAGCAGTCTTTCAAGAGGATCCAGATACACTTGAATCTCTCTGTTTTATTGCAAGGAGACCTTGGCAAGGACAACAGAATCAAGGGTTTAACAACTCTATGAATTCTCAATTCCAACCAAATTGGAATCCTTGGCAACAACCTTGGCCTCAACCTCAAAATGCTTTTCAAGCATGGATGCAAAGCATGCAAAATCCTTATGGGAGATTTGCTCAATTCTATCAATACCCTCCATCATTTCAGAATCAGCAAGCTCCACAACTTCCAAACCAAGGTCAACAACTATCATTGCCATACCCTCAACAACAACAACCTCCTCCACAAAATCAAAATTCTCAACTCTCACTTCAATCCCAGCAAAAATCAAATCAACTTCCCTCTCAGCCATTACCAAATCCAAATAATAGGAACCCTCAAAATGCTTACATGATGGAAGGTCAACCATTCCCTACCTATATGGTTGTTCCTCTCAATAAAGTACAACTCAGATCAGGTAGAATCTTAGATCAACCTTCTACAAGTGTTCAACAACCAAGCATTTCTGAGGAAGAATCTCTCAAAGTCAATAAAGGTTTTGAAGTATCACTTCAAAACCAAAATATCCAAAAAGAAAAAGAAAAAGAATCAACCTCTACAACTCCCATAGTTGAGCAACCTACACCTTTAGCTACACCTCCTTTTCCTGAAAGATTGCAAATTGACAAAGGAGTGGAAAAGCAAATATGGATGCCTGACTATAGTTTCCTAGATGAATTGAAGAATGGCTGTATCAAGATCCCCTTGTTACAAGACATTAAAGAAATTCCCATTCTAGCGAAGACAATAAAGGAGTTGAGTTTGAAGAAAACAGGAAAGAGAACCAGAGATACAAAAATGATACATCTAATTGGAAAAATTGCAGACATAATGATGGGTAAGATTACCATGCAAAAATATGTGGATCCCGGTAGCCCTATTGTCAAAACTCATATTAATGGGGTTGAAATCCCAAATACTTTAATTGACTTAGGAGCCGCTATCAACATCATGAGTAGACAGACCATGGATCAGTTAAAGCTTCCTAACCTTCTCTTTACACCTACTTTGCTGCAGCTTGCAGATAGATCAATCATTAAACCTGATGGTGTATTGGAAGATATTCCAGTCTCTCTAGATTCTTGGGAATATCCAGTTGATTTTATGATTTTAACTCCCAAGAACAATCTAGGAGGACATCCTCTTATTTTAGGAAGACCTTGGCTGGCCACAACTGATGCTTTCATAAGTTGTAGGTCTGGGGACATGTATATATCAGATGGTAATTCAACCAAGAAATTCAACTTGTATCCCCCAGCAAAAGCTATAACAGAAATAGGAGAAGATGAATGGGTAGAGGATGAAGATACTAATCAACCTGTTCTAACCATCTCTGAAATCAGTGAGGATAGTCAGATTCTAAATACATTAGAAAATTTTGAAATACCTTTAGAATATGACTCTACACAGTTTCAGTTAGATGCAGACGACATTGAATATCTCTCCTCTAGACAGATGTCTCTCTTCTCAATGGAAGAGTTTGGTAGTTCTACAGTTGAAATCCTTCCAGGAAAAACATTGAACATTAACAAAAACTTGGGAAGACCACAACAAGAAGAATTAACTAAACTGTTGCAAAAACATTCCACTGCCTTTGCATGGGAATACACTGACATGAAAGGAATCGATCCTAAGACTTGTATTCATCACATCTACATCGAAGAAAACAACAGACCTATTAGGCAACCACAAAGAAGGATGAATCCAAACCTTAGGGAAATCGTGAAAGAAGAACTCCAGAAATTGCTCAAGGTAAACTTCATTTACCCCATTTCAGATAGCCAATGGGTTTCTCCCTTGGTTATAGTACCCAAAAAGAATGGTAAATGGAGAGTTTGCATTGATTATCGAGAATTGAACAAGGCAACCTTAAAGGATCATTTCCCTCTACCTTTTATTGATCAGGTACTAGACACTTTAGCAGGTAAAAAGTATTTCTCATTCTTGGATGGTTTTAGTGGGTATAATCAAATTCAGGTAGCACCTGAAGATCAAGACAAAACCACATTTACTTGTCCTTGGGGAACTTTTGCCTACCGAGTACTCCCTTTTGGATTGTGCAATGCACCCGCTACATTTCAAAGGGCTGTACTAGGAATCTTTTCAGATCTGATTCATGATTGTGTAGAGGTATACATGGACGATTTCACAGTTTATGGTAATACATTTGAAGAAGCTTTAGAAAATTTGGAAAAAGTACTGGTAAGATGTAAGGAAACAAATCTTTCTTTAAGTCATGAAAAGTGTTTTAGGATGTTTACTGAAGGGATTGTTTTAGGACATCATATTTCAGGAGATGGGATTAAGGTTGATAGATCCAAAGTTGAAGTCATCTCTAAGTTACCTATTCCAAATTGCCAGAAGGATGTTAGGAGTTTTCTTGGGTTTACTGGGTATTACAGAAGATTTATTGAAAACTTCACTAAGATATCATCCCCTCTTTTCAAATTGCTTACCAAGGACTGTGAGTTCAAATGGGATCCTGAGTGTCAATCTGCCTTTGAAGCTTTAAAGACTAGAATATCTGAAGCACCCATCTTAAGGGGGCCAAACTGGAAACTCCCTTTCCACATTTCTACTTATGCTTCAGATACAGCTCTAGGAGCTGTTTTGGGACAAAAGGATTTGATCCCTTATGCCATTTATTACACAAGTAAGAATTTGACTCCCACTGAGTTAAATTATACTGTTACAGAAAAAGAGTTCTTAGCTGTGGTACATGCAATCAACAAGTTTAGACACTACATAACCGGCTATGAAACCTTTGTCCATACTGATCACTCTGCCATAAGATATTTAATGAACAAACCTGTCACTAATGGTAGAGTTACAAGATGGCTTTTACGTTTACAAGAATTCAACATTACTGTGTTAGATAGACCTGGAAAACAAAACACAGTAGCTGATTTCTTGTCTAGAATCCAAAACACTAATGAAGATTCTCCAGTAGAAGATAAGTTTCCAGATGAATACTTGTTTGCAGTGACTACCAAGACTCCTTGGTATGCAGATATGGCTAATTATCTTGTTACAGGGAAGCTTCCTCTACACTTATTTTCTAATGAGAAAAGGAAAATCATTCAGGAGAGTGCACATTATTCTTGGATTTCTAATGAATTGTTCAAAACAGGGCCAGATTGTATAATCAGAAGGTGTGTCCGGGAAGATGAAATGCCTGACATCCTTAAGGCATGTCATGATGAACCATGCGGTGGGCACTTTGCTGACAAGAGGACAGCCTATAAAATCCTTTCTTTAGGATATTATTGGCCTTCTCTCTTTAAAGATGCAAAGCAGTATGTTAGAAGGTGTGACAACTGCCAAAGAGTTGGGAAACCAACTCCTTCAAATCAAATGCCTCTACAGCCTCAGGTATGCATCGAACCCTTTGAGAAATGGGCTCTAGATTTCGTTGGACCAATTAATCCACCATCAAAGCAAAAGAAGTATATACTGGTTTGTACTGATTATGTTACTAAGTGGGTAGAAGCAAAAGCATTGCCTTCTGCCACTGAAAATTCAGTTGTTCAATTTCTTTTTGAGGATATTTTCACTCGTTTTGGTGTCCCAAGGGAAATTGTGACAGATCAGGGCAGCCAGTTTACATCTAAATTGATGGAGAAGCTGATGGAGGAATATAAGATCAAGCACAGAACATCCACTCCCTACCATCCACAATCCAATGGCCAAGTGGAATCTACCAATACAGTTCTTGAAGGCATTATCACCAAGACTGTTCATCTTCATAGAAGAGATTGGGCGGAAAGGCTCCTTGAAGCCTTATGGGCCTATAGGACTACATGGAAGAACACAACAGGACATTCTCCCTATGAACTTGTTTATGGGAAGGAAGTCCTGCTCCCCATTGAGTTCCAAATCAAGACCTTCAAGATGGCAGTCCAATTGGGAATGAGCCTCTCAGAAGCTTAAAGACACAGAATGGACCAACTAAATGAGCTAGATGAAATAAGACAAGATGCAATTCTAAGGACCGATCTAGTTCAGCACCAAAGATCTAAATGGCATGATCGTCATATCAAAGAAAGAAAGTTTCAGAAAGGAGATTGGGCTCTATTGTTTGATTCAAAGTTCAAAGACTTCAAAGGAAAGTTTCAAACTCATTGGCTTGGGCCATATGAGATTGATGAAGTCTTTAGCAATGGAGCAGTTCGAGTGAAAACTATTGATGAATTTCATACCCCTCTTATTGTGAATGGCCATCGCTTGAAAATCTACCAAAAGCCATTCTCAAAAGAAAAGTTCAAATTGTTTAAAGAAGATTCTGCAATCAGGTTGGTGGAGAAGGATTCTTCTCCTCCATCAGCCTAATCTTTGGTTTTTGAAAAAAAAAAAAGAAAAAAAAAAAAAAAAAAAAAAAGAGAAAAGAAAAAAAACAAAAAGAAAAAAATAAAAAGAAAAAAATAAAAAGAAAAAATAAATGTATGAGCCTGAAAACCAATCTCTGATTGGCAGTCTCATGCAAAAAACCTGAGGTGAAAATCAGGGTCACCTGACACCTCATGTTTTCCAAAAAAAAAAATCTCTCTCTCTTCCATCTCATTTCGCCATTTCATCCACCTCATTCACCATCTCATTCATTTAATCACTCTCACTTCACCTCATTTCTTTGCATCCATCCATCCATTCATTACATTTCATTCCATCAATAAAGTAATTTTTTAGATAACTGAAGTTGTTTTGTGCAGCCGGAGGGTATCACTGCAGTTTCCGCAGCTGTTTGGCAATTCTGCAGCCATCTAACGATTCTGCAGCTCTCTGCACCTGCATAAAAAAAACACAGTCTGTTTGAAAAGAAATTTACAATTCAGAAGTCATCAACAATAAGTGGAAAAGAGTCATGCAACAACAATAAAACAATGAAGGGTTAGTGGAAAATAATCAAAGGCAATCCAAGCGCGGATCTGAGGTATGATCTAAATCCTAAACTGACGGTTATCTCATTTTGCAAAGTTTCCGGGGTTATGTTTTTTGCCATTTAATGTAATGATTACCAGTTTTTCCCATCATACGACCAAAAATCCACATATCCCACACACTTATCGGTCATGATCCTCACGATTTTGAAACTCAATAGCGGTTGCTCTTCCATTAAGGTTTTCGTACCTAAGTGACGTAGACTACTGTACTATGTCTCTCTACGTCATAATTCCCACAGCCAAGTGTAAACCCATGACCGAAGCCTAAGGACCTAACCGTTTCTACCCATCATTTCATAACCCTCCTACGCTCGTATCATTCCATTCACGCTGTTTCATTTCCACAGTTCCCTTATTCCGCTGTGCTCACTACGCTGCTACCTTAGCCATACTCTGTTTTACTTTTTCCTCTCTGCTAATTCTGATTATCAGTGAACGTATGTTACGGCTGTTACATTAGAGCCGTAAATTTACTGTGTTAGGGCCACTGTTGAAGCCGTGTAACCTTTTTTCCAAAAGTCTTAGAACAGAGCCGTAGAGCCAATGGGTAAACTCTTAAGAGTAGAACCAGAGGGTTCAAAATTTCTGGAGGGATATCCTCAAGTTAAGGAGGCTTTACAGAAAGCAAACTGGCTCCAATGCATCCAGAAATTCAGAGGTTACCACAAAGAGGTTACGAAGGCCTTTGCACGTTCCTTTAGAGACAAAGACAATCAAGTGGAGATAGGGGACCTAAAGTTTATAGTCACTGAGAGCAGTATAGCACAGGCCACTTCACTCCCACAAACTGGAGAAAGATGGTTTGAAAACCGATCAGTACAAGACCAACAGTGGAAGCAAATCTTAAAGAATCTAGGTATGGATACTAGCATTTTTACAAAAGGGATTCTTGTTACTTATGTCAAGGAAGAATGGACAACTTTACTTTTATTAGTGCAAAAATTCTTTACTTGTGAGGGAAGGTTTGGAGTTTTATATGTTTACCATGCCAAAGTCATGATGCATTTCTTAGGAGATGATATTAACCTTCCATATTTTCTACTCTCAAGTCTTAGAAAAATGTGTTCAATTGTCCAAAGGAACCCAAGAAACATTGAATCACATCTGTATCATCATGGTCTTGTTAAAATGCTAGTTGAGGAACAGTTGAAAGCAAAAAGAGATACCTGGGAGAGATTTCTTGTGAGAAACCATTTTGAAGAAGCAGGAGAAACCTCTGTGCCTAGAAAGAGTAGAAGAAAAAGGAAAGAGGCTACCCCTGAAACTGTTGTCCAAGAGGAAACTGTCCAAGAACAGACTGAAGAAGAAACTGATGTACATCATTCTGGACATGAAATTGATCCTGAGCCTGCTGTGGACACTGATCAAACAGCTCAAAGAGTCATCACAGAAACCCTTTCAGAACTTGCCCAAGAAGTTGCTCAAAAGAGAAAAGAGAGTAGGAAGAAACAAAAGAAAGATAAAGGCAAGGCTGTAGCCCAAGAAACTTACGCTACTCCTGAGAACACTAGTGAAGAAGATACTCAGCCCTTAGCACAAAGAATGGCCAAACTCCATGAAACTGCCCTTTCCAAGAAGGTGGAAAAACAAAAGCAAAAGGCACAAAAAGAAAAACAGAACATCACCACCGTGAGAAGAAGCAGCAGGTTACAAAGAAAAGTAGGGGCCACAAAGGATAAAAAGTCACTCATCATTGACTTGAGCACACCTGAAAAGGTTGCTACAAGTCCTGACTTTGAGAAAAGCCCTCCACACGCTGAGTATGTTGAGACCAGTCCTCCACGTGAGGAAAGTCCTTTTGAGCATGAGCCTGAATTTGAGCATGAGCCTGAATTTGAACATGAACCTGAATTTGAGCCTAGCCCAAAGAGGTCACCAGAGGTTGACCCTGATCAGCAGAAAGTTTATAATTACCTGGAGACGCTAGAACAAGCAGCTGCTAGTCCAAGCACTGCTCAACCTTTGGAGCAGCAAGTCCAATCACTGAAGCAGGAAATATTTGAGCTGGAGGTACTAAATCGCCACATCAAACAAGAAAATGAAAAACTGAAGGTACAGAGCAATGTGGACAAGATGGTCCAAGATAACACCATGCTTCATATGGGCCTATGGAAAAAGGAAAACAAAAAGCTCAAGAAGAGATGCAGGAAATTAAACAGAGCCTTGATCAATCTAAAATTCAGGTGTTTGATGAAAAGACCAAGAATCAATGTGGCCACACAGAGAAAGAAGAGAAGGTTGGATGTCTTAGCAGAGGCATCCCAGCAGGTGGACTGAACAATGTTTTTGATTGCATGAGGACATGCAATGCCCTCGTAGTGGGGGTATGTAGAGCCTCTACTTTACACTTGATTATCCATCATTACCTACAGTTTTCCCTCATTCATCTCTCTCTTTTGCCTCACTTTCCTTGCAAACCAGCCCAGATCATTACATTAGATGACTTTAAGCATGATTAAGGATATTTGCTAATGTGTGACTGTTTTGTTTAGATTTTGACATATTTACAGGAATTCCGCAGCCATATGATGATTCCGCAGCCATCTGATGATTCCGCAGCCATCTGATGATTCCGCAGCCTTTTTGTTAATTTCAAGGTTCCACGTTTCATTTTTCCAAACGAGCCACATGAGCACTTAGGAATCAAGGTGCTCGAGGTTCCTGTGCTATTGGTTCAACCAGCCACGTCATCTGTACCTCCGGTCAATGAGGGTCAAGTTACGGTCAACAAAGTCAGCTTAACGGTGATGCGTAAGCTGTTGGGTCACGTCAGTTCAAACGGTGATTTGTCCGTCTTACGCAGGCTGTGGGGGACATAATCCAACTCTGGATTCAATGCCCATAATGACCAGAACCTCCAGCTCATCCACGAGGCTTATGACGTGTTATTGAACCTTAATTACGCATGACAGTTAGTTTATTTTTCAGTTTTAGCTGTACGCATTAGGCCATCTTTCAGATGCCTATAAAAACTTGCGTTTGCGTACGCTTATGTTTACTTTTTAGTTGCTGTGTTTTATGAACTTGTTATCATTTTAGTGCATTCCAAGACTCTGTTTTAATAGTGCTATTCTAGCACTCTTGACTGTAATTTTCTGCACATGGAGTAATAGAAGCAGTGCTGTTATGAATTTTTCAATTCCTTGAGTCTTCTTTGGGTATTATGAATGGAGGGCCCCTGTTCATGACTGCCCTTGTATAGTATTTCATGTTTATATTCTTGCTATTTCTTTATTTTCCATTCAGCATTTCTTTTCTTGAAACATGTACAGCTTAATTCACTTTCATTGTTATTTCATTTGCAGCATTCATTTTGATTGATCAGTATTGTTCTTTTGCAGGTTTTTAACCCGGGATTGTTTTTTTGTTTATGTATTTGCTTTATATCTATTGGTAGTTTCAGTTGACAGATTCAAAGTTGCTGCCTTTACTTTATTTTTATAGCTGATTTTTAGTTTAATTTCTCAAAGTTGTCTGCTAACATATGAATGGTCTCTTTATCACAAATTGTTTATCTTTTAGAGATCAGAATACTAATAACTTACAGCTGGCTTTGAGTACTTTTTAGACTAATCTTTAACTACTTTCTAATCGTGCTTTACATAGTACCATATGATAGAAGCAGAGAGTTAGAAAGAGAAAAACATTATAACTAGTCTTTAAAGTAGATTTTTCTCATTTTTGATCACTTTTCTAACTCATCTTTAGCTACTTCCTAATCGTGTTTTACACAGTACTATGTGTTAGAAGCAGGGAGTTAGGAAGAGATAAACATTATCATTGGTTTTTAAAGTGATTTTCTTACCTTTTATTTGCAGCAGCATGAATGGTGTCTAGTGCCATTAGAAAGTGGTTCTTTGCTTTCAAGTCATTTCAAGTTATTTATTTCTTTCAAGCTTTTCCTTTTCAGCAAGTAGTTAGAAACCACTAATCACACACCTTCACTCATCTAGAATTCACCTTACACACACCATCACTCATCTGTTTATAAAAACATCACTCCATCTTAGGAAGATAAATTAACCACAAACAACACCCCAAACGACAAAAAGCTCTAAGAGGTTGCTTAAGTACATATAGTACACCTTCACTTCATCAGCTTACGAGCCCCGGGTTGACAATTAATGACATTAATTTAGGAACACTAAATTGACTAAACAACCAGCATGTGGATACTCGAAATAAACCATCTCCTGACAATCAAACCACCCGAAGAAGGTATCAGGAAAGGAAATCGAGACTAACTAGCATGCCTAAACATATTGTCAACCCATCTCTGCATACGTGGTTCAGTCGGTGGAGGTAAACCGAGTGCAATATACTGCGGCTGCATTAGTGGTATCTTTTCCAAGGCGAAGGAGGTCAAAATAGAACCATATCCAAAGTTATTCAGTCTCCCGTTTTTCACCTTGGTCAACTGTTCTTTCATCACAAGGAGTACTGCGTCACACCAGTTGAACACCTTTGGTTCGAGACATTCCAAGGTGTACTGCATATAAGATCGGTTGGCCACATGAAGATTTGCATCACCAGCCATCCTACCAAAAGTGAACAAAATGGTCCTCAAAGACCTGCCAGTGACATCTTAGATGATGATCTTGCCGTCTTTACTCGGTTGAGATCCCTCTCTGCAATACCTGCAAACATAATCTCTCACAGATTCACCTCCACGGGCCAAATCTGATAAAGAGATGGGAGCATGCTGCCTCGATAAGCCGGTCAAAAAATAGATGTCCACTACAGTCAAGGGGGTGGATTTGCCCCTAATCTGGAACACCTGGCTGGTAGGATCCCAAGCATCGAGCAAATACTGCAGCAAGTTGATTTGTTGTCTCATGCTAGAAATGCGGAAAAACTTCAACAGGCCACAGTTCCGTAATGCATTTACTGTAACCGGATCATGTAAAGCAAGCATGTCATCTTCTTCATGCTCACGTTCTCGCCATGTAATGGTCATTTTGCTCCAATAAATCTCTGAAAACAAACAAGAGAAGAGTTAGATCCTGATTTTGTGAGAAACATGCAAGAATTTTCATTGAAAACTATGCATAAATTTCCTTCCTTACGCTCATCACACCTACAGTAGTGTTCTGGGTGCATTGCATGTCAATTGGCCAGTGGACAGGATAACATCCAACACACCTTTCGATGCATAAAGGGTGCGATGGAGCCAGGGCAAGTTTTTCAAACCCCAGAGGATCAGAAAAACTAGAAATCAGGCTCAGAATGCAAAATGGAAAGGATGAAATGAAAAAGCTCAAGTTTAGCTCCTACCTGGTCCAAACGGCGCCAAAAATCATCCACAGAATCTCCCGAAATCAGCTGGTGAAAATCAAGGGGGAAAAGCACCTCCAAAGCTCCAACAAGCCAGAGTTCAAATGAAATGGTAAAATGAGAGGTAAAAGAACTTTTAAATTACTTTTTACATAATTCGAGTAAAATATTAGTCTCCTAACTCATTTTTCAAACATATATTGTTCATTTCTAACTAGTTTGATGAAGCAATTTAGCATGCAGTATAGTCTTTGAAAGAACGAAGCTATTAATGGTAAAGTCAAGAAATGACCGTTATATCGAGAAATTTTAACGCGGACTTCATGCTCATTAAAAAATAAACATAAGCAATGAGAAAATGTTTCCCCCAGCATTTAAGCTCAATAAAAAATGAACCAATTTTCGATAAATAACTGACGTGAATGTAGTACCTCAGCCTTTAAAGCCTTGGTCGTGTTCTCATCATCACCTCCACTCTGTATTGGCCGATCATTCACCTCCATTTGATTGTTTACCCCTTTTGAGGAACAACTGCGAAGAGTGATCCTCTTAGCCATCCTTGTAACACTACCATGATTAGAAAATTCCAAACCTTACCTGGAATTAGCTGCTACCCAAATTTATCACTCGTTCCTCAAAGACGAGTCTCCTTTAAGCTCTTTTCAACTGACTCGTAAAATATGAAAAGATTGCCGAGCCATTGGCCTCTCCAGCTCGTTAAAGGGACCGGAAGTGCTATCCCTCCTTTAGATTTTAATCTTTTTGGACCTGAGGGATTATTACACAAAAATATCGAGCGCTTGTTTTGTTCGGCTCATTAAAAGTATCGAAAATTCATCCCTTCTGTATTGTTTTATACTTTTTCAGACTTAAGGGATTAGATGACGAAAAAGGATTTTTGGAGTTTCCTTTACATCCCTTTTCATACTCTCTAACATCGAAAAGGACCAAGTTATCTTTGTCGTTAAACTCGTTAAAACCTAATAGCGACAAACTTGTCCATAGCAGACAAGAACGAGTTTCACTATCGCTAGGCTCGTTAAAACATAGCGATGGGTTTGCCCGAATGGAAAATTATAGAACAAGCATATGTTATCCTCCTCAAGCTTGACAAAAATAAAGAGGTACTGGTCAGCAATGACTGGGGAAAAATTGGGAAGAAAACTTGAAGAAACTTTGTTGGTAGCAAGTCGCTCTTGAACATGACACTTTCACTCCACATCCAAGTCGGGTTGGGTTGTTTCATTCACCGGTCACATCACCATGGTCAAATCACACCATCCACGTTTGGGGTTAATGCTACCAATCCACCATGTCAGTGTCACCGATATGTTCAAGAGAAGTCACTCAGAAAATTCACTTGTGTCTCACCCGCTGTAATACATTTACACTCCATTCTTTCATGACCATTGACCACCACCCTGAACCTTATATCACCAGACCATTTTCACCTCCATTAAAATCATTTGCTCCGTTCTGTGTCATTGATGTGGGATTCATTAAGGCCCTCCTATGACGGGTCACTTCTTGTCTACATTAGCTCATTATCTAAGAAGTCGATCTAGGAACACCCATTTCAGTACTTTGAAGCTTGCATGCCTCAATGGCAAGTTGCTCACTTCTGGGAACAGGTTTACATCAATGGCCTTCGACAGAAAGATTTTGCATGGTGTTCGACGCCAAGTCCTTTATTCACACCACGTGAATTGTACTGCAGTACCTTGAGGATCATTATCATTATCGGTGATTCCTCTCGTGCCTGTTAACAGCTTACATCATTGGCTGGTAATCAGGCGATTTCTTTCCATGTTCGACTCCAGAACATCTCTCACATGGATCGCCTTGTACTTTGAGTGAAGATCGAACGAGATTGAAGACCCCGGATCTAGTTTCATCCATCCGGGCTGCGATATATATTCAGGAAAATAAAGGCATCAAATGTACATCATTGCTGAACAAATAATCATCCAATCAAAGGGATGATGGCTCTACCAGAATCATCAGTCTACACTCAGACGATTGTCTGTCCTATGTACATGAAAATGAACTTATAAAGTTGAGCATGGGAATGCCCACCTCTGCTAGATCATGAAAATATTATGAAGATAATGTATTGTATTGTATCTTATTATAGGTCTCCTTCCAGCTTGAAAGAACTTCAAATCCTCATGATAAAGCATTTCACCCGACATCAAAAAATATTAACGACTTCATGCTTTAGGGGGAAACTGTTATAGACCTTTTTTGGGACTGCAAACCCAAGCATAAAATGTCCATAAACCAAGGGCTCCTAAGTCCCTAAAAGTGTTTTCCCAACCCCTAAAGGAACAAGGTCAACTGATTACAGCTTCTCCCAGAAGTTCTCCATGAAAAACTACTCAGAATTGGTCAAAACTGGATCATTTCACCTGCTCCATAGGCAAAGTGTGCTGCATCTCACCTAAGTACACATAGTGGGTGCTTCGCATTTCAAAAATCCATTCTATGGGGTGCGATGGGCGAGAAGAGACAAATGGCAGTGTTAATCAGTGAGGTGGAGAAGCATGGAATCTTCCAGAAATTTCTCCTGTGACACTTGCCTTTCTGAATTCGACTAGGGATGAGTAAGAGATCATCAATCTCCAAGTGGAAGCAAGAACTATCAGAGGGAAGACACTAATCAAATCACAAGCTGACTCATCTCCCTTACAGACATCTATATATGGATCCCTCATCCCAGAGATCCAGAGGCTGGAATTTTGCATCTTGTAAGGAATTGCTGTTAGTTTCTTGAGGCAACATCATAGTGTTGGGTGATCTAAGCTTTGCATGAGGTGAAGAAGGGCTTACTTGCTGAGAGGATGATGTTGGGTTAGAACAACTGGTTGTAACTCTCTTTTCTCTTTCTTGATTATCAATAAAGCTATTCAAGTTTTCCTCCATACCCTTGTGTCATTTATGTTTCATGCATTTGTATAGTCAATTTACATCTGATCCTAGATTGTTTATGATAATAGATCCATGTTCTTGCATAGTATTATGCTGCTTTGATTCTACAGGTACTCTATGAAGCTGGGTATACACGAAAGCAAGTAGCAAAGGACTATCAGAAGAGAGAGGAGTTGAGCAAGGAACCAAGCGCAAGACAGAGGTTGGTCTCCTTTATTCTTCTCTCATCTATCTTTCATAAAGGAAAACGAAAGTAGTTTTACTTTGTTTGTTTCTAAGGTAGCTACTCGCCTTAGTGGGATTAGTAGTTCTACATAGACACTTTTCCTATAACAGGCCCGATGTTAGAAGAATTGAAGAGGTCACCTCTCCAAAATCCATATCAAGACTCCTATAGCATATGTAATGAGGCCCACTACCAAATGAACCTCCTTAAAACAACCCAAGACACCTACCACCCTACAACAAAAAGAAAATTGGAAGATACAGGAAGGGAAGAGCATGCTACAGGAAAAATAGAGTGTGTTATATCAAGAATAAAGGGTGCTACAGGAGGAGAAGAATGGTCAACAGGAGGGGTAGAAGGTGACAAAACAACTACAAGAGGGGTAAGCTTCCCCAAAAACATTTGAGAGGGACTTCCAAGAGCTCCAAGAGCCTAGTCTACATCCTAGTTTGAGCTCCTATTATAAATTCATTGAAGGAGGGTGAAGGACGGAGAATTATCCCCTAAAAATTGAAATCCCACTTTTCTTTGAACTAGAAGCAGAAAGATGAAGAACACATGGATGTAAATTTCTAAGTCTAAAAAGGTGAAAGATGTGGGCCTCATGGGAGAAAAGTTCCTTGAAATCGGAAAATAATTAAGTGAGCTATGAGAGAAAGAGTCCACAATGAGGGAACGACTATATGAAGAAAATAGATGGTAGAGGGAGAAGCTTCAGGAGAAGGAAACCCAACTAGCCACAATGGAAAGCCTCTCCATGGAGGCACTACAATGAAGAAAACCATCCAAGTCTTATGCACTCTTTGTCAAAGAGAACTGGATGCAATTCCAAATCAATACCCTACCACAACATGGATCTATGTCATTTCAAGATTACACAAAATTCATTGAATTATGTGACCAAAGTAGCATAGAAGACAAAGAAAAATTGGCTACGTTTTACATGCATACCCTGACCTTTATTGATAAGAATATTTGGGATCCTAATGCAAAGTTGGGGGATATGCAAGAGATGGCCCTAGAATCTTTGATGACTCATGAGGAGGCAAGAGTTCAAGAGGTAAAGAAAGCCATGGAAAAGGAAGAAAATGAACCACTATATATCAGGGAAAAGTAGATAAACTCAATGGTTGTCACTAGAAATCATAACATTGTCTCTAATGATGTTGATCTAGCACCCAAATACCTTACCACCTAGGAGCAATACATCTCATATTTTGAAGACATACTTAGACTGTTAGGGATAGGAAGCAACCAATACTGCCAAAGAAGACGGAATGCCTTACCCCACAGTCTCCAGATCAGAGAGTATCACTCTCCTTAAAGGTTTAGGAATGCATTGGAAAGGACACCCTTATACAAAAGACTCATGCAAAGATTAAAAGTTATCTGGATTGAACTCAAGCCCATTCCACCCTTGTTACTACACCTACAAGAAGGAATAAATGAAGAAGAAGAGAGGAAGGAGTGGACATAAATAGAAAATAATGCAATCTTCTATTCTCAAGAGGGAACACCATTTGAGGAGCCTTGGGATGTCAGAGAGACCAATAGGGCCATGAAAGACATGGACATAAATTACTAAGTTTCTAAGAGGATGAGCAATAGTTTCTGTATGGGGGTGATGATGAGGCTCATCAATAGGTATATCATAAGGGTCATAATTCCATCCTGTGGCTTTAGAACTATCTCTTTTCCACATTTATTTACAATCTTTGTTATATTATTCTTAGTGAGGTGTGAAATATTCTTTTCTATGTTATGTGGCATAATATGGTTTAAATGCAAGAAATGGAGAAATTTTGAGATAATTCCAATGCAGGAACTTAGAGTAGACATCGGGGAGATATTCTAGGAGGTTGTCCACCTCCTTAACTCCCTCAAGCATCCAAGATCACCACTTTATCTCTTATCATCTCGTGGTCATTGGAAACAAAGCAGGACGAGGTCATTGGCAGCTAAGGAAGTGGAGTTCAAGGAGATCTATATCCACCTTTCTCAAGTTTTGTGAGACAAATATATCTATTTTATAGGGAATTGCTGGTAGCTACCCTTTTGTATAAATAAACATGCCAAAGAGCTTATTAGCATTGAAAAATTATTTATATTTAAGAAGCTATTGAGCTCAAGCACTTGTTACTGTTGTTTTTGACTTGTTATGTGATGTATTTGACATTGATCCAATGATAATAAGAAGTTTCTTACTGATCCATCACTGAGTTAGTTTCATAGGGATCAGGTTCTTAGGTTTGGGCCCAACCCCAAAAGCTTAGGTCCT
The DNA here is from genome assembly GCA_031772625.1 of Pinus tabuliformis. Lineage (NCBI taxonomy): Eukaryota > Viridiplantae > Streptophyta > Pinopsida > Pinales > Pinaceae > Pinus > Pinus tabuliformis. The sequence continues at coordinate 344,355,359 of CM062819.1, read as the reverse complement.
ATTGTATTGTTCAACAAACCCCCCATTTATTGATTTAATAGTTAATATTCTATTGATAAATGGGGGCCCTTTATAAAATCCTCCAAAAAAACTTAGCATTTAAGCACTTCCTCTTTGAATTATTAGAATTAAATTTCTAAATAATATAAGGTATCAAGCCAAATCCATTTGTGACTATCTATTCTCATTTTACCGCGTATCTTCAGATAATGTGTGTCAATGGTTAATTAACAAATAGGGATTTGCGAATTGCGATAAGAGGGATCACCGTAATAAACTTATGGTATGATTAAAATTTTCATTTAAAACTATGACTTAAAGTATTTCTTGCAAAATAAAGTACCTATCGCAATCGCATATCGGCATTCACAAAAAGCATAACAAACAAAACCTTTGGAATATGTGAATTGCGATATTGCGACATAACAAGCTGAACACTCATCACATTGTGGCACTTACACAAAGGACAATCTTTTGAACTAAAAAAGTTTGTGAAATATGATATGACCCAGACCCGATGGAAGTACATGATATTTTTTATAACTTTGGTTAAGTACGACACATAGTAAAAGGCCACTTTATGCAATAAGTATTCATTTAAGAAAAATTCACTTAAAACGATAAAAGGTATGCCACTCACATCACATCTCGCAAAATTCTAAATAACTTCGATATAATGCATAACCTAAAGTGTGATGTTGCAATATTGTGATAATCTTTATTGCAATCACATAATCGACATTTCACACTTTAAAACTCATCAACTTAAAATTTTTCCTTACATGTTTGCGATGCAATGACTTAAATGAGTAATAAAAGCCATAATAAAATATCTTAGTGCATATTTAAAAAGTTTTAATGGCATTTATGTTTAAAATGACTCAATGTGATTTGATATCTTTCATCTGCATTTTCAAATAAAAGATTCTTCCTTGTCACATTTCGGAATTAAATATATCATTGAACTTTCATTGTCATTTTCACTCTATGTTTATTCGATAATATCCATTTCTCAATTTCAAGGAACCTTCAAATGAAACAACGTTTGAGAAGATGACAAATAAGGGAAAAGCTACTGCATCTGAGAAATCATACATGATACAACTTTTCTTTGATACCACCTGCAGCAGAAATGGAGGAACCATATCATGGGAAGCTATGTATAACCTACTGGAAGAAGAGAAACCCTGGCCACTAGAAATGAAGGCAACAATTGATGTCGAAGAATCATCTGATGCTTCCTATTTTGAGGCAACATGTTCATTTTTACACATAATTGCAGAAAGAAATAATATATTACCATACACCAATATGGTAAAATGAGTGATTGATAATGTAAATATCTCAAACAGAACTTTCAGGAATGCAAGACATGAAGTCATGGGGTCTTTCACACCAAAAATCTGCGCCAGATGTACCATCTACCAGAGCCTCAAAAGCTCTATGAAAAATATTTCCTTGAGCATTTTTCCAAAGAGGACAAGGACCCATTGGACATTATATAAACCTGGAGGTCAAGCTCAGGAAAATTCAAATGGGAGAAATCCGGTATGTATTTGACTACATCCCTCTCTACCCCATATAATTTTGTAGCCACAATGATGTATATATTATTTGGTAAAGATGATAGCAAAAAATTTTCTATAGAATGGCTTCCATTAATTGATGCAATGGTTAATGCAACAATTATGAATTGGAATCAGATTTTACTAGACAATTTAGCTATGGCTATTAGGGAACATAGGCAAAAGAGGAGTGTTTCCTCAAGATTTTTTCCTCCTTCTTATATGAGCACTTATGTAATGGAATCCATTTGTTTTTGTTCTCAATTTCAAAACATGGGTTAGAAGTGGATTGTACAAAACCCTCTTCCCATCCATGTATATCATAACATCTTGTGGGAATCCCAATTCAATCCCCTTTTTTACAAAATATTCCAGTGTACTGTGTTACCTTTTTATAAAACCATTTTTGATAAGATGCCCCCCGGGCTTTCTGAAGAAACCAAGATAGACATCTTCCTAGTTGCAAGATGGTTTGATGAAGAAACATTAACTTATATTAGAGTTTTTAGGAGCATTGTTGCTCCACATATCCTCCCATATTATTTTCGAGACAATTTATTGACCAGAGAGATAGCTTACCAAACAACTGGGGAGGGTGGTTTAACCAAATCCCCAAGGGAACAAAAGAAATCCATTTGGCCATCCTTCCCATTGCAATGTCGTGCTTTCGCACTAAGTCACTATGGGAAAGAAGTAAAAGAAGTAGATATTATTACGTCTCTAAAATTGGCCACATTTTCAGGGAGACAGTATGACTTGAATCAAGTTGCTAAAGACTTTACCACTATGGTTAAAGTCAAACAATTTACTCATGAAGAGGATCCCTTTGATGACCTCTTTCAAGGAGCCGAAACATTTGCACAGGTCTTACATTTGGCATCATTACAGTTAAGCCGAGATGATATTAATGATTTTCATGTATATAGGAATAAAATATTGGTAAAGGTCCCATTGGACCTATTACAAATTGAACCAATAAGAGAACTGACTCCTAGTGTGAGCCTGGAGGGTAGTTCAAAGGAAAATTTTGATGAGGAAATGCAAGATAAATCAACTCACGGGTCAGAACAGTCAAAACAACAATCTTAGAATGGAGAAGGAAATCCTAATAAATATTCTAAGAAATATATAGAAGGCAATATTGAGGAAACAACCAAATAGGCCTTGGCCAAGAAGAAGACAGAGGTCGGTTACACTTCAACTCAAATAGGAAAGATTCTAGTCATTGACATAGATAAGGAATGGGAGAAATTCAATAAGAAGCTCCAAAAAAGCACAAATATTGAGGAAACATCTGAATTGTAGACGCCCAAATAGACGTATCACAAGGAAAATCCAGAGACAATAGAGCAAGGTGTTACAAACACTCAAGATATTGAAGTTATTCTAGATTTTCCCACTTCTGAAATTGTCTTGAAAATTAAAGAGATACCTCCATTATATATATTCTATAGTCCTACTCATAAGGTTGTAGTTAAAGGACAAAGAAAGAAAAGGAAATTAGACACCACAACTGTTGCAACTATAGAGAACGAATCCATGGATGTTGTGTGGAATGATACTCATGTTGACCCATTAGAAAACCTTACAAAATTGTCATTTTTTGTAGGAGCTTACGCCATAATGACCAATGATAAAGCAACGAATGTATAATTGTTGTTAAAATAAAAAGAACAAAGAATTCTTCTTCTTGAACAACAATTAGAACAAGAATGAACCAATCAACAAGCATAACAACACGTAGCTCAATTCCAGATGGAATTCGAGCAAATGAGGTTACAAGACCATGCAAGCTTATCAAAAAAGGACTTGCAAATTTGCCAAATGCAAGCCATGGTGGATAGATTTAAAGATAATCCTTAAACAGAAGAGTTCATCAGACAAGCAATCAAGCTAAATTCCCTATTAATACAACAAGAAGAAATGTTCTACTATAAAATATCATATATTAATCCTTACTATGAGGCAAGTGATAAATTGATAATCGAAGTGATTGATATGAAGTTTGAATATGAATAAATCCATAAAAGGGTTTCTGAATTTATTAGCTGGCAGGAGTCTCATGAGGGAAGAAAGGCTGACCTACCAAAAATAGAAGAATCCCACAAATAAATTCTATTTACAGATTGGGATACATGGTTAAAATAGGCAAAAAGGGTGACAACGACAAAAGCAGGTGCAACAAGCAGTATAATTGAAGTCATTAATGAAAACCTCCATAGTGCCAAACTTATCAAAGAGTGCATGCCACAGTCTCTCCCAAATATCAAACAACTAGAAAAACAGTGGAAACAAACATCTCAGGCCAAGGAAGAAGCAATTAAGCAACTAAACAAACTAGATTGGGAGATATAATGGTAGTATCTAGTAAAACCACATAGCTAGTGGATGACTCTGTGGTGTTTAACTACCTTTGCACAAAATATGGTGCCAGGTTTGTCAGATGCCATATTTGTTGGATAGTTAAAACCCACAATTTCCCAACCACCTTAGCTCAAACCAATGATCGACATTTGTAATCTCAGAGATCAAGTTAGCCGACTAAGATAGTTCAATTTGAAAGGAGCTTGTCATTAGTTTAATTCTATTTTTAGTTTTATTTTTTCTTGCTCTGAGGAAGGTTGATTAAAACTTCCTCAACGTTTTTTGTAATAATCTATTTTTGAGGCATGTATTTTTGTATTTAAAGCCCTCTCATGCATTCAGAGAGAGGTCTAGAATGTTACAAAAACACTTTTAAAGACATTACACTTCTGTATTTTTGGGAAGGTTTTGATGAAATTATTGGAACACGATCTATTTTTCTTTGAATATCGAGCATGCTCTACTGAAATTACACTTTTGTACTCTTAGAGTGTATTTTATTGGATGAAATTGGATTAATATTGCTGATCCCATGAGCAGGAATTTCATATATGGTACTTTTATCATATGATTGTGTTTTATTTATGCATTGGCAAAACCCTTTCTTTTGATTGTCTTATGTATGAAAATCTGAGTTATAGTTTTGCATTATTTCAATTTTGTATGATGTTTTAGCTCTGATTCTATCTTTAATACATGAACAATTACTATATGTAATATAGTTTTCTCAATTGTTTTGTCTAACTATTTATCCAATACAATTATCATTAAACGATTTCATTTCTTTTGGCAGTTGAATGATATTTATTACCAATTTCTTTGAGACATATCTATAGATCACATATCTTAGTTTATTCTTGGGTATATTTATAGTAAGATAATGTTAGACTAGGATATAGGCATGTGTTTATCATTTAGATTAGATTATACTAAGTTGAATCATTCTCTGTTATATCTTATATCATCCCCAACAAGATTATCAAATCAGTCCTCTTTGGGAAAATGGTCCCACTATCCCCAGTCAGAGCCATTATATCAAATGGGAAATAAGTTTCTTTTAAGGTTTGGACTGGGTGGTTATCCCCAATGTTGTTGCAGAGAACTTTGAGGCTTCAAAAGGTCGCTATTATTTATTGGTATTCCTTTTTAGCTTAGAATGTTTGCTAGTTTGTTGCATTTTATTAGATATGTTTGCTACTTCTATCTCATCTCTCTCATGGGAGAATGAATAAAGGAATCTACAAGAATAGCCCAAATATTCTATGTTTATGATTTCTTGGAAAAATTTCTATATTAGTTATCTTGTTTTGCATATGTTTGTTGTATCTTAGAAGTTGATTCATTCCCTAGATCAGAGTTTTTTGGCAAAAGTTAGATAGTTTTTAAATTCAACTCATCTTTTCCACCATTGGTTATCTTATTTTGTGAATGATAAGAGAGCATGTGCATGTGATGTTGTAAGACTATTGTATTTGTAGGAAAGGGTCTTTTTCACCATCTCCATTCACAACTTCTTCACCCTCTTTTTGATGAATCTCAAATGTTGTTTTGAGCTTTGTCTCTTAGGTCACTGTGAGCAGCCCTCTTAGTCCAAAACAAACCTTCTTGAAGTGTTGCGCTTGGCTAGGGGTGTTGTCCATGTTTCATACATCTACCACAACCTCCATCATTCTTACCTTCTAAACCCTCTCGAAAACCTTCATGTAGCATTACAGGCCTTCCTGTAGCAATATAGTGATCCTATAGTAGCTTCCTGTAGCATGCCTTTAGCAGCATATTTTTCCCTTGCTTTGACATCTGGTACAATTTTGACTTAGTTTAGGAGTAGCTTGACCCCCATCTTGGAATCCATGATCAACGATAACACCTAGGCCATTCCAACCATCCTTTTTCCTTCACTGCAACATAGAATAGAATTAGATTCTTTATCATAGATTTACCACAAGTATAACATTAATTGATATGAAAGTTTGAATTATATAGATGATGAATGAAATATTCAGTTACTATTTGGTAGGATAATTTCCAGTTTACAAGAAAATTCGATAGCTAGATGGTTCATTGAAAATAGTGTAGTTCCATTTCTATAATTATTATATCTCTTGTGTTGTTTCATGAATTGATTTAGTATAATTTACAAGTTGGTAGCATATACAAGTTAGGATTTGAAAATGATTTACTTTTTTTGACATTAGAGCTATCTTCTGAATATGCACTTTTAGTAGTTAATTTCCCCCTTATTCAGTAGAGAAATTGTCTTGGAGCCCTATTGATCAAACACCCCAGTTGAGGGTGGCATGAGTAGAATTCCATCTACTATGTATATAGCATTATCACCTCGAAGTTTATATGAACCCCAGGTTGATAAATGGAGTTGAGGGTCTAGTAGTTGCAATACTCTAGGTTCAATTCTAGGGCTTACCACTTACAATAATATATATATATATAGATATATATATATATATATATATATATATATATATATATATATATATATATATATATATATATATATATATATATATATATATATATATATATATATATATATATATATAATCTATTCTATGCATATCACATTAAAAAAGTACATTATATAAATTATAAAACGTATCAAACAAAATGGTATGTGTATACGTATGTAGCTAGGTGTAATATGAGGGTTATAATAGCATTAAAAGAAACAATATTTTTATATATTGAGATCTTAAACTTATATGTAATATAAATAATATTATAAAGAAATAGTATAGTTCCATCTTAAATACATATTTATTAAGTGTTGAGAGATATCAAATCTCTTGAGGTGAAAATATTTCCTCATGCTTTTCATTTAATAATAGTTTTTCATCTTGAAATATTAGATCCCTCTCATCTTTCGGTAGATCTAGAGTTAAGACGGATCTATATGGTTTGAACTATTTTGGTTGGTTAACCTAACTTACCACGACCCTATAGTCTTTACCTATTCAACTATACCCATACTCTATCTCCTACTCTAAATGCTTTCTTTGTTCAATGCTAGTGAGGTCAAGCCTTGTACTTTTCCTATGACTTCTTCAACATCTTTTGTACTTCCAAATGGATATACTTAATCTTCTCAACAAGATCTTCTACTCTTAATGCATCTCATATGAGGTCCTCCCTCGCTCATTCGTGTTTTCCATATAAAACATACGAGGGTGCAAATGGAAAATATCCAAAGCATGTTTTGAAAGGTGACTTACTAATAGAAGTGTGGACTAATATATTATAAGAGCAATTTATATAAATTAGATTTTCATCCTAGGTATTATGATGCTTATGATTGTAATATCTCAAAAAACGCACCAAAGTCCCATTCAATTCTTTTGTCTACCCTTCTAGTTTTGAATGTAATTTTGTAGATCCCTTCAACTTAGCATTTGTTGTGACTCCTAGAGACACTCTGATGAGCCTCAGTATTGCAACAAGAATGCTGCAACTCCCAAGGCTACCAAATTTAATTATCAACACAGGGTTTGTATAAATTTAAGAGGTATAAACACTATATGTGCATCATACAATGCATCCTTCTTCTGTTGTCATGATGTAATGGAGTACATGTACTGAAATCAAATCCTAAACTAATTGGAGAAAATGAAGTGCTCGAAATGGAAACCTTAACCTATTGCAAGAAAAAAGTACAAGGAATGAAACATAATATAATTGCATAAATTATATATAATGAACTAAATTTAAACCATTACATTTCAAATATTTTAGATGCATTAATAGAGTTCATTGCATGTGGGAATCAGGAAAATCATCGTTGTATTATTCAATTCATAAATTTGTCCATTAACCCAAATCGCTGAAATGTTTTGCATGGGTAAAGAGGCAAATCCTAAGTGGTCACTAGTCTTCCTTAATAATTTATTTAGAGCCTAGGGGTATTGATTCAACACTAAGGCACAATAACCAAGCTTCTTTATCAAACTTGGGCAAGTATATGCATGTTGGAAGAGTACTACAGTGTTTCCTGTGCTACTACTACAAGAAACAACAAATTTTCTATAGGGAGTTATAATTCACTGAATAACCAACCAAATCAAATACAAATTGGATGGGAATTTATTTTATTTATTGAATAGGATGTCTTAGGTCTCCATTCCAAGTGGAATCACTCAAAAATATCTATGTTAAGCCATGGTAAAAAATGGCAGAAAATTACTAGTCTAAAATCTAGAAATTCAAGAACTAGTGAGCTAGTAAATCTATCAAATGATTAACCTAATAAAGTGAAAATGAAATGGGGTAATTTTTTTTATTAACTAGAATTATTTTCTGATCTAATTCAAGTGGAATCAACTCTATTCAAGCTCATTATCATGCTCTAAAAAATAGAAGAAATTTATTGTTATTTGTCACAAAAGACTTCCCAAAACCTAGATTTGGGAATAACGAACTAATCCAAGTAGAATCAATGATTAATATGAGATTAAATTTTTTTCCCAGGATTAAATGATTCTTTTGATCATGAAAAATAACTTACTTCAACCATTTAACATAATCCTACAACAAGAAATCATTAACATTAGATGCAGAAATAGAAAAAACCAAGAACAAGAGATGCATGTGAATAAGAAGTGAAAAGAAGAAAAGTAAATGATTCAAAATGGATTTGAGGCTTCTTGGATGGCCAATACCAAGGAAACTAAGAGTCCTATGAAGGACACCAAGATTCAGAAGATGAACATGTTGTAGAGCGATAACTAGGGTCTCTCACACCACCAATTATTCCACATTATTAAGTCAATCCGGGATCGTTTTGTTCTTTCAAGGAGTAACTCAATCCGAGGCTATTTTGTCCAAGTAATGCTCGGTAGTATAGCGTTCTAATGATTTGAAAGGAAACAAACACTAAGCTGTAACTAAACCAACTCAAAAGATAAAATCACACAAAGCAGTTGATCAGTCAAGGGTACGGAAACAATAACCCTTCCCTTTAGAAACTGATAAAGAAAGAAAACCAAAGCATGGACTTATAGGTCTGGGAGCTAGGCAGCGTCTTGCTGGGCTCACGACAGCCTTAGGCCTGCTATCACGCAAAAGCAATAAAGGCAGATTAGCGAAAGTAAAATGGAACAACAATTCTAAAATGGAACAGCAGTAATCAAATGGAACAACAGTAATTAAATGGAACAGCAAACTATCATAAACAGGAAACGTCAATCATATAAATTGGAACAGCAAACTCAAATGGAACAACAAACTCAAATGGAACAGCAAACTCAAATGGAACAACAAACTCAAATGGAACAGCAAACTCCGATGTATGTACACGTTCTAGACTACTGTAGCAATCCGAGAGTAATGTATGATGTGACTATGTTTCTGAACAAAGTGATATTATCTTCAAGCCTCGCAAATACTTATTTTATATGAATCCAATGATGATAACATTCATACCAATATCTTGCTATAGAAATGGATGCAATTCGAATAGATTCACTTTGTGTAATACAGAGACGTGGGTTAAAGAACTTATTCAGATTCAGATATTAATTAGGAAGCATAGTCTATCATATAAAAGATATATCGGATTACTGAAATAAGAGAAATAAGCAACCCACACAAATCACCGTATGATACAACAGCAAGTGACCGTCGGAGCTGGGCCCTTGGCTACCAATGGTACACTGCTTAAAGTTACTTCAGATGCAGAAACGAAGTGAACACCAAGTCCTTTATATTGATTGCATTAACAAAAGTATACAAAATCAGGTCTTAACAAAACTTAATGATCAAAGTTGTTCTGAAGCTTGTAATTACAACAACAGTCGTCCCCCACGCTCGATGGCGTGGTACCTTTATATAACAGAAATGACGGAGATATCTAGATACAAAAGATAAGCTTAAAGCAGCGATCCCTCAGGATCGAAGATCCTGAGGGATTCGCTAATCGTTCAGTTCTTCTCTTTCCTTTCTTGCGTTCTCCGTCTCGGTATCCTGCGTTCTTTTCCTGGACTATTCGGCTCTAATTTTACTTGATCTTGTCCGCATCCGGTTCCCTGTCGACAAAACAGCAGTTAATTTCCCTTCGCTTCTTTTTTTTACTCGATGATTCCCTGTTTCCGCGTCCTTCTGCATAGAAAACATCAATTATTAGTGATTGAGCTTCGTTTGTCCATTTTCACACAATTTATCAAAACCCTTATATTCTTTAGACTCATAATGCAGAAAAGGTTAGAATATTATTGAAAAACCACTAGATTGCTTGTCAAAAAGCATACCTTCCAAGTGCTCCACGCACCCCCCTGCTTACCCTGTTTCATGTCCTCATGAAAACGTTATAATTGACATGCAAGGCTGTGAGAGAGTAGGCCGGAGAAGGGATCTCACAAAGAGGTCGACAACCATGATTAGCAACTAGATGGTCAAAGAACTGATCTAACTGATCTGCAGGCATCTCATATAGGGCCTGATATCCAGGTGCAGGATGCCAAATAATTGGGCTGCGAAACCGATACCCCAACCAGAATGGTCTTGCTCGCAGAATCCGTTCCCCATAGAGACTCAATCGACTGGCAGCCAATTCAAAATTCTCAAAGTTAAAGGGTTCCCTGAGCTGGATGTTTGGATTAGAGGTTCGGTAGCAAAACTTTGCAGCATGGAGGGCATGGTCTTTAATAGTCAGGAAATACTCCAGACCATTTCGGATCAAGTCTCCATGCATGGGACCTAATATCTTCATGACACTTGGGATCCTCATCACACTCCTATGCTCTCTCCATAATGCCGCTGGGTCCCTAGGTTCAGCTCGTACCCATAGGTCTAAACTATTTTCTTGCCTCTAGAAGATGTTGTAAGCTTTAAGCCATTTTAACTGATTCACCCCAAATGAGATAAAGGCTTGGAATTGTATATCGCCAACGAAAGGGCTAGGATTCAAATCAGTTTCCTGGTCTAAGACAAGATTGTGGAAGTAAAATTCACATAACAACCTTTGAACTTTAACTCCATAGTGCTTGCAGCAGTCTATAAAATCATTAACAGTGTTGATATGGATAGGTGCTCCTACCCTAACAGCTTTTATTTTTAATCTCAAATATCTTTCAAGCAAAAACAAAGCATAATTTTTAGCAGGGGCTCTACAAGTCAAAACATTAGTATACAAGGAACACAGGGTGTCCATCTGCTTAACAACACTATCTAGTCGACGAGTTACCTTAGCAACCTTTTCCTGCTCCTTCTGTCATCCTTCAAAGGCCTGGCTCTCAGACTGACTGATGTTTCGAAGTTGTTGTTGGAGCTCTTCATATCTTTCCTTGGGGACCGTCTGTTCTCGCAACTGCTCGGCCTCCTGCTGGGCTTCCTTCATCATTTTATGCAAGGTTCTGGTTTTTGGGTCTTTCTTCCACACAGCCGTAGAAGCTGGAAGTTTAACCTGGACCTTCTTATTACGGTGTTTGGAATTTCGGACCCGAATTACACCTGAGGGGGGTGCTTCTGTTTGAACCTCTTTGCTATCCGTTTCCTTATTAATGTGAATAAAGGGTTGCTGTGGTCTTCCTACCACCGGAGCCTCTTGCTGTTCCATTGGAATGTCCATTCGTTCCTCCGGGCCAGATGGAACAACAGTTTCTATTGGAACAGCACCTTGTTCCTCATTATCATTTGGAACAACAGACTGTTCCTCGACAGTAGGTCTCCTGATGGGGTTTCGTCCATCAAAACGAACTCTAACCCTCGAGGTTCTTGCTGCCGTGGTCCTCTTCCTTTTCCTTGCAGTTTTTTGTATTCTCAGACTGGTTTTCAACATTCTAATTTGTTGCCGAAGTCTGGCTATCATGCCCAGCATCCTCTGGTGCTTCTTCCTCAATTTTTCAATTTCCCTTGCCTCGGCATAGGGTTTGGCCTTCAATCTTACTTCTTCTTCCTCTCCTGGAACATCTTCCGGCGTCCTGGGGATAGATTGTCCCGGATTGATGTCTTCTGCTTCATTACCATAGCCAGGCAGGTTTTCTTCCCCTGCCTCTTCTGCATGCCTTTCCTCGGGTAACTCTTCTTCTGCGGGGCCATCAAGGACGCCTCCTGTACTGGAGGTTTGGCCGTATCCTCTCATATTGGCCAGAACTGCTGCCAATTCCTCTTCTCTTGGAGGGTCTTGCAATGGGCTACCCATAGATTGTGCGTTTTCTTCTTCTTGATTGTCTCGCTTGGTGGTCTCTTCTCCTTCAGATTGGTCGTGTCCTTCTTCAATTCCTCCTTCTGGCTAGTTAGTTCCAGCCTCTGATTGCTCAGCATTTCCTTTGGTTAATTCACCTTCCACTTCCGGAGGTTCGTCCTCGATTTCAATTGGTTGGGCCACAGTTTTCTGAATCTTTTCCAACCTTCCCTGTATTCGAACCAATCGAGCTGACTTCCTACGTCTTTCAGGTAGGTTGGGAGTGCCAACAGGTTCTCTAGGTTCCTCTGGTCGTTCCGGCGTATCGGAGGGTTGCTTCCGTTTCGAAACAGCATGCTTTTCTGCCGCCGACTTCTTACGTTTCTCTGATTGTTCCGGCGTGCTGGAGGACTGCTTTTGTTTTGAAACAGCATGCTTTTCTGCTACTGGCTTCTTATGTTTTTCTGAATGTTTCGGTGTGCTGGAGGTTCGTTCAGATTTTGGGGGTGGTACAGCCAGTCCCTCTTTAACTGTTTCGACCAATTCCTCCCAGGTGCCTTGCCGTTGGGTAAGACTGTGGCTTATTATTAGCTGAATCAGTCCGTGGTGGCTAACAACCGTATCTATGTGCTGAGCCTTCTTCAGGCTTCGGGCCGCATCATGTAATAATGAATTTAAAAGGGCAGGGAGATTTACAGAACATTTTCCCTTTAAAATAGCTAGAAGTTTTAAGTGACGAGCCCTTACCACATCTTTTCTCCCTTCGCAGGTGATATAGCTCTGCACTATCTTCGCCAGCTCGGTCCAGGGTTCCCCCAGTGTTGTCGGCAGAACTCCTTTCCCTTTGACTATCAGACTTTGGCCTTCGCTTTGAAAAATTTCCATTACTTTCTGCAGTCTTTCCTTCTTCAGCTCCCATCTGGGTCCAACAGCTGGTAATCCTAAGGTTTCTGCGATAATGTCCTCCGTAACTCCTATCCGCTTTCCTCCGACTATAGAGTGGTTTTCCTGCAAATTTTGCAGGAATTCCGACGCTACAGCCTCATTCAATTCTTGCAGGCGGTTGAAGTAATTCAACCATCCTGCATTTTCCAGAATTTCGCGGGCAGCAGCGGACGCGGTCAGCTTGTGCGGTTCACTTCGGATTGTCCTCCCGCCCATAGCTTACTCCAGAAATAGACTCAGGAATGAAACAACAACTGTTTGCAGTATTTACCAAGCAGAAAGGATACTCGATGCTAATTTTAGGAAGGATCTTCGCAGAGCATGGAGCAAAGAGAAAGATCGTGGATGGCAATCCGTAGAATGAGATCATCATATCGTTAAATCGTGTCATTATTTTGCCCGAATGGTGTGCAGCCACGTAACCATTGGAGTAATGAGGTTACCTCCCCCCTGCGATCTGATAGGCTGCCCCTAGCCGTCAAAGAGAGGAGCAGCAGCCAGTCGGGAGTCAAATCATAAAGTACAGCAGGTAGAATTATGCCATCTTGTAAAAGGACAATGGAGTACCGAAACCGAGGCAGAAAAGTGGATCGCTTTTTAGATAAGCCAGTGTGATATAATGAGGAACCGAGGGGTTGACGTCTGTCAACTGTACCAAGTCTCCAGTAGTCATTGTCAATTCCGTTGCCATGATTGGTGATAATGTTCATGCAATAATTATATCAGGGTGTGACATATGATACATGCAAAGGATATAAAAGACAAACAGACTTAATATCATACCTGTTGGTGTAAATATTATGACTCCAATGCCATTAACAGAGCTCTGCTGCCAACATGTGTTCATAACCTTGGCAAAGTTGTTTATCTCACCCTCCGGAACCATTATCCTTTGTGTATCTACTGAAGAGTGCTTTGTCAAAATGCAGGCCATTATGCTGGCTTGGTGACCAGATAACCATAATGCCATTCACAAGGTAGGCACGAAACGTGGTCAGGCCGGCTCGTGATGAGACCTCCTGTTCCAAGGTTTGCTTGTTATTTTACCTTTGGACCATATCCCTGGTGTGGTGGCCGTAATGGGAATGCCACTTCGCTTCCATCCTTATGATCATGGTAGGCTGGCTCTGAATGAGACCCCCTATCCTGCATTTGACGATTTCATATCTTGTTTTTATTTTTTTCTTTTATTCTTCTTTTGTAGCACACTTCTCTTTTTCTTTGTTCAATTACACATAAGGGTGGTTCCGCACTCCTTAAGAGCGGGGAATGGTGGAAGAAGTCTTACAATCCCAACAGACAGATATAAATCGTTTGCTCATATTCCTCAGTAATGATAAAGAAATTTTTTAGGGAGATCGACATGATAAAAATTACCAAACCACAGTTCGGGAATAAGATAATGACAGTGAAGACGAAAGTTAATGTCCCTCCTCTTGTCTTCTTATATATACTGACTGTTAAAATAGTAGTGATTTATGATATGCTGGTTTCGGTATATCATGCTTTATGTTCATTGCATAATGTCATTGCTATATCTAAAGGATTTAGGAGAGCATAATCGCAAAACGTCCCAATAGGAGCAGAAAGGTTCTGATGGTGTCCTCTCTGAGAGAAGCATGTAAATGAGTTATCTTGTGGAAAAGAAATAGCAGAATTAGCCAAATTCTGTATCTTGGAAAAAGAAATATGCGAGTGCTGTTCCTTTTCGCAAAGGAACAGCAAAGCACAAAGAGTGTTGTTCCTTTTCGCAAAGGAACAACAAAAATCCACACGTGCTGTTCCTTTTCGCAAAGGAACAGCAAAACAAAAAAGTGTTGTTCCTTTTCGCAAAGGAACAACAAAGCAAAAAAGTGTTGTTTCTTTTCGCAAAGGAACAGCAAAGAAAAAAGTGATGTTCCTTTTCGCAAAGGAACAACAAAGCAAAAAGTGCTGTTCCTTTTCGCAAAGGAACAGCAGAGCAAAAAGTGTTGTTCCTTTTCGCAAAGGAACAGCAAAGCAAAAAGTGTTGTTCCTTTTCGCAAAGGAACAACAAAGCAACAAGTGTTGTTCCTTTTCGCAAAGGAACAACAAAACACCAAAAGTGTTGTTCCTTTTGAAAAGGAACAGCAGAATCACACGAGTGCTGTTCCTTTTGAAAAGGAAAAGCAAAATCAAACCAGTGTTGTTCCTTTTGAAAAGGAACAGCAAAATCAAAGAGTGTTGTGCAAAATAAAGTAACAAAAATACTACAAACAAAGATGAAAAGAACATATGTACAGGATGTTATGTACAAATTATGAAAAACGAGTTGCTTAAGTTATAGGTGAGGAAGATTTCGCTTCCTCTCCTAAGATCTCCAAATCAGTATCTTGCTGTAGCTGTTGACAAAAGGATTCCTGAGTAAGAGGTCTTCGATAGAGACGAACTCGGTGGCCATTTACTTTGAACGTATGTCCAGAACCGTCAATTGTGATAAGAGTGAGGGTCCCATTGTCGTGCACCTTCTGGATCTCATATGGTCCTAGCCAGCGAGTCTGGAGTTTCCCTAGGAAATCCTGGAATCGAGAATCGTATAACAGAGCCCAGTCTCCTTCATGGAAGACTTTATTCTTTATAAGTGCATCATGCCACTTAGCTCGCTGTTGTTGGATTAATGCTATGTTTTGTAATGCAGAGAGCCTAATCTCATCCAATTCGTTGATTTGTCGTAGTCGATTGATCTGTGCCTCATTCAGATCTAAGCCGACCTCTTGTGCAGTTCGTAGTGTTTGGATCTCAAATTCGATAGGAAAGATTGGTTGTTTCCCAAACACCAATTGATAAGGTGAATAGCCTGTCGTACTTCTCCATGTGGTTCTATAAGCCCACAATGCTTCAGGTAGCTGAGCAGCCCAATCACGCCTGTGTGATGCGATAGTCTTTGTTAAGATTGATTCAATTATCTTGTTACTGTTTTCTACTTGTCCATTTGCCTGCGGATGGTAGGGAGTAGTGATCTTATGTTGGATATGATAGTTGTTAAGTGTTGCAGCTAGTTTATTTCCAACAAATTGTGGTCCACCATCTGTAATTACTTCTCTCGGAAGTCCATAACATACAAACAAATGGAACAAAAATTGTATTACCGAATCTTCTGTAGCCCTAGCGAATGATTCAGCCTCAACCCATTTAGTAACATAGTCTGTTGCTACCAGGATGTATGTCCTCTGGTTTGATGGTGGATTAATGGGCCCGACGAAATCAAGAGCCCATCGTTCAAATGGCTCAATAACCACTTGTGGTCTCAGAGGCATTTCATCAGCTTGACCAGGTTTTCCTGCTCGCTGGCAGCTGTCACAGGCTTGTACAAACTTTTTTCGTGTCCTTAAAAATTGTAGGCCAATAGTATCCTGCCTGTAGTACTTTATGTGCTATTCTTTTGTCGGCAAAGTGCCCCCCGCATGGTCCATTATGACAAGCTTTTAAGATGTCTAGGATCTCATCCTCTCGAATACACCTCCTGATTTGCATGTCCGCCCCTGTATGGAATAAATGGTCTCCAATCCACGAAAATCGAGTGCTTTTTTGAACAATTTGCTTTCGTTCCTGAGGGGTTAGGTGTTTTGGTAACTTACCCACTGCAAGGTAATTGGCGACATCAGCATACGAGGGTGTTCGAATGGCAATGGCAAACAGATGTTCATCAGGGAATTGATCTTCTACTGCTGTTGTTTCGATTGATTTGGGTATTCTTGAGAGGAAGTCGGCTACAGGGTTCTCCTTGCCAGGTCTATCCTTAATTGTCATGTCGAACTCCTGCAACAGGATCAACCATCGAGTTACTCTAGCATTCGTGACAGGTTTGTTTGCTAGATATTTGATAGCAGAATGATCTGTATATAACACAACATGATAACCTGTAATATAATGCCTAAATTTATTAACAGCATGAATTACAGCCAGGAATTCCTTTTCAGTAACAGTATAATTGAGTTCGGCAGAGGATAAATTTTTGCTAATATAGTAAATAGCGTATGGCTTCTTATCCTCTTCTTGTCCTAGGACTGCACCGATTGCTGTATCCAAGGCATCAGATGAGATCTGGAATGGCAAATTCCAGTTTGGTCCTCGAAGGACTGGAGCTATTGACAGCAACTTTTTCAATTCTTTAAAAGCCTGGTCACATTTCTCTGTCCACAAGAAATCAACATTACCAGTTAAGGCATATAGAGGTGCTGCAATTCGTGAATAATGTTCTGTAAATCGTCTGTAATATCCAGAAAATCCAAGGAAACTACGTACCTCTGTTTGAGTAGTGGGGGTAGGGATGAGCAAAAGAATCTGAATTTTAGCAGGGTCTACCTGGATGCCAGCTGCTGAAATGTAGTGCCCTAGAATGAGCCCTTTCGTCATCATCATGTAGCACTTTTCGTGGCTCAGGCAGAGTCTGGTAGTAATGCAACGTTGTAGAACTTTTTCCAGGGTATCCAGAGCTGGATCAAATTCATCCCCATACGGTGTGAAGTCGTCCATATACACCTCAAGTCCATCGTTTATTAGATCTGCAAAAATACTGAGAATAGCCCTTTGAAATGTAGTAGGGGCGTTACATAGGCCGAAGGGTAATACTCGATAGGCAAACGTTCCCCAGGGGCACGTAAAGGTAGTTTTATCCTGGTCTTCAGGGGCAATTTGGATTTGGTTATATCCACTGAAGCCATCTAGAAAGGAGAAAAATTTCTTCCCTGCTAACGTGTCCAATACTTGGTCTATAAATGGGTGGGGAAAGTGATCCTTCTATGTAGCCTTGTTTAACTCCCTGTAATCCACGCAAATCCGCCATTTTCCATTTTTCTTGGGTACCACCACAAAGGGAGAGACCCATTTACTGTCAGAGATAGGGTAAATAAAGTTAACATCTAAGAGCTTCTGAAGTTCGTCTTTTACTATCTCTTTTAGGTGAGGGTTGAGTCTTCTTCGTGGCTGACGGACAGGTCTTGCATCTTTCTCTATATAGATGTGATGGGTGCATAATTGAGGATCAATCCCCTTCATGTCAGGATAATCCCACGCAAATGAATCCTTGTATTTTTGTAACAGATTAACAAGCTTTGTTTCTTGATCTGATGTAAGGTTGGCGTTAATATTCAGAGTTTTACCAGGTTCAATTTCCACTACTTTGCTATTGGCAACAACAGTTACTGGTATTGTTTGGTCATGTGGATCTTTTAAAGGATCTTCTTCTAGCTCACTGTCAAATGCTGCTTCTATCATAAAACACTGCATATGTGTTCTAGCTTCAGTTTGACTAATAAAATTGTTAATGGCGTCGTCTTCTGTTTGATCTTTAAAGTCTAAAACCTTCTGTATAGTTAATGGAGATCTGATATTGTTAGCAAGATATGACACAGGATAAGAGTTAGTTTTAATCATTGGCAGGCTTGGCTGTGCTGGAGGATATAAAATTAAATTTTTAACATCTAGTCCTTTAGTTATAGTCATGTTTCCCTGCCGGCATCCAATGTAGGCATCGGCAATAGCAAGCCAGGGTCTGCCTAGGATTAACGGATGTCCATCTAGTCGGGTTTTAGGATTAATTACCAGGAAATCTGTGGGATACTCCGAGGAATCTACGGAAACCATGACATCATTCAGAGTACCTTCTGGTCGAACTACAGATCGATCTGCCAATTCTAACAGAGTAGAGGTAGGTTCTACTGACGTGATGCCAAGCTTTTGGCAGGTGGAGGTTGTCAAAATGTTGATTGCAGCTCCCAGGTCAACTAGAGCGTTAGTCAGGGTTTGGCCATAGATTTTGACAGTTACAATTGGGTTCCCGGGATCTTCATATTTGATAGGTGCCTCTTTTCCTGATAATAGGTCGGATAAAGTACCAACTACTTGGACTCTGGGGTTAGTATTTGTATTCTTCCTTGATTTTTTGATGCACAATTCTTTTATGGTTTTTGCATATATAGGAATATCTTGTATGGCTTGGAGGAATGGAATCTTTATATACAAATTTTGTAATTCTCCCAAAATGTCGAAGTCTGGAGATTGTATAGGTCGAGATATGACTAATCATTCTGGGAAAGGAGGAGAGGATGTACTTGCTTGTTTATTGTTTTGCTCTTTGTTTTCATCCTTCTGTTGTGGGGGTTGTTCTATTGGTAACTGATCTTCAATGCGAATTGTTTTGTCTCCCTCTATTTCTATTATTCGTCCAGATCTTAACTGAAGATCATTGCACTCCCTTAGGTCAGATCCAATCTCTGATGTGTCTATGATTTGGATGGATTGGACTGGCCTATTATTAGGATTGGGATTGGGTTGGGCTGGGAGTTGCGGTCTCAGATTAGACTGGGGATTTTGTTGTAAAGCTGGCAGAGTTGGTTGAGGGAGTGGGATAGTTCCTGTTGATTGATATGTCGATCTTGGCCAATTGGTCTGCCAGGGTGAACCTTGTGAAGTAGGGGGAATCCACTGCGGGGGATATGAGTTATTTTGCCAGTATGGTGGGGCATACGGAAAATTTGGCCAACCGAATTGGTTTGTTTGATTCATCCATGGGTTTGAAGAGGGAAATGGTTGTGATGGCCAGTTTGAAAATGGGGGTGCAGATTGATTTTGCCATATACCATATTGCTGAGTATTATACTGTGGAGGCTGAAAGGAAGAGGTTGGATCCGAAAACATACCTAGTTGCTTAGGCTGCCATTGGCGACGCTGGTTAACAAAGTATGCAGGCTCTGGTTCCTCTTCTGCTTCTTTGTATACTGCCTTCAGTCCATGGAGTGAGGGGCAGCTTTCAGTAGGATGATCCTTTGTACAAATAGCACATGCTTGGACTGAATCTAGTGGACATTCCTTGTGGCTGTGTTTTTTTCTGCATCGGGGGCAAAAAATTGCCAGATTTTGTTCTGCCTCCATTTGCTTTTGTCTAGCCTGCACAATATCAAGCTGTGTAGTTAATGTCCCTAAAATATCAGTTTTGAAATTTTCTAATAAATTCCCAAGCTCTACACATGTTACCCCCTCTGTTGAAATTTTATTATCTCTAACAAACCGATCGTATTCTGTTGGTTTTATTCTTGTGCTACCCCTTGAACTCCTGATGCATAACTTAATAATATCAACAAAGTTTTCTTGGTAAATGTCCCCTTTTCCCATGATATTCAATGTTTCAATCCACTGTTCTTTCATACCTCTGATTAATGCAGTTTTCAACACATTGTCAGGCAAAGGTAATGATGCATAGGGGGATCTTTGTAAATTATATTGGAAGCGTTCCACATATTCTTCTAAAGTTTCATTTGGTTTGGCCGTCATTTGGAAAATCTCATCTTTCAGTTCCCTTGACCTACAGTAATCCTGATATTTCTTGAGAAAGGCTTCTTTCATCTCTTCCCAATTGTTTATGACTCCACCACCTAAACCCATAAACCATCTCAGAGCTGCTCCCTTCAAAGTAGAGGGGAACAACTTTAGTTTTTGGGGGTTAGTGGTGTAATCGTACCCCCTGCATAACACATCATATTCGAATAAGAATGCATCAGGGTCTTCTGATGTGAGTCCATGAAACGTTGGGATGTGTTGAAGCGGAATTGCCTTCATCGGTGCATTCACAGCAAAATCTACTATAGGATATTGTAAGGTAGAGGTTTGGGTATTTGGCTGATTCTGCGCCATGGGATCAAATATGTGCCAATATCCTTCCGGGATTTCTAGGAGGGTGTTCCTAGGTTGGGAAGGGACGGACTTGGCAGGGGTTGGTTTAATGACGCTTCCCTTATCTGGAATTTCTACAGCTGGAATCTCTATCTGAAGGAATGGGGTGCCTTCAATATTAATTCTAGCTGCGCTCCCCTTATCTGGGTTGTTTAACAGTTGGATTATCCTAGAAGGAGACCTTGGTTCTTCTATTTCCCCTATTTCCCCTTCTCCTTCACAAAGGTTACTTAAGTTCCCTTCCTGCAGCCGTTCTGTCACAGAATTTTCAATTTCTTGATAGTCCTGTCCATTAGTCTAGCTGTGGACCTCAGCAAAGGCTCCAGATGGTGATGCTGTAGCCGGAAGGGAACTGGTAGGCTGCTTAGAATTAGTTTTTCTAAAGCCTACCGACGGCTGAGATCCAGTTTTCTTGTAGATTTCGTCTATAAAGGTTGTCCTACCAAGGGTCACCGGTCCTTTGGCTTTAACTGGAAGTTTGATATTTTTTTCTATCTTTTTCTGCTTAGTCATGCACTCTAGGAAAACTACTAAATCCTATCAACCAGCAATTCTACTAAGAGAGCGGATGGTGGAGCAGGGCTTTTACATGCTTCGTACGCAGGTTCTTACCTTCCGTTTTTAAAATCCAACTCCCTCCTAGCAGATTTGCGCACTACTCTATAAAGGACAAATGGCTATTACCCCTTCCCTGGCAACGGCGCCAAAATGTAGAGCGATAACTAGGGTCTCTCACACCACCAATTATTCCACATTATTAAGTCAATCCGGGATCGTTTTGTTCTTTCAAGGAGTAACTCAATCCGAGGCTGTTTTGTCCAAGTAATGCTCGGTAGTATAGCATTCTAATGATTTGAAAGGAAACAAACACTAAGCTATAACTAAACCAACTCAAAAGATAAAATCACACAAAGTAGTTGATCAGTCAAGGGTACGGAAACAATAACCCTTCCCTTTAGAAACTGATAAAGAAAGAAAACCAAAGCATGGACTTATAGGTCTGGGAGCTAGGCAGCGTCTTGCTGGGCTCACGACAACCTTAGGCCTGCTATCACGCAAAAGCAATAAAGGCAGATTAGCGAAAGTAAAATGGAACAGCAATTCTAAAATGGAACAGCAGTAATCAAATGGAACAAAAGTAATTAAATGCAACAACAAACTATCATAAACAGGAAACGTCAATCATATAAATTGGAACAACAAACTCAAATGGAACAACAAACTCAAATGGAACAGCAAACTCCGATGTATGTACACGTTCTAGACTACTGTAGCAATCCGAGAGTAATGTATGATGTGACTATGTTTCTGAACAAAGTGATATTATCTTCAAACCTCGCAAATACTTATTTTATATGAATCCAATGATGATAACATTCATACCAATATCTTGCTATAGAAATGGATGCAATTTGAATAGATTCACTCTGTGTAATACAGAGACGTGGGTTAAAGAACTTATTCAGATTCAGATATTAATTAGGAAGCATAGTCTATCATATAAAAGATATATCGGATTACTGAAACAAGAGAAATAAGCAAACCACACAAATCACTGTATGATACAATAGCAAGTGACCGTCGGAGCTGGGCCCTTGGCTACCAATGGTACACTGCTTAAAGTTACTTCAGATGCAGAAACGAAGTGAACACCAAGTCCTTTATATTGATTGCATTAACAAAAGTATACAAAATCAGGTCTTAACAAAACTTAATGATCAAAGTTGTTCTGAAGCTTGTAATTACAACAACAGTCGTCCCCCACGCTCGATGGCATGGTACCTTTATATAACAGAAATGACGGAGATATCTAGATACAAAAGATAAGCTTAAAGCAACGATCCCTCAGGATCGAAGATCCTGAGGGATTCGCTAATCGTTCAGTTCTTCTCTTTCCTTTCTTGCGTTCTCCATCTCGGTATCCTGCGTTCTTTTCCTGGACTATTCGGTTCTAATTTTACTTGATCATGTCCGCATCCGGTTCCTTGTCGACGGGACAACAGTTACTTTCCCTTCGCTTCTTGTTTTTACTCGATGATTCCCTGTTTCCGCGTCCTTCTGCATAGAAAACATCAATTATTAGTGATTGAGCTTCGTTTGTCCATTTTCACACAATTTATCAAAACCCTTATATTCTTTAGACTCATAATGCAGAAAAGGTTAGAAATATTATTGAAAAACCACTAGATTGCTTGTCAAAAAGCATACCTTCCAAGTGCTCCACACATGTCACCAACATTCATTATTTCCATTGATACAATTACATCCCTGCAAGAAATGACAATGGAGCTGCAAAAATACGAGTTCTCTCCACACAAAGACTAATAAAAATACCCCTAGAGGAAAATTAGAGTTGGTACTTATAAAAAATTATTAGGAATCATTCCCCATGAAAGTAGGAATAATTCCCCACCAAAATCCGTTGATTAGTCGATATGGTTCCCAATATTAGGAATCTGCATTAAATGGCATGGAACACATTCATAGATTTTCTCAATCATTGGAGCTCCACAATATGTGCCATAATTCTATAATATCGTGTTGATTTATTATTTAATATTGATCCTTTCGTAGTAGGCAGTAGGTCCGTAAATTATCTCCTCCTCTAAATCTCCATAATCTGCCCAATATTCTCATAATATTCCACAAAAATAATTAATATTAGGCACAAGTATGAAATTATCCATAATCCTTCCTAATGAACATATTAAAGTTAAAATACATTATCTAATTTAAAAAGAGTGGTTTAATGTGGTGAAGGATGGTCATATGGGCCTTACTCGATGTTGAATTTAGAGGCATGGGCCTTAATTTATGTCTAATTTAGAGGCCCATGAACCCCCAGTTGAAAGTATTGCTCATCCTCTGAGAAACTTAGTGACATCATTATGCCTCATTCATGGCCCTGGTGGACTCTCTCTTGTGCATTCCTCAGTCCTTTCTCTTAAGAATCCTGGTTGTAAGTTCTACAAGGACAAACAAAAAAATGTAGTTATTATTTTCATTTTTGTTTAACAATCTTTCAAGCAAAAAAACATAACTTTCCTCTTTGCAAGTGAACTATGTTGGCTTCTAGATCCATTTCATTCATATCATTTCTCCCTTGAAACATTCATTCCATTTTCACTCATTTTTCCAAAACATTTTGTGCATAGAAAAAATCACATTTTTTCTTGAGGCCATTAGCTTGCCTTCTTCTCCTTATTCAAGTGGTTTCTTGAATATTTTTCAGTTTGGCAAGGTCTTCCACATCCTTTTCCAACCTTCTGATACATTTTTCCACCATTTGAACACCTCTTAAGCCTTCAAAATGCCTTTATATGAGAACTAGGACATTCTGTAGTAATTCTTGTAAAAACTACAAGAAACCTTGTAGCGGTTCCTGTAGTACTAGAGGAAACCCTGTAACAGTTCCTGTAGTACTACATGAAACCCTGTTTAAACCTATTTTGAGTAGAAATGATAGTCTTCCTAGGGTAGGCCCTCAACTTGACTTCCATGCCTTTATCCCATTTCTATAACATCTTTTAGGCCTTGGAAGAAAGATAGAAAGAGATTAGAAACCTCTTGGAAAACCTAGTTTTATCACTGCAGTTTGAGTTCTATTTTGATGGTGAATGACTTCTTGCATTTTGTTGCCTTATTCTTCTCTTTTTTCGTCTAGATGATTTACTAATGGCCTTGGAGTTCTCTATTTTGATTAGGTCTCTCTTAGGAACTTCCATTTTGTGTTTTAGAACAATTTGTTCCTTTGTTCCATCTTGTAGCAACATTTTGCCTTCTTGTAGTAGTCATTACTCCTCTTTTAGGGTATTGTAACTATATCGGAGCGATGAGAAATGATGTAGAGGATTTGGAGGATAATACTAGGGCTCAGAGGGAGTACTATAGGTTTGCGAAAATGGAGAGGATTCTCTATTTGTTTTTTCTCAAGAAATTTTCAAGGTGAGACAGAGTGCAGGGTTTGTTCTTCAAAAATATTAATTTTTTTATTTATGAAATGAGATTGATGAATGATGGATAGATAGTGGATATGAAGTGGATGGAGGGATTGGAGTGCTTTAGTGACTTTGCCTTTGCACAAATTTCCTCTTTTAACTACTATCCCCATTCCTTGAAATCATCACCCTTCCTAATTTGACTTTTCCACATTGCATTTGTGAAGGAGTGAGATGAAATTAACTAGTTGAAGGTGGTTGAGACTACTGACCCATCTTTAGCTTATAAAACCTCATCTCTCATGGATTGAAAACAAATTTCTAACTACAATATGCTCAAGAGAAGAGGTCAAGAACATTACATACCTGTACCTACCTGACGGTTTTTGGAAAGACATGCATGTTGCTGCTGAGTTGATGATAGATCCATGGTCCTATGGAGGTGATAATTTCTTTTGTTTATTCTACACAGGTCTTCATATCTTGGTGATTCTAAACCTCTATCTTCCAGTTACCATGAGCAAGCTATCCTAGTCAAATCTGTCCTTCTGGGAGTGATGGGCTTGTCCATGGGTGATGTTCACCTTCCCTATGCCTTATTCCACCATTAGATACCTTTCCCACACTTCATTTTATCTTTCCTACCATCTCTTGAGGTTTCGCCTTATTTCCTGTAGTAAAACAGGCCATCCTTTGTTGGAAATACTGAGAGGGGGGGGTGAATCAGTATTAGTTAACTCAATAATCTTTTCCTTTTAATACTCAAATTTATATGCGCTACTTCCATGTGGGCGACTCGAATGTACACACAATTGTGTTTAAGGAAACAAGCATATATACAACAACCTAATGGTTCAGTTAATTCATCATATGTTGATCTTTAATCTGTGCATCAGTACTATATTAAACATTAAACAATAACCATATGCAATTAATAACAGAGTGAACCATCACACATAAGAAACACACATGAACACCAAGATTTAAGGTGGAAACCCAATGTGGGTGAAAACCATCTGCTGCTATCATCTCTATCTTATTTTAATAATAAGAAAATTTGTTTACAACATTGTACTAGTGCAGACTCATACTAGTACACAGGCTTCTACCCACAGAAGGTTACTACCTTTTCTCATTCTCTAGCTTCTACTAGAAGGGAGCTACAACCCCCTAGCTCTTGTACTAGCTGATATGTTTACTAGTATGTAGGCATCGACCTACAGAAGGCTATAACTTTCTCTCTTCGTCCAGGGACCACTTTTCATAAATTTTCATACTGGATACTCCTGGAACAAAACATCATAAACAGAAGGCCACATTTCATCCAATTTTCATACTAGACCCATCAACAACAATGAAGCTCGAAATCAATCACCACTGTAATACAACCATCAAACACATCTTCATCAACCAATCACTAAACCTCAATCAATACTTTCCAATATCAATCAATCACTGACAACCTCTGAACATCTGACACAACTGAATCAACAATTCATTCATACTTTAATTAACTTCTACAAATTAACTGGAATAGATAGATCATTGTAACTAGTACACAGATCTATACCAAGAACACTACCTCATCATTCAGAACCAACTGTAACCTGTAAACCATGCGTCAGAGTGTATACGCAACTTGGAAGAGCCGAACCAGTGTGTATATGCAACTTCATCAAAGTGAACTAGCGTATAGGTCTATAAATACTTACTTATAACTTCGCTACACTTCCCGACTTCAGACATACTCAGATCATCACATATTAAGGATAATACATGTGTTAGCAACCAGATCTAGCCCATCAAATCTCATAATGATAAGTCATTATGATCCTGATCCATTATTAGATCTCATCATCACTGAAGCAAATCACAATCCATCAATCTAAACACTGTTACCTGAATGCAATCACCAGAACATAAAGCAAAACCCAGAACACTGTATCGAAAACAAGAATCAATTATAACTTCAAACATCATAGTTTACAAGGCATATGCTACTTCTATGTATCGAACCTATGTGTATACGCGCTTTTACCAAAGTCAACAAGTGTATACATCTGTAAATATTCATTCATAACTTTTCAGCTATTCCAGACTTCAATTATACCCAGATCATAATATTTATAGAACAACACATGCATTAGTATATAGATATAGAATAAACACGATAAAATCATATAAAGATAAATCATTCCAAGCTTTAAGATCCCGATCCATCATTAGATCTTGTCCTCCATCAACAGTTGAGGTTCCTCCTCAGTTCAGATCAACCAGAGCATCATAAACCCATAACCTACTGTTGGCATTATGATTCAAGTGTTGTCCTTGATGGCAACTCACTCAGAGGTTGGTACAGGTGATGGCAACTTAATCAGAGGACAGATCTTAGTACAGCAGGCCAAGAAAGTTCATACATGCAGGTTCATTAAGCCCAAGTCACGTATACACGCTAGTTCACTATATACCAAGTCATGTGCACGCAGGTTCGCTATATACCAAGTAGGGTATACACGCAGTTTCATGAACGGAAAAGAGCGTACATGTCGGAAAGCTTACTTTTGGTCCGTGGTAGTTAGTCCTTGGAATTTGTGCCTATGGTTTTGGACCATGGAGTCTCGACAGACGTGTTGATCCCTAGTATTGAGTTGATGGTATTGGGTTACTATGGTTTTGGACCGTGGTATTGTGAAGGGCCTAAAGCTATATAAGGAGAAAGATCATTAGGCCAGTGGAAGCAGTGAGTGTGTGTGAGTGATGAAGATCTGAGGAAGTGTGAGATCCAAATGCTGGTTATGGGTTGGTGATCTGAACCAAGGTTCACTCATGTGGAGGATGATGGAACGAGATCTCAAGGCTTGGAATAATTATCTTCATATGGTTTGACTGTGGACAGACTAGATCTACTAATGCATGTTTGTTAGTATTATGATCTGGGTATGTTTTGATGTCTGATATAGCTGCGGAGTTTTAAGCTTGAATTTGCAGATCTGTACGCAGGTTGGTTTTGGTAAAAGAGCGTATACACGCAGGTTGGGTTCATCCAAGTAGCGTATGCATAATAAGATTTGATATTTCAGGTTGCTGTTGATTCTGGTGGTTGTTGCAGAGTTCTGGGCTCTGGTTTGTGTTCTGTGTTCTTGATGATAGGGTTTCAGTGATTCAGTATTGGGTGATTGAGAGTTTGATGATGCAGGTTGTTTTATGGATCCAGTATGAAAATGTATGAAACGTGGTCCCGGGAAGATCGTAGGCCGGCACCTACGTACTGGTAAACATATCAGCCAGTACAAGAGCCAGGGGGTTGTAGCTCCCTTCCAGGAGCAGCTGGAAAACGAGTGAAGGTTGTAGCCTTCTGTAGGGTTGGCACCTACGTACTAGTAAATGAATCGGCTAGTACAAGAGCTATGAGGGTTGTAGCCCTCTGCAGGTTGTAGCCTACGTGCTGGTAAAGGACTGCACCAGTACATTGTAAAAGAAGTTTCTTATTAAAGGAAGATATAAACAAATTGCAGCAGGTGGTTTTCACCCACATTGGGTTTCCACCTTATATCATGGTGTTCATGTGTGTGCCTTATGTGTGATGATCTGTTCTGTTATACTGCACCTGTTTATTGTTAATATGGTTAATAATGTTCTGATGCATTTACTGAAGATAAGCTAACTGAATCATAAGATTATTGCATGTACGCTAGTTTCCCTTAACGAAGTCGCGTATATATGCTGATATACTTAACTGAAGCTGCGTGTATGAATCTGAGTATGAAATTTAAAAAAATTTATCTAATCGGATAATACTGATTCACCCCCACCCCCCTCAGTATTATTTCCAACAATTGGTATCAGAGCCGGTCCTTCAGAGAAGCTTGATCGTTTGAAGGAGATTCGTAGAACAATGGGGAAGAAAGCACGTCAGAAGAGGAAGACAGCTCAAAGGAACAATGTCAACCTACCGTTGAGTGGAAGAAAGTATTCAGATCCTGAATCACCTTAGATTGAAGATGGACAAGCAAATGAAGCATCAGATCAAATCATAGATCTGCAAGATCTACCTAGGAAAAGGGAGAATGCCCTCAAAGAAGAAATCATCATATTAAAAGATCAGTTGGAATGTGCATTCAGAATTCGACAAATGCTGCTAGCGCTGAATAAAGAACAAGAAAACGAGATCCTCGAACTAAGGCATCAGTTGGATGAAGGAAGGAAAGCTGAAGAGACCTTGAAGAAGCAATGTCTGGAAAAATAAGAACAACATCAAGTTGAGGTAAATATCTTGAAAAGTAAATTAGAAGAAAAATATAAACTATTACGATTTCAAGATAGTACTAAGATCTTAGATGATATTCTTAGTAGTCAAAGGTCCCCTGCTATCAAAACTGGTCTTGGTTTTCATGAGTCTATTGAAGGTGAATCTGGTTCACAAAGTAAGACAAGAATCTCTAATGCAAAATCTGAAAGTCTCTACAAGGAAATGAAAGGACAACCCCATCAACAGTCAAGGAAAGAGACTCCTCAAAGAAAATCTTTTACTCCTCCCATGAATAATGTTGAATGTTATGTATGTCATAATCTTGGACATGTTGCAGCCATATGTAGAAGAAGAAGGTTTCAAGACCATCATGCAGGAAGATCATCACATTCAAGGTACTTTAATGGATATTGCTTTTCTTGCAATATGTTTGGCCACAAAGCTGCTGATTGCTATAGGAGGAATATGAAACATGTAAGATGCTATGCATGTAACAAGTTTGGACATAGAGCAAAGGATTGCAGGAACAAAGCTCATGATAAGAAGAAATCATCAACATGCCTGAAGATATGGAAGAAGAAGGAAGTTCAGTCAGAAAGATGTGGCACATCACAGGGTACTCAGCACAGCACAGACATAACAGACTCAGGGGGAGCTGAAGGTGTAAAACTTCAGTGTTCTAACTCTCATACGCAAGTTTAATGAAGAGAAGCCGCGTATATACGCGAGTTTCACACTGCAAAATCGCGTATATGTCAGTCTGAAGAAAAGCAGTGGGGACAGACTCAGAAAAGGGGTCTGATATGTTTCAGTCCAGTATATGCTCTATTGGTTAACAGTTACAGTCTGCTGAGGAGGTCTAGAAATGTCTTAAGATGATAGAAGTGTTTTAATCCTAACTTGATGATGATGATATCTTGATGCTTACTACTGATGTATGCATGATCAGATCTAACTGAAAATAGATGGCACAAGCTCAGGGGGATCATATACTTCAAATAATGCATTGTTGGCATTATGATTACAAGTTGTTGATAAAGTCTATGAAGCTAAATGATACATCTTGTTGTTTGATCAAAGGAATGGTATTGCAGGCTGATGCTTATGGTACAGATCATATATGATGAATGATAGTCATGGTCTTGAATGAATTGCTGGTCTTAGAACCTGCATCTGCTCAGGGGGAGCATGGATGGATTAATACAAAGGGGAGCCAAATCAGAAACTTCAGCATGTACTCAGGGGGAGCATGGACAGATTGGTACACTTTGGCATATACAAAGGGGGAGCACATTTGGAGATTTTAGCAGGTACTGAGGGGGAGTATGTACAGCAAAAGGTATACCAAAGAGGAGAATATCTTGGTCCGCCCTTTGCCCTTGATGTCAAAGGGGGAGAGTGACTTGGTGTGGTGGTTGCCATCAAGCCCAAAGGGGGAGATTGTTGGCATTATGATTCAAGTGTTGTCCTTGATGGAAACTCACTCATAGGTTGGTACAGGTGATGGCAACTTAATCAGAGGACAAATCTTAGTACAGCAGGCCAAGAAAGTTCATACACGCAGGTTCATTAAGCCCAAGTCGCGTATACACGCCGGTTCACTATATACCAAGTCGCGTGTACGCAGGTTCACTATATACCAAGTAGGGTATACACGCAGTTTCATGAACGGAAAAGAGCGTACATGTCGGAAAGCTTACTTTTGGTCCGTGGTAGTTAGTCCTTGGAATTTGTGCCTATGGTTTTGGACCATGGAGTCTCGACAAACGTGTTGATCCCTAGTATTTAGTTGATGGTATTGGGTTACTATGGTTTTGGACCGTGGTATTGTGAAGGGCCTAAAGCTATATAAGGAGAAAGATCATTAGGCCAGTGCAAGTAGTGAGTATGTGTGAGTGATGAAGATCTGAGGAAGTGTGAGATCCAAATGCTGGTTATGGGTTGGTGATCTAAACCAAGGTTCACTCATGTGGAGGATGATGGAACGAGATCTCAAGGCTTGGAATAATTATCTTCATATGGTTTGACTATGGACAGACTAGATCTACTGACGCATGTTTATTATTATTATCATCTAGGTATGTTTTGATGTCTGATATAGTTGCGGAGTTTTAAGCTTGAATTTGCAGATCTGTACGCAGGTTGGTTTTGGTAAAAGAGTGTATACACGCATTTTGGGTTCATCCAAGTAGCGTATGCATAATAAGATTTGATATTTCAGGTTGCTGTTGATTCTGGTGGTTGTTGCAGAGTTCTGGGCTCTGGTTTGTGTTCTGTGTTCTTGATGACAGGGTTTCAGTGATTCAGTATTGGGTGATTCAGAGATTGATGATGCAGGTTGTTTTATGGATCCAGTATGAAAATGTATGAAACGTGGTCCCGGGAAGATCGTAGGCCGGCACCTACGTACTGGTAAACATATCAGCCAGTACAAGAGCCAGGGGGTTGTAGCTCCCTTCCAGGAGCAGCTGGAAAACGAGTGAAGGTTGTAGCCTTCTGTAGGGTTGGCACCTACGTACTAGTAAATGGATCGGCTAGTACAAGAGCTATGAGGGTTGTAGCCCTCTGCAGGTTGTAGCCTGCGTGCTAGTAAAGGACTGCACCAGTACATTGTAAAAGAAGTTTCTTATTAAAGGAAGATAGAAACAAATTGCAGCAGGTGGTTTTCACCCACATTGGGTTTCCACCTTATATCATGGTGTTCATGTGTGTGCCTTATGTGTGATGATCTGTTCTGTTA
This sequence comes from Pinus tabuliformis, assembly GCA_031772625.1. Taxonomy (NCBI): domain Eukaryota; kingdom Viridiplantae; phylum Streptophyta; class Pinopsida; order Pinales; family Pinaceae; genus Pinus; species Pinus tabuliformis. The sequence continues at coordinate 344,323,741 of CM062819.1, read as the reverse complement.
TACTGCACCTGTTTACTGTTAATATGGTTAATAATGTTCTGATGCATTTACTAAAGATAAGCTAACTAAATCATAAGATTACTGCATGTACGCTAGTTGCCCTTAACGAAGTCGCGTATATACGCTGATATACTTAACTGAAGCTGCGTGTATGAATCTGAGTATGAAATTTAAAAAGTTTTATCTGATCTGATAATACTGATTCACCCCCCCCTCTCAGTATTATTTCCAACACCTACATACTGGATCTCACACTTTATCATATATTCAATACTTGTCTACATTGGCCTAATGATCTTCTCCTCCTTATATAGTCTTAGAACTTTCTCAATACCATGGACCAAAACTACTTAGGACCAATACCTTGGATCAAATACCTAGGGTCAATACCTCAGACCAAATGCCATGGAGCGATACCATGGATCAAAATACTTCGAACCAAAAACTTAATTTTCCAAGGTATACGTGCCTTTCCTTCTTTGAAGGTGTGTGCGTACGTTATATGCTTCTTTCGTTCTGTTAACTTGTGTGTATACGCAGCTTGGTCAAGGTGAACTTGCGTATACCTCTCTTTCTTCATTCTTTGTAGTCTGAACTGCAATACTTTATTGTTATCATGATGGACTATGATCTTTCATCTGAGTGAGCTTCCTTCTAAACTGATTCCTTGAAGTTGCCCTATGTTTCATCACATCTCTAAACACTACTATCATCCATTTTGTCACATCTGATTATTGTTATGCATTCATTCTGTCACATCTGATATCTCTTCTGTAGATTCATCTAGTTACCATATACAAGAGAGTTGTTTTTGCTACAAGTGGGTTGCCATCAAGTACAACACATGCATCATAATGCCAATAATCTCTCCCTTTGGACATGATGGCAACCATGTTGGTGTTTGATTATTTAAAACTGTAGAAACTGTTAGAGATAACAAGCAATACCAAAATACTCTCCCCCTTTGACATCAAGGGTAAAGTGCGGACTAGGATATTCTCCCCCTTTGGTATCAAGGGCAAAGGGAAGCGGAATATAAACATTGATCATGCTCCCCCTAATAACATGCTAAATTTTTTGATTAAACTCCCCCTTTGTACATGCTAAGATGCACTATATCATCCATGCTCCCCCTGATCACATGTAGAGTCTGCAAATATTTTCCAAAAGAATAACATGACTCTATCACTTGACTATGTGAGTTTGACCTTCCTATCACCAATGACTCATACATACATCCATCTCCCCACCAAGTGGGGATATACCAAATTTGACTCATCCTCCCAACTAAGTGGGGATATACCAATTGTTTATACATGATAAAAATTACATCATATGACCAAAAAGGACTCATAAAAATACTATAATAGACAGAGACAAATTATTACATCATGGGTCTTTATATGCCCTTTACATCGAATGATATATAACAGAGACCAAATGTATAAAGAATACCATGATAGTCATCGACAACTATCATACACCATATATGATCTACACCATAAACATCTATCCGCATCCAAACTAGCAACTTGTATATGTTCATTACGATATGACAATGTAAATATCATTAACCTATGACAAATTATGTTTGCCTATAGATATAAACTCATCCTCTTGATCTCATCAGGATCAACCTACTTCGTTTCCTTAGTAGAAAGAGCATATGTCATATCTCCAAGTAGTAACACAAAATCATTCACATCATATCATATGTGACAACACCATAGTCATCACATTATGATCTTTCACATCATCATCAAGAACTACATGATCTTTCCACAAGGACCTTCTATATATCAACCATGTCTCATCACTAAGGAACATCCCATATCTAATAAGCATCAACCATGATAATAAACATACGTGAGTAACAACCTATCATCATAAGATAATAACTCATCATCATTATGTGGTTAAGTAAGCCATGTCTTCGAAACTCCATGTCTTCAAATAGCTATGTCTGCAATAACACCATTCTCTTGTCCAACCAACAATATGCAGCTTAAGTAATCATCCATGTATCCATCAAAGAGATATCAATATGTATCTAGAAAACCATGACCTCATGGTCATTTGTCAAGATTTCTTGATATCATTGACAACAACAATCCTCGATCGTGTGAGAGCCAAGATCTATAGGAATCCTGTATCATAACTGCACCATATGAACTTTATGCATCTTTCAAGGCATGAAAACTACAAGATAGAAGAAATGAGTAGCTCATCATCAATTAATGAAGTTGTGTACTCAAGATTTCTACTTCTTCTTGTCCTTATGAAGATCACCATGTAAGTAGTATATATATACATCACAATCATCCATAAATCTGATCTGAATAACAACTATGTAGCCCCAATCAATATTAGTATCATCTGAGATTTCATCATGGGAAACTTATAACTGTCACATAGCAAGGTGTATCAATTTAAACACTTTAGCCACATAAGCATCATCTTCATCGAAAATACTTCTAAACATAATGCCAACAATGCTTTGTTAGAAGCATAGCATGTTCTCCCCATGAACCTGTTCCACCTGTTCATTGTCAGATCTGAAGAAGTATCAAGGCATCATCATCAATCAGATATACATCAAGTTATCAACAACTTGTTAGGATCAAAACACTTCTAAATAATATCCACAGACTGTAGTCCTCTATGACAGAAAAGATAACTGGTATTTTCTTAATCTTATCTCATCAGATTTTCTGAGACTGTCCCACAACATTTTTCTCAAATTACATATATGCGACTGTGCAACTGTGAACTCGCGTATATACACGACCTGTCTTCATGAAGCTTTTGTATGAGATTTAGAACATTGAAGTTTCATACTTTTGGCTTCTCCTGAGTCTATCATGTCTGTACACTGTGCCATGCCACATTTTTGTACTTCCTTCTTCTTCCATATCTTCGAGCGTGATGACGTTTTCTCCTTTTGGTATGGTTCATGATATTTTCTTCTACATTCCTTTCCTACATGTCCAAGCTTGTTACATGCATAACATCTTACATGGTTCATATTTCTTCTATAGCAGTCAATGGATTTGTGACCAAACATATTGCAAAAAATGCAATATCCCTTAAAATACCTGTAAGTTGATGATCTTTCTGTGTGATGGTCTTGAACCATTCTTCTTTCGCATCTTGCTGCAACATGTCCAAGATTACGACATATAAAATATTCAACATTATTCATTTGAGGAAATAACTGACTATCAGATCCATGGTTAGGAGACAAAGATTTTCTTTGAAGAATTTCTTTCCTTGGTTGTCGATGGGGTTGACCTCTCATCTCCATGTTGAGCATCTCAGATTTTGCATTAGAGTTCATAGTCTTACTTTGTGAACTAGATTCACCTTCAATAGATTCATGAAAACCAAGACCAATTTTGATGGCAGGAGACCTTTGACTACTAAGAATATCATCCAAGATCTTAGTACTATCTTGAAATCGTAAGAGCTTATCCTATTCTTCTAATTTACCTTTTAGTATATCTACCTCAACCTGATGTTGCTCTTCCTTTTCAAGATACTGGTTCTTCATGATTTCTTCAGCTTTTTTTCCTTCTTCCATCCGTTGCCTTAATTCAAGAACTTTGTTTTCATGTTTTTCAAGAGCTTGGAGTAGTTCTTCATTCTCCTTATTTGATTTTTCAAGATCTTATTTTAGTGAGAGGATATTAGTTTCAAGACTTTCATAGTAACTGGATCTATCTATTAGTTTCTTGATCGTTGCGCTCCTTTCATTTACTCCATTTCTTAATGATGTCATTTCATCCAATGGATTTTGACATTGATCTTCCTTTTCCTTGAATTGCTTCCTTACTTTGTTTCCTTCCTCTAGTTGAGCTTTTAGTTTGGTAGCTTCTTCTTTGAAGGCACAATCCCTTTTGTCCAATAGATCTTGTTGATCTCTAATTTTGTCCATAAGAGTTGCTTCCACATAATCCCCAATTGATTGTCCCATTGTCATAGTTCCTTTCATATTTCTTCTTCTTCTTAGGCGCTTTATTTTTTAGCTTCTTTCCCATTGTTCTACAGATCTCCTTCAAGCGATCAAGCTTCTACCAAAGGAACTGCTCTGATACCAATTGTTGGAAATACTGAGACAGGGGGGTGAATCGGTATTAGTCAAGTCAATAATTTTTTCCTTTTCATACTCAAATTTATATACGCTACTTCCATGTGGGCAACCTGCATGTACAAACATCTGTGTTTAAGGAAACAAGCGTATATCCAACAACCTAATGATTCAGTTAATTCATCATATGTTGATCTTTAATTTGTGCATCAGTACTTTATTAAACATTAAACAATAACCATATGCAGTTAATAACATAGTGAACCATCACACATAAGCAACACACATGAACATGAAGATTTAAGTTGGAAACCCAATGTGGGTGAAAACCACCTATTGTTGTCATCTCTATCTTCTTTTAGTAATAAGAAAATCTATTTACAACATTGTACTAGTGCAAACTCATATCAGTACGCAGGCTTCTACCTACAGAAGGTTGCTACATTCTCTCGTTCTCCATCTTCTACTAGAAGGGAGCTACAACCCCCTAGCTCTTGTACTAGCTGATATGTTTACTAGTATGGAGGCGCTGACCTACAGAAAGCTAAAACCTTCTCTCTTCCTCTAGGGACCACGTTTCATAAATTTTCATACTGGACCCATCAACAACATTGAAGCTCAAAATCAGTCACCACTCTAATACAACCATCAAATATATCTGCATCAACCAATCACTAAAACATAATGAATACTTTCCAAACTCAATCAGTCACTGAACACAACTGAATCAACCATTCATTCATACTTTAATTAACTTCTACAAATTAACCGGAACAGAGAGATCATTGTAACTAGTATACAGATCTATACCCAGAACACTGCGTCATCATTCATAACCAACTGTAATGTCTAAACCATGCATTGGAGTGTATACGCAACTTGGAAGAGCCGAACCAGCATGTATACACAACTTCATCAAAGCGAACCAATGTATAGATTAGTAAATACTTACTTATAACTTTGCTACACTTCCCGACTTCAAACATACTCAAATCATCACATATTAAGGATAATACATGTGCTAGCAACCAGATCTAGCCCATCAAATCTCATAACAATAAGTCATTATGATCCTGACCCGTTATTAGATCTCATCATCACTGAAGCAAATCACAATCCATCAATCTGAACACTATTACCAGAACGCAGTCACCAGAACATAAAGGAAAACCCAAAACACTGTATCAACAACAAGAATCAATTGTAACTTCAAACATCATAGTTTACAAGGTATATGCTACTTCGATGTGTCGAACCTGCATGTATACGCGCTTTTACCAAAGTCAACTAGCGTATACATCTTGTTGTGGGGAAAAGTATCCGACTCAGATGACCCTATCCCTACTCTAAAGGTGACAGTCTTTAGCAACAATTGAAAGTAAAGCTTTGATATTTTCCTTTACAAAAGTACAGAAAGAAGGAAGAAAAGATTAACCAACCTGGTGTCTTTCGCTTAGTCGATCCTTATCCTTTCTCTTTGTCTCTTGTTCCCAGCTCCTTGCTCTCTTTGCCAGACCAGCTACACACAGATCCTGCACAAAACAAGAGAGGAAACTACAAGATACATGTACTCATAACTGATGCATGGATTAGAGTGAATCAAATATACAAGTAAATACAATACATCAATGCAATACAAGTATATAGGAGAACATGCAAAACTTTATTGATAGAAGTAACAGGGTTCTGAGAAGGTTACAACCATTGATGGCTCCAATCCAGCAGCACCTCCCCAGCAGCAAGAACTCTCCTCTTCACCTCTAGTAAAACAATCACCCAATAGCTCTAACTGTAAACCAACAGCACCTCCTTGCTTTACACAAAATTCCAGCCTCCCTAGACCTCATAGAAGAGCTCTATATATAGGAGAGAAGAAGAGAGGATGAGTCAGCTTGAGATTGACATGAAGCTGCCTTGTGTCCTCTCCCTCTTCAGTTAATCTTCAGTTCTTGAGTCCACTTGGAGATCCTTGCTTACACATGGTGATCAAGTACCTCTTACTCATCACAGGGCGAATCTCATGAACCAAGTGTCAGTTTGGAAGCTTCCTGGGCAGTTGAAACCTTGCAGAATGACTGTGCCACTTGGCCAATCTCGCCCAGCGCAGGTAGCCTTCAGTAGATTTGACTTCCAGCGCAGGTACAAGGAGGAGCAGTTGCATTCCAGCGCAGATGCTCAGTGGAGCAGCTGACATGATCCAAAAATAGCCTGTTTTGAAGTGTTTTCAGGTGGAGAACTGATTGGAAGTGTTGTGGTTTGATGACCTTGCTCTTTTAGGGGTAAGAACAACATGATTAGGGACTGAGGATCCCTGTAATTATTGACATTTCATGCTCCATGTCGCGAGGCACAAAAATGTATATAACAGTTGCCCCCTAAAGTATGAGGCCGTTTATCGGGTGAAATGCTTTATCTAGAGGGTCCGAAGTTCATTCCAGTGCTGAGGAGGCGCCCTGTAATACAATACAATACAATACATTATTTTTCATTCTATTTTCATGATCTAGCTTTGGCGGGCATTCCCATGCTCAGCTTTTATAAATACATTTTGGTACATATGACAGACGATCGTCTGAAGGTAAACTGATAATTTTCTGCTGAAATTATCATCCTTTGAATAGGATGATCATCTGCTGCAATGATGTACATGGCAAATGCTTTTATATTTCCTGAATATATATCGCAGCCCGGATGGATGAAACTAGATCCGGGGTCTTCAAACTCGTTCGATCTTCACTCTAAGTACAAGTCGATCCATGTGATAATTTCGCTGAAGTCGAACATGGAAAGACATCGCTTGATTACCGGTCAATAATGAAAACCGTTAACAAGCGCGAGAGGAATCACCAATAATGACGATGATCCTCAAGGTACTGCAGTACAATTCACGTGGCGTGAATAAAGGACTTGGCGTCGAACGCCACGCAAAATCTTCTGGTCGAAGGTCATTGATGTATACCTGTCGCCGGAAGTGAGAAACTTGCCATTGAGGCATGCAAGCTTCAAAGTACTGATGGGGGTGTTCCTAGATCAACTTCTTGGATAATGAGCTGAAGTCGACAAGAAACGATCCGTCAAAGGAGGGCCTTAATGAATCCCACATCAATGACATGGAACGGAGCTAATGATTTTAGTGGAGGTGAAAACAAACTGTGACATATGATTCAGGGTGGCAATCATGAATGGATGAAGGATAATGTATGGCAGTGGATGGGACACGGTTGACACTTTCAGAATGACCCCTCTTGAACATATAACGACACTGATGCGATGGATCGGTAGCATTACCCCAAATGTGGATGGTTTGGCGAGGACCATGGTGATGAGACCGGTGAATGAAACAACCCAACCCGATGTGGTACGGAGGAAAAGTGTCATGTTCAAGAGTGACTTGCTACCATTAAACTTTGATGTTCTCCCAATTTTTCCCCAGTCATTTTTTACCAGTACCTCTTTATTTTTGTCAAGCTTGAGGAGGATAACATATGCTTGTTCTATAACCTGCCCTTCGGGCAAGCCCATCGCTATGATTTAACGAGCCTAGCGATAGGGAAACTCGTTCTCGTCTAAAGACAAGTTTGTCGCTATTTAATCATTTTAACGAGTTTAACGACAAGGAAAACTCGGTCCTTTTCATTTTTAGAGAGTCTGAAAAGGTACAGAAAGTCAACTCCATGATTCCTTTTTCGTCATCTAATCCCTTAAGTCCGAAAAAGTATAAAACAATACAGAAGGGATGGCTATTCAGTACTTTTACGAGCCGAACAAGACAAGCGCTCGATCTTTTTGTGTAATAATTCCTCAGGTCCAAAAAGATTAAAATCTAGAGGAGGGATAGCGTTTCGGTCGTTTAACGAGCTGGAAGGCCAAAACTCGGCAAACTTTTCATATTTTACGAGTCAGTGAAAAGAGCTCAAAGAAGACTCGTTTTTTGAGGAACGAGTGATAAACAAGGATAGCAGCAGATTCCAGGTACAAATTGGAATTTTCCAATCACGGTAATGTTGCAAGGATGGCTAGGTGAAATCACTCTTCGCAGATGTTCCTCAAAATGGGTAAACACACATATGGGGGTGAACGATCGGCCAAATGATAGTGGAGGTGATGGATGAAAACACGACCAAGGTTTTTAAGGCTGATAACTCTACGATCGTAATGGTTGTCTACCGGGATAAGTTCATTTTTTAATGAGCTTGGACTCTGCTTGGAAACTTTGCTCATACTTTTCTATTTTTTAACGAGCATAAATTCTGTGGAAAAACTGCTCGATTCATGGTCAAATTTAATTTTTTACTTTTACTAGCTTTTCTCTTTTCAAATGTAGTACTTCATCTTCAATTGCTGCAACAAATTTTGTTAGAAATGGATAATATTTGCATGAAAACGAGATTATAACCCTAATATTTAACTTTAAACTGTGTAAAAAGTCATAAAAGGGGTTTTTACCTCTCATTTACCATTTCATTTGCATTTTGCTTGTTGGAGCTCTGGAGGTGCCTCTTCTTCCTTGATTTTCACCAGCTGATTCCGGGAGATTCTGTGGACGATTTTCGGCGCCGTTTGGACCAGGTAGGAGCTAAACCTTAGCCCTTCACTTTCATGGTTTCCTTTTTTAGTTTCATGCATGTTTTTCAGGGTTTCTGAGCCCCAGGGGTTTCATCAAGGCGCCCTGGCATCAGCGCAGGTTCCCCTTTCGAAACTTGCGCTGTATTTCAGGCAGCTTTATGGCAGACTGACTCTCAGCGCAAGGGGAAGACTCTCTGCCTGCGCTGGGCCTAGAAACGCTGATCCTGCATGAGTTTTTTGATGATTTTTCGCCAGATTTTCATCAAAATCAGGAACTTACTCCTTCTCTTGTTTGATTGTAGGGAACTTTGGACAAAATGTCCCTTACATGGCGAGAACGAGAACATGAAGCAGAAGACATGGTTGCGCTCCATGACCCGGTCACGGTGAACGCGCTTCGGAACTGTGGCCTACTGAAGTTCTTCCGTATCTCTAGCATGAGAGCACAGATTTCTTTACTGCAGTATATGCTTGATGCTTGGGATCCTGTTAACCAAATATTCCAGATTAGGGGGAAGACCATCCCCTTGACCATAGAGGACATGTACTTCTTGACTGGGTTGTCAAGGCGGGGTGCCCCCATTTCTTTGTCAGGTACGGTCCGAGGGACTAATTCCACCAGAGATTACATTCGTCAGTATTGCCGGGAAGGTTCACAGCCGAGCAAAGACGGCAAGATCAATATCCGTGACATCACTGACAGGTCTCTCAGGTCCATTCTGTTTACTATTGGTAGGATGGCCGGTAGCGCAGCTTTACATGTTTCCAACAGATCTTATATGCAGCATGCTTTGGAGTGTCTCCAACCGAAAGTGTTTAACTGGTGTGATGCAGTACTTGTTCAGATGAAAAGTCAATTGACCAAGGTAACGGGGGGCTGAAGAACTTTGGATTTGGTTCTATTCTGACTGCCTTTGTCTTGGAGAAAATCCCATTGATGCAACCTCAGTACATCATGCTTGATTTGCCTTCTCCGACCGAGCCACGCATGCAGAGGTGGGTTGACCATATGTCCCGGCATGCTGGTCAACCTCATATTACTTTCACTGAGTCCTTCTTTAGGTGGTTCGAGCGTCAGGAGATGGCATTTTCTGAGTATCCATATGTGGGTATGGACTACCGAGGTGATCCGGACTTGGTGCTTCCGGATGGCGAGCAATGGGGCGCTATTGGTAAAATCTCTGACCATATCACTGTTTATTGTTTTTATTCATGATGTTACTGTTCAAAACTGATCAAACTCTTGGGTGCATGCAGATGTTGGTCTTGTTCGTCCAGTAGTTTGTCCACGATCGCCAGTTGCTGCCCCAGCAGCAGAGCCTGCTAGGAGAGTTGTTATTCGCGACCTTGGTGATACTGAGATACTTGCAGCTGTGCAGGAGCAGGTTGAGAGCCTTACTCGTGGTCTTCCGGATGTACAGATTGACGAGTTACCTTTACAGTTGCAGCGGCACACTATTGGCGTGCCTAGACGATGGACTCGTCTCTTGCGCATGATTGCACAGACCGTGACGTACTTTCATGAGCACCACTAGGCTAGGGTGCCCCCTAGCATCTTTTGAGTTCTAGGTCATATGACCAATTTTGTTTTGATTACAGCACATTATGTACAAACTATAAACAACTTTATATATTTTGATTTTCGGAGTTTATTTCAGTTTATTTGTGATCCACTTGCATAGCACCGATGCATCTCTTTTTATATATGTTGTAAATGTCTATCTAATACATAGTTTTCTAATGAATCTGTTAATGTGTTCAAGTTTCTGGAAATATGTTGGTATTGAATTAAATCAAACTCTCTTTCCAAAATCTTAACCCTTAGAAACATACGATAAATAGCTGGATTGCGGACTGAATATATACCAGTGAGTTGTAGTATCACAAGTTGTGAGTCTAGCCTAACAATTAGTCGGCGTATACCATGAGCGATGGTATCAGAGAGGAGTTCAATCAACGCGCTATACTCAGCGATATTGTTCATTGACCGCCCAATACACACACCTCTGAAACTTACTAACTCGCCGCTTGGATCAAAAATGGCCCAGGCTGCGGAGGACAAATTCCGCGTACTACGACTCGCTCCGTCAGCATATCCCACATATGTCTCAGAATAATTCGACATCTGCAACAAATGAGAAGGGCGGATTACTTAACCGAAACAAACATTTTAGCGAAAACAAAATACAACAAAAGCACTCAGGTTACTATTTAGGCATAGTAACGCTTGAGGTACAACCCGTTACGGGGTTGCGCCAGTGGTATTCCATCATAATCCATTAACTCGTAGGCTCCTTTTGCTAACACCCTTTTAACAATATAGGGACCCATCCATAAGGACTGAAATTTTCCTGCTCCTAATTTGTCGGATTCTTGGTCGTAAAGCAAAACCAAGTCACCCTCAGAGAAGATGCGAGGTTTGACATTCTTGTCGAACTGTGCTTTGACTCGTTTCTTATGGGCTTCGTTCGCCAAAGCGGCGTCACGACGGTTTTCATCCAATTGGATTAACTCCAAGAAACGAGCCTCTTCTTCTGAGGTTCCGGGGAGGAGGTCAATTGCGAGTTTAAGAGACGAAATTTCGCACTGGATCGGTAATACTGCCTCTAGGCCATACACCAATTGGAATGGTGTGAACCCAGTGGCGTTTTTTACCGAGGTTCGGTAAGCCCATAATGCTGAGTACAGGATTAGATGCCATCTTCTCTTGTGAACCCCGATCATCCTTTGTAACATACGCTTCAGGACCTTGTTGATTGCCTCAACTTGTCCGTTGGCTTGTGGATAATATGGGGTAGAGCTGTCGTGAGATAGCCCTAGTTTGGCAGCTAATTCAACCATCATGTGATTGCGAAAATGCGATCCATGATCTGTCACTATAGCTTGCGGAACGCCGAACCTGGCGACTACATGATTGAAAAAGAAAAGGGCAGCTGTTTCACCAGTGTTATCCAATGTAGGCATCGCCTCAGCCCATTTGGTAAAATAGTCAACAGCGACTATAATATACCCATGCCCCCCGGTCGAGGTGGGGTTACATTGCATGAAATCGATGCCCCACTTGGCAAAAGGCCCAACAGCAACTATAGGCTGCAAGGGTGCGGGTGGTCTCCTGGTTTTGCTATCAAAGATCTGACATGCATGGCAACTTCTGACAGCTATTATGCAATCTTTAAACATAGTTGGCCAGAAGTATCCTGCTCGTAAGATTCTTTGTGCTGTTGCATATCCAGATTGATGCCCCCTGCACGCGTCTGAATGACAATCATTCAGGGATTTTTCGGCCTCCTCATGGGTAAGGCACCTCCTCAGAACCGTATCGACACCACGACGGTAAAGTGTATCACCGACGATCATGTAGTCTTTAGATTGGTATCGTATACGCTTCCGTTCCGAGTGTGAGGTATTAGGCCTAAGTTTTTGGGTTTGGAGATAAACAATGATGTCTCCATACCACTCATCGCTTACTGATATCAGAAACAAATGTTCATCCACGATTGACTCTTCTGATGTTTCATCGTTGGACGACGATGGGAGATCACATAATAATTCCGCGAAAACTAGAGCTTTCTTCGATTTGGATTTTACAAAATCCAAATCAAACTCTTGAAGGATGGCTATCCATTTTGAATATTTGCCCCCAAGCAACTGTCGCGACAGTATATACGTCATGGGGTTGCAATCTGACAGAATGGTAGTTTTCCTAAAGAGGACATAATGTCGAAACCTTTGAATCGCTTGAACAGCAGCAAGCGCTAGTTTTTCAACATAGGAATATTTACTTTCTGTGTCATTTAAGTTTTTACTTAAATAATAAATAGGATGTTCAATTCCATCGACTTCTTGCACTAAAACCATCGCAATGGTCGTATCTGCTGCAGCTAGATACAGGTTAAAATCTCTTTGATAGTCCGGGGCGTACATTAATGATGCTCTTACTAGAGAATCTTTCAGAGCGTCAAAGGAAGCTTGCGCAACCTGGTCCCAGACAAAAGGCACATCCTTTTTCAAAAGACGAGTATAACCTTTGGCAAGTTCTGCGTAATTTGGAATGAACCTCCTCAGAAAGTTTGCTTTCCCTTGGAGTTTCTGAATCTGAAGCAAATTTGAAGGTGGAGGCAAATTAATGATTGCCTGAACCTTACAGGGGTCGAGACGAATCCCATCCTTAGAAACAACAAAGCCAAGTAAACGACCAGAACCGACGCAAAACACACACTTGTGCGGATTGAGTCTTATCTTGTAGTGTCGGCAACGTAGAAATATTGCTCTCAAATGCCGCAGATGATCAGTCCGCTTCCGCGAATGAGCCGGAAGATCGTCGAGGTAAGGTTGAACGATGTTCTTGATGTCATGGAAGGCATAATTCATTGCCCTTTGAAACGTCGCCCCTGCGTTCTTTAAACCAAAGGGTAATTTTCGATAAGCGAATGTGCCCCACGGACAAATAAATGCAGTCTTAGACTGGTCCTGTGGGTGGATATTTATTTGATTATACCCGGAAAATCCATCCATAAAGGAAAATATTTCACATCCGGCGCATTCATTAATTATCTGGTCGATGAAGGGTGTAGGGTAGTTGTCCTTTGGACAAGCTTGGTTTACATCCCTATAGTCGACGCACACTCTTATCGTCCCTTGTTTTTTCATAACAGGGACAATATTCGATACCCAATCGGTTAGAGGAACCGGGTAGATGAATCTAGCATGGAGAAGTTTTTCAACTTCTGCCTTAATGGCAGCGGCTTTTTTGGGATGAACCTGGCGAAGCCGTTGTCTTACTGGTTTGACATCAGGATACATTTTAATCTCATGTTCAACTATGCTCGAGTCAATGCCTGGCATTTCATCATATGACCATGCAAATACATCTCTAAATTCGCGAAAGAGAGCGCTATATATTTCCAGTTCAGAAGGGGAACAACTTTTGCCGACATGAATATTCTCTACAACATCAGATTTTGTCGAGATGTTTACGGCTACGGTCTCTTCAATATTGGATAGGTTTCTCTCTGAATCCACCGTATTTACAGTATTTGTTAGGAATTCAAACACTGAAGGGTGATATAGGTCGTGATGAGTTTCTTCTTCACATTCTGGAAGAAGGGAACGATGGTGGTGATCATTCCATGGTGCCCCCTCAATCATTAATGATTGTAAGATCCCTTCGTCAGTCCCATGAACTTTTGACCATGGGTCTAATGGGGTACCATATTCTTCGGACCTATCTACCCAAATTCTTGACGAGCGTTGATTAGGGCTCGCCTTCCATGCCTCAAACATTGATTGCTACAATATTTCAATAGGGCTAGGTGGCAAAACCACTTGATAATCCATGACGACTTTGTCTTCTGCGACCTTTGACGAAGATACAATGTTGCATGTTGCTACAAACGGGATATTCCCTTCATGGAAAGGAGGTGGCAACGTGAAAGTTCCCATCATTGTGGGATCTTTTAGCAAGCCTACTCCGATATCTTGTATTGAGTGGTCGCTCCCATGGATCAGGGGAATGCTTCCAGTAACTTGTGAACCATTAGGGAGGAAATTCTGTTGGTCGACGATCGTAATCCCTCCTTCAAACGGGAATGCGATCTTCCTAAAATATGTCGACACTACAGCTGCCATGGCATATATCCATGGTCTTCCCAGTAGGATGTTATAGTCAAGATTGCCATCAATGACCTCAACATCAATTTCCACTGTTTTTCCTCCTAGTTCCAACTTAAAGTTATTTAAGATTCCGTACGGAGTGTACGACCCACCGTCAAATGCTTTCAATGTCATCGAAGATCGCGACAAGGTTGGAGATCCAAGAGTTTTCCAGCAACTCATCGACATGATACATGTCGACGCTCCCTCATCAATAATCATTCTATGAACAGTTTTGTTGAGTGCTTTCACTTGAATAAGGAAAGCTAATTGCGCTGGTAACTGAGGATCATATCCTTTGTGATCAAAGGATACAAGATTGGAATCTTTAGGATCCACTCCACCAATTGCTGATAACAATGCCTGCCTTTAGGATGGACAATTTTGTAGTACCTCAAGAGTCGACATAGCAGATGGCGATTGGGCCAAATCCTCCACTATATTATAGTGTTGCGCCGCTCTGGCGCGAGGGTTAAATGTCGACTTGTGTACTACTCCCTTAGGTGGCTTTATTGTTAATTCATGCGTGAGGGGGGGTACAACTTCTGCCGAAGTTGTTGTTGAACTAGTAGGTTGATCTTTCCCTTTGTCGTTCGACACCGGCGGATTCCCATAATCTTTATTCCTTGTCGAGATCAAAGCATCATTTTGCTTAGAAACCGACAACATAAGCACTTGAGATGGGGAAGCATTTCCACTATCAACCATATTCTGACCTGGGGCAGGAAATGGATCAGTTAACACAGCTGAAGTTTGGGAACTTTTAAAGAACCTCTTTAACTCAGCTTTGAACGGACAGTTCTTTGTCAAATGATTTTCATCGCATATTTGACATGGATAAAATTGTTTCCCTTGCCCAGGAGGGTTTGAAGAAGTTTTTTGAGGGGATGACCCACCTTGTTTCTTCTTCTTCCCTTTGTTTTGTTTCTTCTTGCTTCCTGGTTGATTGGAGTTTTTGTCTTTATCCGTAGATACAGCGTTTACCTCCGAAGCAAGAATCTCTTGATTTGCTTTTTGATTCGAAGTCTTACGGGCTTTCTTATTCGAATCCCTTGTCGACTTAGCGTTTGCAGTTCCAATCACGCCATCACTGGCATGAGAGTCACTATTCGATCCGGGAGGAGGAGGGATTGAAAATTCTGGTCTGGGGGCGTCAAGTATCTTATCATAGAGCGTGCCCAACTGAGTATATACTAAGTCTAAATATTGAGCACGAGCAATAACTTGCTCCTCTGTTACAACGCCTCCCTTGGCCACATCTTCTGTTATAGCAGGCAGAAGCGACTTTATAAACCACTCAGCTAATAGCTGATCTGGAACATAGGTTTTTACCATTCTGCGCCGACGACGCCACTCATGTATATGATCTGATATATGTGTGGCCATTGTCTGCTTAAAATTGGTCAAGATCTCTGTTCCAGTTTCGTACCTTATAGGTAACTGAAAGTGTGTTAAGAAAGTCGTGGCTAGAGAACTAAAATTGTCGAACGAGGCTCTAGGTAATTCAATATACCATTTAGCCGCCGGACCAGTCAATGTCCTCTGGAAAAGGCGAAGCCTTATCGAATCATCATTCAAGGTATTCGACGAACACCACAGATGGAATGTCATCACATGATTCGACGGGTCTTCGCCCGGATTTCCATTGAATTTAGGAATGTCCGAAGGAAGTTTGTGAGGGATCGCTGGCCACCAATGGGCATAGGCGATTGGATCGTTCGTCAGTCGATGTAAGTCTGGTAATTCTAAGGTCGGCATGAATGGCAACTGCTGATTCAGGTTTGGCGAGGCGTACCCAGGATACGATGGAATCGCCTGAGCAGTAGGCCTTTGCACACCAGCATAATGCAACTGATGTTGATATGACTGATATGGTTGGTGGGCTTGGCCATTGTAAAGTGGTTGATTTAACCCATTTTGAATATAGGGTTGCCCACTATTCGCAAAGATCTGTTGCTCAGATCCCTGGTACACCTGTTGAAACTGAGGTTGTTGGTATTGCACCATCCATGGTTGTGAAGCCATGTTTTGCTGTGCGACACTAACCGACGGACCAAGATGCGGGGTTATGGTTCCCGTTTGTATCTGTGTCGTCCCGGCAGTCGGCGATTGTGGTTGTGTTGCAGGGTCAATAGGCTGTTGCATTACAACTTGGGGTTGACATACAACAGGCATCAATTGAACTTGTGACACGGTTACAATTGCTGGCGTCGTCGGGATACTAGACATAGGTACACCTTGTTGCATGGAATATACAACTCTTGGTTGTTGGGGTAACATAGGTACCCAACCACTCGTCGTTACTTCAGTCAAACCTGAATGTGGTTGAAAACTGCCGTATGGGTATCCCCCCGGAAGAGGAAGTGAAAGGGCATATTGCCCCCCATACGGTAACAATCCGGAGCTCAAGGGTGTAGATTGCCTTTGAGGACTGGATGGTCTAAACTGATTCCCAAAGGGATCAATTTGTCTAGTTTCAACATAAGAATTACCGGGTATTATACCGGAAGAACAAACTGGAACAGACCAAGTTGTCATAATAGTCCCTGGGTGGACTCCTTCTAGTTGATGAGAACTAGTTGGGACAGCTGGTATGCCGGCAAACATCGTTGGGTTGGCAGCAGGAGCTTCTGCTGTCGCTGTGTCATTTGGCACAGTTCTAGATGTCGACGGTTGTTCAGACATTTTAAGTCTATCCAATAAACTGCCTATCGATTCTACAGGAACTTCCTGTGGCGATGGACAAACTTCTGATGCAGAAGGAAAAAGAGTGGTGCCTACTCCAAAATGAGTTGGAGTATTTGCTTGCTGGTCCTCTACGATTTCCTCTATTGCAATCAGAAAATGAGGAAGAGGAAGACCGTCAGGTCCGTAAAAGATTTCTGGTGCCGAAGAAGGGGTTGCTTCGACAGCGACAGTTGTTTGAACAACAAGACTCTGTGGACCGGTTTCAGATGGAACTGGTTCAATTATGCAAGTACTTGTCTTCAGACTAGGATCAGTACAACTGTCCTTCTGTTGCTGTTGAACTTCTTCACTAGAGGCAGGGATTCCAGAAATATTGGGAGTGACCAGAATCTCAGATGTTGTTGGAACTTCCGTTCTAACTTTAAAAGGAGATTTTGACCTGGTCCAGCGAGTTCGCTTCGTACGTACTACTCTCGGTTCCGGAGACAAAGGCGGTTGACTCGCAAGTCTCCCTGAACGACGGAGTTTTAATTGACTTTCCTCCACGGTTGCGGATTACTTGATCAACTAAAATACAAAAAGGGGAATTATGTTTCCGTATTGAATGAATTTTATTAGACGCTTTTAGACACAACTTTGCTTTTTCATGTTTTAAGAGTCGAGAAAAAGCTAAAGATGACTCTAGTCGCCTTCGATGTATTAACGAGCCCGAAGTGACAAATGCTCGGTTGGACCTTTTCAGTTATAGAGTTTGAAAAGGGCCAAAAGAAACTGCTCTGGAGATCTAGGCAGAGGGTGTGCCAAACCTTTCGCGAAACCACAGAATACGTTTTACGGTACGGGTGGTCGATCTTCGTGAATTCTGTGTTCACTGCATCGCGATCAGTAGGGCGGTCGACACGGCTTCCTAAGGATAAAGGATAATTGCCTATAGGGGTCTCCCAATATACGCGACGGTACGCGGGAGCTCAAGTCCGTATTAGTGCTATCGTCCCTCAGGAGGAATCACCCACCTTCGTAGAGATCGACAGTCACTACGTTTAACGACGCCGTAACACGTCTCTACCTAGACCTCTATTGTGAGCGTTATGTTACAATGCGTTTTTAGATTCATTCAATATATTTTAAGTTGATCTTGTTTATCAGTTTGTCTTTCAGGATCACCACGAGATGTATTGGTACAAATTCCTAAATGCAGCTAAAATGATAAGCAAGCTTTACAATCTTTTTAGCTTTGAAAATCCTAACTACTGAGGGGAGAGAAAAGACACTATCTTTCCACACAGAGCACAAAGCACAAACTAATGCACTTTCTCCTAGGTCAATCACGCAAACTTATCAAAATGCAAATGCAAGATGCATGTATTTCTTTTCTTTTCCCTTAATGTTGATGTAGACAAAAGAAAACTGTTGTATAATTTTCGAATTCAATTTGAAGCGTAAACAAACAAGTTTTGTCTAAAATGAAAAGACGCCTTACAGGTACTAGTTTCAACACTAAAAATGTATGAATTCAAACCATAAAATGAAAAGCAAACAAACTCAAATAGCCATGAACAGTAATAAAACTAGCTCTTAAGATCACAAAGACACTTTTACAGTTCAGGATCTAAGAGGCCACAGCTATACTGGTTCGCTTTTCACAATGGGAAACTGTAACCGAAACAAGAAATACTGAAAGAACATTCACAGTTTCATCACACAACTGAGGCGGAATAATGTCAAGGAGAATGGTTTACAGCAAGTACAATGACCAGCAAGCAATCAGCAAAAAATCAGTGAAAACAGGGCTCAGACACAAAGGGAAACCTCAGCAAGACACTGGCTAACTGGACCAGCGCAGGCTCTGGTCTGTCAAATTGACTTCCAGCGCAGTTCCCGAAGGGAGTACCTGTGCTGTAATGCAGACTGCCTGTGGACAGCCTGCACTGAGACACGAGAGTTGCGTTTACAAGGAATTCCGAGTCATAAAAAGCTCAAAAATGCACTGTTTTTGCTGAAATAAAAAGCTATAGGTCAAGTACAGGCTAAGGGATGATCAAGAGGATGAAAAGCTATCACAAAGAGTAAAGAGTCTTTCGTAGATAAGCTCTTCAAATCTTGAATTTGCTCAGCAAATGAGCAAGAGTAGCAGTCCCTCTACTTCGCTTTTGATATAGTCAAAAGCTTTTCGATTTGGTACTCTTTTCTTCAAGAAATGAATAGCAAAATACTACAAACACCAACAAGATACTAGGCTCCCCAGTGGAGTCGCCAGTTTGTTGTGGGGAAAATTATCCGACTCGGATGACCCTATCCCTACTCTAAAGGTGACAGTCTTTAGCAACAACTGGAAGTAAAGCTTTGATATTTTCCTTTACGAAAGTACAGAAAGAAGGAAGAAAAGATTAACCAACCTGGTGTCTTTCGCTTAGTCGATCCTTATCCTTTCTCTTTGTCTCTTGTTCCCAGCTCCTTGCTCTCTTTGCCGGTCCAGCTACACACAGATCCTACACAAAACAAGAGAGGAAACTACAAGATACATGTACTCATAACTGATGCATGGATTAGAGTGAATCAAATATACAAGTAAATACAATACATCAATGCAATACAAGTATATAGGAGAACATGCAAAACTTTATTGATAGAAGTAACCGGGTTCTGAGAAGGTTACAACCATTGATGGCTCCAATCCAGCAGCACCTCCCCAGCAGCAAGAACTCTCCTCTTCACCTCTAGTAAAACAATCACCCAATAGCTCTAACTGTAAACCAACAGCACCTCCTTGCTTTACACAAAATTCCAGCCTCCCTAGACCTCATAGAAGAGCTCTATATATAGGAGAGAAGAAGAGAGGATGAGTCAGCTTGAGACTGACATGAAGCTGCCTTGTGTCCTCTCCCTCTTCAGTTAATCTTCAGTTCTTGAGTCCACTTGGAGATCCTTGCTTACACATGGTGATCAAGTACCTCTTACTCATCACAGGGCGAATCTCATGAACCAAGTGTCAGTTTGGAAGCTTCCTGGGCAGTTGACACCTTGCAGAATGACTGTGCCACTTGGCCAATCTCGCCCAGCGCAGGTAGCCTTCAGTAGATTTGACTTCCAGCGCAGGTACAAGGAGGAGCAGTTGCATTCCAGCGCAGATGCTCAGTGGAGCAGCTGACATGATCCAAAAATAGCCTGTTTTGAAGTGTTTTCAAGTGGAGAACTGATTGGAAGTGCTGTGGTTTGATGACCTTGCTCTTTTAGGGGTAAGAACAACATGATTAGGGACTGAGGATCCCTGTAATTATTGACATTTCATGCTCCATGTCGCGAGGCACAAAAATGTCTATAACACATCTGTAAATATTCATTCATAATTTTGCAGCTATTCCAGACTTCAATTATAACCAAATCATAATATTTATAGAACAACACATGCATTAGTATACAGATCTAGAATAAACATGATCAAACCATATAAAGATAAAAAATTCCATGCCTTAAGATCCTAATCCATCATTAGATCTTGTCCTACATCAACAGCTGAGGTTCCTCCTTGGCTCAGATCAAACAGAGCATCATAAACCCATAACCTGCATATTGGATCTCACACTTTATCAAATATTCAATACTTGTCTACATTGGCCTAATGATCTTCTCCTCCTTGTATAGTATTAGGCCTTTCTCAATACCATGGACCAAAACCACTTTGGACCAATACCTTATGTTGGGTAGTAGAGGTCCTGCATAGCAGTTTTGGGTCTGAGAGCCTCTTAAGATAAAAATATTGTAAAACTCTGAAATATGCGGAGCGCGAAATATAGACGGTCGAGTCAAAGAGTTGTCCACCCAAGAAATAATATAAAATAATAGGAAGTAAGTCGATCCGCGGACCATAGGAAGATGTAAATAGAGCGAGGCTCTATGGGTAGTAGGTAGCTTTTTGGTATGTAATTTTGGATCTGTTATCTAATGGGTTTTTGAAGAAAACTCTTGAAGCGTCAGTAAGTCCGAGTCGACGGTTCTGGGTAGTAGGTAGAGGCTCTACAGTTGTGTGCGCAGAGACCTAGAAGAGTCTGTAGTTGTGTGCATGAACCCTTGCAGCTAGGTGTGTAGGACAGATCTGGATGTATTAGTGAAGAAAGTGAATAAAGATAAGTTGATTCTAAAATTCTGTGTTTAATCTGAACTATCGCGGATCTGGTTAATGCATGGTTAGTATAATTGTTTGATCTCTACGCGTATGCTCATGTTATGAATATATGTGAATCTGTATCTATTCTAAGTGCGTGATCTACTTAATTCTGTTAAATATTTGCTTAAAGACCATAAAAAGTAGGTTGAATCTATAAATAACACATTAATAAGTATCAAGGAGAATTTTGGGACTGGATCTGCATGAAGCAGAGTGGTGTGAAGCCACAAAATGGTGCGCAAAACCCCCAGACCACATCAAGACATCCCAAGGGTGTAGAAACTTGGTTCTAGCACCCTCCCCTGCTACCTCAGGTGAGACCTCAGTCCATGCTCTATAGGCTATTGCAGAAAGGGCCGGTAGCTGCGGGATTTGTTGGCTTATATGGGCCTGACCTAGGTTACCAAAATCGAACATCCAGATATCGTGGCGCTGTTGAAAATGAAACAAGTAAATATCAAAGCATAAGAAGAGCCAAAGTATGCAACACTTGGGGACTACTGGGATGACGCCATGGTGGAAAAGGTCGTCGAGTTGCTTAGGGAATATCGAGATTTATTCCCAACAAAAATCACGGAGCTAAAAGGGATCCTAGGAGACCTGTGTGTGATGAAGATAATGTTGAAGTTGGACACGAAGCGAGTTAACTAGCGACCCTACCGATTGAATCCAAAATACAAAGAAAATGTTTGTGAAGAACTGGACAAGATGCTGGCAGCAGGAACCTTTGAACCAGTCAAGGAGTCTGACTGGGTAAGTCCTATGGTCGTGCAGGAGAAGAAGTAAAAGGGTGAGATTCACATCTACATGGATCTCTGGAAGGTCAATGATGCCTGTGTTAACAATCCATTTCAAACACCCTTTACAGATGAGGCACTGGAAAATGTGGTTGGGCAGGAAGCCTACTCCTTCATGGATAGGTTCTCAGGATACCACCAGATCAAGATCGTGCCAGAGGATAGGAATAAAAAAACGTTCACCACTAAATGGGGTTGTTTTTAGTATACGATGATGCCCTTTGGACTGAAGAACGCGCCGGTGATATTCTCATGCATTGTGGTAGCAGCATTCAAGGAATTTATACACAAGTTCTTAGAGGTCTATGTTGATGATTGGACCATATTCAGACTGGTTAAAAAACACATAGTGATCTTATGGTTAAAGCTGGATACTTGCCGATGACACCAAATTATGCTAAACCTAAAGAAGTGTACTTTCCTCATCCCCTTTGGGAACCTACTTGGCCATGTGGTTTGTAAGAAAGGACTGATGGTGGATCCGGCAAAGGTCACTGTCATACTCAATCTGCAAGCACCGTGAAGTGTCAAGCAAATATGCACCACACTGGGACACACGGGCTACTATCGGAAGTTCATCAAAAGCTACACCCAGATCACAGTTCCAAGGGAACAGTTGTTGAAGAAGGATGCTACTTATTGTTGGAATGAGGAATGCAACAAAAGTCTAGAAACACTTAAGGAAAAGATGGCATCCTCCCCTATATTGGTCTTTCCAAAATGGGACATCGAATTTCATGTCCATGTTGATGCCTTGTGTATCGCGTTAGGTGCGGTACTTACTCAAGAAGGAGTGGAGGGAATAGATCGCCCGATCATGTTCGCAAATCGCCCGTTGTCAAAAGCTAAGAAGAACTACTCCACTACTGAGCGAGAGGGATTGGCGATGGTATCCGCGCTTTCAAAATACTGCCACCATCTGCTCGGCGAACACTTCAAGATGTATACTAATCACTTTACACTTAAATACCTAGTGAATAAGCCTGTGCTAGGGGAGAAAATTTGTAGGTGGTTGCTATTGTTCCAGGAATATGACTTCGAGGTCGTTGTAAAGCCGGGATGTCTAAACGCAGGTCCAGATCACCTGTCTGAAATTGAGACCGGTGAAGAGCCCACAAATTTAGAGGAAGGACTCTCGAATGCACAACTATATGCAGTGCAAGTTGCGGATGGCCACTTTGAGGATATAATCCATTTCTTAACTACAGGAACCACGCTGTAGGGATATTTTGTTCAACAGAAGAAGGAATTGGTTACACGTGCAGTAGATTTTACTGTGATCATAGGGAATCTCTACAAAATGGGCAACGACAAAATCTTATGCATATATGTGCCTGAATTCAAGCACAGACAAATATTGGCCGAAGCACATGTCAAAGTGGCGGGAGGAAATTTTGCAAGTCACGCTACTGCACAGAAGATTTTTCATGCAGGACTATGGTGGCCAAACCTACATCATGATTTAAAAGCATATTGTCTGGCCTGTGATGCCTATCAACAGACTAGGAAACCATCACGGAGAGATGAAATGCTGCTCCAACCATATATGATGCTACAGCCACTCGAGAAGTGGGCAATTGACTTCGTAGGACCTATCACACCACGAGGGAAGACAAGCACACGCAATATCATCACCGCAATAGAATATTTGACTCGATGGGCAAAGTCACATCCAATTAAGGACTGCACAGTTGTGACAACTATGAATTTTTTGTTCGAGAAAATATTGAAAAGGTTTGGATGTCCTAAAATTCTCATGAGTGATTGAGGAACGCATTTTATGAATGAAACGATCAGTGCACTCATTGAGGAATTCCAAATATATCACCAGCAGAGTACGTTGTACCACCCGTAATCGAATGGGACTGTTGAAGCATTCAACAAAATCTTGTAGATTGCATTGACCGAAGTCTATAATGCAGAGCGAAACGACTAGGACTTACGCATCCCTGCTGTGCTCTGGGCATACCGAACCACATGCAAGAAGCTGATGGGACAGACACATTTTTGGTTTGTCTATGGCAAGGAGGTTGTTATTACTATGGAATACATTGTGCCTAGTCTACAGATAGTGGCAATAACATGTATGGTAGACTGTAGGGCTTTGGAGGAACGGCTCGCGCAGCTAGAGGAACTGGAGGAGGAACTGTTTTTGGCTGGATTCCATCAGCAAGTACGGAAACAGTGAGAGAAAGTGTGGCATGATCGCCATATTAAGTTGCGCACCTTCAAGGAAAATGATTTGGTATTACTATATGACTACAAGTTCAAGAAACTCCCTGGAAAACTCCACATGCATTGGTTGGGACCCTATGTCATCAAAGAAGGTACTGATGGGGGTGCGTTTCAGCTTGCCAAACTCAATGGAGACCCCTTCTTTAGGAGAGTGAATGGCAGTCGCCTGAAGCTCTACACGGGTGGGCCGACTACCTAACTAACCACCTAAGGGACAGTCTCACCGCTCCAACCAATTGTAGGAGAGTGCGAGATGATAAATAAGTCTGGAGGAAAGAGGCGCAATTTCCAAGATACACACAAAGTTGGCCAATCACAAAGGTCATGGTTGCATGGAAAGGAGTGCGCGGATGCCTTGCTAAGAGGAAAGGTGAACGTTACTATCACTATTCATGACAGGATGTCTGCATTATGGCAAAAGGGAGCGGGCGACGAGTAATTAAGAGAAGCTGTACAAGCCAAATATGGAGCAAGCTGCCACAGGTTTAACACTAGGATGCCAGAACAGGAAGGAGGTAGTGAATTTGAAATTCTAAATGCTTATAAATCATAGAGCAGCATCCACCAGGCGACCAACACTTTTGAAAAACACAAGATGGTCACCAATATGGAACTTTTCATTATCTCTACACAAGGAGTAAGCCTGAGGGTGGTGATCTAGCCTATGGAAAGGCAGGGCTCTCTGTGGAACATGGTGTTGACAGCTGCAGGCACCACACAGAATTCAACATCAATAGTAGGGGATGTACTAGAAAATGGGAAACACGAAGCAGAATTTGTCTGGATGTCATCACCTCGCCCGGGGGAAGGCCGACGAACTATGAAAGAAAAGAGAAAGGATGGAAAGGCGGAGACCACTAGTAGAAATGCAGTTAATATCTCGTCCCTGATATACCTTGAGGATTGGGATCACGTGGACAGCAGCAAGGGTCTTGCAAAATTGCAACACAAGCTGCAATAGACAGTGCAAAGAGCAGATACAAAGGTAGGAAGTGGCTATGGTGGAACAAGGAGGTCTTGTATGCGGCTCCCTTGCTCGAGCTAAAATCCTATGGGAGGGTGTTCTCTATTAACCGAGCAGAGCAGAATGAGCACTATTGGTCGCAAGAATTGGTAGAAACAACGAAGCAGGAGCTAGACAAAGCATTGTAGGAGACAATGAAGGAGCAGTAGGACCATGACTGTCACTCAAAGGGAGGTGAACCACGAAGCCAAGGTAGTGTGTCTTGCCGCATTGACAAGTGACTCAAGATGAGTCATGATGATTGTGTTGGGGGACTGTTGGGTAGCGGAGGTCTTGCGTAATAGTTTTGGGGCTAAGAGCCTCTAAGTAGGATAAAAATATTGTAAAACTCCGAAATATGTGGAGCACAAAATATGAAAGGTCGAGTCAAAGGGTTGTCCACCCAAGAAATAATATAGAATAATAGGAGGTAAATCCATCTATAGACCATAGGAAGATATAAATAGAGAGAGCTCTATGGGTAGAAGGTATCTTTTTGTTATGTAATCTTGGATCTGTTATGTAATGGGTTTTTGAAGAAAAGTCTTGAAGCCTTAGTAGGTCCGAGTCGAGGGTTCTAGGTAGTAGGTAGAGGCTCTATAGCTCTGTGCACAGAGGCGTAGAAGAGTCTGCAGCTATGTGCATGGAACCCTACAGCTGAGTGCGTAGGACAGATCTAGATGTATTAGTGAAGAAAGTGAATAAGGATAAGTTGATTCTGAAATTCTATGTTTAATCTAAATTGTCACGGATCTGGTTAATGCATGGTTAATATAATTGTTTGATCTCTATGCATATTCTCATGTTATGAATATATGTGAATCTATATCTATTCTAAGTGCGCGAAGTGGTTAATTATGTTAAATGTTTGCCTAAAGACCATAAAAAGTAGTTTGAATCTATAAATAGAACATTATTAAGTATCAAGGAGTATTTTGGGACTGGATCTGCGCGAAGCAGAGTGGTGCGAAGCCACATAACGGTGCATGAAATCCCCAAACCACATCAAGACATCCCAAGGGTGCGTATACCTGGTTCCAACACCCTCCCTTGCTACCTCAGGTGAGACCTTAGTCCACGCTCCATGGGCTGTTGCTGAAAGGGCCGGTAGCTGTGGGATTTGTTTGGCTAAATACTTCTTTTGAACCTGGGTCAGGCCCATATAAGCCAACACCTTGGATCAAATACCTAGGGTCAATACCTCAGACCAAATACCATGGACCAATACCATGGATCAAAATACCATGGACCAAAAACTTAGTTTTCCAAGGTATACGCGATTTTCCTTCTATGAAAGTGTGTGTACATTATAAACTTCTTTTGTTTTGTTAACCTACATGTATACACAGCTTGGTCAAGGTGAACCTACGTATACCTATCTTTCTTCATTCTTTGTAGTCTAAATTGCAATTCTTTGTTGTTGTCATGTTGTACTATGATCTTTCATCTGAGTAAGTTTCCTTCTAAACTGATTGCTTGAAGCTGCCTTGTATTTCATCACATCTGTAAACACTACTACCAAACATTCTGTCACATCTGATATCTCTTCTACAAGAGAGTTGTTTTGCTACAAGTGGGTTTCCATCAAGTACAACGCATGCATCATAATTCCAACATCCTTTAGTAAAACTAGGACATCCTCTAGTAGTACTACAGGAAAAAATAAATTTGTCTTATTGTGTGCATATCTCCCAAACAGTAGAATGGATTAACCTAAAAAAATTTGACCACGTTTCCATCATCCTTATGCACCTCCCCATAAAAAAATTGGCCAATGGATGCACAAATCTCGAGAAAAATAAAACATGGTTGAAGTTGATGGAGGTCAATTTCTTGGAATGGTGCACTGGAATTTTCTAAAATTGCTTGGGAATTTTACCATCATCCATATGCATCTCCCCATGAAACAAATTTTTAAATAGATGCACAAATATTGAGAAACTTAAAAAATGGTTGTAGGTGATGGATGTCGATTTCTCGAAAACTGTACATTGGAATTTTCCAAAATCACTTGAGCATGTTATCATCATCCACATGCGTCTCCACCTGAAAAAACTTGGCAAATGGATGCATGGTTTTCAAGATATGACAAAAATAAAATAAAAAAATTCTATATGTATTTCTATTTCCTATAGTAAAGAAAAGCATTCCTGTAGTATTTTAGGACAAGAAAGGCAAATGAGTGGTAAAATATTGAGAATGATGAGTGGATGGTGGAAATACATGAGGGTGATGGATTTTCATGGACTTGGTCCTTTTGAAGCATATGAGCAAAGGAGGATAAAGTCCAAGTTTGACTTCCTTTGGCTAGAATTTTGACCAATTTTTCTTTTCTTTATTGCCAACTTATTTTTGTTTCTTGCAGATGTTGGAGAGAATGTACATTCATCAGAGAAATACATGGAGTGACGATTTTTTTTTTTCTTTTTTTTTCTTCTAGGTCTACTAGTGGGCTCAATGAGGTTTTCAACTCATAGGTATTCCTAAGCACCCCAAAGGAGGTTTTCACCTAAGATATTTTATTTTTCTCTTTTTTCTTTCGTTGGGAACCCATTGACCGCGTCATGGAGGTTTCAATCAATGAACCAATCTCAGGCACCTCAAATGAGGTTTTCACTTGAGATTTTTTATTTTTTTCTCTTATTTTTCAATTTTTATTTCTTTTCCTATCCTACTCTACTTGAAAAAATAAATTCATTTTCAAGTGTAGGAATACAGCCAATGAAGCCAAGTGCACATCAAGATGACAAATAAACTGATGTGTAGGCTCGAAATGTATTCTTTGACATGTACCTAAATGTAAGAGACCAAATGCTTTGACTTTGATGATATCAAACACAGTTGAAGAAGAGAGTGTTACTGCAACTTAATGATTATTTGGAACCATATTTCAATATAGTTGTGATGCCCTAGCCCACTTTCTAATTTGGATCATCTTGGATGTCTTCTTCTTCCATGACCTTTTTGCTGATTATTCTCTTGAACACATGGAGGATTTTATGGTAACCATGAGGGAGCATTCTCAATCTCTAATTTTGATGTCTTCTATTCATCAAATGCAACCCATGATCCTTTGTTATTCTAAATTGAATCTTCTTCTTCTGGATGTATTCCTTCAATGATATCAAGAGAATCTCTTTTTTTTATTCTTCCTGAGTTATGGTGAATACCATTTAGCTTAAGAGGAGATGTTTGGAAGCGTTGTACCTCAACATTGTAAGTGGGATGACCTACTTCAATGTGTGGGTTTGGAAATTTTCATATAAGTAGTTGAGTGAGAGTGGATATTTGAGATGGATGTGGTTTGGTTTGCGGTTGTGGTGTTGGTGGATGGTAGGGATAACATGGAGTTGGCTATGGAGGATATTGAGGAAAATATTGAGGATATTGTGGA
Source organism: Pinus tabuliformis (assembly GCA_031772625.1). NCBI lineage: Eukaryota > Viridiplantae > Streptophyta > Pinopsida > Pinales > Pinaceae > Pinus > Pinus tabuliformis. Next base: position 344,295,154 of record CM062819.1, on the reverse strand, counting down.
TGGCTCCCATAAGTTCCTTGCCAACCTCTTTGTTAAGATTAGTTTTGGAGTTGAGATGGCCAATGTTTCCAAGGAAAGGGTGTGTTCCAATTACTTTGAGGTGGATATGCATAACCTTGAAATTGTGAATTAGGCTCTTGCGCCATGCTAGGTTGACTAGGCTCCCATGGTCATCTTAGAGCTACATAACGTAGTTTCTTTGGTGATTGACTTGCTCCATTGTCCTCTTGGTAAACTTCCTTGAAAATTGGTAATGATGGAAAATATTTAACATTATGTGATTCTGCAAGGACAACACAAATATCAACATCTTATTTTTACTCATCTTGCATTCCTAACATTTCTACTTGTTCGGTTATATTGTTAATAATTTTTTTTTTTAAGTCATCAACAAAAATTTCCAAGTTTAGCTTGACTTGCCGATCTTGATACTCATTGAATTACTCTTTCCCTTCCTCTTGATATGTTCTTGCATGTTTCACAAATTTCTTCAAATGATAATTGGTATGCATCACCTCTACTCATGAGATCAAGGAGATCAATCCACTCATACCTAATTGTTCTAAGTAAGAGGATTTTTAGTGTATCGGATACTAAATGATGTAGTTTTGTCCTCTTAACATCATAAATGAACCTCTCTATTAGATAGGGTGGGGACCTCTCTACGCACTCCGCGGCCACAACTCATGGAGACTTTACACTTTACATAACAAAAACTTTGGCTTTCTGCCTCAAAACATGGGATTTTGCCCAAAAATTGACTGTAGGGGACCCTATCCCAACACCTACCCACCCTCTCTATGAACCTCTCTATTAACCTTCCTTCTTTTTCTTCTAAGATTCAATTCAGTGTCAAAAGGTTGCTCTGATACCACTAATGGTGGCCTAGGTGTAGGTAATATTGACAAACGTTCAAACCCTGATACAACTTCCTCTAAATATAGCTGAATCTCCCCTTTAATACAAACTGGAGTATCATTCATCTATTCCTAGATTGACTGTTTTATGAATCTACCCCTTTTTAGCCACTATTACCAATCCTTTTTCCCTAAATTGCCCCAACCATTGTTATCAGGAAAAATTTACACAACTGAGCCCTTTTTCCACTATCGGAGCTGTAATTCCATGGGAATTACGAATTACACTATCGGCAAGCTTTCGAATGGTAATAACACAATTAGGCATAAAATACACTATAGACAGTTTCAAATCACCATAATGTGATTATCCATGTGTTGTTAGGAAAAGTATCCAATACGGAATGACCCTATCCCACTCTAAGGGTGATAGTACCTCAGCAACAATCAAAGCAAAGCTATTCGAGATTACTTCTTTATGAGATATAAGAGAGGGGAGAAAGAGATCCACTAACCGTTGTCTTCCGCTAATGATTGATCCAATCTTCTCTCTTTGCTGCTTGCTCCCAGCTCCTTGCTCTTTCACTGGCACAGCTACACCAAGATCCTGCAAAATAACAAGGGAGGGAAACTACAAGAAGCATACATTCATAATTGATTCAAGGATTAGAATAAATCAAATATACAAGTATCAATACACCATTGAGACGCATGCATATAGAAGAACTTCAAATGCTTTATTAATGGAAGAAGTAAAGTCCAGGAAGTGATACAACCATAAAAGGCCCAATCCAGCATCACCTCCCAGCAGAAAGAAATCTCCTCTTCACCTCCTTCAAGCAAATCACCCAATAGTTCTATACTCAAACCAACAGCACTTCCTTACATTCACAAGATTCCAGCCTCCTTAGACCTCATGAGAGAGCTCTATATATAGGAGTTTTGGAGAAAGGATGAGTCAGCTTGAGCTTGGCATGGAGCTGACTAGTGTCCTCTCCCACTTCAGTTATTCTTCAGTTCTTGAGTACACTTGGAGGTTCTTGCTTACACTTGGAGATCTAGACCCTCTTACTCATCACTAGGCGAATTCCCTGATCCAAGTGTCATTTTGGAAGCTTCTTGGGCATTGACACCTTGAGGAATGACTGTGCCACTTGGCCAAACTCGCCCAGCGCAGGTAGCCTTCATTATAGTTGACATTCAGCGCAGGTACAGAGTGGAGCAGTTGACATTCAACGCAGATGCTCAGTGGAGCAGTTGACATGATCCAGAATTTGCTTGTTTTTGAGTGTTTTCAGGTGGAGAACTGATATTTAGTGCTATGGTTTGCTGACCTTGTTCCTCTAGGGGTAGGAACAACATGTTTAGGGACTTTGGATCCCTTAGATTATTGACATTTCATGCTTCATGCTATTAGGCACAAAAATGTCTATAAAATTTGCCCCCTAAAGTATGAGGTCGTTTATCGGGTGAAATGCTTTATCAGGAGGATCCGAAGTTCATTCGATCGCTGAGAGGTGACCTGTAATAAAATACAATACAATACATTATTTTTCATTCTGCTTTCATGATCTAGCTGAGGCGGGCATTCCCATGCTCATCTTTATAAATTCATTTTGGTACATAGAACAGACGATCGTCTGATGATAGACTGATAATTCTTTGCTGAAATTATCATCCTTTGAGTAGGATGATCATCTGCTACAATGATGTACATGTCAAATGTCATTATGTTTCCTGAATATATATCGCAGCCCGGATGGATGAAACTAGATCCGGGGTCTTCAAACTCGTTCGATCTTCACTCTAAGTACAAGTCGATCCATGTGAGAATTGCGCTGAAGTCGAACATGGAAAGACATCGCTTGATTACCGGTCAATAATGTAAACCGTTAACAAGCGCGAGAGGAATCACCGATAATGATAATGACCCTCAAGGTACTGCAGCACAATTCACGTGGTGTGAATATAGGACTTGGCATCGAACACCACGCAAAATCTTCTGGTCGAAGGTCATTGATGTATACCTGTCGCCGGAAGTGAGAAACTTGCCATTGAGGCGTGCAAGCTTCAAAGTACTGAGGGGGGTGTTCCTAGATCAACTTCTTGGATAATGAGCTGAAGTCAACAAGAAGTGATCCGTCAAAGGAGGGCCTTAATGAATCCCACATCAGTGACACAGAACGGAGCTAATGATTTTAGTGGAGGTGAAAACAATCTGTGAGATATGATTCAGGGTGGCGATCATGGGTGGATGAAGGATAATGTATGGCAGTGGATGGGACACGGTTGACTCTTTCTGAACAACATCTCTTGAACATATAACGACACTGATGTGATGGATCGGTAGCATTACCCCAAATGTGGATGGTTTGGCGAGGACCATGGTGATGAGACCGGTGAATGAAACAACCCAACCCGATGTGATACGGAGGAAAAGTGTCATGTTCAAGAGCGACTTGCTACCATTAAAGCTTTGAGGTTCTCCCAATTTTTCCCCAGTCATTTCTGACCAGTACCTCTTTATTTTTGTCAAGCTTGAGGAGGATAACATATGCTTGTTCTATAACCTGCCCTTCGGGCAAGCCCATCGCTATGTTTTAACGAGCTTAGCGATAGGGAAACTCGTTCTCGTCTAAAGACAAGTTTGTCGCTATTTAATCATTTTAACGAGTCTAACGACAAGGAAAACTCGGTCCTTTTCATTTTTAGAGAGTCTGAAAAGGTACATAAAGTTAAATCCAAAATTCCTTTTTCGTCATCTAATCCCTTAAGTCCGAAAAAGTATAAAACAATACATAAGGGATGAGTTTTCGATAACTTTAACGAGCCGAATAAAACAAGCGCTCGAACTTTTTGTGTAATAATCCCTCAGGTCCAAAAAGATTAAAATCTAGAAGAGGGATAGCTCTTCCAGTCACTTTAACGAGCTGGAAGGCCAAAAATCGGCAAACTTTTCATATTTTACGAGTCAGGAGAAAAGAGCTCAAAGAAGACTCGTCTTTTGAGGAACGAGTGATAAACAGGGATAGCAGCAGATTCGAGGTACAAGTTGGAATTTTCCAATCACGGCAGTGTCACAAGGATGGCTAGGTGAAATCACTCTTCACAACTGTTCCTCAAAATGGGTAAACAATCATATGGGGTGAACGATCGGCCAAATGGAATGGAGGTGGCAGGTGCAAACACGACCAAGGCTTTTTATGGCTAATAAATTTACGATCACAATGGTTATTTACTGGAATAGGTTCATTTTTTAATGAGCTTAAACTCTGGAGGAAACTCTTGCTCACGCTTTTCTATTTTTTAACGAGCATAAATTCCACGGTAAAACTACTCGAATATTCGCTTTTCTATTTTTTAACGAGCATAAATTCCGCGGTAAAACTGCTCGATATACCAGTCATAAGATAAGAATTTCTCCTGCAAGATTCCATTTTTTATAGAGCTCGAACCTCACATAAGCTATGCTCCCTCTCATCCTTTTTTTATGCAAGTTCGGAAATGGCTAATCCCAAAAACAGATAAATAACCGCTCCTAGCTTGCACTCCAAAAGGTTTGCATGCCCCCAAGTATAAAGTACAATTTCAAGGCTGCCCCTACTTATCCGATAAAACATTTGTTTTAAAGGGTGAGGCTTGCCTCTTTCTGGTTACCCAAATATTGTTTTGTTAACACCATCAAACGAAAACATTTCCTCGGCACTGTCTACCGAAGTAGACAATGGTGAATGACCTTTGTCAAACAAGTAACCTTAACAAAAGAATCTTGTTCTAGAAAAATCCCTCTTCCATCCACGGACGGGGTACGGACTAGTCATATTCTTTCGCGGAAATTCTACCTTATACCCAAGGTTTCCTCTGCCCGAAGCAGACCAGGATGCATGCCCCCTGGGTTCCAGTCCCATCTTTCCGAATCACTCACACTCATCGGGAAGGAGGACTGGGGGTGGAGACATTTCTTGGGTGAATAGACCATTGAGGGTTGGTATGTGACTATTTGCGATGCGTGATCCCGGAAATGAAAGTTGGTCTACGAGCTTGACCATTCTTCCTTCGTGTGGAAAACACATTACTCTAAAGAGTGAGGAGACTATAGCTCCCATGCAATATATATAGTCTCGTCCAAGGAGTAGGTTATAATCCAAGGGTCCTTGAATGACCATCACGTTCATTTGAACGGTCTTCCCTTTCAATGTAACAGGTACATTGGGGAGGATCCCTAATGGTCGACTGGTTCCTTTATCAAAACCCGAGAGATTTCTCATCTCAGGCAAAAGTTCCAGGGAACCCAGTGCTTTCCAAGCAATAGAGGAAAGGATACTCACAGATGCCCCTTCATCAATGATAGTTCCAGCCATTACCATTCTATAAATTTGGACTATGATTCTGAATGGTATACTGGCCGGTAACCGGGGTCTGCCTAGTTGGTTCCAATCAAAGGATAGAACCAGGTTGCTTGGTGGTGGGACCAAATATACGGCCGGATATGACCCCGAAGATGTTACTTCCTGCGATAAAGGAATGGGCGCATTGCCCTGATGCTCATCAGAGTCGATGTTGATGAAAAGAATCTGGATGGTGTCATCCTTATTCTCTTCAGTGAGGGTGTCATTTGAAGACGAATCTTCAGTGACGGGTTCATTTGAGGATGAAACCTCTGAAGGAAGAACCGGGTCAACTGCCGTATCGACCTTTAGACTTTCGTCTGGTCTGGATTCAGTAGGTTCATTTTCAATGACTGACGCTTCAGCTGACCACCTGAGCGGGCCAGCTGTATTTTCAACCAACGAAGGACTTGGCACGAGTTTTTTGTATCCAGGAGGAAGTCTCAACGGTGAAACCGGACGATCTTCCAAAACTCTCTTCGCTTCGTCTAAGAAGGGACAACGGTGGATGGCGTGATCGCCTTCACACAGTCTGCAGGGGAATCTTTCTCCCCTTCTTTGTCTTGAACCTTCACTTTCGCTGGTTGACGGTAAGCATTCAACATGGCTATCAGAGGTTGATGCTCCCGAATTGTGCAAACGAGGTGACTAGTCCCTTAGTATCTGGGGAATACAGGGACAATCTCTATGGAAGTGGTCTCCTCTACATATGACACATGGTGATTTAGGCCCGGTCTGTGCTGTGTGTGGATTTTTGTCAGATATCTTTTGCTTGCCCCCAGTCGCCTTAGGCTCCTTCTTCTTCTTCTTCTCTTTCTTCTTCTTCTCCTTCTTCTCCATGGGAGATTGGCTTTTGCCGGCTCTACCTTGTGAAGATGAAGGATTGGAGGAAGAGTTATAGGAAGTAGAAGGCTGGTGGGCAGCTCTAGACTGATCTAACTGTTGACTCGACTGTTCAGGAACCATGGTGTTCTGAACTACATTGGTTGAGAATAGCCAAATAGGTAGGCCAATCGTCAGTCCTGGAAGCGACAATGTGGCCATGTGGGGCGCACCAACTTCTCCCCAAGAGGAGAAAGGACTAGGATTTCCATCATGTGGAATTCCTTGGTTGGGGCGTTCCATGTTCTCAACCTAAAGATCAACGCAGGAATAGGAGGTGATTATGTTCCGTTTAAAATAAATTTTATAACGACGCTTTAGACACAACTTGCTTTTTCACTTTTTAAGAGTCGAGAAAAAGCTAAAGATGACTCTAGTCTCCTTCGATGTTTTAACGAGCCCGAAGTGACAAATGCTCGGATGGAATTTTTCAGTTATAGAGTTTGAAAAAGGCCAAAAGAAACTACTCTGGAGATCTAGGCAGAGGGTGTGCCAAAACTTTCGCAAAACCACATAATACATTTTATGGTACGGGTGGTCGATCTTCGTGAATGCTGTGTTCACTGCATTGCGATCAGTAGGGCGGCCGACATGGCTTCCTATGGATAACGGCTTAGTTCCTATAGGGGTCTCCCAATATATACACGACGGTACGTGGGAGCACAAGTCCGTATTGATACTTATCGCTTCATCGTGGAGGAATCACCCAACCACTCAACGCTAAGATATCACGTTTAACGACGCCGGAACACGTCTCTAGCTTAGACCTCTATGTGTTTGCATTATGTTTCAATGCATTGTTATGTAAATTCAATTTATTTTAAGGTTGATCTTGTTTAGCAGTTTGCCTTTATGGATCACCATGAGATGTATAGTAACACTCCTAAATGCAGTCTAAGATGATAAGCAAGCTTTTCAATCTTTCAACTTTGAAAATCTTAACTACTGGGGGAAAAGAAAGACAACATATTTTCACACAGATCATAGAGCACACACTAATGCACTTTTTCCTAAATCAACATGCAAACTGTCATAATGCACATGCACAATGCAAGTATTTCTTTTCTCTTTCTTAATGTTGGTGCGATACAAAAAGAAAGCTGTTGTATAACTTTGAATTCAATTTCAAGTGAAAGCAAACAAGCTTGTCCAAAATCAAAAGACACCTTAAGATTCACTTGGTTCGACACTAGAAATGTATGAATTCAAACCATATGACGAAAGCAAAAGCCCAATCAGCTATGAACAGCAAACAAACTAACTCTTAAGATCAAAAGGACACTTTATCACAGGTCTAGATCTAAGAGGCCACAGCAAGACTAGTTCACTTTCGTTATGGGAAACTGTAAATGATACAAGAAATACACAAAGAACAAACACAGTTTCTTTATACAACCGAGGCGGAATAGTGGCAAGGAAAGTTGGTTTCAGATAGGTACATTGACTGGTAACAGGCTGCAAAAACAAGGGTGAAAACAGGGCAAGAAACAACAGGAAACCCCAGTAGCACAAGGCAAGACTGGTTCAGCGCAGGTAGTACACTGTCAGTTTGACATTCAGCGCAGGTAGCCCCTTCGGGAACTGCGCTAAAATGCAGACAGCCTTCACACAGCCTGCACTGAAGAACGAAACTTTCGTTTCTCTTGGTTTCCGGGTCACAGATTGCTAAAAAATTCACAGTTTTTGGCCAAATCAGAAGCTATCAGTCAAGTACACACTAAGGGATGGAAAGGAGGATGAAAAGCTATCACTAAGAGCTATTTAGTGTCCTTGTGGATCAGCTCTTCAAATCATAAACTTGCCCAGAAACTGAGCTAGAGTAGCTGCCCTCTACTTCGCATTTGAAAGATCCAACTGCAGTTCGATTCGGTACTCCCTGTGTTTATGAAATGAATAGAAAAAACACAAACAACCAACAAGATACGAACCCCAGCGGAGTCGCCAATTTGTTTTTGGGAAAAGTATCCAATACGGAATGACCCTATCCCACTCTAAGGGTGATAGTACCTCAGCAACAATCAAAGAAAAGCTATTCGAGATTACTTCTTTATGAGATATAAGAGAGGGGAGAAAGAGATCCACTAACCGTTGTCTTCCGCTAATGATTGATCCAATCTTCTCTCTTTGTTGCTTGCTCCTAGCTCCTTGCTCTTTCACTGGCCCAGCTACACCAAGATCCTGCAAAATAACAAGGGAGGGAAACTAAAAGAAGCATACATTCATAATTGATTCAAGGATTAGAATAAATCAAATATACAAGTATCAATACGCCATTGAGACACATGCATATAGAAGAACTTCAAATGCTTTATTAATGGAAGAAGTAAAGTTCAGGAAGTGATACAACCATAAAAGGCCCAATCCAGCATCACCTCCCAGCAGAAAGAAATCTCCTCTTCACCTCCTTCAAGCAAATCACCCAATAGTTCTATATTCAAACCAACAACACTTCCTTACATTCACAAGATTCCAACCTCCTTAGACCTCATGAGAGAGCTCTATATATAGGAGTTTTGGAGAAAGGATGAGTCAGCTTGAACTTGGCATGTAGCTAACTAGTGTCCTCTCCCACTTCAGTTATTCTTCAGTTCTTGAGTCCACTTGGAGGTTCTTGCTTCCACTTGGAGATCTAGACCCTCTTACTCATCACTAGGCGAATTCCCTGATCCAAGTGTCATTTTGGAAGCTTCCTGGGCATTGACACCTTGAGGAATGACTGTGCCACTTGGCCAAACTCGCCCAGCGCAGGTAGCCTTCATTATAGTTGACATTCAGCGCAGGTACAGAGTGGAGCAGTTGACATTCAGCGCAGATGCTCAGTGGAGCAGTTGACATGATCCAGAATTTGCTTGTTTTTGAGTGTTTTCAGGTGGAGAACTGATATTTAGTGTTGTGGTTTGTTGACCTTGTTCCTCTAGGGGTAGGAACAACATGTTTAGGGACTTTGGATCCCTTAGATTATTGGCATTTCATGCTTCATGCTGTTAGGCACAAAAATGTCTATAACACCATGGAAATACATTGTAGGCGGGGTTTAATTTCCATATAGCTATTACACAGGAAAATACACTATCGGCGCAGTTTTTCAAAGGAATGTGTTAATACGCAAATACACTATCGGTGGGTTTTTATTCCATAGGAATGGAATAACACTATCAACAATCACTATCAGAACTTCCACGCGGAACCGAACAATAACATCATGCCCTGCTAATGGTCCTTTCTCAATGCGATAATACTGTAGTGTTATCGACAATCGCAATCAGTGATTCCAATGCTCCTTCGCTAGGCTCTTCCCACTCAGGTCTTGCTATGCAATAAGCCTGTGGACCTAGTAGGTTGTAAAACTTCCTTTATAATATTTCAGATCTGAATTTTGCAACTTCAGACATAAGCACTTCAATGGGTCAGTTCCTCTCTACTCAAACACTGCGATGTGATAATGCTTGTAGACCCAATATGAGTATGAGCCACATTTAATAAGATTTCAAGTCTGGAACTCAATTCCAACTAGGTTTTTCACAGCTTCTTAGTGTAAACCAAAGTTTTTCCTACGGAACTAAACAATTCATTTAAAGGAAACGGGGCACGTTGATATGAAGCAAGCACACTCCAACAAGCTTCAATCGAAGTATTAGTTGGGAAACAAGGTCGAACCACTGTTATAAAAGCTTAACAGATAACATTGCATGAAGCCAAAATTATGCATAAACACCAGTTTAACAGAAAAATACAAGTTCAGATGCACATAAATGGTTTTGGAGGTCACCACACCTCCGGGATCGACCAAATACACAGAGAAATTCTCTTCTTCCTTTGAAATATATGCGATAAAAGTATGCGGTCAAAATCCCTTTACAATAGCATCCAAATTACATATATACAGGTTCGTGTTAACAACCAGATCCTAAAATAGAGGCTTAAATTTATTACAACTATCAGTTCTACGAGACATCCTCCTCGAGAACCTCCACTATGCTAAATAATCCTATCTGTTCAGCGAGGTATTCTCCTTGAGAACCTCCACTACAGCTTAACTATTTAACATTTATTACATCATGATTTATTCCTAGATTCTATCTCTATGCTTAACTAGAAAAACATGGAAATTGATGGCTAAAGGATCCCACTCCTTTGATTGTAGATTTTTTTTGTATTTTTGGAATAAGTTTCAAATCTTTTCCCTCTAAGTCTCATGCTCCTACATCAAGGATGAACCCTGCGAAGAGGATCCTAATGTGAATATTGTGCTACATAGTGGAATGATGACTAAAATAGATAAGGGAGAGAAGCCTAAATAAAGTGAATGGGTCTGCAAAGCTCCAGAAAAGAATGTTGGATTTGATTTAGATCACACGAAAGAAACCTTTATGGAAGTGAAGAAAATCTTCACTGAGGCTTCTACATCAAGATGTGAGGATAAGCAGTCTGAAGAAATGGACCCATCCGTGCACACTACCTATTTGGAAACCTGTATGAAGTTTCTACGTGATAGCAAGGTTGTGAAAGGATTACACATGTTGATCAATAAATGTGATGGTAAAGAAAATGCTCTTGAAGGACCTCGCATCGTCAGGAAAATTGATAAGCATAAGGCAAGAACAGGGCGTGAGATGAGGTTCATAGCAAAAATAGGAGAATATGAAATGGACCAAGTTATTTTGGATCTTGAGTCAGATGCGAATGTTTTGCCTAAACAAACATGGGAGAGAATTGGGAGACCTACGCTACAACGGTCTCCGATCCAATTGAGGATGGTGAATCAGCAAAAGGTTATTTCCATGGGGAGATTGTAGGAAGTGACAATAGATATTGAAGGCACGAGCGTGTTGGCTGATTTTGAAGTGATAGAAATTGTTGATGACAACAATCCCTACCCTACGCTCCTTGGGATTAACTGGGCTATTGACATGAAAGTGGTGATCAATTTGAAGAAGCAGAAAATGTCATTCGAGAGGAAATCTCTCCACATAGTAGTACCTCTGGACCTTGTAGAAGGACCGCCCTATACTGATTCGGTCCACGACTATGAAAGTGATGATGATTAGGACTGAATTTATAAGATAATGGTGCGATATCAATATTGGGTGAATTCAACAATAGTTGGATGCATTGCATGGGACTGCAAAAGTTCCTGCACATCAGATTTGGATGAAGAGCTGGAACACTGGAAGAATAGGTTGCATGAAGTATCTACGTTGTGTTGTAACATGATGACTAAATTGTTGTGTTTTGTATCATCTGAGGTAAGAAATTTTCCTTATTACAATGGTTTAACTGATGTAGATAAATTTTTAGATGCATTTGAAAAGGAAGTAACAGAGAAGCATCACTTCCAAGCCTTTGATTTGGCATTGTGCACTATGCTCACGAGATGGTGGGGTACGCATAAAGACAATTTTGATGGATGGCGCGAATATAGAAGAATGATGAGGGTGCAGTTTGGTTTCCGAAAAGTGCGATTGACAGAGAAATACGATGGGATGAATGATCTGCGCAATCAATTAGCAAAATGGATTGATGCTTATGGAATAAAGTTGCAACCGGAGTGGGTACATTTGTTTTGTCAAACTTTGGACGTAACACCAATGAATTGGTAACTGGAAACAGATCTCTACAATGGCATGAACGAATGGGATATTTTGAGACATGGATTTGTGATGATATTCAGCTTTGACGATGGATTTGAGTGCATCGATGAAGTGTTGTAGTAGGTAAAAGTAGCATTCTTCAGAATCCCGCAGGATCCGTTGGATTTGATTCAACTAGATTGGACCACCCATCTATAGAAATGTTGAATATTATGACACTTATTCATAGAGATTATCCTGATTATACACTATTTGTGGAATGCATGCATAATACATAACCTCCTCTATGTTGATCATCAACTTTGCAGAATTAAAAACAATGAAACATCAATCACATGCGCACATTAACGTAGTATGTAATGGGGAAAGCATACAGCTGAAAACCCCACACTATCTATATATTATAATGATAGAGAACATGTAACAATACATAGTACAATACTCCTCACGAGTACTCAATACTATCTCCACCTGCTACACACAAATTAGCTCCGATCTGAATCAAATCACAGGTTCAAATCTCCTCCGTTGTTTTCCTACCTCTACTGCACAATCCAATGTGAGAATAAGAATGAACCAAGTTCGAATTTACTTTTGTTGTACCACGCAATCCTCATTGGCAATCTCCATCAATGACTGTGAAAATCTCATGCACAACTATAGTCACAACTGATAGCAGTCTCACTCTTTCACCCACCTCTAACACTTCTCTCCACTGAACTGTCCATGCACTGAGTTAACTGATTTATTATTTAATTTATTTATCAGTTAATAATTAGTGAATTAATTAATAATTAATTCACATCACTCATCACTAGTATATTCTGCAGTTAGACTAAATACAACTAGCTCAACTAAGTCAAACTGAACACAACTCCATCAACTCCTCAATCAACTCCACCAAACTCAATCACTTGAGTTCTAACTAAAGTCCATCATGCAATAGCTCAACTAACCCATAAGAAAAGTGTATTTCCCTCTGGCAGTTGCATGTGCCACATCCGTAGCCCGAACTGAAGTGCTCCAAGAGGATAAGATAATGTTTATAGTCCAAATATTATTAAGAGCTAATAATATTCGACTCTTCTATTTTTAGCCTGGCAGTCTAAAAATAGAAGTCCATCTATTTTTACCAACATGACCAATCATACACAAATAGCATCTTGCAACTCATAGTCCAAATAGACATAGTCTAAAAATAGACTTTGCACCAAAAATAGCCTACGGGCCCACTTAGTGAAGGCAACTTCTTTTCACTAAGCTCCATCATATTGTTGCATTTTCAACACCCTCTGCGCCATGGGCTAGAGTGCTAAAATGTGGTCAAGGTTCAATTTGAAATAAACCTTAAAATCACAAAGCTTGAGCTGAAGTCACAACGTCCAAATATTATTAAGAGCTAATAATATTCGACTGTTCTATTTTTAGCCTGGCAGTCTAAAAATAGAAGTCCATCTATTTTTACCAACATGACCAATCATCCACAAATAGCATCTTGCAACTCATAGTCCAAATAGACATAGTCTAAAAATAGACTTTGCACCAAAAATAGCCTGCGGGCCTACTTAGTGAAGGCAACTTCTTTTCACTAAGCTCCATCATATTGTTGCATTTTCAACACCATCTGCACTATGGGCTAGAGTGCTGAAATGTGGTCAAGGTTCAGTTTGAACTAAACCTTAAAATCATAGAGCTTGAGCTGAAGTCACAACCTTCAAATCCACCAGAGGTCAGAGTACAATGTGAAGCCACCATGAAGGATGGGGTCACTATTGTGGATGCCATGATGGAATGCACTGTGCTCTTTGAGCAATCTATGGAGTTACTTACGACTCTGTAGGAAGATCCTAACCTGTAGAGGTTAAACACAGAGGCCCGAGAGTTTCAGCTACAATATGATGAAGCAATAGCAATGGCATGCACCATCCATATAGCACGAAGATTGGCAAAGCTACAGGATGCAAAGAAATTGCTTGAATAGGTGGAAGCAGCATAGTGGAAAGAGGAAGTCCTCAAGGCCAAATTGGGGCCTTGTTTAGATGAAGCCTATTTTAACTCTGCCACCATTGGGGAGAAGTTGGCAAGCCTGCAAAGGACACAACAGGAGATTCAAGAAGACAACGCAGGACCAAAAATAGAGCAACTAGTGGAGTAGATCAAGCAGGAAGCCACATAGAGCATGGCTGAGGTATCAGTGGCGCAAGTCGAGTTGGGAGGTTTCCGTAGTAAGATCTTCATGCCATCAGAGTGACTCGAGGGCGAGTCACGATATTTGTGTTGGGGACCTATTGGGACAGGGTCCCCTGTGGTAAATTTTGGGGCAAAAGCCCAAGTTTTGGGGCAGAAAGCTCAAGTTTTTGTTATGTAAAGTGTAAAGTCTCTGCAAATTGTGGTCGCAGAGTGCGTAGATAGTAAAGTATCATAAATGGTTCTTCCCTTCTTTTATGTAAGTTGTACCGTCTTTAGTAGATTGTATAAGAAGGAGAGCCTTAGAGAGTCTAAGGCAGTTAAGTTGAGGATATTGATGAAGATGAAGGTAATGGGTCATTAGAATAAAAAGCGAAGAGCCTTAGAGTAGAAGAGAGGCTCTGCAGCTGTGTGCGTAGAGGCCTAGAGTAGAGTCCGTTAGTGTCAGTATCTTCACACTTCCATTAGTGATCAAATTTCTCTTTTTCACACATATTAGGTGTCTTATTCGATCAGTTGTATTCCATTAGGTCATGGATCAACTGATGGTAGTGGTTTCATGTTAATTTCCCTCATGAAATTCACTTGCTGACTTTGTTTTCACAATTTTTTGGTCATTTACTGTCATCTTGTTTTATTTCATTTATAAAAATCAGTTTTTGGGTTTAGTCTCACTAGGTATTAGGGTTGGTCATCGTGGTCATCTTAATTGAATAAAAGGTCAGAAGGCACATGAGGAGGATTAATAAGTTCATCAAATCATAAATATACTTTTGATATGCCAAATAAATCTTTTTTACCTCAAAACTTTGTTTTGAGGTGAAAACATAGTTTTCCCATTTTATGTACAAATTTCATGTAATTTAAGTGTTTCTATATGTAATAAGTTCAGTAGTTGTTCCTGGTCACCTTGCCAACTTCTGTTACTACAAAAACAAAAGCACCAATGCATCAGTCCATCAAATGGTCAAGAAAATTCAAACTTCAAATGAAAAACAGAGTTTTTGAGAAAAAATGACTAAGACTTTATAAAAGTGGGTTTGCAATGAGGAAAAATTAAAGTGCATCTTTTATAAAGTTAATTTATGCTAGCCACTCATTTCATTGTTCAAAGCATTAAGTGAAGAGCCAAAATCGTGATTTAAAGGGAAATTGAGCAAAGGAGGAAGAAAAATCTGTTTTTACAGCAAGTTTGCCTGGCGCTATGCATCAGAGGGTTGGTGTTGTGCATCAGACCAGTGCTACGCATTACACAGTTTCTGCTAGTGTAAAAATACACAGGCACTGCGCATCAGGTAGGCGCTATGCATTGGGCCCAGTGCATTGCGCATTGGCCAAGGAGGTTCCAAAATCACTGAAATTTATCCTAAACTCTCCCAAACGCTGCATTTCACTCCTACAAGTAAGTTTTCATTGATCTTGAGCTGAAACTAGTTTTCTTCATGTCTTTTTCATTATTGTTTCTTCTTAAAATCAAAACCCTAGCTTGCCTTCATACATTTTCATCTCATTGCAAAATTTTCACTGCATTACAAAACCACCATCTTTTTCCCCTTTTCCCAAACTTCATTTCCCTTAATCTACCCATTAATTCCATTTTCCCTTTCCCTATTCCCCCAAAAAACTAATTCCCTTCATTAAACCATAAGTCCCTCATAAGTCAAAACCCTAATTTCCTAAATTTTTCCCTTCATTCCCCTACTCCACTTCAAATTTGTAAAATCTCTTGATACTCCTCTTCTTTGTTCTCACCCATTGTCATTGTCCACCATATCATCATCACATTGCATCATTAAGACAAGCATCATGGAAAGAAGTAGTGAATCGAGTTTTGAAGAAGGTACACTTAGTGATAGCTCAAGGGAAAGAAATGTGCAGTCCAGGAAACCTCACAAGGGTGGAAAAATCATTAGGGAGGAACCTATTAGCATGAGTGAACTCCTTGCTTGCCCTCTAGCTAGCACATGTTTTAGATATCAGTCCTATTTTGAGTATTGTGAAATGGTTGAGCGGGTCAAATATCACCATGAGTTAGCAAGGCAGTTTGTGATAAACATGGAAAATAATGTGGTGCATCTTGTTGGGGTCAATTTCACTCCCTCACCAACTATCATTGCAGAAGCTACAAGAATGCCAGATGTAGGGGAAAGTGGAACAAAAGGCAGAATATCAGTAAACAACATTATGAACTTTATATCATGGCCAAATACCATGGTAGACTTAGTAGGGTGTTTCCTTTCAAATTCTTGGAGGAATGGTATGTTCCACTCATAAAGCTTAACATCAAATACTTTACATGTGAGGGTAGGTTCTCCAGAATTTATGCCTACCACATCAAATTGCTTATGCACTTCAACATGGTCAGAATGATGAGCATTCCTTATTTCATATGTAAAAACATAGAGAGGATGATAATGATTGCAAAAATAAAACCATATCCACAACAACTCAATAGTATTTATCATTTTTCTGTCATCAAAATTGTTGTTTTGCATCAGCTCACTCAGTTGGGAGTGTCATGGGAAACTTTCATTGCCCATGAATGCTTCAAGGGCCTCAAATATTTTCAGATCGTCAAGAGGAAGGTGAACCTTCTGGGCAACAAAAAGAGCCTGAAAGTAAAACAAAAGAGGCTCATGTTCCTGTGTTTGTTACTTATGAAAGAGGCACTAGGATGCTTTTTGTAGTTGTCAAATGAGTACTATATCCATCAGGGATGGAAGGGGTCTCGTTTTCTTCACCAGACCAGAGGAAAATGCTATCTTCAGCCGGGTGAAAGGGGCTTTTCCTTCTTCTCCATCTAAATAGGTACAGGGCAGAGACAAAGGAAAGTAAAAGATGCATGAGGAGGACCCTACTGAAGGGCAAGACAGGGATTTTATTTTGATTGAGGAGGATGTCACTGATTTGGGCTCTAAAAGCTCAAGACTCAAGGACATGATTATTAAAGAGAAGGAGGCTGAAATACAAGCCTTATCACTTAACCTTCAGAGGGTCGAATGGATCATCAACTATCTTGAGCAGGAAAACAAGCAACTGGAAGATAAGCAAGCTATTATGGAGCTACAAATGATTAGAGAAAATAAGAAAGTGGCAAAGAGAAGAAAAATCAAGATGACATCCCTTAAGAAAGAAATTGAGGCTAACTGAGAATCATGGTTGGAAAGAGTGAACATTCATCTTGAGAAGATGCTTGAGAAAGCTAACAAAGAAAAGAAAATGTTGCGCCATATGGCTTATCATTACTTAGCTCGGAATAAGATTTGCAAGACAAGGGTAAACAGGCTAAAAGCTAAGTTAGAGAGAGCCTTCAGGGCCAAGAAAGAACAAGATAAACTTAAAATCTTGGCTGAAACTTCATTAGCTCAGTAAAGTAGTTAATAAGCTTGCCTCTTGCCAAATTTGAAGAAATTTTGGGAAATTTTTGTCATTTTACAATTTTGTAATTAAAAACACAGGAATTTTCAGTTGATGCACAGCGCCACCTGTGCTACACATTGATTTGGCTCAGTATTTTTCCAAATGGCTTGTAGTTTTGGATTCCTCATGGAAAAACAATGAAACCTAGAAAGTTTCATAAAATTTGGAGGAGATTTGAGTCACCTAAAGGGAAAAAATGCCAAAATAATGCCCTCTCTGCCACTTTTTGGACCCATAGGAACCAGTCTTGGGAGGAATGATTTTTGAAGGAGCAAATCAACCCAAAATCAGAAAATTTAAAGTGTTCTAGAAACTAGACAGGTAGAGTTTTCCAAAAAGCTATCTTTGGCCTGATTTGGTGAAGCGGAAGGCCTCCAAAAGTGGCCTTGAAGTAGCAATACACATCAGGCTCAGGGCACTGTGTATTAGGCAAATTTTTGATAATTTTGCCTAAAAACTCAGAATTTTGCCCAGTTTGACAATCAGTTGAATTTTTCTATTCTCCAAGTAAATTTGTGATGGTAAATGATGTAATATGATGTAAATTTGTTGAAAAATGACTTGAGGGGGTAGATACATCAGTTAGAGGTGGTTTGTGGTTGAATGAATCAGTTTCCATAGTTTTAGAGGCAAGCTGTTCCACTGCCTATTTTCTAGTTCCTAGTTTAGATGTTGTTGAAACAGCTCCTTGACTCATGGATTCGACCCCTAATGGCTAGCATAGGTGGTTTGATGCCTATATTATGTACCTTTTTAGTCATTTTTAAAGGTTGGACTCTTTTGGATGCTTTGAGCTTCATTGTAAATCACTTCTGCAGTTTGGAAAGGAAATGAACCAAGGTTTTGCACATTTTATGGGATTCTTGTGGTAATGTGTCTTGGCATTGTTTCTTATTTTGTTATTTAGTTTCTCTTATGTGTATATGTTTCAGCATCCATTTCTTTCATCATAACTAAATGAATCAAGATAAATAGGTGGAATCCATTGATATTCAGTGTTCTGCCTTGAGGATACATTTAGTTTTTATTGTTTTTTGTTGTTTGAAGAGGACTCATGAACTTTGAATGCCCTCTCCAACTCCTCATTGGTCTTAGAGTTACCATCACACCCAATTCAGAGTGCCAAAACACCTAACTACCTCGCCCCACAGAATCTCCTGCAAATCTAAGTTGATTTCCCGGACCCAAAGCTGTCATCTTCATCTGATCCAACAACCAACCATCAAAATCAAACAAAATCCTTTGACCTAATATACCTAGCCTAAAATCAACATTTATTTTTGGTCATCTCAAACCCTAGTTTCCATATGCTAATTTAGATTGACAAGGAGAGAGCCCTCTCCTAACCTGGTAGGGCTAGCTACCAGGTTAAGCATGATTTAATGTTACCCTAGACTTGCCTTCCTTCAGCCTGAGGTAGATTTATGCCCTAACAGAGTCCATAGCTGAGTGTGTGGACCCCTATAGCTGAGTGCACTGGGAAGTCTTGAGTCTATAACAAGAACTGAAGTATCAATAAAGAGATTATTCTAGAAATATCTATGTTTTGTCTGTCTATTTCTATTATGAATGGATGTGCTATCATGTTATGACGAATCATGGTTTTATGAATTAATACTATATTGATGCTTGATTTTACATGAATTACAATGTCATATGAATGGAAGTAATGATAACTATTTATTCGAAGAATATCTTACTGCATGTTAATATTATCAAACACTTAAGCTGATCTGGTAAATACAGAACTAAGGGTAATTACAGAGGCACATAAGTGGTTGATTCACCTATTTAGGGTCCATGGAAGATAGTCGTGGACCTTCGTGGAGGTATAGAATCTGATTAAGAGAGGTTATATCGATAATCCCTCGGGGCTTGTCAATTTGCGTGAAGGAAGGTTTAGGGCATAAAATGACATCATGTTCATCTCTTGGTGCGAAAACCTGGTTCCAGCAACCCCCCATACTTCTTCGGGTGAGACTTCAGTCTGTGCTTTGCGGGTTAATGCTGAAAGGGCCAATAGTGTAGGGATTTATTTGGCAAAAATAACTCTGAGCCTAGGTCAAGACCACAAAGACAATAGTTGGTGTTGGAGAAATTCTTAGTTTTCATGATTGAATGAAAACATGAATGCAATGCACTTTTCTTTTTTTGAAATGAAATATGCCTAATGAAAATATTTTCTTTGTTTTTGAAAAATTTAAAAATAAATGAATCAATTAGGGAAGAAAACAATGCATACATTGACACCTCCCCGACAATGACGCCAAAAAGTGATGAGCCTCAATATTGCAACAAGAATGTTGCAACTCCCAAGGCTACCAAATTTAATTATCAACATGGGGTTTGTACAAACTTAAAAGGTATTGGAACTATATGTGCAACATAAAACTCATCCTTCCTTTGTTGGCATGATGTAATGGAGTACACATACTAAAATTAAATCCTAAACTAATTGCAGAAAAGGATTTCCTTGAAAAGGAAACCTTAACCTATTGTAAGAAAGAAATTACAAGGAAAGAAACATATTCTAATTGCATAAAGTAAATATCATGAACTATATTTTAACCATTAAATTTCAAATAGTTTAGATACATTAACAAAGTTCATTCAATTTGGAAATCAAGAAAATCGTCATTGTATTATCCAATTCATAAATCTGTCCATTAACCCAAATTGCTTAAATGTTTTTCATGGGTAAAGAGGGAAGTCCTAAGTGGTCTTTAGTCTTCCCTAATCATTGATTTGTAGCATAGGGGTCTTGATTCAACCCTAAAGGAAAATATCCAATCTTCTTGAGTGAATTTGGGCAAGTATATGCATGTCGGAAGGCTACTACATGGTTTCCTGTAGTACTACTATAGGAAACAAAATATTCGCTTTAGGGAGTTATAATTCACCGAAAGCCCAATAAAATCAAATCCAAATGGGATGGGAGATTTTTTGTATTGAATATGATTTCTTAGGTCTCCATTCCAAGGAGAATCACTCAAAAGGACCCCACTTAACCCATGCTAAAGAATGGAAAAAATTTACTAGTCTAAAATCTAGAAATTCGAGAATTATTGAGCTAGTAAATATATCAAATCCCTAATTTAATCAAGTGCAAATATAATGAGGTAGCTATTTTTATTAAATAGAATTTATTTTTTATCTAATTAAATTGGAATAAAATCAATTGAATATTGTTAGCATGCTTTAAAAAATAGAAGAAATTTATTGTTATTTGCAACAAAAGACTTCTGGAAATCTAGATTTGGGAGTAAGAAAACTAATCCAAGTAGCTTCAATGATTAATATGACCTTCAAAATCTATTTGAAGGATGAAATGATTCTTCTGATCCTAAAAAAGAACTTAATTCAACCATTTAACCCAATCCTACAACAAAAAATCATTAACACTAAATGCAGAAATATAAAAAAACAAGAACAAGAAATGCATGTGAATAAGAAGTGAAAAGAAGAAACGTAAATGAGACAAAAGGGATTTGAGGCTCATGGAATGGCCAAGCCCAAGGAAAATGAAATTCCTATGAAGGACACCAATATTCAAAAGCTGAATATGTTACCAATCTTCATTATTTCCATCGATACAATTACATCCCTGTAAGAAATGATAATGGAGCTGCAAAAATATGAGCTCTGTCCATAAGAAGACTAATAAAATCCCCCCTAGAAGAAAATTCGACTTGGTACTTATAAAAAATGATAAGAAATCATTCTCCATGTAAGGAGGAAGAGTTCCCCACCAAAATCCCTTGATTAGTGGATCTGGTTCCTAGTAATAGGAAACTGCATTAAATGACATGGAACACATTCCTAGATTTTCTCAATCCTTGGAGCTGCACAATCTGTGCTATAATTCCATAATATCTTGCTGGTTTATTATTTAATATTGATCCTCTTGTACTAGGGAGTGATAAGCCTCATAAATGGGTAATTATATGGGCTCATTTTACTTCCTAACCTAGTCAAATCAAGCATTCTCTTAGCTTATTGTATCATATTTTGATTATATTTATGCTTATAGAGTGAGTTGAGTTAGTTATGATGCCATGTGGTCTAACATGTATTTAATGCAGATTATTGATGGATTTCGAGGTTAAAGTCAAGGATCTAGTGGTCAAATGGAAACAATAACTTGAAGTAGACAGAGGAGAGGAATTATAGGAGGGAATCCCCCTCATTTATTACTCCTCACTTCAAATTCTCCTTCATTCATCCCGAAGCACAAGCAGTCAAATCACACACTAGAAGGCAACCGAGCAAGCAGAAGATGATTGATAGTTATCTCATGTTCTGGGAGCCAAGCCTCCTTGATTTTAAGGAAGCTGTTGGTAGCTTCATATGTATAAGTAGAGAGGCCTAAGGCCTCACTAGGGTTGGATTTTTTGCTTATGTAAACTCTGCTCAAATTTTGAGCTTACTATTTTGTGACAGTTTTATGTAATCTTACTATTTTTTTATAATGAAGATGAAATTCTTTTCAAGCTAGAACTGAGTTACCTCAGAGGGCTAAAGCTCTTGGGTTAGGTCCCAAACCAAGCAGCCCATATTCTCTTCTATTTGTATGCTTTAGTTCAGTTTGTAGATTAATTTGATGTTAGGTGTATTTCTTTTATGGTTAAGAATAGGTTGTTTTTGATGATTTAGTAGTTTGCTTCCATTTGTGCTTTTTGTAGCAGGTTAAGAAGTGATAAAAAAAGATTCAAAAGGTTAGAAATAGTGCCTTGGCCTCTCTTCCTCCCTCTGGGACCATGATTTGAGGCAAAGACTCTCTTGTTGCCCCAAAAACACAGATTTTCCTCTTTCATAAGACTTCTAGTGTTTGCAGCTCTTTAGTAGGTTAGTAGTCCAATTTTTCTTTTCTTCAGATCTCCCCTATCATGTTCATTTCTTGATTCACAATAGTCCTCTTTCATTCTTTCCTTTCATACAACATTTCTCAGCATTTCCTTTTTATAGATCATAGTTTAGACCATTTTAATGCAAAACTCTGGGTATCCTAAATGCACTCATTTCATTTGTTGCTTGATTTTCTTGGTTGAATGTCAGTTCCTTTGTAGTAGATCTCTTCCAGTAGTAGGCTAGATTATCAGAAATCACATACTCCATCTGTTCCATGCCCTACAGGTCTCCTAAACCTCACCTCAATTCTACCCTAGTTTCCTTCATTTTTTCATAGAACTTCTTCCTCTCTCTTTGAGCAAACCCAATCATATTTCTCTCTCCTCGTGATTCATGGTAGATCTTAGGCACTTAGCACCTCATTCCAACCTTCATCCACCTTTTCCACCCACTATCACAACCCTAAAAATAGCGGAAATTGCTCTCGGACTCCCCCTATAGTTTCCCTGTTTTCCTCCTGTAGTTTTTCTTGTAGGTTGCATTTTGAAGGCCGAGTGTGGGAAAAGCCTATAGAAGGCCACCTAAGACCCCCTAGGACACATCCACACCATATTCCATCCTCCCAAGCTCCAAAACCATCCTCCAATGCCACCTGTTCGTTGTCACACTCACACACAATAAATTAGATGCATGTCAAATTCACATAAAAACACATAAAAATTCAAAAATATGCTTTTTTCCTATTTACTTCCAGAAATAGCATGGCTAGATGTTGTTTACTTTCTTGAGTAGGTAATGGCATTTCTTTCATGTTTTTCATAGTGTTTTTGGCAAAATTAGAATTAGCTTGTTAATTAGGGTTTACTAGGTCTTGCTTTACATTACAGTCTTTTTCCTTTCTACAATTAGAATAGATTCTGTAGAGTAATCTTTCTTTATTTCATCACACCTAGAGCTTCTTCTGAGATCTATAGAAGTTGGCTCCAGCTCCTAATTATCTTGCGCTTGCTAACCAAGTGACAACCTACAATGAGAACTAGTACTTGTGCATATAGCATTGATGCTTCCAAGTTTGTTACGAACTACCGGGTTGATAAAAGTAAAGTTGGCAGTCGAGGAGTTGCAACATTCTTGTTGTAATACTAGCACTAAACACCTTTTGGTGCTGTTTCCAGGGAAGCATCAGAGTATTTTTTGATTACCGGTTTCTTCTATTTCTTCTTCCAACATTCTGCTAATAGTTTATTTTAGCAAAAGTAGACTAGTGATTTCTTTTCTTTCAGTTCTGAATTTCCTTGCTTTCCTTTTCAATTCTGCAAATTTCCATTCAGCAAGTTTATTTCAGCTAGTTTCAATTTGTTTTCTTCAATCAAAATCTTAGTTTCTGCAGGTACTATCAGTGTGGGGAAAAAACCAACCTAAAAGATTTCCTTTCATGCTTCGTAGGAATAGAGATAACTCAGAAAAATTTCTGCCCAACACCCCCACTACTTCACACAACCAGCCTTCTCTCTTCTTCTATGGCTATGACCAAGAAGAAACCTTAGGTGAATAGCCAAAGATATTTGAAGAACCTATAGGGGAAGAAGAAGAAGAAAACATTCCTTTGGAGCCAATGGCTGAAAACAAAAATGCTAGGGGAAATGGAGAAAGTGTTGGGTTGTGTTATATTCTTTCCATGTAGTTAACAGGGGGTTTGAGGTGTACCTGTAACCCTACTTTATGGGGTCCAGGGAAGCACCCCCGAAAATTTTGGTTTTGGACCCTATGTTAGGTTGGGCGGACCCACTTATGGTTTTTTGCATGATTTTCGCACATGTTTTTGGACGCAATGGTTTTTGGTCCATGGTTTTGGACGCGATGGTTTTCGGTCCATGGTATTGGATGCTTCGACATGTATACTTATGTATTGTAACATTGGAAGGAACATAATGAAAAATCAAGCTAGTAGTCTTGGTTTTGGGATCCAGGGGAAAATCTCTGTGTATATATGTTTTATGTGTTTTAGAATTTGTATGCAGGTAATTTCTGTATGGGGTTAAAACCTACATTTGGTATCAGAGTAGTTTTGGCTTCAAGGGGACGCCTTTGTTGCTGAGAGGTTTCGCTTGGGCCTGTGGTAAACCCTGTTTAGTGGGATATCTGCGAGATCGATTCTGGTGGTGAAATAAGATGGCGAGCAGTGGAAATATAGAGATCAAGAAATTTAATGGTCAGAGTTTTGAGTTGTGGAAACTCAAGATGGAGGATCTATTGGTGGATAAAGATTAGTGGATCAATGTAGATCTAGGTACTAAACCAATGGGAGTGTCCGATGAAGAATGGAAAAAGTTGGATCGGAAGGCAAAGAGCTCAATACGATTATGTGTCTTAGATTCAGTATTATTGAATGTATCCAGGGAAGCTATGGAAAAGGCTTTGTGGGAAAAGTTAGGGACTTTTTACCAATCTAAGTCTCTGGTGAATAAATTGTTCCTGTGAAAAAAGCTGTATAATTTGAGGATGAAGATGGAGACTCGATGACAGAGCATCTGAATGCATTTAATAATGTGGTAAGTTAGATAGCGTCTTTTGATATTAAAATTTTAGATGAAGATAAGTGCATCAGTTTGTTGTGTTCTCTACCAGATTCATGGGA
The DNA here is from genome assembly GCA_031772625.1 of Pinus tabuliformis. NCBI lineage: Eukaryota > Viridiplantae > Streptophyta > Pinopsida > Pinales > Pinaceae > Pinus > Pinus tabuliformis. Next base: position 344,270,343 of record CM062819.1, on the reverse strand, counting down.
TAGTCTAGTTATTACAATAGGTAGCAATGCAACTGCCTTGCATTTTGATGAAATAGTCTCAGCCTTGCTGATGGAGGAAATGAGACGGAAAAATATGGAGAGCTAGAATGGTGATGCCTTGTCTGCATGAGGATGGTCCCAGAATAGAAACAAAAATAAGTCATCGAACAGGAGATCTAAATCTAGAGAGATATCTAAATCTCCAGGAAAACCTGTAAAGGTGGTGTGCTGGAAATGCGGAAAGGAAGGGCACTTCAAAAGGGACTGTAAATTTAAAGCTCCTAACAAAGGAAAGCGATCTAATGATGCTCCTTCTGTAGAGGTGAAAACCACCTCAAATGAAGGTGGGGATGTGTACTTTTCTTCTTCAAGTACACATGTAGATCATGAGGCATGGTTGATTGACTCAGGTGCATCCTTTCACCTCACTCCTCACAGAGAGTGGTTTTGCGAGTATGAGAAATACGATGGTGGTGATATCTTCTTAGGGGATGATAGGAAGGCTAGAGTCATTGGTCGTGGAAAAGTAAAGTTGAAATTGCAAGGTGGAAGAGTTAGAGCACTTCGAGATGTTCTGCATATTCCCGCATTGGCCAGAAATCTGATTTTTGTAAGCAAGCTACATGATGCACGTGTAAAAACAGTGTTCGAGAAGGATACCTACAAGATGGTTCGTGGAGCGCTGGTATTAATGCAGGGAATTCGGATTGGAACTCTGTACAAGCTACAAGGTAGCACTATTATTGATGGGTGCAATAGTTCTATGGTTCCTGAAAGTGGAGCAGAAGATCTAGTGGTCTCTGGAGAGAAGACCATGCTGTGGCATCAAAGGCTTGGACATATTGGAGAGAAGGGCCTTCGAATACTTCATAGTAAAGGTATGCTAGAAGGTATGAGTAATATCTCTCTGGATTTTGATTTCTGTGAAAATTGAGTATATCGGAAGCAGAATCAGGTGAGTTTCCCCTCTAGTAGTAAGATGGCAAAACAAATATTAGAACTTGTGCACAATGATGTGTTTGGACCTGTGAAGGTTCCATCACTGGGTAAGTTTGTGTACTATGTATCATTTATATATGACTTCTCAAGGAATACATGGATATATTTCCTTAGGAAGAAATTTGAAGCCTTTGACAGGTTTAAATAATTTAAGGGTCTCTTGGAAAATCAGACAGAGAAGAAGATAAAGGTGTTTAGGACAGATAATGGTGGAGAGTATTGTAGCAAGGAATTTGAAGAATTCTGTAAGATGTGTGGTATAGCACGATAGAAGACTAATCCATGTACACCTCAGCAAAATGGATTTGCAAAAAGAATGAATAAGACATTGATGGGAAGGGCAAGTAGTATGCTCAGTGGTGCTGGGTTAGGACAAGAATTATGGGCAGGGGTGGTGGATACTGCATGTTACCTAGTCAACAGGTCACCTTCATCAACATTGGAGGATAAGACTCCACAAGAGGTATGGACTGGTAAGAAACCCTCTCTTTCACATCTGGGGGTATTTGGATGTGATGCATATGTACATATTCCAAAGGAGAAATGAACCAAGTTGGATATTAAATCTAGAAAGTGCATCTTTATTGGGTATAAGGATGGTTTAAAAGGTTATAAGCTTTGGAACCCAGTCACACGGATGGTTGTGTACGATCGAGATGTTATTAAACATGAATTCCAACCAAAGTAACCTGAGAAGATAGAGTTTTAGCTAAAGGAGGAAGAATTGTACTCTACAGAAGAGGAGGAATCAGAAGATGAAGAGCCACAAACTCTGACTGTGAGAAGATCAGTTCAAGAAAGAAGGTAGCCAGAAAGGTATAGTCCATCTGCTTTCTATTCAAATTTTGCTTTGTCTGTTACTGATGATGATCCCAGAACTATGAAGGAAGCAGTGGATTCAGAGGATGGAAAACTCTGGAAAGAGGCCATGGTTAATGAAATGGCATCTTTGCAAAAAAATGAGGCTTGGGATCTGGTGGAGTTTCCAGCTGGTAGGAAACCCATAGGCAACAAATGGGTGTTCAAGAAGAAGACAAATGCAAAAGGAAAGGTGGAGAAATACAAAGCTCGGTTGGTAGCAAAAGGTTATTCCCAAGTGCTAGGAATTGATTTTGGTGATATTTTTTCTCCTGTTGCCAAGGTAAATTCTATTAGATTTCTTTTATCTATTGCTACTGCTTTTGATTTTGAGGTAGAATAGATGATGTGAAGACAACATTTCTTCACAAGGATCTAGAAGAGGAAATATACATGAAGCAACCTGAAGGCTTTGCGGTGAACGGTAAGAAAGAACTGGTATGCAAGTTAAAGAAGTCTCTGTATGGATTAAAATAGTCACCAAGGATGTTGTATCAGAAATTTCATACATTTATACGGGGATTTGGCTTCACTAGGAGAAAATCAGATCATTGTGTTTATTTTAAATTGATTGGTGACTGTGTTATTTATCTGGTCTTGTATGTGGATGATATGTTGCTGGTTGGAAATGACAAAGAAAATATCCAGGATTTGAAGACCCAATTGTCCTCAAAATTCGACATGAAAGATCTTGGTGTTGAAAACTATATTTTGGGCATGGAAATTAAAAGATATTGGGCAAAGAGGAAGCTTTGGTTAAACCAAAGTATGTCGATACAATACTGCAGAGGTTTAATATGTAGGATAGTAAACCGGTGAAGGTTCCTATTCCTATAGGTGTGAGGTTATCAGCTGAACAGTGTCCCAAGACACAAGAAGAGGAAGAGGACATGTCCCATGTTGCATATGCAAGTGCAGTCGATAGCCTGATGTATGCAATGGTATGTACTAGACCAAACATTGCACATGTAGTGGGGGTATTCAGCAGGTTTATGTCCAAACCAGGAAAGGAGCATTGGACAACAGTGAAGCGGGTTTTTAGGTATTTCCGTGGCACTAGTGATTATGGTTTGTGCTACCAAGGAAGACCAGGATTGGATAGAGTTTTGGATATTTGTGGCTTTGTTGACACAGATTGGGCTGGAGATCTGGATCAGAGAAGATCTACAAGTGGGTATGTGTTTAACCTATTTGGAGGTGCAGTCAGTTGGATGAGTAAGAAACAATTTGTAGTGGCACTATCAACTATAGAGGCAGAATACATGGTAGCCACTCATGCAAACAAGGAAGTAGTTTGGTTGTAGAGATTGTGTTCAAGGATGGGGTTAGTACAGGAAGCTATAAGGATAGAATGTTACAGCCAAAGTGCAATTTTTGTAGAAAATAACCCTGCATATCATTCAAAGACAAAGCACATTGATGTTCAGTATCACTTTGTGAGGGATATGACAGAAGACAAAAAGGTGTTTCTGGTAAAGGTGGACACTATGAAGAATGATGCAGATGCATTGACAAAATCTGTGAGCTCTAAGAAGTTCTCTTGGTGTAGAGAGACAATGGGCGTTTCACGGCTGGAAAAATGACTAAGCTCTCTTGTGGCCCCCTGTGGAAAGAAAACAATAAGTGGGAGAATGTTGGGTTTTGTTATATTCTTTCCATGTAGTTAACAGGGGGTTTGAGGTGTACCTGTAACCCTACTTTATGGGGTCCAGGGCATCGCCCCGGAAAATTTTGGTTTTGGACCCTATGTTAGGTTGGGCAGACCCACCTATGGTTTTGTGCATGATTTTCGCACATGATTTTGGACGTGATGGTTTTCGGTCCATGGTTTTGGACGCGATCGTTTTCGATCCATGGTATTGGATGCTTCAGCATGTATAAATATGTATTGTAACATTGAAAGGAACATAATGAAAAATCAAGCTGGTAGTCTCGGTTTTGGGATCCAGGGGAAAGTCTCTGTGTATATGTGTTTTATGTGTTATGCTCTCGCATTATTTATTTGATGTGTTTTAGAATTCGTATGGAGGTAATTTCTGTATAGGGTTAAAACCTACATTTGGTATCACAACAGTTTTGGCTTCAAGGGGATGCCTTTGTTGCTGAGAGGTTTCACTTGGGCTTGTGGTAGACCTTGTTCAGCGGGAGATCTGCGAGATCGATTCTGGTGGTGAAAGAAGATGGCGAGTAGTGGAAATATAGAGATCTAGAAATTTAATGGTCATAGTTTTGAGTTGTGGAAACTCAAGCCAGAGGATCTGTTGGTGGATAAAGATCAGAGCATCACAGTAGATCCAGGTACTAAACTAATGGGAGTGTCCGATGAAGAATGGAAAAATTTGGATCGGAAGGGAAAGAGCACAATACAATTGTGTGTCTTAGATTTAGTATTGCTGAATGTATCTGGGGAAGCTACAGTAAAGGCTTTGTGGGACAAGTTAGGGACTTTGTACCAATCTAAGTCTCTGGTGAATAAACAGTTCCTGCAAAAAAAGTTGTATAACCTAAGGATGAAAGATGAAGACTCAATGACAAAGCATCTAAACACATTTAATACTATGGTAAGTTAGTTAGCATCTGTTGATATTAAAATTTCAGATGAAGATAGTGCATCAGTTTGTTGTGTTCTCTACCAGATTCATGGGATAGTCTGGTTATTGCAATAGGTAGCAATGTAACTGCCTTGCAGTTTGATGAAATAGTCTTAGCCTTGCTGATGGAGGCGATGAGACAGAAAAATATGGAGAGCGATAATGGTGATGCCTTTTCTATACGAGGATGGTCCCAGAATAGAAACAAAAATAAGTCATCGAGTGAAAGATTTAAATCTAGAGGGAGATCTAAATCTCCAGGAAAACCTGTACAGGTGGTGTGGTGGAAATGCAAAAAGGAAGGGCACTTCAAAAGGGACTGTAAATCTAAAGCTTCTGACAAAGGAAAGGGATCTGATGATTCTCCTTCTGCAGAGGTGAAAACCAACTCAGATGAAGGTGGGGATGTGTACTTTGCTTCTTCAAGTACACATGTAGATCATGAGGCATGGTTGATTGACTTAGGTGCATCCTTTCACTTCACTCCCCATAGATAGTGGTTCTGCGAGTATGAGAAATACGGTGGTAGTGATGTCTTCTTAGGGGATGATAGGAAGGCTAGAATCATTGGTTGTGGAAAAGTAAATTTGAAATTGCAAGGTGGAAGAGTTAGAAAACTTCCAGGTGTTTTGCATATTCTTGCGTTGGCCAGAAATCTGATTTTTGTAAGCAAGATGGATGATGCAGGTGTAAAAACAGTGTTCGAGAAAGATACCTACAAGATGGCTCGGGGAGCACTGGTATTGATGCGGGGAGTTTGGATTGGAACTCTATACAAGCTGCAAGGTAGCACTGTTATTGATGGGTGCAATAGTTCTGTGGTTCCTGAAAGTGGAGTAGAAGATCTAGTGGTCTCTGGAGAGAAGACCATGTTGTGGCATCAAAGGCTTGGAAATATTAGAGGTGAAGGGCCTTCGAATACTTCATGGTAAAGGTATGGTAGAAGGTATGAGTAATATCTCTCTGGATTTTTATTTCTGTGAAAATTGTGTATATGGGAAGCAAAATCGGGTGAGTTTCCCCTTTAGTAGTAAGAGGCCAAAACAAATATTAGAACTTGTGCACAACGATGTGTTTGAACCTATGAAGTTTCCATGACTGGATACGTTTGTGTACTATGTATCATTTGTAGATGACTTCTCAAGGAATACATGGATATATTTCCTTAAGAAGAAATCTAAAGCCTTTGACATGTTTAAAGAATTTAAGGCTCTCGTGGAAAATTAGACAGAGAATAAGATAAAGGTGTTGAGGACAGATAATGGTGGAGAGTTTGCAGTAAGGAATTTGAGGAATTTTGTAATAAGTGTGGTATAGCATGATAGAAGACTACTCCATATACATCTCACCAAAATGGAGTTGTAGAAGGAATGAATAAAACGTTGATGGAAAGGGCAAGAAGTATGCTCAGTGGTGCCGAGTTAGGATGGGAATTCTAGGTAGAGGCGGTGGATACTGCATGTTACCTAGTCAATAGGTCACCTTCATCAGCGTTGGAGGATAAGACTCCACAAGAGGTATGGACTGGTAAGAAACCCTCTCCTTCACATCTGAGGGTATTTGGATGTGATGCATATGTACATGTTCAAAAAGAGAAATGAACCAAGTTGGATAGTAAATCTGAAAAGTGCATATTTATTGGGTATAAATATGGTTTAAAAGGTTATAAGCTTTGGAACCCAATCACACGGAAGGTTGTGTATAGTCGAGATGTGGTGTTTAGAGAGGTAAAAAATGTTATTAAACATGAATTCCAACCAAAGGAACCTGAGAAGATAGAGTTTGAGCTAAAGGAGGAAGAATCAGACTCTACAAAAGAGGAGGAATTAGAAGATGAAGAGCCACAAACTCCAGCTATGAGAAGATCAGTTCGAGAAAGAAGGTAGCCAGAAAGGTATAGTCCATCTACTTTCTGTTCAAATTTTGTTTTGTCTGTTATTGATGATGATCCCAGAACTGTGAAGGAAGCAGTGGATTCAGAGGATGGAAAACTCTGGAAAGAGGCCATGGTTGATGAAATGGGATTATTTGCACAAAAATTAGGCTTGGGATCTGGTGGAGTTGCTGGCTAGAAGGAAACCCATAGGCAGCAAATGGGTGTTCAAGAAGAAGACAAATGTAGAAGGAAAGGTGGAGAAATACAAAGCTCAGTTGGTAGCAAAAGGTTATTCCCAAGTGCTGGGAATTTATTTTGGTGATGTTTTTTCTCTTGCTGCCAAGGTAATTTCTATTAGATTGCTTTTATCTATTGCTTTTGCTTTTGATTTTGAGGTAGAACAGATAGATGTGAAGATAGAATTTCTTCATGGAGATCTGGAAAAGGAAATATACATGAAGAAACCTGAAGGCTTTGTGGTGAAGGGTAAGAAAGAACTGGTATGCAAGTTAAAGAAGTCTATGTATGGATTAAAACAGTCACCAAGGATGTGGTATCATAAATTTGATACATTTATATGGGTACTTGGCTCACTAGAAGCAAAGCAGATCACTATGTGTATTTTAAATTAATTGGCGACCATGTTATTTATCTGGTCTTGTATGTCAATGATATGTTGCTGGTTGGAAATGACAATGAAATTATCCAGGATTTGAAGACCCAATTGTCCTCCAAATTCGACATGAAAGATCTTGGTGTTGCAAACTATATTTTGGGCATAGAAATTAAAAGTGATCAGGCAAAGAGGAAGCTCTAGCTAAACCAGAGGAAGTATGTCGAGACAATATTACAAAGGTTTAATATGCAGGATAGTAAACTGGTGAAGGTTCCTATTCCTGTAGGTGTGAGGTTATCTGTTGAACCGTGTCCCAAGACGCAAGAAGAGGATTAGGACATGTCCCGTGTTCCATATGCAAGTGTAGTCAGTAGCCTGATGTATGCAATGGTCTGTACTAGACTAGACATTGCACATGCAGTGGGAGTATTGAGTAGGTTTATGCCAAAACTAGGAAAGGAGCGTTGGACAGCAGTGAAGCGGGTTTTCAAGTATTTGCACGGCACTAGTGATTTTTGTTTGTGCTACTAAGGAAGAGCAGCATTGGATAGATTGTTGGATATTTTTGGCTTTGTTGACGCAGACTCGGCTAGAGATTTGGATCAGAGAAGATCTACAAGTGGGTATGTGTTTAACCTATTTGGAGGTGCAGTCAGTTGGATGAGTAAGAAACAATCTGTAGTGGCACTATCAACTACAGAGGCAGAATACAAGGCAGCCACTCATGTAAGTAAGGAAGCAGTTTGGTTGCAGAGATTGTGTTCAAGTATGGGGTTAGTACAGGAAGCTATAAGGATAGAATGTGATAGCCAAAGTGTAATTTTCTTGGCAAAGAACCTTGCATATCATTCAAAGACAAAGCACATTGATGTTCAATATCACCTTGTGATGGATATGATAGAAGACAAAACATTGTTGCTGGTAAAGGTGGACACTTTGAAGAATACTACAGATGCATTCACAAAATCTGTGAGCTCTAAGAAGTTCTCTTGGTGTAGAGAGACAATGGGCGTTTCATGGCTGGAAAAATGACTAAGCTCTCTTGTGGCCCCCTATGGAAAGAAAACAACAAGTGGGTAAATGTTGGGTTGTGTTATATTATTTCCACGCAGTTAACAGGGGGTTTGAGGTGTACCTGTAACCCTACTTTATGGGGTCCATGGCACTGCCCTAGAAAATTTTGGTTTTGGACCCTATTTTAGGTTGGGCGGACCCACCTATGGTTTTGTGCATGACTTTCGCACATGTTTTTGGATGCGATGGTTTTCGGTCCATGGTATTGGATGCTTGAGCATGTATAAATATGTATTGTAACATTGAAAGGAACATAACAAAAAATCAAGCTGGTAGTCTCGGTTTTGGGATGCAGGGGAAAATCTCTGTGTATATGTGTTTTATGTGTTATTCTCTCGCATTGTTTATTTTATGTGTTTTAGAATTCGTATGCAAGTAATTTCTGTACGGGGTTAAAACCTACAAAAAGAATAGAGGGTACCTTTCCTATTTGAGAGACCAATGGGGCCACCAAAATGAAAAATATAAGTCCTTCAACCCTACCTCACTTCCATGGCCTAACTACAAAAGATCCTGACACCTTCTTATTTGAGTTCGCTGTCATCTGTTGTACTTATGACTATGTAGAACACGAGAAAAAGTTGAAACTGTTCCCTTCTACTCTCAAGGACACAACATTGCGCTAGTTCATGGGATTACCTGGCAATAACATCACAACTTGGGCTCGGATGCAGCAAGCCTTTAACAACAAGTATTGAGACTATTGTGGGTCAAAAGATACTAAAGAAGAAATCTTCAGAATGACCATGGGAAGTGATGAGTTCCTGGAAGACAATGAAGAGAGGTTCCAGCTCAATTACAAAAGGGTCGGGTGTATAGTTGACCCTGAGTCTCTGAAGTTGGTCCTACTGAAGGGAATCTGAAAATACCTTTTAGACACCCTCCATCTACTTGTCGGGGGAGACATTTACCAACTATCCTATGAGGACATAAAGACTGTTTTTAGAAACCATTCTAGAGCAGCCAGAAAGAAAGGTAGGTGGAGTCAACCCATAACTAGTACCTCTTCTTCTAATTCATCCATTAAAGGGGAAATTGGAACCATGCTAGAGGACTTCAAGAGTGAGATGCTGCAAACTCTTGCCATGAAAATGGATACCTTACATATCAAAAGAAAACAAGAGGAAGCAGAGAGGGCTTTGGCCATTTTCTTCCCTAGATTCACTAGGAGGCATCCTAGGAATGAATGCCCATTGAACTTATAGATGTTTGTGTTCGATACCTAATCCTCAATGGGTTAGTGTGGAAGCTGAATAGACAAAAGGATTCCAAGAGACCTTGGGATGTGAAACCCAATGGTCAAACCATGTACTATAAATGTATATCTCTTGTTAATAAAAATTGTATTCTCATGTTTTATCTTTCATATTCATGTGTTGCCCATGTGTGTTTAACAATTTGTTCAGTTTGCAAAGAAAATCATTCTATAGACAAGTGCCCTTCCTTGCCCAGACTTAATGTTGTATGCCAACAGGCTAAAGGAGTCACTAAACAGATCTATTACATAAACCAAAGGAGGCCGCATGGACCTAGACCATACCAGCAGGGGATGCAAGGGACATCTCAGGCATACTACAACCCCAACCAAGTCACCTCCATACCTTCTTGGGACCCCCTGCTCATCCTTCCTGGTCCATGCCTCCTCCTTTCTCCTTCACATTTCAATATCATGCCCAACCTGCCACCCATTCATTTCAATACTATGCTTAGCTGCAACCTCAATGCAATGCACCTCATTAGGGGTGGAGGCCCCAATACAACTCTCTTCCTGCTCTTCTACCTCCACCACCTACCCAAAAATAATCGTTACCTTCTGCTCCACCAAGGCAACTGCAAATGCCTGCCCAGCTAAATCTGAACCAGAACAATAGACAAATTCATTAAGTGTATAGTGGGGAACCATCATTCCCAACTTATGCTGTGGAGATTCAAGAAATTAACTTGCGGTTTGGGAAAGTTCTCCCAGATAGCCAGCCTCCACCCAGGGAGGTTGAGGAAGATAAAGAGGAAAGCAAACCTAAATCAAATCCACCCTTTCCTCAGAGACTATCCATGACAATCCAACTTACCCTAGAAGAGACTGAACTCCTAGGAGAATTGAAACATTTACGTGTGAGATACTACTTCTCCAAGCCATAAAAGACGTGTCTATCTACAATAGGTTGATCAAGGAGAAGTGATTTAGGCATCCAAGAAGGCGCAAGAGAGATTCCCCGACCATCAATTTCATAGGACAACTGTTCGACTTGATGTTGGGGCAGAGAACCTGTCCAAAATATCTAGATCCTGGAAGCCTAGTAGTTGATGTCCACATCAATGGCACAATGGTCCCACATACCTTGATTGATCTAGGAGTTGCCATTAATGTGATGAAAAAGGACGCAATGCTCAAACTTAACCTCCAGGGCTCCTTGAGGAAGACCATGACAGTGTTGAAGTTAGTAGACCGCTCCACCGTGACCCCTGAGGGGATTGTAGAAGATGTCATGGTCTCCATTGATTCTTGGGAGTACCCTACGGATTTCTTAGTTCTCCAGCCAAAGGAAAAGCTCACTGGGTATCCTCTCATTCTAGGAAGACCATGGTTGGCTACAACTGATGCCTACATTAGTTGCCGAGCTGGGAACATGACCATAAAGAATGGGCACATGTCCAAGCAATTAACCCTATATGCTCCTGCCCAACCCCTACTAGAACATGATCTACCTCTCTGGTTGGAGGAGGATGAGGAGGATGAAGTTTATTCTACACCACTTTATGCATTAGAAATAGCAATGGGGGCAAAACCGCAAGATGAGGATGATATGATTGAAAATTTGATTCAGAATCCACCTCCTAGTGTATCACCATTAGAATACATAGTAAGAGAAACCCAAAACAACCCCTCAACTGATCTGTATGTGGCCGACCCTACTTCTCCCCGTGTCAAAAATATAGAGTTCGGCCTAGAAAGAACACTGAAAATCAATCCATCCCTATCTACTTCCCAGGATAAGGAGCTATGCAACCTACTAAGAAAACATCTAGATGCCTTTGCCTAGAGTTATAACGAGATGAAGGGAGTGCACCCTTCAGTATGTACTCATCATATATATATCAATGAAGGTTGCAAGCTAGTCAGGCAGTCTCAAAGGAGGAGGAACCCAGCACTTGACGATGTTGTTAAGGAAGAACTACAAAAATTACTAGATGCAGGATTCATCTATCCCATTTCTAAAAGTGAATGGGTCTCTCCTTTAGTACTAGTGCCAAAGAAAAATGGTAAGTGGAGAATATAGGTCGACTATCAGCAATTGAACAAAGCCACTAAAAAGGACCACTTTTCTTTACCTTTCATAGATCAAGTGTTAGACGATTTGGCAGGGAAAAAGTTTTTTCCTTCCTAGATGCGTTTAGTGGGTACAATCAGATTCAAATCAGCCCAGAAGACCAAGATAAGACCACTTTCACTTGTCCTTGGGGTGCCTTTGCATACCGAGTCCTTCCTTTTTGGTTTGTGCAATGCTCCAGCCACTTTTCAAAGAGTGATATCGAGTATGTTTTCTAAACTCGTTCATGATGCAATAGAAATATACATGGATGATTTTACTCCTTATGGCTCTGACTTTCAGGAAGCTTTAACTAATCTAGGAAAAGTTCTAGATAAGTGTATTGAGATGAACTTGTCCCTCGGTCCCAAAAAATGTGAATTTTTGATAATAGAAGGGACCATGCTTGGTCATGCAATATCTCAACAAGGACTGCCAGTGGACCCTAACAAAATTTCCATCATCCAAAGTGTCCCACCTCCTCAAAAGGTGAGAGATGTCAGAAGTTTCCCAGGCTTAGCCAGATATTACAAGAAATTCATTAAAGGCTTCAGAAAGATAACCTCTCCTTTGTTTGGCCTCCTAGGCAAAGATGTTGAGTTCATATGGTTGCAAAATTGTTAAGAAGCCCTAGATACCTTGAAGGGCAAGCTTGTGACTGCCCTGTCTCAGAGGCCCAAACTGGGCCCTACCTTTTCACATTCACACAGATACCTTGAACAAAGAAATAGGAGTAGCCTTAGGACAAATCTATGAAACGTTACCTTATGCCATATACATTACAAGCAAAAACTTGTCAAAGGAAGAGTTAAACTACACAGTGAGAGAGAAGGAACTCCTAGCTATCGTGCATTCCTTAAACAAATTCAGACATTATATCATAGGTTATCAAACCTTTGTGCAAACTGATCATGCTGCAATTAGATATTTAATGAATAAACTAGATGTAAATTCTCACATTATTAGATGATTGATTTTACTGCAGCAGTTTGATTTGACCATTATTGATAAGCCTGGTAAAGGGAATGTTGTTTCTGACTTTTTATCTAGAGTAGATTTTCCTGCAGGTGAAGAAGGTATGGTGGATGACCAAATTCCATATGAACACCTATTTTCTATATCAGTACTCTCTCCATGGTTTTCTGATATAGCAAACTACTTGGTTTCAGCACAGTTCCCACCACACCTGTCCTCAAAAGAGAAGAGCAGGATAGTAAGGAAAAGTGCCCATTTCACCTGGATTGGAGGAAATCTCTTCAAACTAGGCCCAGATCAGATCTTGAGAAGATGTGTCAAGGAGGAGGAAGTCTTTGACGTCCTCCTGACCTGTCATGCTGGGCCTTGTGGAAGTCATTTTGCATCAAAAAGAACGGCCTTCAAGATATTGCAAGTAGGCTACTACTAGCCCACACTTCATCAAGATGTGAGAAGATACACGAGCTAGTGTGATCGGTCTTGGGGTATGGGGAAATCCACTGCAAAGGATGAAATTCCCATGCAACCTCAAGTGAACTTTGAGCCATTTGAGAAGTGGGGCATGGACTTTGTGGGGCCTATCAACCCCCCTTCAAAGCAATTTCAGTACATTATTGTGTGCACTGACTACCTGACAAAGTGGGTAGAGAAAAAAACAATCAAAGCAGTGACAGAGGAAAAAGTAGCTGAGCTTTTTATAAAAAATATATTCTAAAAGTTCGGGTATCCGAGAGAGTTGGTCATAGACCAAGGTAGTCAGTTCACTTCCAACCTGATTGAATACTTGCGCACACATCATAAGATCAAACATAGAACTTTCACCCCTTACCATCCACAAGCCAATGGGCAAGTGGAGGTCACTAACAGAGCATTGGAAGGGATCCTAACCAAGGTAGTTAGCAGCAGCAGAAAAGACTGGGCAGATAGATTAGTTGAAGCCACTTGGGCCTACAACACAACATGGAAGACCACCACTAGGTTCACACCCTATAAACTGGTCTATGGGAAGAAGGATTTTCTGTCAATAGAGTTTGAATTCAATACCTTAAGGATGGCAGCTCAGTTGAACCTAGACCTTAGCCATGCAGAAAAGGAGAGATTACTTCAGCTCAATGGATTGGATGAATATAGATTTCAAGCACTTCTCCATACAAAGGTAGTTCAACTTTAGAGAAAGATATGGCATGAAAAAAATATCAAGGAGAAGCAATTCCAAGAGGGAGATTGGGCACTACTCTATGATTCAATATACAAATATTTCAAAGGCAAGCTAAGGACAAGATGGCTGGGACCCTACACTGTGGAGAAATGCAATGACAATGGTTCAGTTCTAATCAGAACCATTGATGATAAAGCCATCCCCAGGCTTGTCAATGGAAATTGGTTGAAATTCTACAAGAAACTCCTCTCCAAGAAAGAGTTTATTGAAGATTTGAATAAAACAGTGATGGTAGTGGAGCATGTCTTAACTTCCACTTCACCCACTCACTGAAGAAAAAAAAAAAAAAATAAGGACTCAAGTGAAAACCTCCATGAGGCGCTTGAGTCCCATCATTGGGTTGAAAACCTCTTTTGAGGTGTCTTAATGATGCCAGAAAAAAGAGGAAAAAGAATAAGATCCCTGGGCGAAAACCTCCCTTGGAGGTGCCCAGGGCAGGAAATTAGGGTGAAAACCTCTCTGAGGTGCCCTAGTTGTCTAAAAAAAAACAAAGGAAAAAAAAATAATTTTTATTGCATTGCAGGTTTGCAGGAGGACTACAGGGAGTAGAAGAAGGTGCCAAGGGGACCCTGACATTCACACCAGCATCCATCTCATCTTCTCCACACCTTCCTCCATCATATTTGGCATCTCTTTCACCCCACTATACCTTTTTCTTCCAAAACTGTGTTTTCTATAGGAGACTCTATGTTTTCTACAGGAGGTTCTTGTAGGAATTACAGAGAGCCAAAAGTGTTGATAGAAGGCAGTTTGAGGGAAAAAAAAATCTTCATGAGGAACCTATAATCCCTCCTACCATCTTCAAACCTCCTTGCAATCATTTCCAAACCTGCATCACACCCCAAGCATCATTATTTTTTCTTCCTGTCCAAGAAAAAAATAGAAAAGAAAGTTTTTAGGTTTTGAAGAAAAAACTAAATAAAAAAGAGGAAAAGGCACCAATAACCTTACCTGAATCTTACCTACCATCCCTCCATCATTCATGACACCTCTGGCATTATTCCCGAGGTCCAAGCATAGGGAAAAGATGAAGTTTCTAGGGGAGAAGCAACTACATGAGATCCTATAGGAATTCCTGTAGTAGTTGATCCCATAGAAGTCCAACACCAAAAGAAAAGGAGTGCACATCTGCAGGTTGAAAAGGCACATGCAGCTTAGCTCCAACAAAAGAAAAACCTACAAAAATACACAACCACACATTAGCTAGCAGAGACAACATGCATGAAGGAAATTGTAGGCATGCAGTAGAGAAAGCGACATCACCTCACAGTAAATACACTCAGATCACAGGTAAGTAACTAAATCACTCCTCTATTTGCATTTGTGTAATTAGGAGTCATATGAAAGGAAACGAGATGGTTGATATTGAACGAGGGAAAGGCGGCCAGTTAACTTGGCCACCTTCATTTAGTTGACTCCACTTATCTGAGATGTCACCCACACGTGCGCACAGTCAACTCAAGCATCAGATTGCAAGGATAGGTAGTGGGAAGAAGTGTGAACTCCAATGTAGTAATGAGGGATGATTACGAGGAGGGGCCATCATGACCAAGTAGGTGGGGACCAACGTTTCAAATATTGCCAACATACACCTTGCCATCTCATCACTCATAACCGAGAATAGCCATAAAAATCAATGAGCACTCCTCCCCACGCATTCTCACCACCTGTTCTTCATTTTCTCCTCATAACTCAACCACAATAGTCTTCTTGTGCCCCCACAGCCTTGTAACCACCATTCTCCATCGATTTCCTCCCTATCTTTTCTCTATGCATTTTCTACAGGAGCACCTACAGGAAATCTACAGGAGGGATAGCGGGCTTCTACAGGAGGGGCAGTGAGTCATTTTGAAGGGAGAAACCACGATTTTTGGCACAAATTTAAGTCTGGAGAGGTAGGGTTCATGCTTGCCCCTTGTTAAATATCAATACATGAAAGAAGTGATCTCAATTTCAGGATGAAATAAGTCTTTAGGAGGGCGGAAAATACATAAAAATTCTTTTGTTTATTTAAAAAGAACACAGTCTCCTCTGTTTCTCTGTTTTCTCAAAATTCTTTGTCTCCACCTCCATATTTGGTTTTCCAAAAGAGTACAGATAGTATGACAGGAGGGTTTATGAGAAAGGATCCCACTAAATCCACTAGGCTCCATGCACATCCTCAAGTGGTGGACATATTCACAAGGGAAAACTGGATGAATTTCTTTGAGAAATTTAGAGGGTTTGATGATGCAATTGCCCAATAATTTTCTCTCTCTCTGGTCCCTCACACAAGAACACATGCCACTGTAACCATTAGAGGCCTCTCCATCAAAATAACCCCTGAATTCATCAGTAGGGTCACTACCCTTCCTCTTGGGATGCCGTGGAGTAATGATGAGAAACCAATTGCCCAGGCTACCAAGAAGAATTTTTTTCAAAATAATGAAACCCCTGTTGAAGATAAAATTGGAATTAGAAGTGCTAGTATACCATATCCTTGGGATGACGTTAGCTACCAAGTCATCGAATACATTTACTATGAGGGGAGGCACAACATTGTCTATGATTATCATTTCAGAATCCTCCATGACTTGAGATATGGCATGGATACCCCAGCACCTTAAAAGCTCAGTATCCCTTACTTTCTCCTTCAGTCCCTCATTGACTCCAGCACCAAGGTACAAGCAGGAAATTAAGGGAAATTAGCTCACCGTGGCTTAATCAAAATCCTAGTAGAGGAAGCCTTCCATACCTTTACACTCCCTATAGCATGCGAAGTTTTCTGAAATATGACAACTAAGGATGACATACAGGAGACACTGTCCAAAATATAGGAGACACAAAATCTTGAGAAAAAGATAGAGGAACAGCCAGAGGTGAAGGGATAAGCCCAAGAGCTACAACAACCTAACCCCCAGCCTAGTCTTGCCTCCTATTACAATCTCCTTGAGGGAGGCAGGATAATCCCACAGAAATTTTCAATTCCACTATTTTCCGAATCGGAGAAAGAAAGAGTGAGAACACATAGGTGGATGCAGATAACCAAATCCAAAGCAGTTGAGGATGTTGGCCATATGGAAAATAAACTCAGGGAAATGGGCAGAGAATTAAGTGCTCTCAGAGACAAATAGGCCATTATAAGAATCCACCTTGAAAATGAGAATGAACTACTAAGGAGGCAGCTGCAAGAAAAAGAGACTCAGCTGGCATACATGGCCAGCTTATCCATGGAAGAATTACAATGTAGAAGACCAGCCAAATCTTATGGCCTCTATCTGAAGGACCAATGGCTTCAATTCCAAATAAATACTTTGGCACAAAGAAGCACAATGCCTTTCCAAGACTACAGGCAGTTTAAGGATTTGTGTGACCAAAGCACCTCAGAGGATAAAGTGAAGATGGCAGAGTTCTACCTACACAACATGGCCCTCACAGACATGAATGTGTGGGACCCAAATGCCAAGCTAGGGAACCTACAATTAATGGCCATGGCCTCATGGATGAATCATGAAAAATTGAGGGTAGAATAAATGAAAAGATTGATGATAAAATAGTACAATGAGCCATTAATGATAAGAGCTGAGCCATCATATCCTATGGCACTCATCAGCACACACAACCTACTTGCCAATGACCCTCAGATTGCCCCTAGATATCTATCCAATCAGGCACAAGCAATTGCACACTTTGAAGATATTCTTAGGGTACTTGGGGATGATTGGCTGCATGCATGCATGAGAAGATGGAACACCCTACCCCACAACTTGTACATCAGAGAATACCATTCTCCCATGAGGCTGACAGAGGCATTGAAAAGAGTGCCAACATACAAGCACTCCTTGCAAAGGCTAAATGTCAACTGGATTGGCCTCAAACTAAGTCCTCCACTTCTATTAGGCATGTTGGAAATCGAAAGAGAAGAAGAAGAGGAGGAGCAGTGGAAGGACATAGATAGAAAGGCAGGGTTTTATGACCAACATGAGTAGACCACATCAGAAACCTGGGATGCTAGGGAGGCCACCAGGGCCATAAAATATGAGGAGATTGATTAAGTTGCTTAGAGGATGAGAAGCACCTTCAGTAGGGGGTAATGATGAGCCTCATAATTGGGTAATTATATGGGCTCGTTTTACCTCCTAACCTAATCAAATCAACCATTCTCTTAGCTTATTGTATGATTCTCTAATTATATTTATGCTTATAGAGTGAGTTGAGTTAGTTATGATGCCATTTGATCTAACATGTATTTAATGCATATTATTGATGGATTTTGAGGTCAAAGTCAAGGATCCGGTGGTCAAATGGCAGCAATAAATCGAAGTAGACAGACGAGAGGACTTATAGGAGGGAATCCTCCTCATTTATTACTCCTCACTTCGAATTCCCCTTCATTCATCTCAGAGTACAAGCAATCGAATCATGTACTAGAAGGCAGCCGAGCAAGTGGAGGATGACTGATAATTATCTCGAGTTTTGGGAGCCAAGCCTCCCTCATTTTAAGGAAGCTATTGGTAGCTTTAGATGTATAAGTAGAGAGGCCTAGGGGCTCACTAGGGTCAGATATTTTGCTTATCTAAACTTTGCTCAAATTTCGAGCTTACTATTTTGTGACAGTTTTACGTAATCTTGCTATTTTTTGATAATGAATATGGAATCCTTTTTGAGCTAGAACTGAGTTACCTTAGAGGGCTAGAGCCCTTGGGTTAGGGCCCAATCCAAGTAGCCCAACTTATCTTTACTTATATTTGTATTCTTTACTTTATTTTGTAGATTAATTTGCTATTAGATGTATTTCTTTTATGGTTAAGAATAGGTTGATTTTGATGATTTAGTAATTTTCTTCCATTTGTGCTTTTTGTAGCAGGTTAAGCAATGATTAGAAAAGATTCAAAAGGCTAGAAATAGTGCCTTGGCCTCTCTTCCTCCCTCTGGGACCATGATTTGAGGCAAAGACTGTCTTGCTGCCCAAAAAACATAGATTTTCCTCATTCATAGGACTTCTAGTGTTTGTAGCTCTTTATTAGGTTAATAGTGCAATTTTTCTTTGCTTTAGATCTCCTTTATCATGTTCATTTCCTGATTCACAATAGTCCTCTTTCATGCTTTCCTTTCCTACAACATTTCTTAGCATTTCCTTTCATAGTTCATAGTTTAGACCATTTTAATGCAAAACTCTGTTTTTCCTAAATGCACTCATTTCAATTGTTGCTTGATTTTCTTGGTTGACTGTTAGTTTCTTTGTAGCAGATCTCTTTGTTGGGTAGCAGAGGGACTGCGTAACAATTTTTGGGCTTAAAGCCCATAATTTGGGAAAGGTATGGTAAGGACTCTGCGAAGTGTGCAGAGCGCGAATTGTAAATGAGTCAATTCAAAGGGTTGTCCGCCCAAAAATAATGTAAAATAATAGGAAGTAAGTCAGCTTTCCCTTGGTCCATGGACCATGGGAATGTATAGATACAACAAGGCTCTATGGATAGAAGTTAGTTTTTGGTATGTACTTTTGGATTTGGAATGTAATGGGTTGTTGAAGAACAATGTCTAGAAGCATCTGTAAGTGCGAGTCAAGGGTGTTGGTAGATAGATAGAGGCTCTGCAGCTTTGTACGCAGAGGCCTAGTAGAGTCTGCAGCTATGTGCATGGACCCCTGCAGCTGAGTGCGTAGGGTGGATCTAGATGTATTGGTGAAGGAAGTAAATAAAGATAAGTTGATTCTGAAACTCTGGGTTAAATCTGAATTATTGCGGATCTGGCTAATTTATGGGTGATATAACTATTTTATCTATGCCTGTATGCTTATGTTATGAGTCTATCTGAATCTATATCTTTTCTAGGTGTGAGAACTAGTTATTTTTGTTAAATGTTTTCTTAAAGACCATAAAAAGTAGATCTAGTCTATAAACAACACATTAATAAGTAATAAGCATTTTCCTGGATCTGGATCTACGCGAGGCTGAGTGGCGTGAATCCATAGAATGGTGTGTGAACCTTCCACACCACATCAAGACATCCCAAGGGTGCGGAAACCTGGTTCCAGCACCCTCCCCTGCTACCTCGGGTGAGACCTCAGTCCGCGCTCCGCGGGTTGTTGCCGAAAGGGCTGGTAGCTGTGGGAATTGTTTGGCTAAATAACTCTTCCAAACCTGGGTCAGGCCCATATAAGCCAACACTCTTCTAGCAGTAGTCCAGACTATTAGCAATCACATCCTCCATCTCATCCATGCACTACAGGTCTCCTAAACCTCACCTCAATTCTGCCCTAGTTTCCTTCATTGTTTTCATAGAACTTCTTCCTCTCTCCTTGAGCAAAACTAATCATCTTTCTCTCTCCTGGTGATTTATGGTAGACCTTAGGCACTCTAACACCTCATTCCAACCTTCATCCACCTTTTCCACCCACTCTCACACCCTCAAAATAGCAGAAACTACTCTCGGCCTCCTCTTGTAGGCCTCCCATAGTTTCCCTGTTTTCCTCCTGTAGTTTTTCCTATAGGCTCCCTTTTGAAGGCCAAGTGTGGGAAAAGCCTCTAGAAGGCCACCTAAGACCTCCTATGACCCATCCACACCATCTTCCATCCTCCCAACCTCCAAAACCATCCTTCAACGCCACCAGTTCTCTACCACACTCACACATAATAAATTAAATGCATGTCAAATTCACATAAAAACACAAAAATCAAAAAATATGTTTTTTGCTTATTTACTTCCAGAAATAACATGGTTAGATGTTTTTTAATTTCTTAGTAGGTAATGGAATTTATTTCATGGTTTTCATAGTGTTTTTGGCAAAATTAGAATTAACTTGTTAATTAGGGTTTACTAGGTCTTGCTTTACATTGTAGTCTTTTTCCTTTCTGCAATTAGAATAGCTTCTATAGAGTAAGGTTTCTTTCTTTCATAACACCTAGAGCTTCTTTTGAGATCTATAGAAGCTAGCTTGAGCTCCTAGTGATCTTGCGTCAGGTGACCAAGTGACAACCTGTAGTGAGAACTAGTACTTGTGCATATAGCATCGATGCTTCCAAGTTTGTTATGAACTATCGGGTTGATAAAAGTAAAGTTGGAAGCCTAGGAGTTGTAGCGTTCTTGTTGCAATACTGTTGCTCACCAAGGAGCCAGTACGTATATTATCTGCTTTTTCAAATCTCATAATCTGCCCAATATTCTCACAATATTCCATAAAAATAATAATATAAGGCACAAATATGCAATTATCCATAAACCTTCATAATGAACATATTAAAATTAAAACTAAATTATCTAATGAAAAAAGAGAGGTTCAATGTGTTGAAGGACGGTCATATGGTCTGTAATTGATGTCTAATTTAGAGGCATGGGCCTTAATTTATGTCAAATTTAGAGGCCCATCACAGTCTCTTGGTTCAAACGAGACCAAGGCCTAGGACATCTTAGTGAGTGTTATCATATTTGGCTGGAAGCTCCTAGTGCCATTTGCTTTTAAATGTAATTCAAATGGGATTGATTCAGAGCCATTCATAAGAAAAGAAATACATGAATTCATGTAAATAATAATCAATAGGAATGATATTCATAGGTCTATGGTGGCCAAGTTTGATTAGATCTTGTAGCTAATTGATTGTTTTTAAAAGATGTGATATAAGAAGTATAATAGAAATAAAACCCGACATACAAAGATTAAATGTTTAATAATTCCATATATCTGAGTCTAGAAAGAAATGAGAGAAGGGTAAATGTTTATGAGATGTGGAGATACATGAAATGCTTTTAAAGACTTGATTTCCATATCTATACAGGCATTTGGCATCAACATCTGATTTGAATGAATCTAAATATTTATGAAAAGTATATCTAGTGGCTACTTTACATGTGATCTAAGAATACATTTAACATATATGTAAACACATAGATGAGAGAACATACTACAAACTTAATAAGTCAGAATCACCAAAAACCTTGCATTAATTTCCAGAGAGGCATACATTGATCAAGATCCATATCATTGTTATTATGAAGACTAGAAACAAGTTCCTACCAAAATTTCTAACCCTTGTCTTGTTCCATAAAACCGTTCTTATAGGACCTACTAGAAAGAGAGAGGTCATTACAAAATATTATTTTCTTGATATCATCATGATAACTGGGCATATCAAAATTTTATTATGTTTGATAACACATCTGTACTAACTGAACATTAAAATACTAAATAGGACAAAATACTAACACAAAAATGTGAATAAAATTAAATATGCAAGTAAAATTTCGCAATCGATATGATTAGAAATATCTTCAAGGATGATGGCCCAGTGTCGTATGATGTGGAGTACGATGTGTTGATGGTTCAATGATTCAAACAAGTGGTGTATTAACAAACTACTCACATTGTTTCCATAGTGATGGAGGTGGATGAGGAGTAGAGATGAATCATTGAACTAACCTTTAAATCGTTTAAGAAAACATAACCTAGCCTATGATGAAAAAGGATCCTCACCATTCCCAGCAGTTCAAATTATTATTCAAAAAATTTACCAATGTTTTCCCTTTGAGAGAGGAAGTTTTCTCATCAGTTGAACCCACATTTCTTTTACCTTCAACCATTATGTGGCTATACTACTGCCGATGGATCAGCTCCCCAAAATTTTCCCAACAGTTGGGTAATCCCTCTTGGATCACCCTATCAAATTCGACACTGAAGGTGGTCGCTTATTTTAATACTATTTCAAGGCATTTCTCATCTTTGATCCTAGACTCCTATTTCATAATTAATTTGGATATCTCCATTACAATGATTACTCTATCCACTACATCGATGGGTCTCAACTCATCGATTGGCCTCTCATTTACAAACCAGATAAACCCCCGACTGATCTAAGAGTTCCTTTCACCTTCCTCTTTGGCATCTTTGATGAATCTCTCGTAATCCCTTCTTACGACCTTCTTATCATGCATCAACATTATGTGCTCCCAGTTTCTCTTGATATCCTCAATGATCTCGTCCAAGACCAGTCATCTTTATTCCAAAGTAGACATATTCCCTTTTAGTTTTTTTTCAACTCAGTAAATTCCTAAGTCACTAGCTATAGATTTTTGCTAATGAACTCAACATTTTTCATAACAGCTTTCAACTACTGATCCTTCTTTGCTAGACTTTCGTTAGAAGAATCCAAGTCTCTACGCACATTCTTCAACTCCCCTTCCTTGATTCATAGCTTAGTAAGGACATTTTTTGAGTTGTTTAGTGGGGTTTTGTGGATCTTTGCATATAGCCACGACACACACATGAGAGTTCACTTTTTCTTGTAGTTTGGCTAATTGTTGCTTGAGGACTACTATCTCATTCTTTCTTTCAACCAACTCCTTCATTAGGTTCTCCTTTTATTTCTCAAGCTAAGCCAACTCCTTAGACTGTACATGTTCAATCTTTAGTTTGTGTCTCAAGCCCTAGATCTCCTTTGGAGACTTATGAAGTAAAGTTTCTATTGTTTCATTTTCCTCTCAATTCAACCCTAGCTTGCTTATCAACTCTTTAAAACCCTCGTTTTGTATATTCAAGGCTTGAGAGTTGGATTTATCTAGTTTTACCTTGTTTAAAACCTTCTCTAGTAATGTCTAATCTCTCCTAATGTTCATAGCATTCTTACTCAGATATTTATACAACATTTCCCCCACTTTATTATGAAAATTTATTTTATCCAGTAAGGGGACATTGCAGAGGTTGATAGAAACATCCAAAGTTTTAAACTCAAAACCTGAAGGTAAATATTTTGCCAATGGGTGTTGTAGTCAAAACTTCATCTAATTCCACACTAAGTCCATAGAATCCAATAGTCTTTTGTGATAAGATACTGATTGGGAAGACATTACCTATTGTATGTTCTCCATGAATTTCCTATTGCTTTCCTTAGTGTCCTTTCCAACAGGCCATCTTGACCCAATAGCAACAACACCTTCTTGGGTGCCCGAAACTATTACCTCTGTAGAAGGTGAGGTTGTGGCTTGTGGTATATCCTCCAATATCACTTGAAAACCTAGCTAGTCTGACCCCGTGTCCACTAGATTTGTTAGAAAATCTTGTTCTTCTTTAGGGTCTTCACTTCTAGCATTTCTATTTATATGTGCTTCCTCCATCTCGTTATCCCCAGTGTAGTCAATAATCCTTTTTGACACTTTATCCATCGGTATTGGGGTTGTAGTCTCCATTTCTATATTAAGAGGTCGTGAATCAAAATTAGCTTTCCATTCAATTTAGAGCTTGGGTTCATGTACATAATTTGATGCTTTTATGTCGGGCGTGGGATCCCCCAAGGGAAGATTTGGGGCTTAGAGCCTAGATTTTGGTCCGATTTTGTAATTCCAATGTAAAGACTCCACATTTTGTGGGTGCAGAGCACCTAGTTGTTAAAAAGTCATAGGGTTGTCTGCCCTTATTTTGATAATGTAATGTTAGTTGTAGAAGATCTACCCATGCTCTGCGGACCATGGGATTGTATAAATCGTGTGAAGATCTAAGTAGATAGGGATATACAAGGTCTAAGAAATGAAGATATGATGTATGCGAGATAGCTCTAAAGTGCAAGTCTAAGTTTTGGGTCGTAGCATAACTAGAGGCTCTGCAGCTAAGTGCGCAGAGGCCTAGTAGTCCGCAGCTGAGTGCGCGGACACCTGTAGCTGAGTGCGTAGGGTGAGTCGAGTTTGTAATCATTTGGAAGTATTAATAAAGAGAATTTTTCTATCATTCTACGTATTTATTTCCTGTTTATGCATCTGTTATATTAGGTATGAATTTCACTTCTAATGCTTATATGATGCACGAATGTGTATAAATATATTGGTTAAGTGAACTCAAGTAAGAACATCTATTTACATGAAACTAACTAAGATCTACTAATAAGATAAGTAAGATACTTAACCTAGGTTTGGAAATAGCACAGTTTGCTGCCCTAGCAATGTGAATCGACTTCAGCTGCATGGTATGGCTGCGGAAAAGCCGAGTGTAACATTTCACGAGGGTACTAAAGGGTAGAATAAAGCTCGAAGCAACCTGTGCAAAGGAAGGTATAGTTGGAATAAACCAACATCATAACCATCTAAAGGGTGCAGAAACTTGGTTCCAGCATCCCCCCATACTGCTTCGGGTGAGACTTCAATCTGCACTACGCGAGCTGATGTCGAAAGGGCTAGTAGTGTAGGGATTTGTTTGGCTAACTAACATTGAACTTATGTCAGGCCCCCTCAAGCGAACAAATGGTTCCATTGTCGGGATCAGAATCTGCATGAGATATGTGCGATGTCGTATCACTGGAATCCAACTAAGAAAGAAATCGAAGGCTAGTTGGACAGAAGAATTCACGAGTTCGTGGCGCAAGAAAGTAGAAACCCACGATTGCCAAAAGAACAGTCGCTAGATAGCTACCTGTATCCAGAGATCCATAAAATATTTTCTGCGTCCTTCCCTATTGATCTATATGAGTGGATCGTGAAGCTAGCAGAAAGCCAAGGAAGGCGGAAACTTGATGGTCGTATTGTATGGACCCCAGAGCTAGTGCGAAGGTTGGAAGCATTGGAGGATAACATTGTGAACGTTGTTGATCATTAGCTCGATCGCATTATAGGAGGATTTGTTACTAAAGCGAGGTAGAGAGACACTTTCTCAAAGGACCATGTGTTAAGTACGTAAAGTCTTTGAATACTTGGATTAAAATGTTTTTGCTCAAAAAGCGGGTTATGCAGTTACCTTGATGTTCGGGGCTACACAAAGCGGAAAGATTTACAGGAACAAAGGAAATAAGGGTTGAGAAAATAGTACCTCCACAAGGGGATGAAGAAGATCTCAAGAAGGTCTCTCTGTGAAGTGTTATTCATCTGATAAGACAAACAATTCCATGAATACCACCTCTGCCCACACCACCGCCAACTTCACGTCCATCACCTCCATCTTCACCCATACCACCCCCACCACCACTGCGATTCAGTATTGCGTACACAGTGATGTTGCCTTTGTTCAAAGGCTTGGGAAATGAGGATCCAGACCAATTCTGGTTCGTAGTGAAGGATGTATGGGAAGCTCAAGGTGTTATAGATCACCATATAAATAAGTAAACACTTGTTAGTGTCCTACAAGATTGCGCACTGACTTGGTATATTAAGTACTCCAACGATAACCCGAATGCGAAAGTAGTGCACAATGAAGAAACACTGAATAGGGAATTTAACAGGCCTAAATCTGAAGCGCAATTGGTTATTAGATTTAATGAAATCACGATACTACCAGGTGAGACACCTTGGGAACTAGATTAGAGGCTGAAATGTACGATTCGCGAAGCAAACATGAATCTAACGGATGGACAACATCACAAGTGGTTTGTAGCTTCATTACTACCACACTTGATGAGCGTTTTGTCGCACAGAAGATAAAAACTCAGGCAGAAGCCCTAGAGATTGCCATGAGACTGCATGTGACCCCAATGCAAGATCCTAACCTAGCAGTTCAATAGATTCATGCACAATTGAAGAATCTGTGCCTTGAGATGCAAAGCTTGAAGAAGGATATGACGTTTCAACCATAAGTGGACGAATAAGTATGGTGCATGAAATGCAAGAGTCATGGTTGTGACAAAGACCACTTGTTATGGTCCAACCCTAACCCCCTTATTTATGTAATAAGGTTGAGTCATATTTATAGTTAGTTAAAGAGTTAATAAAGCCCATATTAATAACTGTAAGTGGTTGACCCGCATTTAAAGAAGGGACCACAGTTAGTTACAAATGGGCCATGGTGTTAGATAGATGGTATTAATAAGAACCATTGTACTAACCCATGGTATTGCATGTATGAATCCTATATAAAGGATAGAGAGTCCCCTTGAGGAGCGTCATGTCTTATTTTGTAATTGAGCCCAACTCTATCGGAGGTTGCCCCCTCGAAGAGGCAAGTGAACATTGTTTTCCTTTCTGAATAATAAAATACATGTTATTATTTCTTATTGTTCTATGTTCTAGGTATATTTCTTCACATATTTGGTATTCCAGTATCTTCTCATAGGTCAAGAGCATAACAAGTGGTATCAGAGCACTTTCTATGGCTGGTGGGATATCCATTTTTAGTATAATTGTTTTTCAGCTAGAGATGTGTTTCGACGTCTTTAAACCACAGAATTTGTCATTGAGTGCATAAACCTGCGGATTTGGGGAGGCATCGATGTAGGAAATGCAAGATGTAGTCACGCTTGTTGTACTCCCTTGTAACCCCTGTGGGTACCCCTTCGAGTAGTTGTGCATTAGACAGAACCGCACACGCACTGTCTTCCAAGTACCCTCTGGGTATATTGGAAGCCCCATAGGCTCTCTTGAAACCTTGCCATAGATAAACCATCGGTCATCTTGTTGCTACAGTACACTGAGAACAACACTCATGGAGATTACTCACGCATATGATAGGGTAGTCGGGTTGTATGGCTAAGGGTACGGTTGTTACTCCTTGGTTATAGCCCTGAAAGGTTGGGCCGAGTACTACTATCAGACCCTTATGTATATTGCGATCTGTAGCACCTGACACTGCTTGAGACCATAGTTCTCATGTCTCTCTCTAGATCATGCATAATCTTTGCCAGATGAAATCTAGAGGGTTGGGTTCTGTCCAATGAGGAAAGAAATCTCAAAAGAGATAGAGAAGAGGCCACTCCTTCCAGCAGGCCTATTGATAAAACTTTTACTAAAAAGAAAAGGTTGAATCTCTATTCAAAAGAAGAATATACTGAGGAGACCATAGGCAACACAGTGGCAGAAAAGATAGATAGTATGCAGACTATCCTAGTAGGTGGTACACCATCCAACTCCCATATACAAGCATTGGAAAGACAACAAAGCACAAAAGTGTCTTCTTTCAGAGCTTTCTCTAAACAAAGCTTAGACATTAAAGGGGAATACAAATAAATCAAAGTAAGGAATGAGAAATTAAAAGCCTAGACCTATGCTCATTACCTCAAAATGGCTCCAAAGAATTAGACCAGGCTTATGTCAGCTTTTGACATAAAAGAAGGAAAAACAAAAATGAGTTTCCTAAAACCAACTGTACAATAGCCTAAGTCAATGGCTGACTATTTGAAAATTGATTTTGAAGTTTTGGCCAAGGATATCCATTTGATTGACCAAATAGAACTGCCCAAGCAGACTAGTGAAATGGTCTCTTCTACATTAACTAGTAAAGCCATCACAGCCCACCAATTTCAAAATTCTTTGCACAACACAACAACACAACTGCAACTGGAAAAAGCCTCCTCTCAGACTAAAGACATAAGAATAAAAACCTTAGAAGATCTAGTGATAGAATTGGGACATGATACCAAGGATGTCAAAGTAACTGAACAATTTATCAAAAAGAAAAATGATGATATAGCTACATTAAATAAATAGCTTAAGATCCCTCCTCTCCACCATCCTCAAACTCTAGAAGTTATAGTGAAACAAAAGGAACAAGAAAACTGAGAAGGAATTGGAAAATGCAATATAGTCTAGGCAGAGTGAGCTGGCCACCACTCCTCCAACTATCATACCCACAGTTTCCATAGTAGTACTCTCCACTCTGGCAGCATCTTTGGCACCAACACTTCCACTGGTAACAACACTGCCAGTAGTAGAAGCTATTCCTACTATAGGTATGTCAACCAGTGCAGGGACAACAATAGAAAAAACAAATGAAGTGATCAAAGCCATGGAACAGATGACTATCTAGGCTACAGAATTCAAAAACCTCAAAGAAAAAATATCAAGTATGGAAACAGATTATGAACCAGCACAAATTCAAAACAAAGAAGAATAAAGAAAGAATAAAATAATGGAGGAGAGAATCAGAGTCCTGGAAAAGGAATTAATACTAGAAAAACCACTAGGAGATATGAGAAATATATTGCAGGCCAATATCATTGATTACATCAATCATATTTGGCCTTCTATCCAGATAATTTTTGAACAGACTGAGCTAGTCAAGATAGATGTGGAAGCTATATAGAAGACCAAAGAAGAAATAGGAGATAAGCCTGAAGAGGAAAATCAGTTGATTGAATTCTTGAACAACATGAACAAGTACTAATTGGATGCATTAGAAATTGAAGATAGAACAACCACCTTCCTCAAAATTAAGAAATTTCTTACTAAGAGGAACTTGATGCTCAACTTCGAGAAAAGGAGTCAAAGTATTAAAGAAGGTATAGATGACTTCATGTTAAAGTATGGCATATTTAGAGAGAAAGGTCTTCCAAGCCCACTAGTCATAAATGACAAGTTGATGACACATGATGACTACATCGAGAGACTAAACAAATAGGTTAGGAGCCAAGCCAGCTCTTCAGTAGTAAAAGCACTACCTACAAGAAAGGTGTTTTATGATGGCTTGGAAAGCCTATTTTACAAAGAACATGAAGTAAAACACTTACTCACCAACCAACGCAATTTTGTTAAGTACACAAAGGCTAATGAAATGTACAGGAAAATGATCAGAATGAAAATACCGAATGATGAATGGTTGACCAGTATGCCCAATATACTATAAAGTTACTATAGTAAATCCATCGTGTAAAAATGTCTACTACTATAAAATCTGGTAAATACAGGTAAAGAGTATCAGCGCAGGCAAAGAGTATTAGTAGGTGAAGATAAGAGTGAAGTCCAACACACAATTACCAAGACAACTGCATCAGACAAATTTGAATTCCAGCATCCAGCATATTCACAAATAAAGGGACAACAAACAATCTGTTTGCCATCTATCTCTATCTTCTTGTGGAAGATAAATTTTGTTTCCTATAATAAATCTCGTATAGTTATGATATATTTTGTAATAGTTTTTGTATAAATACTTCACAAAATGAAGTAATTAGAGTGGATTAAAAATCATTTCTGTATACTTTTTGTTTGGAGCTAAAGGATCTATTGTAATCAAGGCTGGACTGGTTTACTAGATTAAATAAAGCTGAGGACATTTCACTCGATTCATGTGCACTGTGGGAAACAAATAAGTATCACCTCTCTGAGCTTGAATATTGTTTTCCTTTGTGTTATTAAATATCATATGTGTTTCTTACAATTCTTAAAATTAAACAAGGAATAATACTATCAGAATTAGCTAAGTTCTCTTTGTTTTAACTGTTTTCTCATTTAATGTTTTCCAATAAATTGCTTAAGTTTGGGAATTCTTAATTTCTCCCTTATTTCTGTAATTCATTCCTTTTATTGGCCCTTGGTATAGGATTCTTAATTTCCCTTGCTATTTGCCAATCTTCCCTTCTTTAGCTTGATCCCTGCTAAGGATTCTTCCTCGCCCTTGGCCTTGGTTAAGTCCTCCATCCATTGAAACCTTTAGATTTGTCCTTGTTGTGCTAGCTTGCCTTGTGAACTCTTACCTCAGTGATTAATCAAATCCTGATAAAACTTTCCTACTTGACTCCATAGCCCAATGGCCCAGATATCTGCTCTATGCATCTGTTTCCTTTAATTCCACCAAAAAAATCACAAAAAATCCCTTGAGCATTAATAACTATCCTAACATCATATTAAAACAACGATAAATCATAAAGAGAGATCCCTCTCTAAGTATAGATTGGCTAGGATCTGTATTTAAAGATTGGTTTATAGTTACCTTGGATCCTTTCCTTCTTTTAAATAACTTCTAAGGAAAACCTAAATGATAACATAATGGCAACCAAATAGGGGATCGAACAAATCCTCAGTTAAAATAAACCTTTGAGAAACCTAGAAGTTTAATTTAAAGCATCTTGAAGGATTGTTAGAAGTTATCGTCAAAATTAATAAGAGAAAAGCATTTAAAAAACTTGAAATCTCGCTTCAGGAAGAACTCATCACACCAGAGCTAACCCTGACCCAAATCCTCCCCTTGTGTTTGAAAATCCCAACCTGATTCGAAGAAACATTCGAAGACAAGAGAGTTTAGTTAGCCCTAGACCTTTGTTTAGATCACATTCCTGCCCTGTTGAGTGGTTGTTCTTGGAAGACCTCCCTTTTGATGAACTTTTGGAACTGTCTCTATTTAGAACCACATCTGATAGTGAACTATTAGACCTAGTCCAAGATCTAGAATTCCTCAGAGACCTTGAAACCCAACGAGCCAATTTGTCAATTGATTGATATCTGCATAACTCCACTCAGTCATCCCTTACCACTGATAGAACCCCTGAAATTTCTGAAAAAACTTCACTTTCTATTGGTTCATCATTATTACCTCACTTTTCTGAAAACCATTCCACTCCTCCATTCATCCCTTCACTTCCTCTCCAGCCAATCATCTCCCAACATCCCACCACTACCTCTAGCTCTTCCTGCATGACCCAAACATCTCCTGTTACCCCAACTCTCATTCACACTACTACCCAACCTAGAATCATGGCCAATAGATATGCCCCCCTCATGATGCCTGCCCCCCAAGGTGCAATGCCACAAGACTACCAGAGTAAAATTGCTACCTTTGATGGTATTAGAACATACATAGCCCTACAACACACTAGGAAAATGACAGATTACTTTGAAATTTATGAGATTGACGTGGCTGATGTCCAAATGAGAATTTTTGTTCAAAGTCTAGCTGGGGAAGTGAGAACGTGGTTTAGATCCTTGACCCCTCAGAGCATAGATAGTCTAAGAGTCCTTTACCAACAATTCTTGAATAGGTGGGAAAAGAAGAAGGACCCCCTTCAAATTTTATCTGAATATGAAAACCTTAAAAGGGGTCCCCATGAAACTGTTCAGGACTATTGTACCAGGTTTAATACTGTATATAATGCCATCCCACTTGACCTTAGACCTCCACCTGGTTTAGCCTTGATCAAATTTCTGGATGGATTTGATTTAGATATGGCTTTTCAATTAAGACAAAGAAATCCCCCCACTTTGGAAGAAATGCAAAGTGTAGCAGTAAGTGTTGAAGCTAACCTGATTTCAAAAAGAGCTAGAGCTAGGAGTGAGAGAAGGATACCCTTGAAAGAGGAAACTACACCCTTTGAACAAAAAATTGATGCATTAGCTAAAGGGATGGAAAGACTATTGGACAAAGTTGAAATTATTAAAAGGAAACTGCGCTGGGATAACCAACAGGCTAATCCAATGAAAATTCCTAATTTTAGGAAAATCCAGAACGAGAATACTGGAAAGAATATTCCTGACCAGAATATCAGATCACCTTTCCAAGAAAATTATGCAAAAGCCTCACACTTAGAAGACCCTGAAAAAGACACTCAGATAAATTTGACGGGTTTAGATGATGATGAAGATATTTTCCTAACTCAGGATGACCAAGTGTCACACGTGCTCCAACAGTTCTGAACCCAAACAAGGGAATCTTTTGATTTCAAACAAGGGTATGACTCTGCTATTTTTGAAGTACATAAATAGTACAACTTAAGAATCAGAAGGAATACCGATGTCTTGGAACAAACCATGAAAACAATTCTGAGTCATTCTAAGAAAGGAAAAGATTTAAATCAGAATCCTCAAGTTACAAAAACCTTACAGATCCTTTCTAGACCACATGAATTTCATCCTAACCCCACCATTGAAGATGTAACAGATAATAAGCCTTCTAACGAGCACCCTTCCACTTCAATTCTCCTCAAAGGAACAATGGAACAACCTCCAGAAGGTCCAAGTGAAAATATTCCTAACAATGAAAAAGAAAAATGCACTGCCCAGAGCTTTGGCTCTAAAATTCCAAATATTCAAACAGACAAATCTCCTCTTCCTTTCAATTTGGGAGAAGAAGTGGCCAAGCTCAAAATTTTAGTACCTTTGACAGAATTGGTAAAACATGAAACTTATAGATCTCAAATTAGTAAATCTCTAAACTATGTTGAAAATGAAGATTCTGTGAATCTCTTTGATGACCAACTTGAGTTACTTTTCGGACCAGATGTCAATGGAAAGCTAGTTGAAGGAGGGATACCACCTTTCTACATCAACCTCAACATCCACGAAAAAATCCTACACAATGCCATGCTAGACTTTGGAGCCTCACACAATCTTATGCCTAAGTCTGTAATGGAAAAGCTTAACCTAGATATCACTAGACCTTATAAAGATCTATTTTCCTTTGGTTCAAGCCAAGTGTTATAGACATTTTTGGGCACTACAATCCCAATCAAACATGTCCATAAACCAAGGGCTCCTAAGTCCCTAAAAGTGTCATTCCATACCCTAAAAGAACAAGGTCAGCTGATTACATCATCTCCCAGAAGTTCTTTATGAAAAACTGCTCAGAACTGGACCATCTCACCTGCTCCATGGTCAAAGTGTGATGCATCCCACCTAATGCACATGGGAGGTGCAATGCATACTGAAAAGCCCTTCTATGGGGTGCGATGGGCAAGAGTGGACAAATGGCAGAGACAGTTTGCAAAGTGGATGATCATGGAATATTCTAGAAACTTCTCCTGTGACACTTGCCTCTCCGAATTCGCCAAGGTATGAGTAAGAGATCATCAATCTCCAAGCGGAATCAAGAACTATCAGAGAGAGGACACTAATCAGAATCCGAGAAGCTGAATCACCCCCCTGCAATCATCTATATATGGATCCCTCATCCCAGAGATCCAGAGGCTGGAATTTTGTATCTTATAAGGAAGTGTTGTTGGTATCTTGTTGGAATATCATAGTGTTGGGTGATCTAAGATTTTCATGAGGTGAAAGAAGGGCTTTCATGCTGGAGGGTGACGCTGGGTCAGAACAATCGGTTGTAATCCTCTTTGCTTATTCTTGATATTAATAAAGCTATTCAAGTTTTCCTCCACATTCTTGTATGTTTGATGATATATGCATTTGTGTGGTCAATATATATCTAGTCCTATATTGTTTATGATTGTAGATCTCTGTTCTTCGATAGTATTATGCTGCTTTGATTCCACAGGTGCTCTTTGAAGCTGGGTAGACGAAACAGAAAGCGGCGAGGAGCTGTCAGAAGGGAGAGGAACCGAGCAAGGAACCAAGCGCAAGACTGAGGTTGGTTTCCTTCATTCCTCTCTTATCTACTTCTCATAAAGGAAAATGAAAGTAGTTTTAGTTAGTTTGTTTCTAAGATAACTACCAGTCTTAGTGGGACTAGTAGCTCCGAGTGGACACTAGATTTCCCGATAACAAAATGGCGACTCCACTGGGGAGCGAATAGATTGTTTATTTGTCTATATTTGTTTGTTTTATAAACTTACAGACGGAGCCTGAAGTCAAGCCAGCGAACCTTCGAACTACATTTGCTATGGAAGTGAAAAGTAGATCAATGCTGCTTCAGTCTATCTCTGGGTTTTGTTTATAAACTGAACAATCGATTTGCAAGCTTTATAATTTCCCTAGTGGTGGCTCTAGTAACCTCATTAGATCAGCCCCTATGATTTGTATTTACTGTATATCATTTGCTCGACCTAAATCCCTGAACTGAGCTGCAAATTGTGACCAAGAGCCAAGTAAAGTCTCGTCCTGGTACCATCGCACCCTCTCTTCAAGGAAACCAGTATGCATCGCACCTCCCATGTGCAGTAGGTGGGATGCATCCCTGTTTCCCTGTGTTACAGGTGCGATGATCAGAAAAGGCTAATTTTGCCTCCAGGTCTTGGTTTTTCTTCACTCTTTTCAGCTCTATTCTGGAGTTTTGTTGTCTGTGATCAGTATACCACTGTGGAAACCCCCTTCCTTTCCATCATTCTTCCTCCATTGTGAAAAGAACTGTGAATGTTTTTATGTATTTTCCACCATTTTCAGTTCTCTTTTACAAAGTAGTAGCATAGTTGAACTGTCGTCTTTTGATTTGAAAGTGTCGCAAGTATCATTTTCAGTCAAAGAAAAGAATTCTATTGTTCTTGATGGTCGATTATACAGTTACTCTTGTATTTGATTTGAATTAGTAGTTCTTCAAGTATCGAAAGCAGTTTTCAATTCAAAATAGTAAAGTGTCGTTATTATCTTCCTTTCATTTTTGAAGAGAAATTTGTTAGTACTGTCGCTTTGAAAAGATAATTCAAATTTGTACGTAGAATTCTTCTTGTCATTCACACATTAAGAAAGCTGAAAACAAATACATGCATGTGCATTTTCGTTTAGACTGCTTGATTTAGGACAGCGCATCTAGTGTGTGCTCTCTGCGCTATGTTGAAAGAATATCATCTCTCTTTCTTTAGTAGCTAAGATTTTCATTGCAAAAAGAAGATTAAACGATTGTTTATCATCTTAGATTGCATTTTAGGAATTGTACATCTACATCACGCAGTGAACCTGAAAGGCAAATTTCTTAAGAAATATCAACTGTAAAATAAATTTAATGAACCTAAAAATGCTTTGGAACCTAATGCACAACATCTAGAAGTCTAGGCTAGAGACATATTCTAGCGTCGTAAAGCCTGGTAACTGTCGCTTTCACTATTGGTTGGGTGATTCCTCCTCTTTGAGACGATAAGTTCCAGTATGGACTTGTGCTCCCATGTACTGTTGAGTATATATTGGGAGACCACAATAGGCTATATCCTTTATCCATAGGAAGCCGTGTCCACCACCCTATCAATTGCAATGCACTGAACACAACATTCGGTAAGATTGACTACCGTACCGTAAAAAGTATTCTGCAGTTTTGTGATTGGTTTGGTAATCCCTCTGTCTAGATTTCCAGAGTAGTCTCTTTCATTCCTTTTCAGACTCCTTAAAGGAAAAGGTCCATTTGAGCACTTGTCACTTCAGGCTCATTAAAGATCGAAGGCAACTAGAGTCATCTTTTGTTTTTTCTCGACTCTTAAAAATTGAAAAACAATTTGTGCCAAAGTGTCTAAAATTTATTTTAATTGGAATAATATCACCATTCCCGCATTGGTCTTAGGTTGAGGAAAACGGAGTCCACCAACCAAGGAGTTCCCCATGGAGGAAATCCTATTCCTTTCTCCTCTTGGGGAGATTTTGGTGCATCTCATATGGCCACATTGTCGCTTCCAGGATTGACAATTGGCTTTCCAATATGGCTCTTCTTGACCTCTGTCGTTCAGAACACCGTAATTCCTGAACAATCAAGTCAGCAACTAGATGATACTAAAGTTACCCCCAACCTTCTACTTCATCCGATTCTCCCTCTCCTCCCTCCTCTTCGATTGATAAAGCCAGTAAGGCAAAAAGCCAAGTAACTAAGGAGAAGAAGGAGAAGAATAACAAAGAGAAGAAGAAGAAGGAGCCAAAGACGAAAGGGGGCAACCATGCATCGTCTAGCGAAAATCCACACACTGTGTCGTCCAAGCCTAAATCACCATGTGTCATTTGCAAAGGAGACCACTACCACCGAGATTGCCCCTGCATTCCTCAGATCTTAAGGGACTGGTCTCCCCATTTGCACAATCCGGTGTCATCGACCTCTAACGATCATGTCGAGAGCACACCATCAACTAGTGAAAATGAAGTCCCTGGAAAAAAAGTAAAATGTAAATTTCCTTGTAGACTGTGTGAAGGAAATCATGCCCTCCACCGTTGTCCCTTCCTAGATGAAGCTAAAAGAGTTTTGGATGACCGTCCGGCTTCACCATTACGGCTTCCTCCTAGATATAAGAAACTCTTGCCAAGCCCTTCACTAGTTGAAAATTCGACTGACACACCATTGTGATCGGTCGAGGCATCTACCATTGAAGATAAACCCACTGAACCCATACCAGATGAAAGTCAAAAGGTTGAGGTGGCAGTCAACCCGGTCTTGTCTTCGGAAGGTCCATCTTTAGATGACATAATCACCGAAGAGAATGAGAACAACACCATCCAAATTATTTTCGTAAACACAGACTCCGATGAACATGGGGGAAGTCTACCCGTTCCTTTACCGCAGGAAGGAAGTTCATCAGAGTCATATCCGGCTGTCTATTCGGTCCCACCTCAAAGCAACCTAGTTGTTTCTTTCGATTCAAATCTACTAGGCAGACCCTGGGTACCGGCCAATGTACCATTCTGAATCATTGTACAAGCTTACAAAATGATCATGGTCAGTACCATCATAGATGAAGGGGATTCTCTGAGTATCCTTTCCTCAATTACTTGGGAAGCGCTTGGTTCTCCATCGCTTCTGCCTGAGATGAGAAATCTGACAGGCT
The DNA here is from genome assembly GCA_031772625.1 of Pinus tabuliformis. Classification (NCBI taxonomy): domain Eukaryota; kingdom Viridiplantae; phylum Streptophyta; class Pinopsida; order Pinales; family Pinaceae; genus Pinus; species Pinus tabuliformis. The sequence goes on along the minus strand of CM062819.1, from coordinate 344,233,767 downwards.
TCGACAAAGGAACCAGTCGACCATTAGGGATCCTTCCCAATGTGCCCATAACGTTGAGAAGGAAAACCATTTACATGAACGTAATGGTAGTCTGAGTACCTCTAGATTATAATCTACTCCTTGGATGCAACTATATCTATAGCATGGGAGCCATTGTCTCCTCACTCTTTAGAGTAATGTGTTTTCCGCATGAAGGCAGAGTGGTCAAGCTCATAGACCAGCTGTCATTTCCTGGCTCACACATAGATAATAGTCAAATACCATCCCTAAATGATCTTTTCACGCAAGGGATGTCTCATCAATCTCCAGTCTGTCCACCTGATGAGCTCGAGTGATTTGGGAGGACATGACTGAATCCCAGGGGGCATGCACCCTGGTCTGTTTCGGTAGGAAAACCTTGGGTATAGGGTAGGTTTCCGCGGAGGATATATGACTAGTCTGACACACCCATCCATTTAGGAAAATGGGATTAGATTGGAATAAGATTCCTTCGTCAAGGTTAGGAGGTTGGGATTTAGAACCACCCTGGTCCAGATGGACTAAGCCAGGAAGTTTTTCTATCTGCGGTGTGGATGGAAATTATCTTGTGAAAGTAGGAACTTCTATATGGTAACTTGGAAATTTTTCACTATACCTGGGGGCATGCAAACCTTTTTGCATACAAGTGAAGAGCGACCATTTGTTTTCTTAGTTTGTAGATTCTCAAACCCTTTAAACTCGTAGGATTGGTCGTTCATAACTTGCATAAAGAAAGGATCCGGGGCAAAGCTTCGTAAGGTGCAAGCTCCATAAAAAATGGCATCTTAGATGAGATATCCTTATTATAAGACTGGCACGAGCAGGTTTTATGTGGAGTTCAAGCTCGTTAAAAATTAAACATAAGCAATGAGCAAATGTTCCCCCAGAGTTTAAGATCATTAAAAAATGAACCAATTTCCAGTAAATAACCATTGTGAATGCATTATCATTAGCTTTTGAGCCCTGGTCGTGTTCTCATCATCAGCTCCACTCTGTTTTAGCCTATCATTCACCTCCATTTGATTGTTTACCCTTTTTGAGGAACAGCTGCGAAGACTGATCCTGTTAGCCATCCTTGTGACACTGCCGTGATTGAAAAAATCCAAACCTTACCTGGAATCAGCTGCTACCCGAAATTATCACTCTTTCCTCAAAAAACAAGTCTCCTTTAAGCTCTTTTCAACTGAATAGTAAAATATGAAAAGATTGCCAAGCGATTGGCCTCTCCAGCTCGTTAAAGTGACCAGAAGTGCTATCCCTCCTCTAGATTTTAAACTTTTGGACCTGAGGGATTATTACACAAAAAGATCGAGCGCTTGTCTTGTTCGGCTCGTTAAAATTACCAAAAAATCATCCCTTTCATATTATTTTATACTTTTTAGGACTTAAGGGATTACATGATGAAAAAGGACTATTGGAGTTTCCTTTACATCCCTTTCAGACTCTCTAAAATTGAAAATGAACGAGTTATCTTTGTCGTTAAACTCGTTAAAACCGAATAGCAACAAACTTGTCCATACAGAGAAGAACGAGTTTCACTGTTGCTAGGCTCGTTAAAATATAGAAACGGGTTTTCCCGAAGGGAAAATTATAGAACAAGCGTATGTTATCCTCCTCAATCTTGACAAAAATGAAGAGGTACTGGTCAACAATGACTGGGGAAAAATTGGGAAGAAAACTTGAAGAAACTTTATTGGTGGCAAGTTGCTCTTGAACATGACACTTTCACTCCGCATCCGAGTCGGGTTGGGTTGTTCTGTTCACTGGTCATATCACCATTGGTCCATCACACCATCCATATTTTGGGTTAACGCTACCAATCCATCATGTCAGTGTTGTCGGTATGTTCAAGAGAATTCGCTCAGAGAATTCACCTATGTCTCATCCGTTGTAATACATTCACGCTCCATCCTTTCATGACTGCCACCCTAAACCCTGTATCATCAGATCATTTTCATCTCCAAAATCATTTACTCCATTCCATGTCGTAGATGTGGGATTCATTAAGGCCCTCCTATGGTGAGTCACTTCTTGTCGACATCAACTCATTATCCAAGAAGTCGACTTAGGAACAACCCTTTCAGTACTTTAAAGCTTGCATGCCTCAATGGAAAGTTTCTAACTTCCGGCGACAGGTTTACATCAATGGCCTTCGACCGAAAGATTTTGCGCAATGTTCGACGCCAAGTCCCTTATTCACGCCACGTGAATTGTACTGTAGTACCTTGAGGGTCATCATCATTATCGGTGATTCCTCGTGCGCCTGGTAACAGCTTACATCATTGGCTGGTAATCAGGCGATGTCTTTCCATGTTTGACTCCAGAACATCTTTCACATGGATCGACTTGTACTCCAAGTGAAGATTGAATGAGTTTGAAGACCCCATATTTAGTTTCATCCATTCGGGCTGCGATATATTTAGGAAAATAAAGACATCAAATGTACATTGTTGTTGCATAGATGATCATCTGAATCAAAGGATGATGGCTCTATCAGAATCATCAGTCTCCCGCATAGACGGTTATCTATCTTATGTACATGAAAATGAATTTATAAAGCTGAGCATGGGAATGCCCGACTCAGCTAGATCATGAAAATTATTATGAAGATAATGTATTGTATTGTATCTTATTATAGGTCGCCTTCTAGCTCGAAAAAACTTCAGATCCTCATGATAAAGCATTTCACCCGACATCAAAAGATTAACGACCTCATGCTTTAGGGGGCAACTGTTATAGACATTTTTGCGCACTATAACCCCAATCAAACATGTCCATAAACTAAGGGCTCCTAAGTCCTTAAAATTGTTGTTCCATACCCTAAAAGAACAAGGTCAGCTGATTACATCATCTCCCTGAAGTTCTCCATGAAAAACTGCTCAGAACTGGTCAAAACTGGACCATCTCACCTGCTCCATGGTCAAAGCGTGATGCATCCCACCTAATGCACACGGGAGGTGCGATGCATACTGAAAATCCCTTCTATGGGGCGCGATGGGCAAGCGTGAACAAATGGCAAAGACAGTTTGCGGAGTGGATGATGATGGAATCTTCCAGAAACTTCTCCTGTGACATTTGCCTCTCTGAATTCGCCCAGGGATGAGTAAGAGATCATCAATCTCCAAGTGGAATCAAGAACTATCAGAGAGAGGAGACTAATCAGAATCCCAGAAGCCAAATCATCCCCCAGTAATAATCTATATATGGATCCCTCATCCCAGAGATCCAGAGGCTGGAATTTTGTATCTTGTAAGGAAGTGTTGTTGGTATCTTGTTGGAATATCATAGTGTTGGGTGATCTATGATTTTCATGAGGTGAAAGAAGGGCTTTCATGCTGGAGGATGACGCTGGGTCAGAACAATTGGTTGTAATCCTCTTTGCTTATTCTTGATATTAATAAAGCTATTCAAGTTTTCCTCCACATTCTTGTATGTTTGATGATATATGCATTTGTGTGGTCAATATATATCTAGTCCTATATTTTTTATGATTGTAGATCTCTGTTCCTTGATAGTATTATGCTACTTTGATTCCACAGGTGCTCTTTGAAGCTGGGTAGATGAAGGAGAAAGTGGCAAGGATCTGTCAGAAGGGAGAGGAACTGAGCAAGGAACCAAGCGCAAGACTGAGATTGGTATCCTTCATTCCTCTCTTATCTACTTCTCATAAAGGAAAACGAAAGTAGTTTTAGTTTGTTTATTTCTAAGATAGCTACGAGTCTTAGTGGGACTAGCAGCTCCGAGTGGACACTAGACTTCCCGATAACACCAGGTTAAATGCCTAGGTCTTATAAAATATTTGTGTGTCTCCCTTGTTGAGTATCCTGCCAAAACTATACTCATGGACATTGTTATTGCTGATATTCCACCCAAGTATGGCATGCCGTTATCTAGATCTTGGGGTGATAAACTCCAAGGATCTTTTCAATTGGATATGTCTTATGCTACCATTTCAGTCTTTGGACATCCCAAGAAATTGTATAGAGAAACTTTGATGAAGTATCTAGTGAGTAGTCAAGAAAAGCCTCAGAACTTTCCTATATATTTAGTACATTCTGACATGGATTCTTTTATTCTTTACAATGTTGAAACTAATCAAGAAGATATTCCAAGTGATATAACAGTAGAACCAAAAGAAATTGCAAAAGAAAATTCAGATGTCCAAATTCATGAGATATCAGATAAAAAGGAAAATCTAGATGCCCTAGTTAAGAAAGATTCCACTAACCCAGATGAAAAATTATGAACATGAAATATTATGGCATCTGGAATTTGATGTTTCGGTAAACAAGCTAGGTGCAGGAGCAGGAATATGGATTTACAACTTAGAGAATGATCATGTAGAAGGTCATGCCTATAGGTTCAACTTCAAATGTACAAACAATATGGCCAAATATGAAGCACTTCTGTTAGGACTGAAACTGGTTAAAAGGTTAGGATCCATCATAGTTTCTATCATGGGATATTCTGAGTTAGTGATAAAAAAAATTAAAGCTATTTACATGACCAAGGATCCTATGTTAGGAATTTATAGAAGAAAAGTCATAGAAATACTAAATACCTTTTTAGAAACGAAACTTGTTGTTATCCCCATAAAACACAACATGCAGGCTCACATCTTAGCCATGTTTGCTAGTACTTGTAAGTTTCCTTTCGAGCCTAACCATCAGTACACTGCTGAGGTTAGGCATATACCTGCAATTCTTGAAAATTTAAAGAACTGGAAAGTATTTGAAAATGATCAGCAAATCAATAATTTTTTAACTTTAGACAATGAATTTGTAAATACCAACATAGATACTGACATAGCAGTATATTTTAATTGCTCTAATGAAGTAGAAATAAATGAATTAGAAGGAGATGAAATAAAATATAGACTTCATCCTACAAAATTCATTAGACAAATATTCAAGATTTAAAACAAATGGAAATTGATGAAGTAATTGATGATGAAACCAAAGTCATAAACCTCAAAGATAATTTCTTGCCCAAAGGATTAACTCCTTTGGAGGACTTATTCAACTTAAATCATATTCCTAAAAACCCTAAAATGGAACCTTTGAAATCAGACATTGAGGAATGTAACATAGGATCTTAAGAGAATCCCAAGCTATAAAACTGTCTAAATCATTTCCTCCCAATGAAAAACTGAAATATATGGAACTTATGAAGGAATTACGTGACGTTTTTTTCCCGGAGTTGTGAGGATCTGAAATCCTATAACACCACCATTATACAACACACTATCCCTTTAAAAGAAGATCAGAAGCCCTTTAGACAAAAGCTTAGAAGAATTAACCCTATTCTACCACCTTCTATTAAAAAGGAAACCAAACGAATGTATGAAGCAGGAATTATTGTGCCCATTAGGTTTTCAGATTGGGTATCTAATCTTGTCCCCACAAGAAAGAAAATAGGAGAAATAATACTGTGTGTTGACCTAAGGAATTTAAACAAAGTTTCACTCAAAGATAACTATCCCCTACCTAAAATGGATCACATATTGCAAAGGGTAGTAGGTTCCACAAGGATGTCATTGTTAGATGGTTTCTCTGGTTACAACCAAATCCTAGTCCATCCTGATGACCAAGAAAAGACTACTTTCACAACCCCATGGGGTGCCTTTATGTATGTTAAAATGCCTTTTGGACTTAAAAATGAAGGGGCCACCTTTCAAAGGGCAATGGATATTTCCTTCGCTAAGGAAATCCATGATTTCCTAGTTATATACCTTGATGATATCACAATGTTTTCCAAATCAGATCAACATCACCTGGATCATCTTAGGCAGGTCTTTATTAAATTCAATAAATATGGCATCTCTCTAAATCCAAAGTAGTCTTTATTTGGGTTGGAAGAAGGAAAATTATTAGGCCACATTATCTCTAAAGATGGTATCAGGATTGACCCAACCAGGATTGAAGCTATTTTGCAAATACCTCACCTGAGAAACATCAAAAAACTTCAAGCATTTTTAGGAAAAATAATTTTTTTAAGAAGATTTATCTCTAACCTATCTAAACTAATTATACTGCTAAATAACATGTTGAAAAAATATTTGGTTATTAAATGGACGGTAAAGGCTAAAAAATATTCGAAGACATAAAACTAGCCTTGACTCAAACACCAGTGCTCATAAGTCCCAATGTTTGACTGAGAATTTATCATTTCTTCTTTTGCATCTGAACATAGTATTGCTACAGTTTTACTACAGAAGAATGATTAGGGATTTGAACAACCAATAGCCTTGTTTAGTAAATCACTTAGAGATGCATATTTAAAGTATAACATAATGGAAAAATAGGCTTTTTCTTTGGTAAAAGCTATTAAAGATTTCAGAGTCTATATCTTATATTCTCACATTGTAGCTTATGTTCCCAATGTTGTAGTCAAAGACATTTTAACACAGAATGGAGTTGATGGTAAAAGGGGAAAGTGGATAACTACCATGTTAGAGTATGACATAGAGATTAAACCTACAAAGTTAATCAAAGGCCAAGGGCTAGCTAAATTTATGGATGAAACCAGTTATCAAGACCTACGCATAAATATTATAGCAGAACTGGACAATGAAAGGATATGGTGACTCCACAGATCAACCAAGCCTTTTTAGACTCACCCTGGTACGCTAACATAATATACATTCTACAAAATTTACAAGCTCCTCCAGGGTTGTCCAGAACTAAAAGCAGGTTCTTGAAAATTATATCTTTAGATTTTGCATAATGGATAATACTTTATTTTGGAAAAATCATGAAAGCATTATGTTAAATTGCTTATTAAAGGAATACTCTGACAAAGTACTCCAAGAATTTCATGCAGGTGATTGCAGAGGGCACCTCTACTAGAAGACGACAACTGATAAAATCTTAAGAGCCGGATTCTACTGGCTAACCTTGTTTTTTGATGTGAAAAAGTTTGTAGTGTCCTACCACAAGTGTAAAATTTTTGAAGGAAAAAGAAAGATTATTCCTTTACCCTTGAAACCCATTTCTACTGAAAAACCTTTTCAACAGTGGGGTCTAGACTTCATTGGTGAAATTTAGCCCCCCTCTTCTACTCAACATAAGTGGATCTTGACTACCACATATTACTTTACAAAGTGGATAGAAGCCATTCCCTCCATACAAGCCATTGATACTATCATCATAGGTTTTCTAGAGGCCAATATTCTGTCCAGATTTGGTTGCCCCAATAAAATTATCACAGATAATGTTGCAGCATTTAAATAAAAAAGAATGATTGATTTCTACCATAAATAACATATAACCCTTGGCCACTCTACAACCTACTGTCCACAATGGAATGGACTTGAAAAATCCTCCAATAAAATCCTAATGAATATTATTAAAAAATTACTGGAAGACAATAAGAAAACATGGAAGAAAAAACTAACCAATGCTTAGTTGGCAGACAGGTTTACAACTAAGAAATCTATTTGTACGAGTCCTTATCAATTAGTTTATGGGATAGAAGCAGTTTTCCCTTCATCATTAGGAATTCTAGCAATGAAACTACTCTGGGAATCCCAAGTTGAGCCAAATGATACTCAGAGGAGAATCAATCAGACCATTCATTTGCAACAAACTAGGGAGGAAGTATACATCAGAGCCCAAGTACTTCCGGAGAAACTCAAGAAATTTTTTGATAAAAGAACCAAGGCAGAAGACTTCTATCTTAGTGATAAATTTTTGAAATGGGACTCCAGAAGGGAAGATAAAGGGAAGCATGGAAAGTTTGACTTCCTGTGGAAAGGTCCATACATTATATATTCTTTTAGGGGTAATAATTCTTACTTTCTTAAAGAATTGAATGGTGTAGAGGTAGATGGAGGACCAGTAAATGGTCAAATGTTGAAGCACTATATCGATCCAAGTTACTAATTTATTAGTTTCAGTTGTACATAATATATCCTTTGATAAAGGTTTAGTGTTGCTTGGATGGTAATTTTGGAGTTGAAGCCCAAAGAGAAGGCCCTAAGCTTCAAAAGTTTCACTGTCACAAATATCAATAAAGCAGCAAAGTAAAAGGGAAAATTGTAGAGCAAAATCACAATCTTTCATAAGGTCATTGATTTATAGTTCTTGACTTTCCACTAAGGAAACCCATCCCCAAGTGGAGCCATTGTTATGTTCCTATACCAATAGGTGTCATAATTTATGATTGACTTAGTTTATCTCTGTAATATGTACATACCTTTGCTTTTTGCAAATGTTTTCCATATTCAAAAATTCAAAAAAAATAAAAAATGTAAAGAGGGTATGTCCTAAAAGAAAAATCATAGGACAAAATGAAAGAAAAAGGTCAAAAAAGATGAAAAATGAACCCCAAGGAAAAGAAAAAGACTATGAAAGTGTGGAAGTCCAAATGCCACTACTATTTTACTTTCTATAAAATAATGATTGTGTGCAAAGTGTTGTTATACCACAATCCATGGTAACTAAATAGTTTAATCTTGGTTATTCCATGTTTTCAATTTCATGCTTAGAGATAGAGAATAAAATCTAACCAAAGTGTTAAATCTTGGCAGATAATTAGATAGGTAGAGTAAATAAAGGAGCTCAATAGTTTAATCTAAGCCCTTGGATGTAATAAGGATAGACTTAGATAGATTTCCATTGTAAAAGAAAAGAAAAGTTTCATAAGGATTTGCCAGCTTAAGTGCACCATAATAAAGAGTATAAAAAATGGTAGGATGTGTAAGTGGGTAAGTAGATGAATGGGTGTAGAATGGTGTATCATGAATGATTAGTTGAAGCTCATATCATTTACTTTCATCATCATATTACTTTGAAAACATGGACAACATAAACATTTACAAAATCAAGTTATTAATTCCCTCATCTGCTTTTACCCCTAATGTCACTAATTTTCCACAAATAACAATCAAAGCACCAAAAACCTTAAACCAAAGGGGCTCAGAGCATTTCTCTGAATTTTGGAGGGACCAGAACCTCAACCCAATGATTTATAGGTTCCAAGTGCTAACTCATCAACATTCACTCCTCCATAATTCATCCATCTCATTTAACATTTTACTTAGCATATTCTCATGTCCACATCTATTTCATATTAACATAATTTACTATAATTAGCTCTCGCAAAATACACTCCATCCCCTATGTATTATTAAAATCCCTTATTCTAAATATCATGCCCTGGTTTGAATATAAACCATAAATACAGGAATAATTCGATAGATTGATTAATCGATAGATTAATTAATCTATCTGCGATTAAATTAAGACATATAACCCTCTTCTGCATAAAAAGGAATTAGTTAATCAACCTGTGATTAATTAAGAACCTTCCTCCAATCGCTTCACTCTCGATGTCATTAATCTCCCTAATCCACAATTACTACCCCATCGGGCCCCTCCATTAAATCTCGATCAAGTCCCTTCCTTGAGCACCATATGGTCTGACACCTTTATATCTAATGGCTAACGCTCATATCGGGTGGCCTCTAATGCCGAACTTTACCCACCCGATATGAGCAGTTTCACTATTCACCCCGCCGCTACGTGTGACCCAATGAATGGCATTGGGCAGACCTCTCCTAATACCACTACACCCTCATAAGTGGTGCGATAGATACCACTTACTGCCCCCACTTACCACCCTCACTAAATGAAAAAATGTCCCATCCGTTAACTGGTGCCGGCTGTCATTTTCATTATACCCGCCAAAACTTTGACTTTTCCAAATAAAAACAAAAATACTCATTATTTTGTCCTGCCAAGAAAAGAAACTTATGTTCTCCATGCAAACTCAGTGTATGTTTGAGACGTCACCCTGCTTCCAACTGTCAACTTTCAGAAGCTGTTGAATTCTATATTACCATTGCAGACCCATTCACTCCATGCAAATAGTGCACTAGAGCCATTTGTCCCTTCATGCAACCATAACTAGGTATTTACCTGTTTTACATAGAAAACCCTATTTTCATATTCAACCTGGACTAAATTGCTATGAAAATCAAGTAAATTTAGTGATAACAAGTTGTTCGACAATCTAGAAACTCCCTGAAACGATACCATTCTTCACAAATTCCCTGAAATTCCATACCTTCGTCCTTGAATACACAAGAACCAAGGATGGATGTTCCATTTGCCTTGGATGCCAGGCCAATTACCACTCCCCACAGAGATTTAGACCATCTTCCCCTGGCGGACAAGGATTTCCAGATCAAGGACTTCACTTTTGATGAAACCCCTTTGAAATTGCATTGTAGATACAGAGATAATTACTTAAACCATGGAGATAATATAGGTTTCTAGGAGTCAAACCGGCCCAAATATCAATTCCCAAGTGTTCACGTCTTTCTGGAAATTATTCATTATTACCATGCAAATTATGACCCTGTTTTGAAAGATGTAATATCCTCAGACCAAAAAATCCTTTCCACCATTACAGCTAAGTCCATAAACGAGGTATTATAGTTGCAGCCTGGTCAAGACCTCACCCCCCTGTCCATTCCTGGTTTTCTTGAGAGGTTCTCCAAACTGTCTATTTCCAGAAGTACTCAAATCCTCCAGACCTTCGTTTCTGAAGAAAACAATATACCAAAGGAACCCCCTCCTTACATGTTAGCCTCCTTTTCTGATCTGGGCAGAGACATCACAACAATGCTATCATGCATTCTGGGTTCCACCACTAATGAGTATATAGATGAAACTATTTTGCTGGTATGTCTATATTTAGCCCCGGTCAACCTCCTATGGTCAAGTTCGATTATGCCAAATTCATGGCAGATAAAATGCATGATCAGTTTATGAGACTTGAAAATGAGAGGGTGTTAAGTATTCATCGGTCTTGTATCATTTTTTCCTTTATTACCAGTCTGATAGGTTTCCCTTCTCTGTACAAAAGCTTGATACCAGAAGAAATCCTAGATCTATCATTTTCTGGACTTCTCTTTTTCACAGGTCTTATGATTCTCCCTACCCATATACAGATTTTATTGACCAATTTGTGTATCTAGTAACTACAATTTTGATAGGCTATCCCCCTCCCAGAATCAATGCAGACATTAATAGGGTTCTCCAGCTGTCCAAACAATACAAGTTTGGGGATTGGTATTTATACTAAAACCATACCGAAATCAGACTTTATGGGTGTGAGCAGCCTCCATAAAAATTACATAAATATCTCCCCATTCATTTTCTCTAGAGTAATATAGGCGAATGATTAATTTTGATGAAATTCACTTTGGTAAGACTAAAAAGAAGGCCCAGCTGAGGATAAAGGATCATCTAGGCCCTTTTATTTGCAATAATAGAGAAGCTAGAAAGGTAGCAGATGAAATCCTTGACAGATTGAGATTAAAAGAAGAGTTTCATCTAGCCTTATGCCCCTCACAGATTCATTTGTGACAGAACGCAGAAAGATAAGCTATCACCATATATCCACCATAGGATCCCAGAGATTGAACAATATGCCAACCAATCAGAATGGGTGGAAGGCACACTGATAGATCAAGATAGCACACAAGTTGAAGTTGAAAATGTAATGGTGGACTTAGAAAGAATATTTGATGAGGATTCATTTATACAGGTGTTTGGAGAAACCTCATCCAGAATGCAATCACAAGAACCCAGTACACAGCCATCAAAGCAACAAGGAACCTCAGAAAGAGTAAAATATTTAGAACAAAAAGAAGAATATGAGCAGCTCGAAATCTCAGAGGAGTTGGCTCAACCTCAACAAATCATGGGGAATCCCCCTGTGTTGCAGACTCCCCTCAATGAGGAAAGAAATCTCAAAAGAGATAGAGAAGAGGCCACTCCTTCCAGCAGGCCTATTGATCAAACTTTTGCTGAAAGGCAAAGGTTCAATCCCTATTTAGAAGAAGAATATACTGAGGAGACCACAAGCAATGCAGTGGCAGAAAAGACAGATAGTATGCAGACTATCCAAGCAGGTGGTACATCGTCCACCTCCCATATACAAGCATTGGTAAGTGTCTTCTTTCAGAGCTTTCTCTAAACAGAGCTTAGACATTAAAGGGAAATACAAAGAAATCAAAGCAAGGAATGAGAAATTAAAAGCCCAAGCCTATTCTCATTACCTCAAAATGGCTCCAACTAATCAGAGTAGGCTTATGTCAGCTTTTGACATAAAAGAATGAAAAATGCAAATGAGTTTCTTGAAACCAACTGTACAATAGCCTAAGTCAATGGCTGACTATTTGAAACTGATTTTGAAGTTTTGGCTAAGGATATCCATCAGATTGACCAAATAGAACTGCATAAATAGACTGGTGAAATGGTCTATTCTACATTGACTAGTAAAGCCATCACAACCTACCAATTTCAAAATTCTTTGCACAACACAACAGCACAGCTACAACTGGAAAAGGCCTCTTCTCAGGCTAAAGATGTCAGAATAAAAACCTTAGAAGATCTAGTGATAGAATTAGGACATGATCCCAATGATGTCAAAACAGCTAAACAATTGATCAAAAAGAAAAATGATGATACAACCGCATTAAAGAAATAGCTTCAGATCCCTCCTCTCCACCATCCTCAAACTGTAGAAGTTATAGAGAAACAAAGGGAAGAAAAATTTATGGACCTAGTCCTTAAGTTAAATGAATAGGTAAAGGAAACTGAGAAGGAATTGGAAAATACAATACAGTATAGGTAGAGTGAGTTGGCCACCGCTCCTCCAACTGTCATACACACAGTTTCCACAGCAGTACCCTCCACTCTGGCAACATCTTTGGCACCAACACTTCCACCAGTAACAACACTGCCAGTAGCAGAAGCTATTCCTACTACAAGTGCATCAACTAGCGCAGGGATAACAACAGAAAAAACAGATGAAGTGATCAAAGCCATGGAACAAATGACTATCCAGGCTATTAAAAAAGCTCAAAGAAAAAATATCAAGTATGGAAACAGATTATGAACTAGTACAAATTCAAAAAAAAAAAAAAAAAAAAAAAAAACAAAAGAGTGGAGGAGAGAATCAGAGTCCTGGAGAAGGACATAACACTAGAAAAACCGCTGGGAGATATGAGAAATATATTGTGGGCCAATATCATTGATTACATCAATGATATTTAGCCTTCTATCCAGATAATTTTTTAACAGACTGAGCTAGTCAAGATAGCTGTGGAAGCTATACAGAAGACCAAAGAAGAATTGGGAGATAAGCCTAAAGAGGCAAATTAGTTGATTGACTTCTTGAACAACAAGAACATGTACCAATTGGATGCATTAGAGATTGAAGATAAAACAGCCACCATCCTTGAAACTAAGAAAGTTCTTACTAAGAGGAACTTGATGCTCAACTAGGAGAAAAGGAGTCAAAGTATTCAAGCATATATAGATGACTTCATGTTAAAGTATGGCATCTTGAGAGAGAAAGGTCTTCCAAGCCCATTGGTCATAAATGACAAGTTGATGACAGATGATGACGACATCGAGAGACTAAACAAATAGGCCAGGATGCAAGCCAACTCTTTAGCAGTAAAAGCACTACCTACAAGAAAGGTGCTTTATGATGGCTTGGAAAGCCTATTTTACATAGAACATGAAGTAAAACACCTATTCACCAACTTGACCAATTTTTTTAAGTACACAGAAGCTAATGAAGTGTACAGGAAAATGATCAGAATGAAAATACCAAATGATGAATGGTGGACTAGTATGACCGATATACTATAAAGTTACTATAAGAAATCCATGGAGTAAAAATTTCTACTGCGATAAAGTCTAGTAAATACAGGGAAAGAGTATCACTAGGTGAAGATAAGAGTGAAGTCCAGCACACAATTACTAAGACAACTGCATGAGACAAATTCAAATTCCAGCATCTAGCACATTCGCAAATATAGGGACAACAAACAATTTGTTTACCATCTATCTCTATCTTCTTGTGGAAGATAACTTTTGTTTCTTATAATAAATATCGTAGAGTTATGAGATATTTTGTAATAGTTTTTGTATAAATACTTCACAAAATGAAGTAATTAGTGTGGATTAAAAATAATTTCTGTAGAATTTTTGTTTGGAGCTAGGGAACTATTGTAACCAAGGCTGGACTGGTTTACTGGATTAAATAAAGTTGAGGAAATTTCACTCGATTCATGTGCACTGTGGGAAACAAATAAGTATCACCTCTATGAGTTTTAATATTGATTTCCTTTATGTTATTAAATAACATATGTGTGTCTTACAATTTTTAAAAGCAAACAAGCAATAATATTATCAGAATTAGCTTAAGTGCTCTCTGTTTTAACTATTTTCCCATTTATTTTTTTCCAGCAAATTGCTTAAGTTTGGAATTCTTAATTGCTCCCTTATTTCTGTAATTCATTCCTTTTATTGGCCCTTAGTATAGGATTCTTAATTTCCCTTGCTATTTTCCAATCTTCCCTTCTTTAGCTTGATCCCTGCTAAGGATTCTTCACTGTCCTTGGCCCTAGTTAAGTCCTCCATCCATTGAAACCTTGAGATTTGTCCTTGATGTGCTAGCTTGCCTTGTGAACTCTTACCTCAGTGATTAATCAAATCTTGATAAACCTTTCCTACTTGAATCCATAGCCCAATGGCCCAGATATCTACTCTGCCCGTCTGTTTCCTTTAATTCCACCAAACAAATCATAACAAATCCCTTGAGCATTAATAACTAGCCTAACATCATATTAAAACAACAATAAATCGTAAAGAGAGAGCCCTCTCTATGTATAGATTGGCTAGGATATGTACTTAAAAGATTGGTTTGTAGTTACGTTGGATCCTTTCCTTGTTTCAAATAACTTCTAAGGAAAATTTGAGTGATAACATAGTGGCGACCATACTAGGGATCGAACAAATCCTCAGTTAAAATAAATCTTTGAGAAACCTAGAAGTTTAATTTAAAGCATCTTGAACGATTGTTATAAGTTATTGTGAAAATTCATAAGAGAAAAGCATTTTAAAAACTTGAAATCTGGCTTCGAGAACAACTCATTACACCAGGGCTAACCCTAACCCAAATCCTCCCCTTGTGTTTGAAAATCCCAACCTGATTCCAAGAATCATTAGAAGACAAGAGAGTTCAATCAGCCGTAGACCTCTGTTCAGATCACACTCCTACTGTGTTGAGTGGTGTTATAGACATTTTTGTGCCTTACTGTTGTGGGGGAAAGTATCCAACTCGGAATGACCCTAACCCACTCTAAGGGTGACAGTTCCTTAGCAACAGCTGAAAGCAAAGCTATCTAAAGTTTCTTCTTTATGACATGCAAGAGATAAAAGGGATAGATCCACTTACCGATGTCTTACGCAAATGGTCGATCCTATCTCCTTTGTTTGCCGCTTGCTCCCAGCTCCAAGTCTTTTTACGGGCCCAACTACACGAGATCCTGCAAATAAGACAAGAAAAGGAAACTACAAGAAGCATGCATGCATAAATGATTCAAGGATTAGCATAAATAAAAAATGCACGTAAGACAATACATCATTGAAACACATGCGAATAGAAGAACCTCAAATGCTTTATTAATATATGGAAGTAAGGTTCAGGCGGCGATACAACCATGAGAGGTCCAATCCAGCATCACCTTCCTGACGGAGAGAAATCTCTTCTTCACCTCCCTCAAGCAATCACCCAATGCTCACAACTGCAAACCAACAGCAATTCTTCGCGCTAAATTCCGGCCTCCTGATCCCATGGGATGAGATCCTTATATAGAGTTTTGGAGCGAAGGTAAGTCATCTTGATGTGTGACTTGTTGTCCTCTTCAACTCCAGTTGTTCTTCAGTCCTTCACTCAGAGTTTCTGCCTTCCACTTGGAGTTTTAGAAGCTCTTAACTCATCATTAGGCGAATATTATGATCAAGTGTCTTTTTAGAAGCTTCCTGGGCACTGGCACTTTGAGAAAAAGATTCCTCCACATGTCCAAGTACGCCCAACGTAGGTAGCCTTTGTTCTACCTGCTATGCATAGCAGGTAGCCTTTGTTGTACCTGCTATGCAGCGCAGATGCCTAGTGGAGCAGCTGCTTTGATCCAAAATTGACCTGTTTTTGAGTGTTTTTCAGTGGAGAACTGGTTTGCAGTGCTGTGGTTTGCTGACCTTGTTCCTCTAAGGGTAAGAACAACATGTTTAGGGACTTTGGATCCCTTAGATTATTGACATTTCATGCTCTATGCTGTAAGGCACAAAAATGTCTATAACAGTTGCCCCCTAAAGTATGAGGTCGTTTATCGGGTGAAATGCTTTATTAGGAGGATCCGAAGTTCATTCAATCGTCGGGAGGTGACCTGTAACAAAATACAATACAATACATTATATTTTCATACTTTCTTTTCATGATCTAGCTGAGGCGGGCATTTCCCATGCTCAGCTTTATAAATACATTTGCTGTACATAAACAGACGATCGTCTGATAATAGACTGATAATTCTTTGCTTTTAATTATCATCCTTTTTTAGTAGGATGATCATCTACTGCACATGTCTATGTTTTTATCTCCTGAATATATATCGCAGCCCGGATGGATGAAACTAGATCCGGGGTCTTCAAACTTGTCCGATCTTCACTTTAGTACAAGTCGATCCATGTGAGAATTTCTTGAAGTCGAACATGGAAAGACATCGCTTGATTACCAGTCAATAATGTAAACTGTTAACAAGCGCGAGAGGAATCACCGATAATGATGATGACCCTCAAGGTACTGCAGCACAATTCACGTGGTGTGAATATAGGATTTGACGTCGAACACCACGCAAAGTCTCCTGGTCGAAGGTCATTAATGTATACCTATCGCCGGGAGTGAGAAACTTGCCATTGAGGCATGCAAGCTTCAAAGTACTGAGGGGGTGTTCCTAGATCAACTTCTTGGATAGTGAGCTGATGTCGACAGGAAGTGATCCGTCAAAGGAGGGCCTTAATGAATCCCACATCAGTGACACGGAACAGAGCTAGTGATGATGGTGAAAATGATCTGTGAAATATGATTCAGGGTGGCGGTCATGGAAGGATGAAAGATGATGTACGGTAGTGGATGGGACCCGGTTGACACTTTCTGAATGACATCTCTTGAACATATAACGACACTGATGTGATGGATCGGTAGCATTACCCCATGTATGGATGGTATGGCGAGACGATGGTGAAGGGACCGGTGAATGATAATAACCCAACCCGATATTTACGGAGGCAAAAGTGTCATGTTCAAGAGCGACTTGCTACCATTAAGCTTTGAGGTTCTTCCCGATTTTTCCCCAGTCATTTCTGACCAGTACCTCTTTATTTTTGTCAAGCTTGAGGAGGATAACATATGCTTGATCTATAACCTGCCCTTCGGGCAAGCCCATCGCTATGTTTTTAATGAGCTTAGCAATATGGAAACTCGTTCTCGTCTACAGACAAGTTTGTCACTATCTAATATTTTTAACGAGCCCAGCGACAAAGACAACTTGGTCCTTTTCATTTTTACAGAGTCTGAAAAGGGTACATAAAGTGGACTCCAGGGGTCCTTTTTCGTCATCTAATCCCTTAAGTCCGAAAAAGTATAAAACAATACAGAAGGGATGAATGTTCGATATCTTTATTGAGCCGAACCAGACAAGCGCTCGATCTTTTTGTGCAATAATCCCTCAGGTCCAAAAAGATTAAAATCTAGAGGAGGGATA
Source organism: Pinus tabuliformis (assembly GCA_031772625.1). Taxonomy (NCBI): domain Eukaryota; kingdom Viridiplantae; phylum Streptophyta; class Pinopsida; order Pinales; family Pinaceae; genus Pinus; species Pinus tabuliformis. The sequence continues at coordinate 344,216,120 of CM062819.1, read as the reverse complement.
GCTCTTCCGGTCCTTTTAACAAGCTGGAAGGCCAAAACTCGGCAAACTTTTCATATTTTACGAGTCAGTGAAAAGAGCTCAAAGAAGACTCGTCTTTCGAGGAACGAATGATAAACAGGGATAGCAGCAGATTCCAGGTACAGGTTGGAATTTTCCAATCACGGCAGTGTCACAAGGATGGCTAGGTGAAATCACTCTTCGCAGCTGTTCCTCAAAATAGGTAAACAATCAAGTGGATGTGAATGATCGGCCAAATGACAAGTGGAGGTGACGGTGCACAAACACGACCAAGGCTTTTATGGTTGATGAATTTACGGTCTCAGATGGTTATTTACCGGTACTGGGTTCATTTTTTAAAGAGCTTGAATCCGCCAAAACACTGCTCAATCTTATGTTTATTTTTTAACGAGCATGAACTATGTGCTAAAACTGCTCGGTTCTTGCGTTTATTTTTTAACGAGCATGAACTTTGCCAAAACTGCTCGTTTTTACCAGTCATAAAGTAGTAAGGTCTCATGGAAGATTCCTATTTTTTAAAGAGCTTCATCTTCCTGTGCTTTGCTCCATACCCTCTTTTTATGCAAGCTGGGTATCGGCTAATCCTACGAGTTTAACGGGTTAGACCTACAGGTTTAAAGGGAGGACCTAAAAAACTAAAAAACAAAATAGCCGCCCGTGCTTGCATTCCAAGAGGTTTGCATGCCCCCGGGTGTAAGTCTAATTTCAAGGTTGCCCCTACTTTTCCGTTAAAAACCTTTGTTTTCAACAGGTGAGGCTTACCTCTTTTAGGTTACCCAAAGATTGTTCTGTTAATTCTTTTAAACAGAAACTTTCTTCCGCGATGTCTATCATTAGGTTATCCAAAGATGGTTACAATTTGTTGCAGCAATAGAATCTCTTTCTTTGGAGGCTGCCCCTACTTATCCTTTAAAACATTTGTTTTAATGGGTGAGGCTTTCCTTTTATCCAAAGATGGTTACTACTTGCTTCCGCAAACGGATCCCCTTCTTTGGCAGAGCCTACCTATTTAGACAAAGGTGAATGACGACGCTCCGCCACACACTTAACTTTAACAAGAGAATCTTATTCTAGAACAACCCCACTCCCAATTACCCCTTCTGAGAGCCCATCTCTCTCTTTGTCTTCTTGTCCTTCTTCTCCATGAAGATGGCTCAGAGGAAGATTCTCAAAGATGAAGGGGGGGATGGGGTACGGACTAGTCATATTCTCCCGCGGAAATTCTACTTTACACCCAAGGTTTTTTCTGCCTCCAGAGCAGACCAGGACGCATGCCCCCTGGGTTCCGGCCTTCCTTTCCCGAATCACTCGCGCGCATCAGGAAGAAGCACCGGAGGTAGAGACCTTTCTTGATCAAATAGACCATTCAGGATAGGTATGTGACTATTTGCGATGCGTGATCCCGGAAATGAAAGTTGGTCTACGAGCTTGACCATTCTTCCTTCGTATGGAAAACACATTATTCGAAAGAGTGAGGAGACTATTGCTTCCATGCAATATATGTAGTCCCATCCAAGGATTAGGTTATAATCGAAGGGTCCTTGGATGACCATCAAATTCATCTTGACGGCCTTCCCTTTCAAGGTAATAGGCACATTAGGTAGAATCCCTAATGGTCGACTGGTTCCCCTGTCAAAACCCGAGAGACGCCTTGTCTCGGGCAAAAGCGCCGGGCCACCCAGTGCTTTCCAACCAATAGAGGACAGGATACTCACAGACGCCCCTTCATCAATGATAGTTCCAGCCATCACCATTTTCTATATTTGGACTATAATTCTAAATGGTATACTAGCTGGTAACCGGGGTCTGCCTAGTTGGTTCCAATCAAAGGACGCAACTAGGTTGCTTGGTGGTGGGACCGAATATACGGCCGGATATGATCCTGACGATGCTCCTTCCTGCGATAAAGGAGTGGGCGCTTTGCCCAGATGCTCATCAGAATCGGAGTTGACGAAAAGAATATGGACGGTGTCATCCTTATTCTCTTCGGCGGGGGTGTCAACTGAAGATGAATCCTCAGTGACTGTGGTGTTTGAAGATGAAACTTCTGAAGGGAGAACCGGGTCAACTACCGTTTCGACCTTTGGACTTTCGTCCGGTCCGGATTCAGTAGGTTCACTTTCAGTGACTGACACTTCAGCTGGCCCTCTGAGCAAGACAGCTGTATTTTCGACCAACGAAGGACCTGGCGCGAGTTTTTGATATCCAGGAGGAAGTAGCACCGGTGCCACCGGTTGACCTTCCAAAACTCTCTTTGCCTCGTCTAAAAAGGGACAACGGCGAAGGGTGTGATCGCCTTCACACAGTTCGCAGGGGAATCTCATCCCTCTTCGTCGTCTGCGACCTTCACTTTCGTTGGTCGATGGTAAGCATTCAACCTGGTTGTCAGAGGTTGACGCTTTCGAATCGTGCAAATGAGGGGACCAGTCCCTTAGTATCCGGGGAATACTGGGACAATTACTGTGGAAGTGGTCTCCTCTACATATGACACACGACGATTTGGGCCCGGTCCGTGCTGTGTGTGGGTTTTCGTTAGATATCTTTTGCTTGCCCCCAGGCGCCTTTGGCTCCTTCTGCTTCTTTTCTTTCTTCTTCTTTTCCTTCTTCTTTTCTATGGGAGCTCCACTTTTGGCGGCTTGACCTTTCGAAGAAGAAGGCTCGGAGGAAGGCTCATAAGAAGTGGAAGGCTGGAGGGTAGCTCTAGACTGGTCTAACTGTTGACTCGACTGTTCAGGAACCGTGGTGGTCTGAACTACAGCGGTTGAGAATATCCAAACTGGCAGGCCAATTTTCAGTCCTGGAAGCGACAATGTGGCCATGTGGGGCGCACCAACTTCTCCCCAAGAGGAGAAAGGGCTAGGGGTCCCATCATGTGGAATCCCTTTGTTGGTGTGTTCCATGTTCTCAACTTTAAGATCAACGTAGGAATCAGGGGTAATTATGTTCAGTTTAAGATGAATTTTATATGAAGACGCTTTTTTAAGACACAACTTGCTTTTTCACTTTTTAAGAGTCGAGAAAAAGCTAAAGATGACTCTAGTCTCCTTCGATGTATTAACGAGCCCGAAGTGACAAATGCTCGGATGGACTTTTTCAGTTATAGAGTTTGAAAAAGGCCAAAAGAAACTACTCTGGAGTTCTAGGCAAGGGTGTGCCAAACCTTTCGCGAAACCACAGAATACGTTTTACGGTACGAGTGGTCGATCTTCGTGAATGCTGTGTTCACTGCATTGCGATCAGTAGGGCGGCCGACACGGCTTCCTATGGATAAAGGCTTTGTTCCTATAGGGGTCCCCCAATATACGCAACGGTACGCGGGGGCACAAGTCCGTATTAGTGCTATCGTCCCTCAGGAGGAATCACCCACCTTCGTAGAGATCGACAGTCACTATGTTTAACGACGCCGGTTCACGTCTCTACCTAGACCTCTACTGTGTTTCATTATGTTTCAAAGCGTTGTTAGATAAATTCAGTTCTTTTTAGGTTGATATTGTTTAGCAGTTTGCCTTTATGGATCACCACGTGATGTATGAGACAACTCCTAAATGCAGTCTAAGAATGATAAGCAAGCTTTTTCAATTCTTTCAACTTATGAAAACCTTAACTACTGAAGGAAAAGAAAGACATCATCTTTTCAAACAGATCATAGAGCACACACTGATGCACTTTTCCTAAATCGACATGCAAACTGTCAAAATGCACATGCACAATGCAAGTATCTCTTTTCTTCTTCCTTAATGTTGATGTATACAAAAAGAAAGTTGTTGTATAATTTCAAATTCGATTTCAAGCGTAAGCAAACACGTTTTGTCCAATAATCAAAAGAACACCTTAAGATTCACTCGTTTCAACACAAGAAATACTGAAATTCAAACCATATAACGAAAGAAAATGCTCAAGCAGCTATGAACAGTAATAAACTAGCTCTTAGAATCACAACGACACTTTCTCATAGGTCTAGATCCAAGAGGTCATAGCAGGACTAGTTCGCTTTCGCTATGGGAAACAGTGAATGACAACAAGAAATACAATAAGAACAATCACGGTTTCTTCATACAACTGAGGGGGAATCAAGGCAAAGGGAAGTGGTTTCAGCTGGGTATACAGGTTGACAACAGGCTGCAAAAACAATACTGAAAACTGGGCAACAAACAGTGGAGAATCCCAGCTGCACAAGGCAAGACTGGATCAGCGCAGGTGCTGCACTGTCAATCTGAGATGCAGCGCAGGTAGCCCCTTCAGGACCTGCGTTGTCAGTGCAGGTAGCCTTTGTTGCAGCTGCACTGATGAGACAAGTTTCGTCTCTCTCAGATTCCGGCTCACAGTTTGCTCAAAAATGAACGGTTTTTGGCCAAATCAGAGGCTATCAGTCAAGTATACTCTAGAGGATGATTAAAGGAAGATGAACACTATCACAAAGAGCTAAAAAGAGTCCTTGTGGATCAGCTCTTCAAATCATAAACATGCCCAGCACTGGGCTAGAGTAGCTGCCCCTCTACTTTGCATTCGAAGGACTCGAATGCAGTTCGATTCGGTACTCTTTTGTTTAAGAAATGAATAGCAAGAAACACAAGCTACCAACAAGACACGATCCCCAGCGGAGTCGCCAGTCTGTTGTGGGGGAAAGTATCCAACTTGGAATGACCCTAACCCACTCTAAGGGTGACAGTTCCTTAGCAACAGCTGAAAGCAAAGCTATCTAAAGTTTCTTCTTTATGACATGCAAGAGATAAAAGGGATAGATCCACTTACCGATGTCTTGCGCAAATGGTCGATCCTATCTCCTTTGTTTGCCGCTTGCTCCCAGCTCCAAGTCTTTTTACGGGCCCAGCTACACGAGATCCTGCAAATAAGACAAGAAAAGGAAACTACAAGAAGCATGCATGCATAAATGATTCAAGGATTAGCATAAATAAAAAACGCAAGTAAGACAATACATCATTGAAACACATGCGAATAGAAGAACCTCAAATGCTTTATTAATATATGGAAGTAAGGTTCAGGCGGTGATACAACCATGAGAGGTCCAATCCAGCGTCACCTTCCTGACGGAGAGAAATCTCTTCTTCACCTCCCTCAAGCAATCACCCAATGCTCACAACTGCAAACCAACAGCAATTCTTCGCGCTAAATTCCGGCCTCCTGATCCCATGGGATGAGATCCTTATATAGAGTTTTGGAGTGAAGGTAAGTCATCTTGATGTGTGACTTGTTGTCCTCTTCAACTCCAGTTGTTCTTCAGTCCTTCACTCAGAGTTTCTGCCTTCCACTTGGAGTTTTAGAAGCTCTTAACTCATCATTAGGCGAATCTTATGATCAAGTGTCTTTTTAGAAGCTTCCTGGGCACTGGCACTTTGAGAAAAAGATTCCTCCACATGTCCAAGTACGCCCAACGCAGGTAGCCTTTGTTCTACCTGCTATGCATAGCAGGTAGCCTTTGTTGTACCTGCTATGCAGCGCAGATGCCTAGTGGAGCAGCTGCTTTGATCCAAAATTGACCTGTTTTTGAGTGTTTTTCAGTGGAGAATTGGTTTGCAGTGCTGTGGTTTGCTGACCTTGTTCCTCTAAGGGTAAGAACAACATGTTTAGGGACTTTGGATCCCTTAGATTATTGACATTTCATGCTCTATGCTGTAAGGCACAAAAATGTCTATAACACTTATAGCATGAAGCATGAAATGTCAATAATCTGAGGGATCCAAAGTCCCTAAACATGTTGTTCCTACCCCTAGAGGAACAAGGTCAACAAACCACAACACAAAAATCAGTTCTCCACCTGAAAAAACTCAAAAACAAGCTAATTCTGGATCATGTCAACTGCTCCACTGAGCATCTGCGCTGAATGTCAACTGCTCCACTCTGTACCTGCGCTGAATGTCAACAGTAATGAAGGCTACCTGCGCTGGGTGAGTTTGGCCAAGTGGCACAGTCATTCCTCAATGTGTCAAATGCCCAGGAAGCTTCCAAAACGACACTTGGATCAGGGAATTCACCTTGTGATGAGTAAGAGGGTCTAGATCTCCAAGTGGAAGCAAGAAACTCCAAGTGGACTCAAGAACTGAAGAATAACTGAAGTGGGAGAGGACACTAGTCAACTTCATGCCAAGCTCAAGCTGACTCATCCTTTCTCCATATCTCCTATATATAGAGCTCTCTCATGAGGTCTAGGGAGGCGGGAATCTTGTGAATGTAAGGAAATGCTGTTGGTTTGAGTATAGAACTATTGGGTGATTTGCTTGAAGGAGGTGAAGAGGAGATTTCTCTCTGCTGGGAGGTGTTGCTGGATTGGGCCTCTTATGGTTGTAACACTCTCAGAACTTTACTTCTTCCATTAATAAAGCATTTGAGGTTCTTCTATATGCATGTGTCTCAATGGCGTACTGATTCTTGTATATTTGATTTATTCTAATCCTTGAATCAATTATGGATGTATGCTTCTTGTAGTTTCCCTTTCTTGTGATTTTGCAGGATCTTGGTGTAGCTGGGCCAGTGAAAGAGTAAGGAGCCGGGAGCAAGCAGCAAAGAGGGAAGATTGGATCAACCATTAGCGAAAGATAACGGTTAGTGGATCTCTTTCTCCTCTCTCTTACATCTCATAAAGAAGTAATCTTGAATAGCTTTGCATTCGGTTGTTGCTGAGGTACTATCACCCTTAGAGTGGGATAGGGTCATTTTGTATTGGATACTTTTCCCAACAACAAATTGGCGACTCCGCTGGGGATCGTATCTTGTTGGTTGTTTGTGTTTTTGCTATTCATTTCATAAACACAGGGAGTACCGAATCGAACTGCATTTGGATCTTTCAAATGCAAAGTAGAGGGCAGCTACTCTAGCTCAGTTTCTGGGCAAGTTTATGATTTGAAGAGCTGATCCACAAGGACTCTAAATAAGCTCTTAGTGACAGCTTTTCATCCTCCTTTTCATCCCTTAGTGTGTACTTGATTGATAGCTTCTGATTTGGCCAAAAACTGTGAATTTTTGAGCAATCTGTGACCCGGAAACCAAGAGAAACGAAAGTTTCGTTCTTCAGTGCAGGATGTGTGAAGGCTGTCTGCATTTCAGCGCAGTTCCTGAAGGGGCTACCTGCGCTGAAGGTCAAACTGCCTGTGTACTACCTGCGCTGGACCAGTCTTGCCTTGTGCTACTGGGGTTTCCTGCTGTTTCTTGCCCTGTTTTCACTCTTGTTTTCGCTGCCTGTTACCAGTCAATGTGCCTATCTGAAACCAACTTTCCTTGCCACTATTCCGCCTCGGTTGTATAAAGAAACTGTGTTTTTTCTTTGTGTATTTCTTGTATCATTTACAGTTTCCCATAACGAAAGTGAACTAGTCTTGCTGTGGCCTCTTAGATCTAGACCTATGATAAAGTGTCGTTTTGATCTTAAGAGTTAGTTTATTTGTTGTTCATAGCTGGTTGAGCTTTTGCTTTCGTCATATGGTTTGAGTTTATATATTTCGAGTGTCGAAACAAGTAAATCTTAAGGTGTCTTTTGATTTTGGACAAGCTTGTTTGCTTTCACTTGAAATTGAATTCGAAATTATACAACAGCTTTCTTTTTGTGTCGCACAAACATTAAGAAAGAGAAAAGAAATACTTGCATTGTGCATGTGCATTATGACAGTTTGCATGTTGATTTAGGGAAAAAGTGCATTAGTGTGTGCTCTATGATCTATGTGAAAAGATGTTATCTTTCTTTTCCCTCAGTAGTTAAGATTTTCAAAGTTTAAAGATTGAAAAGCTTGCTTATCATCTTAGACTGCATTTAGGAATGTTACTATACATCTCGTGGTTATCCATAAAGGCAAACTGCTAAATAAGATCAACCTTAAAATTAATTGAATTTACATAACAACGCATTGAAAAATAACGGAAACACATAGAGGTCTAAGCTAGAGACGTGTTCCGGTGTCGTTAAACGTGATATCTTAGCATTGAGTGGTTGGGTGATTCCTCCACGATGAAGCGATAAGTATCAATACGGACTTGTGCTCCCACGTACCGTCGCGTATATATTGGGAGACCCCTATAGGAATAAAGTATTTATCCATAGGAAACTGTGTCGGCCGCCCTACTGATCGCAATGCAGTGAACACAGCATTCACGAAGATCGACCACTCGTACCGTAAAACGTATTCTGTGGTTTTGCGAAAAGTTTGGCACACCCTCTGCCTAGAACTCCAGAGCAGTTTCTTTTGGCCTTTTTCAAACTCTATAACTGAAAAAGTCCATCCGAGCATTTGTCACTTCAGGCTCGTTAAAACATCGAAGGAGACTAGAGTCATCTTTAGCTTTTTCTCGACTCTTAAAAAGTGAAAAAGCAAGTTGTGTCTAAAGCGTCGTTATAAAATTTATTTTAAGCGGAACATAATCACCTCCTATTCCTGCGTTGATCTGTAGGTTGAGAACATGGAACGCCCCAACCAAGGAATTCCACATGATGGAAATCCTAGTCCTTTCTCCTCTTGGGGAGAAGTTGGTGCGCCCCACATGGCCACATTGTCGCTTCCAGGACTGACAATTGGCCTGCCAATTTGGCTATTCTCAACCAATGTAGTTCAGACCACCATGGTTCCTGAATAGTCGAGTCAACAGTTAGATGAGTCTAGAGCTGCCCACCAGCCTTCAACTTCCTATAACTCTTCCTCCAATCCTTCATCTTTACAAGGTAGAGCCGGCAAAAGCCAAGCTCCCATGAAGAAGAAGGAGAAGAAGGAGAGAGAGAAGAAGAAGAAGGAGCCTAAGGCGACTGGGGGCAAACAAAAGACATCTGACAAAAATCCACACACAGCACAGACTGGGCCTAAATCGCCATGTGTCATATGTAGAGGAGACCACTTCCATAGAGATTGTCCCTGTATTCCCCGGATACTAAGGGACTGGTCCCCTCGGTTGCACAATTCGGAAGCATCAACCTCGGAGAGCCATGTTGAATGCTTACCGTCAACCAGCGAAAGTGAAGGTTCAAGACAAAGAGGGGGAATAAGATCCCCCTGCAAACTGTGTAAAGGCGATCACGCCATTCACCGTTGTCCCTTCTTAGACGAAGCGAAGAGAGTTTTGGAAGATCGCCCGGTTTCACCGTTGAGACTTCCTCCTGGATACAAAAAACTCGTGCCAAGTCCTTCGTTGGTTGAAAATACAGCTGGCCCGCTCAAGTGGTCAGCTAAAGCGTCAGTCATTGAAAATGAACCTACTGAATCTAGACCGGATGAAAGTCCAAAGGTCGATACGGCAGTTGACCCGGTTCTGCCTTCGGAGGTTTCATATTCAAATGACACCGTCAATGAAGTTTCACCTTCAAATGACACCGTCAATGAAGATTCATCTTCAAATGACACCTTCACTGAAGAGAATAAGGATGACACCGTCCAGATTCTTTTCATCAACACAGACTCTGATGAGCATCAGGGCAATGCGCCCATTCCTTTATCGCAGGAAGGAACATCGTCAGGGTCATATCCGGCCGTGTATTCGGTCCCACCACCAAGCAACCTGGTTGTCTCCTTTGATTGGAACCAACTAGGCAGACCCCGGTTGCCAGCCAGTATACCATTCAGAATCATAGTCCAAATCTATAGAACGGTAATGGCTGGAACTATCATTGATGAAGGGGCATCTGTGAGTATCCTTTCCTCTATTGCTTGGAAAGCACTGGGTTCCCCGAAGCTTTTACCTGAGATAAGAAATCTCTCGGGTTTTGATAAAGGAACCAGTCGACCATTAGGGATCCTCCCCAATGTGCCTGTTACATTGAAAGGGAAGACCGTTCAAATGAACGTGATGGTTGTTCAAGGACCCTTGGATTATAACCTACTCCTTGGATGAGACTATATATATTGCATGGTAGTTGTTGTAGGAATTTACAGGGTAAGTTCCATAGAAAGAATACCAAAAGGACACCGCTCACAACCAGATCTCAAATCAATACACCAGTATTTTTGACGTGGTTAAAACCCTCAGAGTGCAAGGAGGGAAACAGTCCACGGCCTGTCCCAACGTGGGTACTACAGGCAATTTATTAATCAAAGAATGAAAATTTACATAAGCTTCTCTCATGCACGGATTACACGAACAATGACCCTCCATGCACTTTAAATAGAACTCATGGACCAATCGGGTGTCAAGCCACGGATCAAGTGTCGGTAATACCGAGGTGAGAGTGAACCGTCGGATCACTACATATCGTGACCGTCGGATTGTAAGTTACAAAATGTACAACGGTAAAGAAACACACTTTACCTAACTCTAACCTAACTCTATGCTAGACCAAGTTGAACTTAACTATATCCTATGTGTCGGAATATCCTAACATCCCCCCTTAAGAACAACTTGGGATAGGATTGAAGGATTTACAAATATGACACAATAGGAGAAGGAAGGAGGCACTAGAGCCTATCCCCCCTTAGTGACAACTTCCTGAACTCCAAGCATATATCGAAGTTTAGTGAACTTCGCCTCTGTGAGAGCCTTTGTGAAGATGTCTGCAACCTGATCATCTGTTGGACAATATTGCACTTCAAGAACATGGTCATGAATGAGCTTTCTGATGAAGTGCATGTGTAGTTCAATGTGTTTGCTGCGCTGATGCTGGACTGGATCTTTGCATAGCTGAATGGCACTTTGATTATCACACCAAAGTGTGGTTGGATGCTGCTGCTCAAAGCCAAACTCTGATAGGATCTGACGAAGCCACAAGGCTTCCTTACTAGCTTCCACGGCACCGCGATACTCTGCTTCTGCTGACGAAAGAGAAATGACAGCCTGTTTCTTACAAGCCCATGTAATAGGTCCTGAACCAAGAGTGAAGACATAACCGGTAGTAGACTTCCGATCATCAAGGTCACCAGCCCAATCAGAATCAGTGAAACCAACTAACAGAGGAGCTGCTTTGGCACTGTAATGAATCCCAAACTGTACTGTACCTCGAACATAACGAAGTATTCTTTTAGCTACTTTCCAATGACTTTCACGGGGGTTTTGCATAAAACGAGCAACAAGGCCAACAGCAAAGGAAAGATCAGGACGAGTATGGGTTAAATACAAGAGTTTTCCGACAAGTTGACGGTATAAGGTAGTATCAACTTCAGGAGAAGTACAAGAGACTGAAAGTTTGACTCCATACTGAAAGGGAGAAGGGGCTGGCTTACAGTCTTCCATGTGAAAATGACGAAGAATATCACAAGCATACTTGGACTGGGAAAGGAAAATACCCTCTTGGGATTGCAAGACTTGAAGACCGAGAAAATAGTGTAAGTGTCCTAAGTCTGTCATTTCAAATGTCTTTTTAAGGCTGGACTTCACATGGTTTATAAGGTTGGGATCACTACCAGTAAGAATAAGATCATCAACATAAAGAACAAGGATGATAAGAGAGTTGCCCACTTTCTTGGTGTAGACAGTATTGTCAGAATGACACCTAGAAAAGCCAGATTCTAAAAGAAAGCTATCCATTTTGGCATACCAAGCCCGAGGAGCTTGCTTGAGGCCATAAAGGGATTTCTTAAGTCGACAGACGAGGCTGGAGTCTGTTTGTATGAAGCCAATGGGTTGTTCCATATAGATTTCTTCCTGCAAGTCCCCACGCAAGAAGGCAGATTTAACATCCATTTGATGGACTTCCCATTTTAAAGAGGCAGCAAGGGAAAGAACAAGGCGGATAGAGTTCATTTTGGCAACTGGAGAGAAGGTTTCAGTGTAGGATCTGACGAAGCCACAAGGCTTCCTTACTAGCTTCCACGGCACCGCGATACTCTGCTTCTGCTGACGAAAGAGAAATGGCAGCCTGTTTCTTACAAGCCCATGTAATAGGTCCTGAACCAAGAGTGAAGACATAACCGGTAGTAGACTTCCGATCATCAAGGTCACCAGCCCAATCAGAATCAGTGAAACCAACTAACAGAGGAGCTGCTTTGGCACTGTAATGAATCCCAAACTGTACTGTACCTCGAACATAACGAAGTATTCTTTTAGCTGCTTTCCAATGACTTTCACGGGGGTTTTGCATAAAACGAGCAACAAGGCCAACAGCAAAGGAAAGATCAGGACGAGTATGGGTTAAATACAAGAGTTTTCCGACAAGTTGACGGTATAAGGTAGTATCAACTTTAGGAGAAGTACAAAAGACTGAAAGTTTGACTCCAGACTGAAAGGGAGAAGGGGCTGGCTTACAGTCTTCCATGTGAAAATGACGAAGAATATCACAAGCATACTTGGACTGGGAAAGGAAAATACCCTCTTGGGATTGCAAGACTTGAAGACCGAGAAAATAGTGTAAGTGTCCTAAGTCTGTCATTTCAAATTTCTTTTTAAGGCTGGACTTCACATGGTTTATAAGGTTGGGATCACTACCAGTAAGAATAAGATCATCAACATAAAGAACAAGGATGATAAGAGAGTTGCCCACTTTCTTGGTGTAGACAGTATTGTCAGAATGACACCTAGAAAAGCCAGATTCTAAAAGAAAGCTATCCATTTTGGCATACCAAGCCCGAGGAGCTTGCTTGAGGCCATAAAGGGATTTCTTAAGTCGACAGACGAGGCTGGAGTCTGTTTGTATGAAGCCAATGGGTTGTTCCATATAGATTTCTTCCTGCAAGTCCCCATGCAAGAAGGCAGATTTAACATCCATTTGATGGACTTCCCATTTTAAAGAGGCAGCAAGGGAAAGAACAAGGCGGATAGAGTTCATTTTGGCAACTGGAGAGAAGGTTTCATTGTAGTCAATGCCTTCAACCTGTGAAAAGCCCTTAGCAACTAGACGAGCTTTATGTTTATCAACTTTCCCATCTGGTCCATACTTGGTTCTGTAAACCCATTTGCATCTAACAAGTTTGCGTCCCTTTGGTAGAGGAACAAGATCCCATGTATCATTTGTCATCAATGAATGATATTCTTCATTCATAGCTGCTTCCCAATGTGGATGGCCTGAAGCTTCTGCAAAAGTGTCAGGATCATGATTTACTGGAGCTTGAGCCAGTAAAGAAGAGGCTCTTTCAAACTGAGAACGTGTACGTCGCTGATCTGTAGGATCACCGGCAAGATCACCTGCTGCATCCCGAGTAGCACAGACCCATCTTGGAAGTTGGGGATCCTGAGAAGGTGGGGGAGGAAAATCATCCTCGCTTTCATCATCAGAAGAAGAAATGTTTTCAAAGATAGAAGAGATAGGAAGAGGTGGCACATCCGCCGAACTAGGCTCGCAGGCCGATTTATTTTCATCAAATTTTACATCTCTTCTAATGATAACATTTTTGGACTTAAATGGAATAAGTCTATAACCTTTTACATCTTCAGAATATCCAACAAAAGTACATTTCTCACTCTTAGGTTCTAAAGCTTTATGCTTTTCATCTGGAATATGGGCCCATGCTTCACTTCCAAACACACGAAAGTGACTTACATCTGGTTTAATGGAACTCCAAGCTTCTTCTGGAGTGATATTCTCTAGAACCTTAGTAGGAGTGCGATTGATTATATAATTTGCACAATTAATTGCTTCGGCCCAAAAACTAAGACTGAGTCCTTTAGATTGCAGCATACAATTAGCCATTTCCTTTAAGGTGCGATTTTTCCTTTCAGCTACACCATTTTGTTGTGGAGTGTATGGAACAGTATGTTGCATTTGAATTCCATTTTCGGTGCAAAAGTTGATGAATGCGTTTTTAACATATTCTCCACCATTATCAGTTCTTAGCTTAAGAATTTGATGTCCAGATTGTTTTTCAACAAATGCTTTGAAGGCCAAAAAAGTGGTAAATACTTCGCTCTTGAGTTTTAAGAAGTATACCCAAGTGCGTCTGGAGAAATCATCAATGAAAGTTAAGAAGTACTTGTAGCCAGAGAATGAAGCAACAGGAAGAGGACCACATAAATCACTGTGCACAAGCTGTAAAGGGGCTGAGGCGTGCCAAGAGGCACGTTTGTCAAAACTGTCCCGATGATGTTTTCCGAGTACACATCCGGAACAAACACCATCTTTGCAAGATACCATAGGAAGACCTGTCACCATATTTTCTTTACATAGATGCTGAGGGAGCGATAGTTTAAGTGACCAAATCGCTCATGCCAAAGTTTGCTCACTTCATCATTATGAGCAACAAATACTGAGGGAAGATGGGATGACCCAAAGTTGTGAAACTTATACAACCTTTTGGAATCATCAGCAAGACCAGTAGCTAGAATCTGTTTAGGATCTTTTAGATCCTTGATTACAACATCATGAGGTGAAAATTCAACAATTTTACCTTCACCTGAATGAGTTATCTGATAGACAGATAGAAGGTTGCAGGATAAGTTTGGAACACATAATACATCATTGAACTGACCATTGTCTAGATGAACAGTTCCAGTCCCTACAACATTAAGAGATCTATCATCACCAATATATATATTTTTGGTGTTACAATCATTTAAAGAAGAAAACATGGCTTGGTTTTTGGCCATGTGACAAGAGGCTCCAGAATCAATGAGCCACTCATGAGAATGAGAAGAAGAAGAAGATACATTTAATGCATAACCAGACTGAGATGATTGACGATGACATGCAGAAAGTGCCGTTCCGGAAGTTGAAGTTGAAGTAGGCTCCAGATGGATGTTATGTTTCTTCATTGCGGCTTCCAAGGCTTCCATCTTCTTAAAGCATTTAGATTCTAAGTGGCCATCTCGATTACAAAAGTTACAATGTCTATCAGTCTTCTTCCATTTGTTTTTATTGGTCTTATCATTTTGCTGAAATGATCTTTCATTTTGAGGCTGAGATGGTTTAGGACCATTCTTTTGAGGATATGACTTCTTAGGATTCTTTGAATTTGGGTGCTGCTGGGCGGCTAACGCTTTCGTGGAAGAGTTTCCAAGATTAAGAAGACCAAGGTGTAAGAGTTTTTCTTGTTCTCTTATTAAGGAATCACAAAAGGAGTCAAAGGAAGGGGCCTTGTAGTCTTGTCCTTGACAAATGAAAGCTTCCCTTGTAGAATGGAAAGTGGAAACAAATACAGAGTAGGTTGGTCCTAACTTAGTAAGGATGGAATAAATAAGGTTACCATCATCTTTCTTAACTTTAACACCTTCCAAGAGATATCTAAGGGTCTTGAATTTGGACAAGAAATCTTCAATGCAAGAAAAATTATTAGGATCCAAAGTAAGCAGCTCATTTTCAAGTTGATGGGATCTAATTTCATTTTTAATCCCAAAAAATTTAGCAAGTTTTTCTAATGCTTCATGAGGAGTCTCAAGTCCTGCAATGTGGAATCTAAGATCAGGAGAAATAGACATCCCTATCAAACCACGTGCTTGATCTTGTCTATTTTCCCATTTTGCCGCCTTGTCTTCATCTGTTGGTTTCTTCTCTTGGTTTGTGGCTATTCTGAAGAGACCTTTACTTCTAAGTAAATCTTCCATGTATTCTACCCATTGGAAGTAGTTAGTGCTGTCAAGAATGACTTGGCATGGACTTTCCATTTTTTTTTAAAAAACTGAAGCTGAAGATGCTGAAAGTAAGTGTACCAACGGATAGATCTCGAAAAAATAGGCGGTTTTAAAAAAAACGGCTTTGAAAAAGGCTTCCGGATGAAGAAGTTATGGCTTTTTGAAAAAAAACTTGTTGACGTTGCCGGCAAAGCGCGCGAATGTGCCGGAATGAAAAAATCCGCCCCCACAAAATGGAGACTTGAACCCAAGACCTCTACTCTCTAAAAATAGCTTTGAACCAATTGATCTATACAAAAAATTTGAGAGAGAGAGAGAGGGGGGGGGGGGGCTCGGTTTGCGTGCTTGCCTTGAGAAAGCTCTTTTTCCCTACAAAACACAAAACACAAAACCCAACACGAATATGCAAAGAAAAATGAACCTTGCAGCTCGAAGTTAGCTTTAGCAAAAAAACTAGAAATTTTAAAAAAAAATCTCAAGGTTAGCTTTAGCCGAAAAACTAAATATTTTTCTCAATGTTTCTGATTTTCCGAGATCACACTAAGGTGCAGGGAAAAGAGCATACGCATGAGAAAAATCCTTCCTTTCTGTTTCTGATTTGCCCAGATCGTACAGAGTCGCAGGGCAAAGAGCATACGCAGAAATGAAAGGTATAGATCCGGTTAAAAAAAAAGGCTAAATAAACTGAGACCGAAATAAGCAGAGAGAAATTAACAGTAAACTGCAAAAAAAAAAAAAAAAACACTGTATACCTCCCGATCTGAAAAATGACGCAGCTAGGGCTACCGGAAACCTTTTTGCGTGAAACGAAAGGGGTTCCTCACTGGAACAGATGCTCCGAATGCAACAGAGCAGTCCTCTCGGCCCGAAAGCAGTCAGAAACAACAGATCTAGGAAACGACAGCCGCATGCAGTTCTACCGGCTTCAGATTTGGATCACCAACGGACGCGGCCCTCAAATAGCTCTGATACCATGTAGGAATTTACAGGGTAAGTTCCACAGAAAGAATACCAAAAGGACACCGCTCACAACCAGATCTCAAATCAATACACCAGTATTTTTGACGTGGTTAAAACCCTCAGAGTGCAAGGAGGGAAACAGTCCACGGCCTGTCCCAACGTGGGTACTACAGGCAATTTATTAATCAAAGAATGAAAATTTACATAAGCTTCTCTCATGCACGGATTACACGAACAATGACCCTCCATGCGCTTTAAATAGAACTCATGGACCAATCGGGTGTCAAGCCACGGATCAAGTGTCAGTAATACCGAGGTGAGAGTGAACCGTCGGATCACTACATATCGTGACCGTCGGATTGTAAGTTACAAAATGTACAACGGTAAAGAAACACACTTTACCTAACTCTAACCTAACTCTATGCTAGACCAAGTTGAACTTAACTATATCCTATGTGTCGGAATATCCTAACAGTTGTAGTTTCCTCACTCTTTAGAGTAATGTGTTTTCCACACGAAGGAAGAATGGTCAAGCTCGTAGACCAACTTTCATTTCCGGGATCACGCATCGCAAATAGTCACATACCAACCCTCAATGGTCTATTCACTCAAGAAATGTCTCCACCCCCAGTCCTCCTTCCCGATGAGTGTGAGTGATTCGGAAAGATGGGATTGGAACCCAGGGGGCATGCATCCTGGTCTGCTTCGGGCAGAGGAAACCTTGGGTATAAGGTAGAATTTCCGCGAAAGAATATGACTAGTCCGTACCCCATCCGTGGATGGAAGAGGGGTTGTTCTAGAACAAGATTATTTTGTCAAGGTTACTTGTTTGACGAGGGTCATTCACCATTGTCTACTTCGGTAGACAGTGCCGAGGAAGTGTTTTCGTTTGATGGTGTTAACAAAACAATCTTTGGGTAACCAGAAAGAGGCAAGCCTCACCATTTAAAACAAATGTTTTATTGGATAAGTAGGGGCAGCCTTGAAATTGTACTTTATACCTAGGGGCATGCAAACCTTTTGGAGTGCAAGCTAGGAGCGGTTATTTATCTGTTTTTGGGATTAGCCGTGTCCGAACTTGCATAAAGAAAGGATGAGAGGGAGCAAAGCTTAGTGAATATGAAGCTCTATAAAAAATAGAGATCTCACAGGAGACATTCTTATCTTATGACTGGTATATCGAGCAGTTTTAGCATAAAGTTCATGCTCGTTAAAAAATAAACGCAAGATTCGAGCAGTTTTAACGAGGTCTTCATGCTCGTTAAAAAATAAATAAAAGCAGTGAGCAATGTTTCCCCCAGAGTTTAAGCTCATTTTTAAATAAAAAATGAACCTATGTCCGGTAAATAACCTCTGTGATCGTAAATTTATTAGCCATAAAAAGCCTTGGTCGTGTTTGCACCTGCCACCTCCATTCCATTTGGCCAATCGTTCACCTCCATATGGTTGTTTACCCATTTTGAGGAACATCTGCGAAGAGTGATTTCACTTAGCCATCCTTGTGACACTGTCGTGATTGGAAAATTCCAACCTGTACCTGGAATCTGCTGCTATCCTTGTTTATCACTCATTCCTTAAAAGACGAGTCTTCTTTGAGCTCTTTTCTCCTGACTCGTAAAATATGAAAAGTTTGCCGAGTTTTGGCCTTCTAGCTCGTTAAAGTGACCGGAAGAGCTATCCCTCCTCTAAATTTTAATCTTTTTGGACCTGAGGGATTATTACACAAAAAGGTCAAGCGCTTGTTTTATTCGGCTCGTTAAAGTTATCGAAAACTCATCCCTTCTGTATTGTTTTATACTTTTTCGGACTTAAGGGATTAGATGACGAAAAAGGAATTTTGGAGTTAACTTTCTATACCTTTTCAGACTCTCTAAAAATGAAAAGGACCGAGTTTTCCTTGTCGTTAGACTCGTTAAAATGATTAAATAGCGACAAACTTGGTCCTCGCCAAACCATCCACATTTGGGGTAATGCTACCGATCCATCACATCAGTGTCGTTATATGTTCAAGAGGTGTTGTTAAGAAAGAGTCAACCGTGTCCCATCCACTGCCATACATTATCCTTCATCCACCCATGATCGCCACCCTGAATCATATCTCACAGATTGTTTTCACCTCCACTAAAATCATTAGCTCCGTTCCGTGTCACTGATGTGGGATTCATTAAGGCCCTCCTTTGACGGATCGCTTCTTGTCGACTTCAGCTCATTATCCAAGAAGTTGATCTAGGAACACCCCCCTCAATACTTTGAAGCTTGCATGCCTCAATGGCAAGTTTCTCACTTCCGGCGACAGGTATACATCAATGACCTTCGACCAGAAGATTTTGCATGGTGTTCGACGCCAAGTCCTCTATTCACACCACGTGAATTGTACTGCAGTACCTTGAGGATCATTATCATTATCGGTGATTCCTCTCGCGCTTGTTAACGGTTTACATTATTGACCAATAATCAAGCGATGTCTTTCCATGTTCGACGTCAGCGCAATTCTCACATGGATCGACTTGTACTTAGAGTGAAGATCGAACGAGTTTGAAAACCCTGGATCTAGTTTCATCCATCCGGGCTGCAATATATATTCAAGAAATATAAAGACATTTGATATGTACATTATTACAACAGATGATCATCCTACTCAAAGGATGATAATTTCAGTAGATAATTATCAGTCTACCATCAGACGATCGTCTGTTCTATGTACCAAAATGAATTTATAAAGCTGAGCATGGGAATACCCGCCTCAACTAGATCATGAAAGCAGAATGAAAAATAATGTATTGTATTTTATTTTATTACAGGGCACCTCTCAGCGATTGAATGAACTTCGGATCCTCCTGATAAAGCATTTCACCCGATAAACGACCTCATACTTTAGGGGGCAACTGTTATAGACATTTTTGTGCCTTACAGCATGAAGCATGAAATGTCAATAATCTGAGGGATCCAAAGTCCCTAAACATGTTGTTCCTACCCCTAGAGGAACAAGGTCAACAAACCACAGCACAAAAATCAGTTCTCCACCTGAAAACACTCAAAAACAAGCTAATTCTGGATCATGTCAACTGCTCCACTGAGCATCTGCATTGAATGTCAACTACTCCACTCTGTACCTGCGCTGAATGTCAACAGTAATGAAGGCTACCTGCGCTGGGCGAGTTTGGCCAAGTGGCACAGTCATTCCTCAATGTGTCAAATGCCCAGGAAGCTTCCAAAATGACACTTGGATCAGGGAATTCGCCTTGTGATGAGTAAGAGGGTCTAGATCTCCAAGTGGAAGCAAGAAACTCCAAGTGGACTCAAGAACTGAAGAATAACTGAAGTGGGAGAGGACACTAGTCAGCTTCATGCCAAGCTCAAGCTGACTCATCCTTTCTCCAAATCTCCTATATATAGAGCTCTCTCATGAGGTCTAGGGAGGCGGGAATCTTGTGAATGTAAGGAAGTGCTGTTGGTTTGAGTATAGAACTATTGGGTGATTTGCTTGAAGGAGGTGAAGAGGAGATTTCTTTCTGCTGGGAGGTGTTGCTGGATTGGGCCTCTTATGGTTGTAACACTCTCAGAACTTTACTTATTCCATTAATAAAGCATTTGAGGTTCTTCTATATGCATGTGTCTCAATGGCGTACTGATGCTTGTATATTTGATTTATTCTAATCCTTGAATCAATTATGGATGTATGCTTCTTGTAGTTTCCCTTTCTTGTGATTTTGCAAGATGTTGGTGTAGCTGGGCCAGTGAAAGAGCAAGGAGCCGGGAGCAAGTAGCAAAGAGGGAAGATTGGATCAACCATTAGCGAAAGATAACGGTTAGTGGATCTCTTTCTCCTCTCTCTTACATCTCATAAAGAAGTAATCTTGAATAGCTTTGCATTCGGTTGTTGCTGAGGTACTATCACCCTTAGAGTGGGATAGGGTCATTCCGTATTGGATACTTTTCCCAACAACAAGTGGTTGTTCTTGGAAGACATCCCTTTTCACGAACATTTTAAACTTTCTTTGTTTAGAACCACATCTGATAGTGAACTATTGGACCTAGTCCAAGATCCAAAATTCCTCAGAAAACTTGAAACCCAATGAGCCAATTTGTCAATTCATCGATATTTGCAGATCTCCACTTAGTCATCCCTTACCACTGATAGAACCCCTGAACTTTCTGAAACAACTTCACTTTTTGTTGGTTCATCATTATTCCCTCACTTTTTTGAAGAGTAGTTCACTCCTCCATTCATCCCTTCACTTCCTCTCCAGCCAATCATCTCCCAACATCCCACCACTACCTCTAGCTCTTCCTCCATGACCCAAAAACCTCCTATTACCTGACCTCCCGTTCACACTACTACCCAAACCTAGAATCATGGCCAATAGATATGGCCCCCTCGTGATGCCTGCCCCCCAGGGTGCAATGCCACAACACTACCAGTGTAAAATTGCTACCTTTTCTACCTTTGATGGTACTGGAACATACACAGCCCTACAACACACTAGGAAAATGATAGATTACTTTCAAATTTATGAGATTGACATGGCTCCAAATGAGAATTTTTGTTCAAAATCTAGCTGGGGAAGTGAGAACGTGGTTTAGATCCTTGGCCCCTCAGAGCATAGATAGTCTAAGAGTCCTTTACCAGAAATTCTTGAATAGGTGGGAAAAGAAGAAGGACCCCCTTCAAATTTTATCTAAACATGAAAACCTTAAAATGGGTCCCCATGAAACTGTTCAAGACTATTGTACCAAGTTTAATAGTATATATAATGCTATCCAACTTGACCTTAGACCTCCACCTAGTTTAGCCCTGATCAAATTTCCGGATGGATTTGATTCAAATATGGCCTTTCAATTAAGAGAAAGAAATCCCCCCACTCTGCAAGAAATTCAAAGCGTAGTAGTAAGTGTTAAAGCTAACTTGCTTGCCAAAAGTGCTAGAGCTAGGAGTGAGAGAAGGGTACCCTTGAAAGAGGAAACTACAACCTTTGAACAAAAAATTGATTTTTTAGGTAAAGGGATGGAAAGACTGTTAGACAAGGTTGAAATTATTGAAAGGAAACCGCACTGGGATAACCAGCAAGCTAATCCAGTGAGAAATCCTAATTTTAGGAAAAACCAGAACCAAAATACTGGAAAGAATATTCCTAACCGGAACATCAGACCACCTTTCCAAGAAAATTATGCAGAAACCTCACACTTAGAAGGCCCTGAACCAGACACTCAAATAAATTTGATGGGTTTAGAAGATGACGAAGATATTTTCCTAACTCAGGATGACCAAGAGTCACACGTGCTCCAACAGTTCTGAACAAAAATAGGGGAATCATTTGATTTCAAACAAGGGTATGACTATGCTATTTTTGAAGTACATAAACAATACAAATTAAGAAGCAGAAGGAATACCAATGCCCAGGAACAAAATAGGAAAACAATTCTAAGTTAGCCTAAGAAAGGAAAAGATTTAAATCAGAATCCTCAAGCTACAAAAACCTTACAGATCCTTTCTAGACCACATCAAAATCCTCCTAACCCCACCATCGAAGATGTAACATATAACCAACCTTCTAATGATCACCCTTCCACTTCAGTTCCCCTCAAAGGAAGAGTGGAACAACCTCCAGAAGATCCAAGTGAAAATATTCCTAACAATGAAAAAGAAAAACACACTGCCTAGAGCTTTGGCTCTAAAATTCCAAATATTCAAACAGACAAATCTCCTCTTCCTTTCAATTTGGGAGCAGAAGTGGCCAAGCTCAAAATTTCAGTACCTTTGACAAAATTGGTAAAACATGAAACTTACAAATCTCAAATTAGTAAATCTTTGAACTATGTTGAATTAGAAGATTTTGTGAATCTCTTTGATGACCAACCTGAGTTACTTTTTGGACTAGATGTCAACAGAAATCCAGTTGAAGGAGGGATACCACCTTTCTATATCATCCTTAACATCCACAACAAAATCCTACATAATGCCATGCTAGACTCTGGAGCCTCACACAATCTTATGACTAAGTCTATAATGGAAAAGCTTAACCTGGATATCACCAGACATTATAAATATCTATTCTCCTTTGATTCAAGCCAGGTTACATGCCTAGGCCTCATAAAAGATTTGTGTGTCTCCCTAGTTCAGTATCCTACCAAAACTATACTCATGGACATTGTTGTTGCTAATATACCACCCAAGTATGGCATGCTGTTACCTAGATCCTGGGGTGCTAAACTCCAAGGATCTCTACAATTTGATATGTCTTATGCTACCATTTTAGTCTTTGGACATCCCAAGAAATTTTATAGAGAAACTTTGATGAAGTATGTAGTGAGTAGTTAGGAAAAGCTTCAAAACTTTCCTATATATTCAGTACATTCTGACATTATATTTTTATTCTTTAAAATGTTGAAACTAATCAAGAAGATATTCTAAGTGATATAATAGCAGAACCAAAATAAATTGCAAAAGAAAATTCAAATGTCCAAATTTATAATCAGATAACAAAGAAAATCTAGATGCCCTAGTTAAGAAAGATTCCACTACCCCAGATGAAAATTATGAACATGAAATCTTATGGCATCTGGAATTTGATGGTCTGATAAACAAACTAGGTGCAGGAGCAGGCATATGGATTTACACCATATAGAATGATCATGCAGAAGGTCATGCCTATAGGTTAAACTTCAAATGTACAAACAATATGGCTGAATATGAAGCACTTCTGTTAAGACTGAAATTGGTTAAAAGGTTAGGAGCCATCAGAGTTTCTATCATGGGAGATTCTGAGCTAGTGATCAAACAAATTAAAGCTATTTACATGACCAAGGATCCTAGGTTAGGATTTTATAGAGGAACAGTCATAGAAATACTAAATACCTTTTTAGAAACCAAACTTGTTGTTATCCCCAGAAAACACAACATGCAGTCTCATAGCTTAGCCATGTTTGCTAGTACTTGTAAGTTGCCTTTCAAGCCTAACCATCAGTACATTGTTGAGGTTAGGCATAGACCTGTAATTCTTGACAATTTAAAGAATTGACAAGTATTTTAGAATGATCAACAAATCAATAATTTTTTAACTTTAGATAATGAATTTGTAAATACCAACATAGACACTGACATAGCAGTAGATTTTAATTGCTCTAATGAAGTAGAAATAAATGAACTAGAAGGAGATCAAATAAAAGATAGACTTCATCCTACAAAATTGACAAAAACAAATATTCAAGATTTAAAACAAATGGAAATTGATGAAGTAACTAATGATGAAACGAAGTCATAAACCTCAAAGATAATTTCTTGCCCAAAGGATTAACTCCTTTAGAGGACTTATTCGACTTAAATGATATTCCTAAAGAGACTAAAATGGAACCTTTGAAATCAGACATTGAGGAATGTAACATAGGATCTAAAGAGAATCCCAAGTTAATAAAACTGTCTAAATCATTGCCTCCCAATGAAAAACTAAAATATATGGAACTTATGAAGGAATTCCAGGACGTTTTTTCCTAGAGTTATGAGGATCTCAAATCGTATGATACCAGCATTATACAACACACTATCCCTTTAAAAGAAGATCAAAAGCCCTTTAGAAAAAATCTTAGAAGAATTAAGCCTGTTCTACTACCTTCTATTGAAAAGGAAATCAAATGAATGATGAAGTAGGAATTATTGCGCCCATTAGGTTTTCAGATTGGGTATCTAATATTTTCCCACAAGAAAGAAAACAGGAGAAATAAGACTGTGTGTTGACCTAAGGAATTTAAACAAAGTTTCTCTCAAAGACAACTATCCCCTACCTAAAATGGATCACATATTGCAAAGGGTAGTAGGTTCCACAAGGATCTCATTGTTAGATGGTTTCTTTGCTTACAACCAAATCCTAGTCCATCCTGATGACCAAGCAAAGATTGCTTTCACAACCTCATGGGATACCTTTATGCATCTTAAAATTCCTTTTGGACTTAAAAATGCAGGTATTTATTAAATGCAGGAAATATGGCATCTCTCTGAATCCAAAGAATTCTTTATTTGGTTTGGAAGAAGGAAAATTATTAGGCCACATTATCTCTAAAGATGGTATTAGGATTGACCCAACTAGGATTGAAGCTATTTTGCAAATACCTCACCCCAGAAACATCAAAGAACTTCAGGCATTTTTAGGAAAAATAATTTTCTTAAGAAGATTTATCTCTAACCTAGCTTAACTAATTAGACTGCTAAATAACATGTTGAAAAAAGATTCGGATATTAAATGGATAGTAGAGGCTAAAAAATCATTCGAAGACATAAATCTAGCCTTGAATCAAACACCAGTCCTCATAAGTCCAATGTTTGACTGAGAATTTATCAGTTTTTCTTTTGTACCTGAACATAGTATTGCTGCAGTTTTACTACAGAAGAACGATCAGGGATTTGAACAACCAATAACCTTCTTTAGTAAAGCTCTAATAGTTGCATCTTTAAAGTATAACATAATGGAAAAATAGGCTTTTGCTTTGGTAAAAGCTATTAAAGATTTCGGATTCTATATCTTATATTCTCACATTGTAGCTTATGTTCCCAATGTTGTAGTCAAAGACATTTTAACATAGAATGGAGTTGATGGTAAAAGGGGAAAGTGGATAGCTACCATATTAGATTATTTTATAGATATTAAACCTACAAAGTTAATTAAAGGCCAAGGGTTGGCTAAACTTATGGCTGAAACCAATTATCAAACCCTAGGCATAAATTTTATAGCAGAACTAGACAACGAAGAGGAGATGGTGACTCCACAAATTAGCAAAGGCTTTTTAGAATCACCCTGGTATGCTGACATAATATACGTTCTAAAAAATTGACAAGCTCCTTTAGGGTTGTCCAGAACTAAAAGTAGGTTCTTGAAAATTAAATATTTGAAATTTTGCATAATGGATAATACTTTATTTTGGAAAAATCATGAAAGCATTCTGTTAAGTTGCTTATTAAAGGAAGAATCTGACAAAGTACTCAAAGCATTTCATGCAGGTGATTGAAGAGGGTACCTATACTAGAAGACGACAATTGATAAAATCTTAAGAGCTAGATTCTACTAGCCAACCTTGTTTTCTAATGTGAAAAATTTTGCATCCCACCACAAGTGTCAAATCTTTGAAGGAAAAAGAAAGCTTCTTCCTTTACCCTTGAAACCCATTTCTATTGAAAATCCTTTTCAACATTGGGGTCTAGACTTCATTGGTGAAATTCGGCCCCCCTTTTCTACTCAACATAAGTGGATCTTGACTACCACAGATTACTTTACAAAGTGGATAGAAGCCATTCCCTCGAGACAAGCCATTGATACTGTCATCATAGGTTTTCTAGAGGCCAATATTCTGTCCAGATTTGGTTGCCCCAATAAAATTATCACAGACAATGATACAACATTTAAAACAAAAAGAATGATTGATTTCTGCCATAAATACCATATAACCCTTGGTCACTCTACAACCTACTATCCACAAGGGAATGGACTTGCAGAATCCTCCAATAAAAGCCTAATGAATATTATTAACAAATTACTGGAAGACAATAAGAAAACACGGAACAAAAAACTAATCAATGCTTTGTGTGCAGACAAGATTACAGCTAAGAAATCTATTGGTACCAGTCCCTATCAATTAGTCTATGGGATAGAAGTAGTTTTCCCTTCATCATTAGGAATTTTAGTAATGAAACTTCTCAAGGAATCCCAAGTTGACCCAAATGATATTCAGAGGAGAATCAATCAGACCATTGATTTGTAGCAAACCAGGGAGGAAGTGTACATTAGAGCCCAAGTACTTCAGGAGAAACTTAAGAGAGTTTTTGATAAAAGAACCAAGGAAGAAGACTTCTATCTTGGCGATAAAGTTTTGAAATGGGACTCTACAAGGGAAGATAAAGGGAAGCATGGAAAGTTTGACTTCCTGTGAAAAGGTCCATACATTATATATGCTTTTAGGGGTAATAATGCTTACATTCTTAAAGAATTGAACGGTGCAGAGGTAGAAGGAAGACCAGTAAATGGTTGAATGTTGAAGCACTATATTGATCCAAGTTAGGAATTTATCAGTTTCAGTTGTACATATTATATCCTTCGATAAAGGTTTAGTGTTGATTGGATGATAATTTTGAAGTTGAAGCCTGAAGAGAAGGCCTTAAGCTTCAAAAGTTTCACTGTCATAAATATCAATAAAGCAGCAAAGTAAAAGGGAAAATTGCAGAGTAAAATCACAATCATTAAAAAGGCCATTGATATACAATTCTTGACTTTCCACCAGGGAAAGCCATCCCCAAGTGGAGCCACTGTTATGTTCCTATACCAATAAGCGTCATAATTTATGATTGACTTAGTTTATCTCTGTAATATGTACATACCTTTGCTTTCTTAAAATGTTTTCCATATTCAAAAATTCAAGAAAATTAAAAAATGTAAAGAGGGTATGTCCTGAAAGAAAAATCAAAGGACAAAAAGAAAGAAAAAGGTCAAAAAAGGTCAAAAAAGATGAAAAATGAACCCCAAGGAAAAGAAAAAAACCATGAAAGTGTGCAAGTCCAAATGCCACTACTATTTTACTTTCTATACAATAATGATTGTGTGCAAAGTGTTGTTATGCCATAATCCATGCCAACTAAATAGTTTAGTCTTGGTTATTCCATGTTTTCAATTTCATGCTTACAGATAGAGAATAAAATCTAATCAAACTGTTTAATCTTGACAGATAAGTAGATAGGTAGAGTAAATAAAAGAGCTCAACAGTTTAATCTGAGCCCTTCGATGTAATAAGGATAGACTTTGATAGATTTCCATTGTAAAAGAAAAGAAAAGTTTCATAAAGGTTTGCCAGCTTAAGTGCACCCTAATAAAGAGTATAAAAAATGGTAGGATGTGTAAGTGGGTAAGTAGATGAATGGTTGCAGAATGGTGTATGATGAATGATTAGTTGAAGCTCATATCATTTACTTTCATCATCATATTACTTTGAAAAGATGGACAACAGAAACATTTACAAAGTCAAGTTATTAATTCCCTCATCTGCTTTTACCCCTAATGTCACTAATTTCCCACAAATAACAATCAAAGCACCAAAAACCTTAAACCAAAGGGGCTCAGAGCATTTCTCTGACTTTTGGAGGGACTGGACCCTCGACCCAATGATTTACAGGTTCCAAGTGCTAACTCATCAACATTCACTCCCCCATAATTCATCCATTTCATTTAAAATTTTACTTAGAATATTCTCATGTCCACATCTATTTCATATTAACATAATTTACTATAGTTAGCTCCCACAAAATACAGTCCATCCCCTATGTATTATTAAAATCCCTTATTCTAAATATCCCGCCAGGGTTTGAAATGTAAACCATAAATAAAGGAATAATTCGATAGATTGATTAATTGATAGATTGATTAATTGATAGATTAATTAATCTATCTGCAATTAAATTAAGGCATATAACCCTCTGCTGCATAAAAAGGAATTAGTTAATCAACCTGTGATTAATTAATTACCTTCCTCCAATCACTTCACTCCCAATGTCTTTAAACTCCCTAATCTGCAATTACTACCCCGTTGGACCCCTCCATTAAATCTCAATCAAGTCCCTTCCCCGACCACCATATGATTTGACACCTTCAGATCTAACAGCTGACGCTCATATTGGGCGGCCCCTAATGCCGAAATTTACCTGCCTGATATGAGCAATTTCACTATTCACCCCGCCACTATGTGTCACCCAATGAATGGCATTGGGCGGACCTCCCCCAATACCACTACACCCTCATAAGCAGTGCGATAGATACCACTTACCGCCCCCGCTTACCACCCTTTCTAAATGACAAATTGTCCCATCCGTTAACTGGTGCCAACTATTGTTTTCATTATACTCAACAAAATATTGAATTTTCCTAATAAAAAAAAATACTCATCATTTTGTCTTACCAAGAAAAGAAACTTATGTTCTCCATGCACACTCAGAGTACGTTCGAGCCATCACCCTGCTTCCAACCATCAACTTTCAGAAGCTACTAAATTCTAGATTGCCATTGTAGACTCGTGCCAGAGCCATTTGTCCCGTCATGCAACCATAACCAGGTATTTACCTTTTTTACTGAAAAAATCCCTATTTTCATATTCAACCTGGACTAAATTATTGTGAAAATCAAGTAAATTTAGTGATAGCAAGCTATTCAACAGTCTAGAAACTCCCTAAAACGATCCCATTCCTCACAAATTCCCTGAAATTCCCTACCTTTGTCCTTGAATCCACAAGAACCAAGGATGGATCTTCTAGTTACCTTAGATGCCAGGCCAATTACCACTCCCCACAGAGATTTAGACCATCCTCCCCTGGCTGACAAGGATTTCCAGATCAAGGACCTCACTTTTGATGAAACCCCTTTGAAATTGCATTGCAAATACAAAGATAATTGCTTAAACCATGTAGATAATATAGGTCTCTAGGAGTCAAACCTGCCCAAATATCAATTCCCAAGTGTTCACATCTTTATGGAAATTATTCATTACTGCCATGCAAATTATGACCCCGTTTGGAATGTTGTAATATCTTCAGACCAGAAAATCCTTTTCACCATTATAACTGAGTCCATAAACGAGATATTACATTTGCATCCTGGTCAAGACCTCACCCCCCTGTCCATTCCTAATTTGCTTGAGAGCTTCTCCAAACTGTCTAGTTCTAGAAGTACTCAAATCCTCCAGACCTTCATTTCTAAAGAAAAATACATACCAAAGGAACCCCATCCTTACATGTCAGCCTTATTTCTTGATCTAGGCA
This sequence comes from Pinus tabuliformis, assembly GCA_031772625.1. Classification (NCBI taxonomy): domain Eukaryota; kingdom Viridiplantae; phylum Streptophyta; class Pinopsida; order Pinales; family Pinaceae; genus Pinus; species Pinus tabuliformis. The sequence goes on along the minus strand of CM062819.1, from coordinate 344,186,935 downwards.
GATACATCACTAATGAGTATATAGATGAAACTATTTTTTTTGGTATGTCTATATTTACCCCTGGTCAACCTCCTGCAATCAAGTTTGATTATGCCAAATTCATGGCAGATAAAATGCATGATCGGTTTATGAGACTTGAAAATGAGAGGGTGTTCAAGTATTCATCATTCCTATATCATTTGTTTCTTTATTGCTAGACTGGTAGGTTTTCCTTCTCTGTACAAAAACTTGATACCAGAGGAAATCCTAGATACGTCATTTTCCATACTTCTCTTTTTCACAGGTCTTATGATTATCCCTATCCATATATATATTTTATTAACCAATTTGTGTATCCAGTAACTATTATGTTGATAGGCTATCCCCCTCCCAGAATTAGTGTAGACATTAATAGGGTTCTCTAGTTGTCCAAACAGTACAAAGTTGGGGATTAGTATTTATACCAAAACCATAGTGAAATCAGAATTTATGGGTGTGAACTACCTCCATATAAATTACCTAAATATCTCCCCATTTGATTATTTGCTCTAGATTACTACAAGCAAATGATTAATTCTGATGAAATTCACTTTGTCAAGACTAAAAAGAAGGCCTAGATTAGGATAAAGGATCATCTAGGCCTATTTATTTTCAATAACGGAGAAGCCGGAAAGGTAGCAGATGAAATCTTTGAGAGATTGAGATTAAAAAAAGAGTTTCATCTCTCCTGATGGCCCTCACGGATTAGTTTCTCATAGAAGGCAGAAACATAAGTTATCACCATATATCCACCATAGGATCCTAGAGATTGAACAATACGCCAACCAATCAGAATGGGTGGAAGGCACACTGATAGATCAAGATAGCACACAAATTGAAGTTGAAAATGTAATGGTGGACTTAGAAAGAAGATTTTATGAGGATTCATTTGTATAGGTGTTTGGAGAAACTTCATCTAGAAAGTAGTCACAGGAACCCAATACACACCCATCAGAGCAACAAGGAACCTCAAAAATAGCAGAATATTCAAAACAACAAGAAGAATCTGAGCAGCCCGAAATCTTAGAGGAGCTGGCTCAACCTTAGCAAATCATGGGCAATCCCCCTGTGTTGCAGACTCCCCTCAATGAGGAAAGAAATCTCAAAAGAGATAGAGAAGAGGCCACTCCTTCCAACATGCCTATTGATCAAACTTTTGCTAAAAGGCAACGGTTGAATCCCTATTCAGAAGAATAATATACTGAGGAGACCATACGAAATGCAATGGCAGAAAAGACAGATAGTATGGAGACTATCCCAGCAGGTGGTACGTCGTCCACCTCCCATATACAAGCATTGGAAAGACAACAAAGCACAAAAGTGTCTTCTTTCAGAGCTTTCTCTGAACAAAGCTTAGACATTAAAGGGAAATACAAAGAAATCAAAGCAAGGAATGAGAAATTTGAAGCCCAAACCTATGCTCATTACCTCAAAAGGGCTCGAGCTAACCAGACCAGGCTTATGTCAGCTTTTGAAGCCCAAACCAACTGTAGAGCAGCCTAAGTCAATGGATGACTATTTGAAAACTGATTTTCAAGTTTTGGCCAAGGATATCCATCCAATTGACCAAATAGAACTACACAAGAAGACTGGTAAAATGGTCTATTCTACATTGACTAGTAAAGCCATCACAGCCCACCAATTGCAAAATTCTTTGCACAACACATCAACATAGTTGCAACTAGAAAAAGCCTCCTCTCAGAGTAAAGACGTCAGAATAAAAACCTTAGAATATTTGGTTATAGAATTGGTACATGATCCCAAGGATGTCAAAGCAGTTGAACAATTGATCAAAAAGAAAAATTATGATATAGTTGCATTAAAGAAATAGCTTAAGATCCCTCCTCTCCACCATCCTCAAACTGCAGAAGTTATAGAGAAACAAAAGGAAGAAGAACTTATGGACCTAGTCCTTAAGTTAAATGAACAACTAAAGGAAACTGAGAAGGAATTGGAAAATGCAATACAGTCTAGGTAGAGTGAGCTGGCCACCACTCCTCCAACTGTCATACCCATAGTTTCCACAGCAGTACCCTCCACTCTGGCAGCATCTTTGACACCAACACTTCCACCGGTAACAACACTGCCAGTAGCAGAAGCTATTCCTACTACAGGTACATCAACCAATGCAAGGAAAACAACAGAAAAAATAGATGAAGTGATCAAAGCCATGGAATAGATGAGTATCCAGGCTATAGAATTAAAAAATATCAAAGAAAAAATATCAAGTATGGAAATAGATTATGAACTGGCACAATTTCAAAACAAAGAAGAAGAAAGAAAGAACAAAAGAATGGAGGAGAGAATCAGAGTCTTGGAAAATGACTTAACACTAGAAAAACCCCCGGGAGATATGAGAAATATATTGTGGGCCAATATCATTGCTTCCATCAATAATATTTGGCCTTCTATCCAAATAATTGTTTAACCGACTGAGCTAGTCAAGATAGTTGTGGAAGCTATACAAAAGACCAAAGAAGAATTAGGAGATAAGCCTGAAGACGAAAATTATTTGATTGACTTCTTGAATAGCAGGAACAAGTACCAATTGGATGCATTAGATATTGAAGTTAGAACAACCACCATCCTCGAAATTAAGAATGTTCTTACTAAGAGGAACTTGGTGCTCAACTTGGAGAAAAGGAGTCAAAGTATTCAAGCATATATAGGTGACTTCATGTTAAAGTATGGAATCTTGAGAGAGAAAGGTCTTCCAAGCCCATTGGTCATAAATGAAAAGTTGATGAAACATGATGACTACATCGAGAGACTAAAGAAATAGGCCAAGAGCCAAACTAGCTCTTCAGCAGTAAAAGCACTACCTACAAGAAAGGTGCTTTATGATGGCTTGGAAAGCCTCTTTTACATAGAACATGAAGTAAAACACCTATTCACCAACCAACACAATTTTATTAAGTACACAGAAGCTAATGAAGTGTATAGGAAAATGATCAGAATGAAAATGCCAAATGATGAATGGTGGACTAGTATAACTGATATACTATAAAGTTACTATACTAAATCCATGGAGTAAAAATGTCTACTACGATAATGTCTGGTAATTACAGGTAAAGAGTATCAGTAGGTGAAGATAAGAGTGAAGTCCAACACACAATTACCAAGACAACTACATGATACAAATTCGAATTCCAGCATCCAACACATTCACAAATAGAGGGACATCAAAGAATCTGTTTACCATCTGTCTCTATCTTCTGATGGAAGATAACTTTTGTTTCCTATAATAAATCTCGTATAGTTATGAGATATTTTGTAATAGTTTTTGTATAAATAATTTACAAAATGAAGTAATTAGTGTGGATTAAAAAGAATTTCTGTAGACCTTTTGTTTGGAGCTAAAGGATCTATTGTAATCAAGGCTGGATTGGTTTACTAGATTAAATAAAGCTGAGGAAATTTCACTCGATTCATGTGCACTGTGGGAAACAAATAGGTATCACCTCTTTGAGTTTGAATATTGTTTTCCTTTATGTTATTAAATATCATATGTGTTTCTTACAATTCTTAAAAGCAAACGAGGAATAATACTATTAGAATTAGCTTAAGTGCTCTCTGTTTTAACTGTTTGCTCATTTAATGTTTTCCACTAAATTGCTTAAGTTTGGGAATTCTTAATTGCTCCCTTAGTTTTGTAATTCATTCCTTTTATTGGCCCTTGGTATAGGATTCTTAATTTCCCTTGCTATTTCCCAATCTTCCCTTCTTCCACTTGATCCCTGCTAAGGATTCTTCATTTCCCTTGGCCCTGGTTAAGTCCTCCATCCATTGAAACCTTTAGATTTGTCCTTACTGTGCTAGCTTGCCTTGTGAACTCTTACCATAGTGATTAATCAAATCCAGATAAACCTTTCCTACTTGACTCCATATCCCAATGGCCCAGATATTTGCTTTTCCCATCTGTTTCCTTTAATTCCACCAAACAAATCACAACAAATCCATTCAGCATTAATAACTAGCCTAACATCATATTAAAACAACGATAAATCATAAAGAGAGAGCCCTCTCTGAGTATAGATTGGCTAGGATATGTACTTAAAAGATTGGTTTGTAGTTACCTTGGATCCTTTCCTTCTTTCACATAACTTCTAAGGAAAATCTGAGTGATAACACATCGCCTGTGGTCATGGTGCTCAAGAAAGATGGGGAATGGCGTATGTGTTTAGACTTCAGGGCCCTCAACAAGATGACAGTCAAAGATGAATTTCCCATCCCAGTTGTTGATGATTTGCTGGATGAACTAAATGGGGCTCAATTCTTTACTAAGCTCAACCTTCACTCAGGATATCACCAAATTTGCATGAAAGAAGTAGACATTACAAACACTGTTGTCTAAACTCATGAAGGCAATTATGAATTCCTGGTCATGCCATTTGGTCTCTGTAATTACCCATCCACTTTTTTACAGCCTCATGAATTACATGCTCAAACCATAACTCAGAATATTTTCCCTTGTTTTCTCTGATGACATCCTCATCTACAGCCTCACCTAGGAAAAACATCTTCAACATGTAGATTTGCTCTTGCAACTACTTCGGAAGCATAAATTATTTGTGAAATTGTTCAAGTGCTCTTTTGGCATGGAATAATTTGAGAATTTGGGCCACATTGTGGGGGATGAAGGTGTCAGGGTGGATCCCAAAAAGATCCAGGCAATGCAGGATTGGCCTCAACCAAAGACCTTGAAGAGCTTGAGAGGATTTCTGGGTCTCACTAGCTACTATCACAAATTTGTCCACAATTATGGCCGCATTGCTAGATCCCTCATTCACCTTCTCAAGAAAAACTCATTCCTCTCGAATGATGAAGAACAATAGGCATTTATAGCTCTCAAACATGCCATGTGTTCCACTCCCGTATTGGCACTACCCAACTTCACCAAATATTTTGTGGTTGAATGTGATGCTTCAAGTACGGGTATTGGGGCTGTATTAATGCAAGAAGGTCGACCCTTGGCCTCCACTAGCCAACAACTAAGTGGGACAAATCTGGTACAATCTACTTATGAGAAGGAGATGATGGCCATCTTACATGTAGTGGATACCTGTCGACCATACTTATTGGGGCAGCGTTTCCAAATATGCACAGACCATCAAAGCCTTGAATATTTTTTGGAGCAATGCCTATCCTCACCACAACAAAATAAATGGCTAGCCAAAATTTTGGGATATTATTATGAGATACTTTACAAGAAAGGGTGAGAAAATGTCATAGCAGATGCTTTATCACGCCAATTTGAGGAGGAAAGCACCCTGCTAACAATCTCTCTTCCCATTCTAGAGTGGATTGAAGAGGCTCACAAGGAATGGTTTTCACATCCTTTTCTCTCCCAACTCATTAATAAATTGTAGGTGGATCCAAATTCCACAGTGGGCTACTCTTGGTAGGACGAGATTCTTTGCTATAAGGAAAAAGTAGTAATATCACCAACATCCACCCTTAAAAGTTGCATTTTGGTAGAGTTGCACTCATCTCCCATTGTAGGCCATTCAGGCTTTTAGAAGACTTATGCTCGCACTTGACATTCATTCATTTGAACAGGTATGAAAAAGGACATTCTTACTTTTGTAGCTGAGTGTGATGTGTGCCAGCGCCACAAAGGAGAAACAGTGAAATCCCCAGGCACATTACAGCCATTGCCCATCCCTGGCTCAATCTGGACAGAGGTTTCTATGGATTTCATTATGGGTCTTCCAAAGTCAGGAAAAAACTCATCCATCATGGTGATTGTGGACAAACTTTCTAAGTATGCTCATTTTTGCACCCTAGCCCACCCTTTTACACTAGCATTGGTGGCTCAATCTTTCATGGACCAGATCTTCAAATTGCAAGGCATGCCCACTTCCATTGTGTCTGATCGTGACCAGATCATCACCAGTAACTTTTGGCGAGAAATATTTAGGCTACAAGGTACCCAAATACAACTCATTACTTCCTATCATCCCCAAATTGATGGTTAAACTGAAGCAATCAACAAATGTCTAGAGACCTACCTTAGGTGTTTCACTCCAGAAAAGTAACATCTATGGGTATAGTGGTTATATCTAGCTGAAAGGTGGTATAATAATAACTATCATGCCACCACCAAAAATGACTCCATATGAAGCAGTTTATGGTCAACTCCCTCTTTCACCTACTTCTTATATCTAGGGATGCTCAAAGGTACAAGCAGTGGATCAACTCCTACAGAACCGTGGAACCATGCTGGTGCACCTCAAAGAGAATCTCCATCAAGATCAAAATCACATGAAGCAACAAGCAGACCAACATCGTTCAGAGTGCAAATTTCAAGAAGGGGATCAGGTATTCTTGAGGCTACAACCATATAAGCAAACATCACTCAAAGACAATGGTTGTTACAAATTATCTCAAAAATTCTATGGAACATATCAAATACTTCAACTCATCGGAGAAGTAGCCTACAAGCTAGCCTTGCCACCCACTGCAAAAATCCATCCCATCTTCCATGTCTCATGCCTCAAGAAAGTGGTTGGTAACCATTGCAGAATTCAAGCCATTCTATCGGAATTGGATGAAGAAGGTTCAATCTGGCTCTAACCTGAACAGGTTCTTGACATGCGAGAACGACACCTGTGCGGCCGCACAATCAAGGAAGTCCTCGTAATGTGGAAAGACACCTCTAGAGAAGATGAGACCTAGGAAGAAACCACTATTCTTCAGTAGTTTCCGTAGCTTCAGCCTTGAGGACAAGGTTATTTTTATGGGGGGGGGGGCATGTTAGGGTCCAACCCTAAACCCCTCATTTATGTAATAGGGTCGATTCATAGTTATAGTTAGTTAAAGGGTCAATAAAACCCATATTAATAATTGTAAGTGGTTGACCCACATTTAAATAAGGGACCACAGTTAGTTGCAAATGGGTCATGGTATTAGATAGATGGTATTAATAAGAACCATGGTATTGACCCATGGTATTGCATGTATGAATCCTATATAAAGGATAGAGACTCCCCTCGAGGAGTGTCGTGTCTTATTTTGTAATTAAGCCCAACTCTCTTGGAGGTTTCCCCCTCATAGAGGCAAGTCAACATTGCTTTCCTTTCTAAATAATAAAACACATGCTATTATTTCTTATTGTTCTGTGTTCTGGGTATATTTCTTCGCATATTTGGTATTCTGGTATCTTCTTGCACGTCAAGAGCATAACACCAATGCCCGGTCTTTACAAGTTACCTTGCAGGAGTAGGACTGATGCTTTTAAGGCCAGAAGCTCAAGTAGGACCTAATGTGGTGCCTACTTTATGGTGCATTATCTGTCAAATAGCTTGAAAACATGGCACGAATAATTGCCACATGTTACATAAGTATACGCAAACTTCGCAACATTTTTTCTACAACTTTTGTAGCTCGATGGGACATGACGAGCATACTTGTAGAAGCTATGAATTGATGATGGGTAAAACACCATCCTACAGGGTTCATGTTGAAACGCAACCCCTTGGTCAGAATACAAGAATTGTTCAGACAGGATTTTAGGGGCATGGACGAGGTGGAGGAGGACCTGGTAGAGGTCGTGGACAATTGATTTGCTACAATTGGGGATGGCCAGGTGTTATAGACATATTTGGTCACTACAACCCCAATCACATATGTTAATAAACCAAGGGCTCTCAAACCCCTAAAAGTGTTGTTTCATACCTTAAAGGATCAAGGTCAACTGATTACATCATTTCCCAGGAGTTCTCCCTGAAAAACTGCTCAGAACTGGTCAAAACTGGATCATCTCACCTGCTCCATGGCCAGAGTGCGATGCATCTCACCTTTTACACATGGGAGGTGCGGTGCATACTAAATAGGCCTTCTGTAGGGTGCGATGAGCGAGAAAGGACAAATGGCAGAGACAGTTTGCTAAGTGGATGATCATGGAATCTTTTAGAAACTTCTCATATGACACTTGCCTCTATGAATTCGCCCAAGGATGAGTAAGAGATCAAAGAAATCTCCAAGTGGAACTAAGAACTATCAGTGAAATGACACTAATCAAAATCCTAGAAGCTGATTCACTCTCCTGCAAACATCTATATATGGATCCCTCATCCTAGAGATCCAGAGGCTGGAATTTTGTAATTTGCAAGGACGTGTTGTTGGTTTCTCTTTAAAGACATTGTTGGGTGATCTTGCTCTATGTGAGGTGAAGAGGGCTTTCATACTTGGAGGATGATGCTAGATCAGAAAGCTTGGTTTTAATCCTCTCTTCTACTACTTCTATCAATAAAGCTATTTGAGTTTTCCTCCATATGCTTGTATATCTCTGAATCTTGTATTTGTATATGCATTTATATGGTTAATGTACATGTGATCCTACATTATTTATGGCTATAGATATATATGCTTTGATGTGATTTTGTTGCCTTGACTCTACAAATTTTCTTTGAAGTGGGACAAGTGAAAAAGGAGCGGTGAAAGCTCTATCAAGGGAGAGAGGAAACGAGTAAGGAGACTAGCGAAAGACTGAGGTTGATACTCTCTACTTCTCTCTCATCTATCTCTCATAAAGGAAAACACAAGTAACTTTAGTTTTCTTGTTTCTAAGATAGCTACCCATCTTAGTGGGATTAGCAGTTCTCAATGGACACTAGTTTTCCAGATAGAAAAATGTTGACTCCGCTGGGAAGCTAATAGTTTGTTTGTTTTGTTACTATTGTTTGCTTTATAAACCACAGACGGAGCCTGAAGTTAAGCCAACTAGCCTTCGAACTGCTTTTTATATGCAACTGCAAAGTAGATCAATGTTTCTTCAGTTAATCTCTGAGTTGGTTTATGAACTGAACATCTAACTTGAAAACATCCTAAGTGCCCTGGTGGTAGCTCAAATAACCTCATTAGATCAGCACCTATACTTTGTGTTTAATGACAATCATTATCTCAGCATAAATCCTTGAAATTAGCTACAAACTGTGAGTAAAAACCAAGCTCAGTCTCATACCTGGACCATCGCACTGTCTCTTCTTGGAAATTTGGATGCATCTCACCTCCCATGCGTTGCAGATGAGATGCATCCCTGTTTCCCTGTGTTACAGGTACGATGATTGAGTGAGACTGTTTCTGCATCTAGATTTTGGTTTTTTCTTCATTGTCATCATGTTTATTCAGTAGTTTTGCTGTCTATGATTAGTATATCTCTGTTGAAACCATCTTCCTTTTCATTATTCAGCCTCCATCAGAAGGAATTATGAATGTTTTTGTTTTATGCATTTTTCATCATTCACAGTTCTCCTTTGCAAATAGTAGCTTAATCGAACTGTCATCTTTTGATTTGAAAGTGTCGCAAGTGTCGTTTTCAGTCAAGAAAAAGAGTTTCATAAAGAATTCCTATTTTAGATAGTTGATTACACTTTTGCCATCGTATTTGATTTGAATTAATAGTATTTCAAGTGTCGAAAGCAGTTTTAAACTCAAAATTACAAAGTGTCGTCTTAGCCTTCCTTTCGTTTTTTGAAGAGAAAATTGTTAGTACTGTCGCTTTGAAAGAAGATAGTTAAGATCTATACTTAGTTTTCTTTTTGTCATTCTCACATTAAGGAAATTGAAAACAATACATGCATGTGCATTTGCATTTAGACTACATGCCGAAATTGATTTAGGGAAAGTGCATCTAGTGTGTGCTCTCTACTCTATGTTGAAAGAATTTCATTTCTCTTTCCTTAGTAGCTAGGATTTTCATTGCAAAAAGAAAGTAAACGAATGTTTATCATATTAGATTGTATATTTCGGAATTATATATCTACATCACATGGTGAACCTTAAAGGAAAACTTCTTAAGAAAGATCAACTATAAAATAAACTCCAATGAACATAAAAATGCTTTGGAACCTAACGAACAACATTTAAAAGTCTACGCTAGAGATGTATTCCGGCGTTGTAAAGCCTGGTAACTATCGCTTTCATCGTAGGTTGGGTGATTCATCTTTGAGACGATAAGTGATAGTACAGACTTGTTCTCCCACGTACCATTGAGTATATATTGGGAGACGACAATAGGCTACATCCTTTATCCTTAAGAATCCATGTCTGCTGCCCTATCAATCGCAATGCATTGAACACATCATTCAGGAAGATTGACTCCCGTACCGTAAAATGTATTCTACAGTTTTGCAATTGGTTTGGTAATCCCTCTGTCTAGATTTCCAGAGTAGTCACTTTCATTCCTTTTCAGACTCCCTAAAAGAAAAGGTCCATCTGAGCACTTGTCACTTCAGGCTCATGAAAAATCGAAGGCGACTAGAGTCATCTTTAGCTTTTTCTCGACTCTTAAAAATTGAAAAAGCAAGTTGTGTCAAAGTGTCATAAAATTCATTTAATTCGGAATAACATTTTTCCCCTTTTTATTTTGAGTTGATCAAGTAATCCACAATCATGGAAGAAAGTCAATCAAAACCCGGTCATTCGTGGAGACTAGCGAGTCAACTGTCTTTGACCCCAGAAATGAAACCATCCTGGGCAAGGAATTCTCGTTTAACTGAGTCGAATTCACCTGATTTATTTGAAACTTGTGTTTCAACATCGTCAGAGACTATAGTTACTCCAATCATTTCTGGTACATCTGCCTTTACAGAAGAAGTTCCACAGTTACAAGAGGACATTAGAACTGATCCTAGTGTAACGGTAAACACTTCTATTCCTGAACTAGCTCCATCTAGGACTGATTCGGAAGGTGTCACCCCTCCAACATCTATCGCTGCAGAGTTTGTACCTTCTTCGGCACCAGAAATATTTTATGTACCTAACGGTCTGCCTCTTCCACCTGGAATGATTACGATAGAAGATATTGTGGAGGATTTTCCATCCATTCCCCCCTTACATTTTGGAACTGGGATCCACCTATATCCTTCTAATTTAGAAGTTAGTTCTTTTTCATCGCAAGTTCCTACGCTAGGAAATATTTTGGATAGACTAAAAATGTCTAAACAACCATCAACATCTAGGACTATTCCAACTAACATAGCTATGGTGGAGCTTCCTGCTACCATTCCTACAATGATTGCTGGTATACCATCTGTCCCGAAAAATTATCAAGAACAAGCCGGAGTCCAATCAGGGATTGTCTCGATGACATGGTCAGTTCCCATTTCTTCATCCAGACTCTCATCTAGTATTTCTTATGTTGAAACTCAACAAGTTAATCCAATGTGTCTTCAAAGGCCAATCTACCCTTTAAGTACTGGATTACCACCATATGGGGGGAAATATTCCTTTTCGTTGTTCCCTCCTGGAGAACAACCATATGGGAGTTTACAACAAAGTTTAGGTCAACTAGAATTACATCAAGCGGTTGGATACCAATACTTCCTCAACAACCAAGGGTTGTATATTCAATGCAACCAATCCATTCTGTGTTGAATATTCCCACTAAACCTACAATGGTGACTATATCACAAGTACAAGCGCTACCTATTGTATGTCAACCTCAAGTTTTTCAAGTTACAATATAACAACCTCTCGTATTAGCGATTCAATCACAACCTCAAGTTAGTGCCTCCTTATCTAGAGCGACTCAAACTCAAATAGGTACTCTGACTCCTCATCTTGGTTAATCATCCAGTATTGGACAACAACAAATGGTCCAAAAAGCATGGTTAATTCAATACCAGCAACCGCAATTCCAGCAATCATACCAAGGACCTGAGAAACAAGTCTTTGTAAGTAATGGGCAACCACATTTCCAAAGCGGTTATCAACAACCATACTATAATGGGTATTCCCATCAACCTTATCAAATTTACCAACATCAAATACATTACGCTGGTATGCAAAGACCTACTACTCAGGTGATTCCATCTTATCCCGGGTATACCTCGCCTAACCTGAATCAATAGTTGCCCTTTGTAGCAACTCTAGAATTACCAGATCTAAACTGGCTGACAAATGATCCAATTGCTTATACCCCTTGGTGGCTTGTGATTCCTCATAAACTTCCATCAGATATTCCTAAATTCAATGGAAATCTAGGTGAAGATCTGTCAAATCATGTGATGACCTTTCATTTGTGGTGTTCGTCCAACACTCTCAATGATGATTAGATTAGGCTTCAACTTTTTCAGCGAACGCTAACTAGTCTGGCAGCGAAATGGTACATCTAATTTCCTAGAGCTTCATTCGATAACTTCAGCGCCCTTGCCACCACCTTTTTAACCCATTTTCGGTTACCAATAAGGTACGAAATAGGAATGGAGCTTCTTACCAATTTTAAGTAAACGACAGCCACCCACATATCTGATCATATTCATGAGTGGTGACGTCGTCGTCGAATGGTAAAAACATATGTTCCTAATCAGCTGCTAGTTGAATGTTTTATTAAGTCATTATTACCTTCTATTACAGAAGATGTGGCTAAGGGGGGAATTGTCACTAAAGAGAAAGTCATTGCTCGTGCGCAATATCTAGACTTGATCTATACTTAGTCTGGCATGCTTTATGACAAAATTCCTGATTCTCCTAGACCAGATTTTTCCATTCCTCCTCCTCCTAAATCAAACAAATACTCTCATGCTGGTGACAGCGTGATTGGCACCTCAATTACGCAAACTGCAAAGGCCTCATCTAGTAAAGCCCTTGCAGTTTCCAGTAAAAAGGCAAATGATAAACTTCTTGCCTCGGAGGTTAATGTCGTGTCGACCAACAAAGGAAAAGAACCGAAGCAACCAGAAGGCAAGAAGAAAGGGACAAACAAAAATAAGAAACAATAGGATTTGACTCCTGAAAAATCTTTTGGAAACCCTACTGGGCAAAAGAAACCCTGTTATCCATGTTGCATATGCAATGACAAGCATTATACGAGAGATTGTCCACATAAAGCTAAGGTTATGGAATTTTTAAAAGCTTTAAATACCCCAGCGGTGTTGACTGATCCATTTCTGAGCCCAGAAACTAATTTGGTTGCTAGTGATCGTGCTTCCCCATCCCAAGTGCTTATGCTATCCATCTCAAAACAGCAAAATGATGCTTTGATATCTACAATGAATAAGGATTATGGAAATCCACAATCGTTGAACGGCAAGGATCGTTGGGTCCTTATAATACTAGTAATTACCCCATTGCTATTGTATTTGCATCCCTTATTAATATTGTTGTGCCCCTATTATCCCCATATTGTTATTACTGTGCCCCATAGAATCCCTCTATTGTTATTTTTGTGTCTTTATATTATTATTGTTAGGTCGGCTGGGTTATATTGTGACTCCTTAGACTCCTATATATAGAAAGGAGGTTTTGTCATTTGAATCATCTAAGAATTGTTCATTTATTTAATGTAAAGGAGGTTTCCCCCTTGAAGAGGCTAAATTATACGGCGTTGATCTATCTTTTCTATCTTTTCTTGAGCTGGTTTCATAACATTTGGTATCAAAGCTTTGGATTCTAGGGTTTCACTACTCCAAATAGGTCATCGTGGAATTTTCACTATAAATTTGTTTCGGAGACGTTTCAGAAGTTGAAAAAAAACCCATTTGAGAAGAAATTGCACTGAACCTTGGGTCCAAATTTCAGAGCTTTTCGTGCTATATTTGCGGAGATATGATCTGAGGAAGTTGGCCTTTTTGCAGACTCCTGAATTACATTCCAATTAGGTGACTTGGGGAAAATCGTCATAAATTTCTCTCTGGGGATCGGATTGAAATTTCGTAAGAATTTACAGAAAGAGGACGGAATGTAGTTTCTTGTATACATTTTTCATATCCAAAGGTTGAAACAGTGACTCCTGGCACGTCATACAAGTTCTATCTACTGAACTAGTCTATAATCAAGTCACCGTGGGAGATTTCGCATAACTCTTCCTTGGAGAATCCAATTTGGGTCAGAATTGTGGCATTGGAAATAGGGCATAGAGGGTTACTTGAAATCACAAATTCAGAACTAGATGATCGGAAAGTACAGAGATACATCAGAGGCAATATCGAGTTCCTACAAAGTGAAAAAAGGTGTGTAGATTTTTGGTTTGAAAATTTATTTTGAAGGAATTAAAAGGGCATAGTAGAGCATTATTATTGGTAATTGATGCCATGAGGAAAGAAAATTCAAGTAGCTAGTAAGGAACCTGAAAGATCTAGCATGACTCATGAAGAAGAGGAAGAAATGCTACATGATATATCAAAATTACAAGAACAAGTGCAACAAATGTCACTGTCACAAAAGCTAACAGAAGCTAAGATAAATGGTGTGGAAGCTAAGATGAATGGCATGGAAGCTAATATTTGCAACTTGAAGATAGATTTCAACACAAATTTAAAGACAGGCATGGCAGATTTGAAGACAGATTTGACAAATTTTCTACAAGAAATACTTACCAATGGTGAAAAGGTAGTAAAGGAAACTCATGATGTGAACAAAAGAAATGTTAATCATGATTTCTTACACTCTAATGTGGGATAGAAAACCCACCATATTTGAAAAATCGATATGAGGAAGTTTGATGGCAAGGATCCCGCAACATGGATATTACAAATGGAGTAATTTTTCGATCTCAATAATGTGCAAAACACACAAAAGGTACGTATTGAAACTTTATATTTGGAACCAAATCAGTTTGTATGGTATCAATGGCTTTGCTCTCGTAAACAAATGATCACTTGGGCAATTTTTATGGAAGAATTGATAGCACATTATCAGGATACAAAAAGCAACACTTTTTTTAGCCAATTGATAAGTCTCAAACAGAAGGGTTCAATAATGGAGCATATTGAGGAGTTCCAAAAATTGAACATAAGGATAAAAGATATTCCAGAGGAGCATAGGATTGATGTGTTCATAGGGACTTTAAAGGATAATATCCAACATGATGTTCGCCTTTGGGAACCTGATTCATTAGAGAAGGCATTCAGGTTAGCAAGAAAAATGGAAAGCAAAATTATGGCAACCAGGAAGCATACCACTCACAACTATAAAGATGGAAGTGTGGTTGCTCCTAGTCTTCCACAACCTATAAGGTTGACACCACAACAATTGGAAGAAAAAAGAGCAAAAGGGCTTTGTTACAGTTGTGATAGCAAATACACTAAAGGTCATAAGTGTGCTGAGAAGAAATTATTCTACATAGATTGTGAAGAGGAAGAAGAAAAGGAGCAAGAAAGGTCAAAAGAAGAGGATATACTCTAGGAACAAAGCCTAGATAAAGAAGAAATGAATTTGACCATATCTTGTAATGCATTGGTAGGAATTACCACTACTCAAACCATCAAGATAGAAGGACAAATCAAGAAGAAAAAGGTACTAGTGTTGATTGATTCAGGAAGTACCCACAATTTTATTCATTGTAAGGTAGCAAAAGAATTGAATTGATTCTTATACCCAGCACCAGAGTGTCAAGTGATGGTTGCAAATGGAGGAACAATAAATTTCTCTGGAAAGCGCCATAATATCAAGCTATCGATGGGAGAATATGTATTGACTAGCCCAATGCTTTCCATTCCAATGGGAGGTGCTGATGTTGTACTAGGAGTACAATGGCTACAATCCTTGGGTACAATAGCTTTCAATTTTCAAGAACTTTTCATGAAGCTTTCCGTGGAAGGAAAGGAAGTTGAATTAAGGGGTATTTCAGGGAAACTGGGAAAGATAATTAGCTCTAATGGTATGACAAAGCTTTGAAAAAAGGAACAAAGGGGTGTAATTGCACAATTATGTTCCCTAGATGTTTTCACATTGCAATCATCTATTTCTCCAGATCTCCAAAAAGTCTTGGACAATCATTCCAAGTTATTTGAGACTCCCAAAGGTCTCCCACCTATTCGTGATCATGATCATGTTATTCATTTGATTCCAGGAAGTGTTCCTCCAAAGGTCAGGCCATACAGATATCCCTATGCCCAAAAGAGTGAAATTGAATGTATGGTTGCAAAAATGCTAGAGGCTGGTATAATTCAACCGAGTCAAAGTTCTTTCTCTGCTCTAATAGTATTAGTGCACAAGAAGGATGGATCATGGCACATGTGTCCAAATTATAGGGAGCTCAACAAGCTCACTATTAAAGATAAGTTTCCCATTCCCGTCATTGATGAATTACTGGATGAATTGCATGGATCAATTTACTTCACCAAGTTGGATCTTCATTCAGGATATCATCAAATCAGAATTAAGACCGAAGACATTCCAAAAACAGCATTTAGAACTCATGAGGGTCATTATGAATTTTTGGTCATGTCTTTTGGCCTTACCAATGCACCTTCAACATTTCAAGGTTTGATGAACTCCATTTTCAAACCATTCCTTAGAAAATTTGTGTTAGTATTTTTTTATGATATACTAATCTACAACAAGTCTTGGAAGGATCATGTTGAACATGTTGACAGGGTGCTACAACTATTGGAGGAGAAACAATTATATGCAAAAAGATCCAAATGTTTCTTTGGAGTACAAGAGGTGGAATATCTGGGTCATGTTATATCTCATGAAGGAGTTAAGGTAGACCCTAGAAAAATTAAAGCCATTAAGGAATGGAAAATCCCCACATCCATAAAGCATCTGCGAGGATTTCTCGGGTTGATAGGGTATTATCGCAAGTTTGTTAAGAATTATGGGAGAATAGCAGCACCTCTAACAACATTATTGAAGAAAGATGCATTTTCATGGACTCCAGAAGCAACAAAGGCCTTCAAACATCTCAAAGAGGCAATGTGCCAAGCACCGGTCTTAGCCACACCGAACTTCACAAAAACCTTTATTGTGGAATGCGATGCTTCAGGAAATGGAATTGGTGTTGTTTTAATGCAAGATGAAAGACCCATTGCTTTTGAAAGTCTTCCCATCAAGGGAAAGTTTTTACACAAAGCTATTTATGAGAAGTAAATGTTGGCAATACTCCATGCACTTAAGAAATGGTGACCCTACCTAATGGGAAGACACTTCAAGGTAAAAATAGATCATGATAGCCTTAAATACTTTTTAGAACAAAGATTATCCTCTGAAGAGCAACAAAAGTCGGTCACAAAGATGTTGGGTTATGAATTTGAAATCAGCTACAAAAAGGGGAAGCAAAATGTGGTGGCAGATGCACTCTCAAGAAAGGATGAGGATGTGGAAGCATTGTTGTGCGCCATTTCTATTATCCAACAAGATTGGATAAACGAAGCAAGGGAGGAATGGAAGAATGGTGAAGAAGTATGGGCTCTTATTCGAAAGTTACAACAATATTCCAGTACGTCTGATACATTTAGCTGGAAAAATGATTCTTTATGGTACAAAGATCACTTATACCTCTGTAAGAATTCCCAACTAAAGCAAAAGATTCTTATGGAATTGCACACTTCTCCCTTAGGAAGGCACTCAGGATTTTTAAAAACTTACCACAGGGTTAAGAAGGAATTTTTTTGGGATGGACTTAAATCAGATATTCAAAAATTTGTGGCGGAATGTTTGGTTTGCCAACAAAATAAAGTTGAAACAATTAAGACACCAGGTCTATTATAACCTTTATCCATTCCAAGCCAACATTGGGAGGAGGTTTCAATGTATTTTATCACAGGTTTACCCAAGTCTGAGGGAAAGAGTGTCATCATGGTGGTAGTTGACAAAATTACCAAGTATGCACACTTTTGTGCATTATCACATCCATTTAAATCCAGTACAGTTTCTACTGCATTTATGGAAACAATTCAAAAGCTACATGGAAACCTAAAGATTATTGTAAGTGACAGAGATCCCATTTTCACTGGAAATTTTTGGACATAATTATTTTCTTGTCTCAGTACTCAGTTAGCTCATAGCTCATCTTATCATCCTCAATCTGATGGGCAAACTAAGATAGTAAACAAATGTTTGGAAGGATATCTTCGTTGCTTTGTATCTGATAAACAAACACAATGGGTCAAATGGTTGCCTCTGGTTGAATGGTGGTATAACACTTCCTTCCATACAGCAACAAAAATTACCCCATTTATGGCACTTTATGGATATCAGCCACCATCCATCACATCATATTTAAGAGAAAATTCTAAGGTTCAAGCAGTGGAATATCACATCAAACATCAACAAGTCCTCCAACTCTTAAAGGATAACCTCGTGTTAGCACATAATAGAATGAAACAACAGGCAGATCAACATCGCAACGAAAGAAGTTTTGATGTAGGTGATTGGGTATTCCTACGGCTACAACCATATAAGCAAATGTCCCTCAAGAAAGATAAGAAGGATAATAAATTATCACCAAAGTATTATGGTCTGTACAAGGTGTTGCAAAAGATTGGTACTATGGCATACAAATTGGAGCTTCCTGCAACTTCTCGATTGCACCCAATTTTCCATGTTTCATTTTTAAAGAAGGTTATAGGTGACAAGCTCCCAGTTCAAACAATATTTCCAAAACTTTATGAGGAAGGAAAAATTCTATTGGAACCAGAAGCAGTCATAGAAACAAGAACTCGATAGCTACGAAATCGATCAATCTCAGAGTATCATGTCAAGTGGAAGAACTTATCCGCTGAAGATTCCACATGGGAGGATGAGAATTTTATACAAAAGCATCCAGAACTACTCAAATGTTGAGGACAACACCTTTTTTGAAGGAGAGGGGCACGTTGGGTCCATATAATACTAGTAATTACCCCATTACTATTGTAGTTGCATCCCTTATTAATATTGTTGTGCCCCTATTATCCCCATATTTTTATTACTGTGCCCCATAGAATCCCTCTATTGTTATTTTTGTGGCTTTATATTATTATTGTTAGGTCGACTAGGTTATATTGTGACTCCTTAGACTCCTATATATAGAAAGGAGGTTTTGTCATTTGAATCATCCAAGAATTGTTAATTTATGTAATGTAAAGGAGGTTTCCCCCTCGAAGAGGCTTAATGATAAGGCATTGATCTATCTTTTCTATCTTTTCTTGAGCTGGTTTCATAACAAGGATATTGATCAACCAAGAAGTTCGACAACGAATTCTTCAGAAGTTGTTCCACCCATCATTCTTGAATTAGCAATAAAACCACCTAAGGGAGTAGTACATAAATCGATATTTAATCCTCGTGCTCGAGAAGAGAAGAATTATAATATAGTGGAGGATCTGGCCCAATTGCCATCCACCATGTTGACACTTGAAGTACTGTAGAATTGGCCCTCCCAAAAGCAGGCTTTGTTATCAGCGGTAGGTGGGATTGATCTAGCAGATTCCAATCTAGTGGCCTTTAATCATAAAGGATACGAACCTCAGTTACCGGCCCAGCTCCCTTTCCTCATACAGGTAAAAGCCCTCAAAAAAACTCTTCATAGAACAATCATTGATGAGGGGGCATCTACTTGTATTATGTCAATGAGTTGCTAGAAAACTTTAGGCTCTCCACCCTTGTCATGATCATCACTGACATTAAAAGCATTTGATGGAAGAACATACACGCCATATGGGATATTAAGTAACTTGCAAGTTGAACTAGGGGGCAAGATAGTAGAAATTGAAGTTGAGGTCATTGATGGAAACCTTGACTACAATATCTTACTAGGAAGGCCCTGGATTTATGCTATGGTCGTCGTTGTGTCAACATATTCAAGAAAGATTGCATTTCCCTTCCAAGGTGGAATTACAATCATTGACCAACTAACCTTTTTCCCCAAAATTTCCCAAGTTACCGAAAGCATTCCATTGATCCATGGAAGCTCTTAATCGCTTCAAACTATCAGAGTAGGTCTCCTAAAAGACCCTTTCTTAATGGGTACTTTTTCCCTCCCACCTCCAAGTAATCTGGCAGAAGTGGCCACATTGGAAACCTGTCATATGATATCTTCTACATCATCAAAGATTAAGAAGAACTCTCACCATTTTGATAGTGTGGATCATCACGAGGTATTGCCCCCAAGCCCTACCATACCTACATCATCTGACGATAAACTCAATGATGTTGTACATCATGTACTGGGGGCATTGGAACTAGATCTTTCCTTCATGACCCCTTATGAGTTGTGATCAAAGGTCGCCAGAGGATAGTTTGTTGACTGGTGTCAACCTTGTTAAAAAATGAAACCAAGGATCTGAGCATAATCCCTTATCTTGTGTCAAGCTCGTTAAAAAATGAAACAAGGCTAAGCAAAGTTCCAAGTCAAGTATTTCACTTGATCTCGTAAAGGAACCTTCATTCCATCCACCCAATTACTGCGAGTAGTCCGGTGAATGTAATGAAGCTTAGGGAGCACGCACCCTTGTCTATTTTGTAGACAAACCCAGCTGTATAGATAAGTTTCCCTGTAAGTTATGTGATCAGTCCGGGTGACCTTTCACCTTTGTCTATTTGGCAGACAAAGTTGAGGAAGTGTTTTGTCTATGTATTGACAGAAAATCACCTTGCTTAACCACAGGAAGTTTCCATATGGTTATTGAGGACTTTTTATGTTGGGGGCATGCAAACCTTTTTATGCGAGCAAAAACAACCAATTTCATTTTTATCTTTCTAGTATTTTTAGCTTTCTAGCATTTTTAGCTTTTTAGCTTTATATTTTGGTTGTTCCTAGCTTACATAAAAAGGACACGAGCAGTTTTACGCAAAGTTCAAGCTCGTTAAAAAATAAACCTAGCAATGAGAAAATGTTCACCCAGAGTTCAAGATCATTAAAAAATGAACCTACCTTCAGTAAATAACCTTTGTCATCACATAATTATCAACTTTTGAACCTTGGTTGTGTTCTTACCATCACCTCCACTCTTTTTTAGCTGATCATACACCTCCATTTGATTGTTTACCCTTTTGAGGAAGAACTGCAATGAGTGATTCTATTAGCCACCTTCTTTACACTACCATGATTAAAAAGTTCCAAACCTTACTTGGAACCAGTTTCTATCCAAAAACATCACTCGTTCCTCAAAAAACAATTCTCCTTTAGGCTCTTTTCATCTGACTCATAAAATATGAAAAGAATGCTGAAAAATTGGCCTCTCTAGCTCGTTAAAGCAATCGAAAGTGCCATCCCTCCTCTAGATTTTAATCTTTTTGGACCGGAGGGATCATTACACAAAACGATCAAGCGCTTGTCTTGTTCAGCTCGTTAAAACTATCCAAAAGTCATCCCTTTCATATTATTTTATACTTTTTTGGACTTAAAGGATTATATTACGAAAAAGGACTACTAGAGTTTCCTTTCCGTCCCTTTTTAGACTCTCTAAAATTGAAAAGGACTGAGTTATCTTTGTCGTTAAACTCATTAAAACAATAGTGACAAACTTGTTCATGTAGACAAGAGCGAGTTTCACTGTCGCTAGGCTCGTTAAAACATAGCAACAGGTTTGCCCGAAGGGAAAATTATAGAACAAGCATATGTTATCCTCCTCAAGATTGACAAAAATAAAGATGTACTGGTCAACAATGACTGGGGAAAAAGGGAAGAAAGCTTGAATAACTTCATTGGTAGCAGTTTGCTCTTGAACATGACACTTTCACTCCGTCACCATGATTGAGTCGGGTTGGGTTATTCTGTTCACCGGTCATATCACCATTGGTCCGTCGTACCATCCACCTTGGGGTTATTGCTACCAATCCATTTCAGTGTCTGATGAGCCCCAATTTTTGGTACAATTTGGGCTCATTTGGCCTACTTGCTCTCCTCAAACCATTCATTTTTTATTGCTTATGCATTCATTTCTTGGTTTATTCGTGTTGTTTGTAGGAAGAAGGGTAGGCATTCTATCTACGTGACTAATACATGATAATTTCAGGTGTTTGGCATTAAAAGGGAGCAAAGATCACGAAAAAGGAGACAAGGAGACAATGAGGTGGCACTGCTGGTTTTGAGGAGAGGATGTCCACGGTCTTGGGGACCTTCCTCGTAATTCCCACCATAGCTCCAAGCTCCAATCCATCTCCCCACCGAGCTTAGAGGCAGCCAACTGTTCTACAGGAACAACAGTTATGACTGTCCTACAGGATCAACAGTTTAAACTTCAGTTGGACAGCCGAGCTCCTCAAATCAAGGACACCTGTTAGATGATCATTTTGCATAAATACTGACGCCGTAGCCTTGGATAGAAGCTTTTTGAACTTTTGTATTGCTCTTGTAATTTGGAAGTACAAGCTACAGCTCGATGTTTGTTCCTTTTGTAAGCCAATTTTGGCATGTCATCAGACTTTCGTTTATGAATAAAGGCAGGCAGATTTTTATCTCATTCTGAGTTTCTAAGGGAGCTATAACTCTCAGGTTAGGGACCAACCTGAGAGCAATAGATCTCCTCGGTGTTGTAATGCTGTTGCATTTCGTTCCAGCACTTTGAGTTTTTTTTCTTTAACATGCAATTCGAATTTACAGTTTGTTAATTTAGTCTTTTTCATGAGCTTAGATAGGATTAGTTTATGGTGAATTTGTTTCCAGTTGCTTAGGTTAGAAAAGGATAGATATAATCTATTGGAGCTTTAGGAAAAGGTTGTTAAGGCTCACTGCCATCTCTGTTAGGGATTGGGGTGTAGTCCATAACCAACCACCAAAAAGAAATGCAGTTCTTCTCACTTCCATGCAAGCTGCAACATAGACATTTTCGTTGAAGATCCATCCATGCACTCTTGATATTGAACCATACTTCTACATTCCACTTCCACGCATAAGTTTCATTTCTTGGTTTTCCATTGCTGCTCATAGGTTTCATGGCACAGTTATCATAGGTTAATGAGTTCTCGTTTTTGGTGCATAAGTCATTTGTTTCATTTACACTCCTCCTTATCACTCCACTTCCTTCTTCTTCTTCTTGATCTCTCCTCAAGCCCTACTCGGCCTCTGTCCATCTCATTTACCTTCCAGCTCTCCCATTTCTCACATAGCTCCATCTACTTAAACTTTCGTTGATCCCATCCTTCCAACTATCAAACCACTGCATGCACGCTTCCTCCATCTGATTCCTCTGCTCCTGAGCCATCACCAACTCCATCTCCATCTCACCTATCCTTCCACACTACTCCAACACTTCACCATCTCCCAAAACTTCCACGGCCAAACATCCTGTAGAATTGCACAGACTTCCTGTAGAAACCCCTGAGTTTCCTGTAGGATCCCCTGTAGACTTCCTGTAGAAGCCTGCAAACTCGGTTGCTGAGCATCCGAACGTGGTAGATTTCTGTGGACTGATGCTAGAGACCCTCTGGGACCTCCCCTAGCCATCTTGACCTTGCCCATGCTTTCCCTCCATTCCAACCGCTCCTGCACAACCAAACCCTAATCAAAAGCATCATCACAATAAATCCAACCACTTAATGAAAAAATACAAAAACATGTCTTTTCAGATGCAAATAGCTTAGATTCATGTATTTCAACTCACTGCAAATAATGGCATCATTGGTAGTAGTTTCATTCACAGTTTTGCATTGCAAGGGTCTAGCTAGTCAAATTAGGGTTTACTAGGGTTTTCATGCTTTATTGGCTTTCAGTTTCTTTCTGCAATTAGACTAGTCTCCTTTGAGTTAGCTTTCATCCATCATTCATAAAGCTTCTTCTGTGAGTATATAAAAGTTGTCTTGAGCCCTAGCGGACTTGTGCCAGCTGACCAAGTGACAGCTGCGACAAGAGCTAGTACTTGTGCATACAACACCGTCGCTTCCAAGTTTGTACGAACTACCGGGTTGATAAAATTAGAGATAGGAAGCTCCAGGAGTTGTAGCATTATTGCTACAATACTGGAGCCCACCATCTTTTTGGCGCCGTTGCCGGGAAAGCGTCAGAGTGTTAGTAATTGTTGCTTTTCTTCTACTTCCTTACTCTTGCCTTCTGCTAAGTAGTTTACTTCATTTCATTCTGCAAAAGTAGCATAGACATTTCCTGCTTTCGTAGATTAGCATTTCCTGCTTTCATAGATTAACATTTCCTTTTTGCAAGCGTAG
The DNA here is from genome assembly GCA_031772625.1 of Pinus tabuliformis. NCBI lineage: Eukaryota > Viridiplantae > Streptophyta > Pinopsida > Pinales > Pinaceae > Pinus > Pinus tabuliformis. The sequence continues at coordinate 344,163,103 of CM062819.1, read as the reverse complement.
ACTAGCATTTCCATTCTTGCAATTTCATTTGAGCAAAGTAGATTAGTTCTTTCCTGCTTTCAATTTAATTTCACATCTTTCATAGTTAGTTGTAGATCAATCTGTCTCAGTTTTGCAGGTACCAAAAGAAAAGCAAAGCAAAAGCAATCAAAAGAAAAATAAAGTCTTTTCCATTTCATGCCTCGTAGGAACCGAGATAGATCAGGCAAATTCCTACCAAACACCCCCACCACATCACTAAGTCACCCTTCTCTCTTCTTTGGTGACAGTGACCTAGAAGAACCTATAGGTGAACATCCTGAGATATCCAAAGACCCTATAGTAGAAGAAGAGTTAGAGACCACTCCATCTGAAGCTATGGCTGACAATAGAAGAGAAGATGAGAGGATAGAAGGTGCCTTCCCCATCCGAGAGACCAATGGAGAGATGAAAATGAAGAACATTAGCCCCTACGCCTTACCTCACTTCCATGGGCTGACCACTGAAGATCTGGATACCTTCCTATTTGAGTTTGCTGTCCTTTGTAGAACCTATGACTATACTGAAGATGAGCAAAAGTTGAAGCTTTTCCCTTCCACTCTTAAGGATGCAGCACAACGCTGGTTCATGGGCTTACCTGGTAATAGTATCACCACTTGGGCTCAGATGCAGCAAGCTTTCAATACCAAGTACCGGGATTACTGTAGGTCCAAGGAAACAAAGGGGGAAATCTTTCGGATGTCCATGGGAAATGATGAGTCCTTAGAGGATTATGAGGAGAGGTTCCAACTAAGCTATAAGCGGGCCTGGTGCACACTTGACCCTGAATCCCTCAAGTTGGTCCTGCTCCAAGGAGTCCCTGAAGACCTCTTAGATACCCTTCACATGTTAGCTGGGGGGGACATTTACCAACTGCCTTATGAGGACATCAAGACTGTGTTTAGAAACCACTCCAGGGCAGCTCGGAAACGAGGTAGAGGAAACCACCTCTCAACTAGTGTCCCTTTCTCCAAACACGAGCTTGCAAATCAATTAGAAGATCTTAAGAGTGCGGTGAGACAAACCATTGCCATGTAGCTTGACACGTTCAGGATTCAACAAAAGAAAGAAGAGGCTGAGAGAGCCTTGGCTATCTTCTGCCCTAGGTGCACAAGGAGACACCCTAAGAACGAATGTCCATTGCATTCGGTTGAAGTGTGTTTCGTTTGTGAGGAGGACCATCCCACAAATCAGTGTCCAACCTTACCTGGGTTTAAAGCCATGTACCAAGGGATAGAAGCTCCCACAGAGCCTCTCTATTACCTCAACCAAAGGAGGCCATAAGGATCTAGACCTTATCAGCAGGGGATGCAAGGGGCATCTCAAGCTTATTAGAGCCCCAACCAATCGACTCCTATGCCTTCTTGGGGTCCCCTTGCTCATCCTTCATGGTCCATGCCTCCTCCATGGTCTTATCCACCTCAGTACCCCACTCAACCTACTTCTCATTCATATCACTCACATGCCCAGCCACAGCCTCAATGGAATGCACCTCAGTCGGGGTGGAGGCCCCAATACAACACTCCTCCTGCCATCTTGCCTCCACCACTAGTTCAACCTCAGCCATTACCTCCTGCTCCTTGAAGGGAGCCTCAAATGCCTGCTCAACCGAACCCGAACCCCAACAATAGACAGGCCCAGCAGGTATACACTGGGGAAACCTCATGCCCTACCTATGCTGTGGAGATCCAGGAGATCAATCTTCGATCTGGAAAGACTCTACCAGATCGCCAACCTCCTCCCCCAGAGGATGAGGAAGATAAACAGGAAAGTGAACCAAAGGCTATTCCACCCTTTCCTGAGAGACTAACAGCCACCACACAACCCAACCCAGAGGAGGATGAGCTTCTGGGTGAGCTCAAGCAGTTGTGTGTAAAAATACCACTTCTCCAAGCCATCAAGGATGTGCCAATATACAACAAGCTGGTTAAGGAGAAGTGTTTCAAACACCCAGGCAGACGGAAGAAAGATGCCTCAACTATCAATGTCATAGGACAACTGTCTGACCTTATGTTAGGTCAAGTCATCTGCCCAAAGTACCTAGATCCTGGAAGTCCTGTAGTAGATGTTCACATCAATGGCACCATTATACCTCATACCTTGATTGATCTGGGGGCTGCCATTAATGTGATGACCAGGGATACCATGCTTAAGCTTAATCTTTAGGGTTCCTTGAGGAAGACCTCGACAGTACTTCAATTAGAAGATCGCTCCACCGTGACTCCCGAAGGGATTGTGGAGGATGTCTTGGTCTCCATTGACTCTTGGGAATACCCTGCCGACTTCCTGGTTCTGCAACCAAAGGCCAAGCTTACTGGATATCTTCTCATTTTGGGAAGGCCTTGGTTAGCTACTGCAGATGCTTACATAAGTTGTCGTGCAGGAAACATGACCATCAAAAATGGTCCCATGTCCAAGCAGCTAATCCTATACCCTCCTGCCCAACCCTCCTTGGAGCATGACTTACCACTCTGGTTGGAATAAGGAGAGGAAGACGAGGTGTACTCAGCACCTCTGTGCACCTTAGATACCACTAGAAGAGACCCCCCAACCGAGGATGACTTGATCGAGACCTTGATCCAGAATCCACCTTTCAGTGCACTACCCTTAGAGAAATTGGTGGAGGATGCCCAAGCTAGCACCCTAGTGGATCTTTGTACAACCAACCCTGTTACTCCCAGAGTCAAGAATGTGGAGTTCGGCCCTGAGAAAGCATTGAAGATCAGCTCCTCCCTATCTCCTTCCCAGGAAAAGGAGCTGTGTAGTCTGTTGGCCAATCACCTAGATGCTTTTGCTTGGAGCTATAAGGAAATGAAAGGAGTCCATCCTTCGGTCTGTACCCATCATACATACATCAAAGAGGATTGTAAACCGGTTAGGCAACCTCAGAGGAGAATGAATCTAGCCCTTAAGGACATTGTCAAGGAAGAATTACAAAAACTGTTGGATGCCAGATTCATCTACCCCATCTCAGATAGTGAATGGGTGTCCCCTCTAGTGTTGGTTCCCAAGAAAAATGGGAAATGGAGAATCTGTGTGGACTACCGAGAACTGAACAAAGCTACCAAGAAGGACCATTTCCCTCTACCTTTCATAGATCAATTGTTGGATGGACTGGCAGGAAAGAAGTTCTTCTCTTTCCTGGATGGGTTTAGCGGGTACAACCAAATCCAAATCAGCCCGGAAGACCAAGATAAGACCACCTTCACTTGTCCTTGGGGTACCTTTGCCTATCGAGTCCTTCCCTTTGGGCTATGCAATGCTCCTGCTACCTTTCAGAGAGCTGTCTTGAGCATCTTCTCGGAGCTGGTCCATGATGCAGTAGAAATCTATATGGATGACTTTACTCCTTATGGGGCCAACTTCCAGGAAGCATTGTCCAACCTGGGAAAACTCCTAACCAAATGCACCAAGATGAACTTGTCCCTTAGTCCTGAAAAATGTGAATTCCTAATGACTGAAGGGACCATGCTAGGCCATACCATTTCTTGCCAAGGATTGCATGTGGATCCTAACAAAATTGCTCTCATCAAGAGGGTTCCACCTCCTCAAAAGGTCAGGGATGTCTGGAGTTTCTTGGGATTAGCAGGATACTACCGGAGATTCATTAAAGATTTCAGCAAGCTAGCCTCGCCATTGTTTGGCCTATTGGCAAAGGATGTGGAGTTTAATTGGACTGACGATTGTCAGAGGGCTTTAAATGAATTAAAGGACAAGTTGGTGTCAGCCCCAATCCTGAGAGGTCCAAAATGGGCCCTACCATTCCACATCCACACTGATGCCTCGAACAAAGCCATAGGTGCAGCTTTAGGACAAGTTGAGCAGAAACTTCCATATGCCATTTACTTCGTTAGCAAAAACTTGTCCAAAGCTGAGCTGAATTACACTATAACTGAGAAAGAATTCTTGGCTGTGGTCCATGCACTGAACAAGTTCCGACATTATATTACGGGTTACCAGACCTTTGTACATACTAACCATGTTGCTATTAGATATTTAATGAATAAACCAGATGTGAATGCTCGTATTATTAGATGGTTACTTTTATTGCAGCAATTTGATTTGACCATTGTAGACAAACCAGGTAGAGAAAATGTTGCTGCTGACTTTTTATCTAGATTGGATTTGTCTGCAGATGAGGATGGAACAGTGGATGACCAGATGCCCGATGAACATCTGTTTTCTATTTCAGTACTCTCTCCATGGTTTGCTGATATAGCAAACTATCTTGTTTCAGCACAGTTCCCCCCACACCTATCTTCCAAAGAGAAGAGCAGAATCATCAGAAAAAGTGCCTCATTTACTTGGATCGGGGGCAATCTGTTCAAGCTTGGCCCCGATCAGATCTTAAGGCGTTGTGTAAGGGAGGAGGAAGTCTTTGATATCCTCCTCACATGTCATGATGGGCCTTGTGGAGGACATTTTGCAGCAAAGAGAACTGCCTTCAAAATCCTGCAGGCAGGCTACTATTGGCCCACACTTCATCAAGATGTCAGAAGATATGTCAGTCAGTGTGACCAATGCCAAATAATGGGGAAACCAACCCAAAGGGATGAGATGCCTCTCCAACCTCAAGTGACTCTTGAGCCATTTGAGAAGTGTGGCATGGACTTTGTGGGCCCAATCAACCCCTCTTCGAGGCAAAGGACTTACATCATTGTGTGTACTGACTATTTGACAAAGTGGGCAGAGACCAAAGCAATCAAAGCAGCAAAAGAAGAAAAGGTGGCCGAGTTCCTAAGAGAAAACATCTTCTACAAGTTTGGCTATCCAAGAGAGCTGGTCACAGATCAAGGGAGCCAGTTCACCTCCAACCTGGTTGAAGATCTCCTAGCTCATCACAAGATCAAGCATAGGATTTCCACCCCTTATCACCCTCAAGCAAATGGGCAGGTGGAAGTCACCAATAGAGCATTAGAAGGGATCTTGACTAAGGTGGTGAGCAGCAGCAGAAAGGACTGGGCAGATCGCCTGGTTGAAGCCACATGGGCTTAAAACACCACTTGGAAGACCACCACCGGATTCACACCATATGAGCTGGTCTATGGGAAGAGAGCTTTGATGTCCATTGAGTTTGAATACAACACTTTGAGGATGGCAGCTCAGCTGGACCTAGATCTCAGCCATGCACAACAAGAAAGGCTACTGCAGCTGAATGGCCTGGATGAGCACTGAATGCAGGCCCTCCTTCACTCAGAAGTGGTTCAACTTCAGAGAAAGGTGTGGCATGACCAACATCTCCATGACAAGCAATTTCAGCCGGGAGATTGGGCTTTGTTGTATGACTCCAGATACAAAGATTTCAAGGGGAAGCTGAGAACCAGATGGCTAGGACCATATGCAGTGGAGAAATGCCATGACAATGGATCTGTCCTCATTCAAACCATTGATGAGGAAGCCATTCCCATGCTTGTCAATGGGCATCGTTTGAAGATCTACAAGAGACCTCTCTCAAGACAAGAGTTCATCAAAACTATAGAGAAATCTGTATTGGTCATAGAGAAGGGTTCTGCCTCTGTTTTTGGCATACCCTGAGGGATATGAAAAAAAAAAAAAAAAAAGAAAAAAAAAAAAAAAAATAAAGATCCTTGGGTGAAAACCTCTCTGAGGCGCCCAAGGCAGGTGGTAGGGGTGAAAACCTCATTGAGGCGCCCCTATTGTCTTTCAAAAAAAAAACGAGAAAAGGTTTGAAAAAGATCCTTGAGTGAAAACCTCTCTGAGGTGCTCAGGGCAGATGGCACGGGTGAAAACCTCTTTGAGGCGCCCCTGTTATCTTTCAAAAAAAAAAGAAAAAAAGAAAAAAAGAAAAAAAAACAATAAGCAAAATATGGTAAAATTGCATGAAGGCTGCAGATGTTCTATGGAGAAGAGGAAGCCCTTCAACTCAAAGCCAAGGGTCCTTATCATGCTGTCAAGGAACCTCACCAGCACCTCCTCCAAGGGTACCCATGTTTTTTCAAGGTATGTGCAATTTTATCATGGTTTGAATCTTCTACAGGAAGATGCTGTCTTTCTACAGGAAGATGCAGTCTTTCTACAGGAAGGCGCAGATTTTCTACAGGAAAGTACAGACTTTCTACAGGAAGGCCGAACTTTCTACAGGAAGCTCTGTGTTCTACAGGAAACTTCCTGTAGGAGTTTTGGACGGCCAGAATTCATCTTAAAAGGAGATTTCGCGACTATGGATTGGTTTGGATGCATGCAAGCCTCTGTTGGCACCCTTGCACATTGCTGTCACTTTGCTCCACCATCCTTGTCGACATGCGACCAAGTTCCCTGCACCAACAAAGAAGATCGATGAGTTCTCGCGGGAAAAGCCATTTTCAAAGTTAAACAAATGTTGGGATCTCATACCGCAGGCATCAAGAGCTCCGGGAACGTGATTGAAAGGCCAGAACCTCCGTCGTGCAGCATGCACCCAAGGAGAAAGGACTGTTACGAGACACCTCGCGGGAATCCTGTAACAGTTCAACCTGCTCGAGTGGATACCATTCACAGCACCGCCATCTGAAATGAAACGCGGGCGCATGCAAGCAAAACATCCACTCCATCGTTGGCAGCCTGTAACCACGAGCCTCCGGGTCTGTGTAAGTCGCATGCAGTAGGTAGATCCACTCACCATCGTCCAAGAACTGGAAAAATCGTGTGCAGCCACGCAGGTAAGTGTCTCAACCCTTCCTTCCATCAAATCGCATGAATCTTACTTTGAAATTGTTTGCAAAGCGTAAAATTGAATGGTTGAGCGGCTGTATGGCCAGTCGACTGGCCACGTCGGCTAGTTAAAGTGTAATTGGATGTTTGGGTGGCGGCCACGACAAAGAGAATGAATGGCACGCACGTGAGAACACTCTCGTCAGAAGCATGAGTTTATCAGGAAAAGGCGGCGGCAAATCTGTGGGAATGGATGCGGCAGCAAGTGAATACGTAGGCGGATGATGGATGACATCGCCCAATGGTCCGGCGGGGACAAATCATCCCCCGCGCCACGGATTACGCCGATTCAAAATCTAATCGGCTAGATCATGCGCATGCATTTATCATCCAACACTTCAAACTCGGGTGGCTATTCTGATCTCCTCTGAACTTTGATACGCCGAGCGGTTAGCTACCAGAACACCAGTAAAGCACACCTCGAGCGCGGGCCAACTACAGTCCTCCCCGAGAATTGCGCACTGCTTCTACAGGAACGCAGTTCTACAGGAGCGCAGTTCTACAGGAACGCAGTTCTACAGGAACACAATTCTACAGGAACGCAGTCTACAGGAATGCAGTCTACAGGAACACAGTCATCTACAGGGAAGCAGGTGCCTCACGAAAAAAGGTGGCCAATTAAAGAGGTAACCCTGAACTCTTCATGCAACTGGTTAGTAGAAGTGGCAAGACCATCGTCCACAGTCGGGTCATAAAGATATTGGTGGAATTGTTGTTTGTTGTGCCTATGCTGTCGTTCTACAGGATGTCGGTATAAGTAGACTGTGTTGAATTTTGTGGATTAGGTGCATGCTCTGTCTTAATAGACCAAATCTCTTTTTCATTTATCACCTTTAATTAAAACGACCGTGTTCATCATGCCGGGTGGGTTTATAAGACGGGAGCCCACTGATTCAACTAAACTAAGGGAAAACCCGGCAGTGGTAGAGCTCTTCACCAGAGCACAATGGATGCCTTTTTGTGATAAGCTGCAGGGTTACGATGATGAAGTGGCCGAAGAATTCTTGCAGGCTCTGAAGCCTAAATCCCAGACACTGGCCACAGTGAACTTCAGAGGTCTAAGCCTCAAGCTCACCCCAGAACATATCAGTCAGATCACAGAACTTCCTATGGGTTTGCCGTGGGATAAGGAAGAACGAAAGCTGAGTCAGCAGGTAAAGAAAGAATTCTTTCCACCTGAGGAAGAATTCTCGGAGGACAAAAACGGGGTGCGAAGAACGAGCCTATTGCCACCTTGGAATGAAGTCAGTTTGCAAATCATGAAATATATTACTTGTGAAGGCCGTTTCAGCATCATGTATGCATATCACTTTCGGCTGCTCACTGAGTTGAGGCACCGAATTGACCTTCCTGTAGAACAAAAATTGAGCATCCCTTATTACCTACTGCAGTCTCTAATGGAGTGTGCGACAAAGTTGAAAGAGGGCATACCAGATCAGATAGCCCACCATGGGTTGATCAAGCTTCTTGTGGAGGATGCATTGCATTCATATAAGGTTCCCCTCTCATGGGAATCCTTCCGGAATTTGACAAAAGATGGGGACATTAAAATGTTGATCGAAGAAACGGGTTCCTCCAACAGTGAGAAACACGAAGCAGTGGCCGAGGAACAGAGGGAAGAAGGCCAAGAGACCCCGACAACAGTACAAAAGAGATAACAAAAGAAGAAGCATGAGGGAAAGGAGGACAAAGAAAAAGGTGGCACACCAATCTTGTCAGCAAGAGAAAAGAGGATGAAGAGCAGAATGGACAAAGCTGAGGTGGTCCACGTCAGCCCAAGTACCTCAACATCACCTGCAACCAAAGCAAAAAACAAAGCTCAGGCAGGCAAGCAAGCAGAGGTGGAGACACCTGTGTCTACAGGAAAGAAAAAACAGGCTTCTACAGGAAGCCCAAAAACAAAAACAAAGGCTTCTTCAGGAAGCCCGAAGATCATTGAGAAGCAGGCGTCTACAGGAAGCCCAAAAGCAAAGACCAAGGCTTCTACAGGAAGCCCGAAAATCGTTAAGAAACAGGCTTCTACAGGAAGCCCAAAAACGAAAACAAAGGCTTCTACAGGAAGCCCGAAATTGCAAAAACAGGCTTCTACAGGAAGCCCGAAAACAGAGACAGAGGCTTCTACAGGAAGCCCGAAATTGCAGAAACAGACTTCTACAGGAAGCCCCGAAAAGGTAAAACCCAAGGAGAGAAAGGTGGATATTCTGGCACGGGAGGCAGCAGCTGTATTAGCTGGCCTCAGTACGCCACCTAAGCCAAAAGGAAAGAGGAAGAGGGAGACCCCTCTATACTTTAAGGCTCGAAGAAGTGTTAGGATAAAGACGGGCAAGCCACAGGCCCAATCCAGCAGCCCGATCGTCATCGAAGATACACCTGCTTCTCCCAAAGAAAAGTCACCCTCCAGGATCACAGTCACCTACGAGAAGGGGAGTCCAAAGAAAAATACGTGTCAAGAAAGGTTAGACTTGTTGACTGAACAAACGCGGCTATAGGAAGCTGAAAATGTTCTACAGGATACTCTGGCCCGGCTACAGGAAACGCAAAAGAAGGAAGGGGAAGGACCCTCATCACCACCAAGGGAGGGTTAGGTAGAACCGCCTGAGGAGATAGAAAGAGAACATATACCAGAACCTAGCCCTTCACCTAATCTGAATTCATACTACGCCTTTTTAGAAGCGGGCAAAATCATACCGCAGAAATTTACTGTGCCTCTATTTTTTGAACTAGAGAAAGAAAGAGTTTGTTCCCACACATGGATGCAGATCGCCAAATCAAAGGGTGTGGCGGACATAGGCCCTTTACAAGAGCAACTCAAGGAGGTCAGGAGTGAATTCACCATGGCCAAACATGTGGCTAATTGCCAACGTGTGCTTCTACAGGAAGAAAATCAGAAACTGAGATTGCAGCTACAGGAACTAAAGGTAGGGGCAGGAACATCCTCCAAGGACATCACAAATGAACAACAAGGCAAAAAAGAGCTAACCACCAGCCTTGATGGGCCAATGACACTTCTACAGGAAGCAGAACAACAAACAAAAATTGAAGTGCAAGCCCTGAGAGAACAGCTGCAACAAAAGGAAGCACAATTGGCCTGCATGGCCAGTTGGGCCATGGAGGCAATTCAGTGCAGAACACCTGCAAAATCCTATGGATTGTTCTTAAAAGATCAATGGCTGCAGTTCCAAATAAACACCTTGGCACAAAGAGGTATTTCACATATCCAAAACCCACAACAATTTTCTGAATTGTGCAGTACTAGTTCATCTGAGGACAAAGCCAAATTAGCAGAGCTTTACCTCCACAATTTGGCTTTGCCTAATGAAGTCTCCTAGGATCCCAATGTTGCCTTGGGTGATATGAAATTGATGGCGTTCGCCTCATGGTTAAACCATGAGGATCAGAGAGCAGCTGAAGCAAAATCGGTCATGAACCGAGAAGTGAGTGAACCACTGTTAATTCGACCAGAACTAGAGGACCCAGTGGCACTCATCTCAGCCCACCAACAGTTGGCTACCGATCCCACATCTTCCTTGAGATTTATGGACCAACAGGCCCAAGCCATAGCCCACTTTGAAGACATGGAAAGGTTGTTGGGAGAAAGTGCTGCCCAAGCATGTGCACGCAGATGGAATACCCTGGCACACAGCTTGAAAATCAGAGAGTACCATACCCCCATTCGGATGAGGGAAGCTTTGGCAAGGGTTGAACTTTACAAGAAATCCATGCAAAGCCTCCAGGCCAGCTGGATTGGCCTTAAACTCAGCCCACCACTACTGCTAGGACTGACTGAAGGCAATACAGAGGAAGATGACAGTCAACAATGGGAAGAGGTGAACAGGAAAGCAGGGTTTCATATCCACAGAGAAGACACCACCACAGAGCCTTGGGATACAAGGGAAGCAGTGAAAGCAATGAAGGATGAAGATTTGGACTAAGTTGCTCAAGGATGAGAAAATATTTTAGCTGGGGAGTGATTATGAGCCCCAATTTTTGGTACAATTTGGGCTCATTTGGCCTACTTGCTCTGCTCAAACCATTCATTTTTTATTGCTTATGCATTCATTTCTTGGTTTATTCGTGTTTTTTGTAGGAATAAGGGTAGGCATTCTATCTACGTGACTAATACATGATAATTTTAGGTTTTTGGCATTAAAAGGGAGCAAAGATCACGAAAAAGGAGACAAGGAGACAATGAGGTGGCACTGCTGGTTTTTAGGAGAGGATGTCCACGGTCTTGGGGACCTTCCTCGTAATTCCCACCATAGCTCCGAGCTCCAATCCATCTCCCCACCGAGCTTAGAGGCAGCCAACTGTTCTACAGGAACAGCAGTTTAAACTTCAGTTGGACAGTCGAGCTCCTCAAATCAAGGACACCTGTTGGATGATCATTTTGCATAAATACTGAGGCCGTAGCCTTGGATAGAAGCTTTTTGAACTTTTGTATTGCTCTTGTAATTTGGAAGTACGAGCTACAACTCGGTGTTTGTTCCTTTTGTAAGCCAATTTTGGCATGTCATCAAACTTTCGTTTATGAATAAAGGCAGGCAGATTTTGATCTCATTCTAAGTTTCTAAGGAAGCTATAGCTCTCAGGTTAGGACCCAACCTAAGAGCAATAGATCTCCTCGGTGTTGTAATGCTGTTGCATTTCGTTCCAGCACTTTGAGTTTTTTTTCTTTTACATGCAATTCGAATTTACAGTTTGTTAACTTAGTCTTTTTCATGAGCTTAGATAGGATTAGTTTATGGTGAATTTGTTTCCAGTTGCTTAGGTTAGAAGAGGATAGATATAATCTATTGGAGCTCCAGAAAAAGGTCGTTAAGGCTCACTGCCATCTCTGTTAGGGATTGGGGTGTAGTCCATAACCAACCACCAAAAAGAAACGCAGTTCTTCTCACTTCCATGCAAGCTACAACATAGACATTTTCGTTGAAGATCCATCCATGCACTCTTGATATTGAACCATACTTCTACATTCCACTTCCACACATAAGTTTCATTTCTTGGTTTTCCATTGCTGCTCATAGGTTTCATGGCACAGTTATCATAGGTTAATGAGTTCTCGTTTTTGGTGCATAAGTCATTTGTTTCATTTACGCTGCTCCTTATCAATCCACTTCCTTCTTCTTCTTCTTGATCTCTCCTCAAGCCCTACTCGGCCTCTGTCCAGCTCATTTACCTTCCAGCTCTCCCATTTCTCACATAGCTCCATCTACTTAAACTTTCGTTGATCCCATCCTTCCAACCATCAAACCACTGCATGCACTCTTCCTCCATCTGATTTCTCTGCTCCTGAGCCATCACCAGCTCCATCTCCATCTCACCTATCCTTCCACACCACTCCAACACTTCACCATCTCCCAAAACTTCCACGGCCAAACATCCTGTAGAATTGCACAGACTTCCTGTAGAAACCCTTGAGTTTCCTGTAGGATCCCCTGCAGACTTCCTGTAGAAGCCTGCAAACTCGGTTGCTGAGCATCCAAACGTGGTAGACTTCTGTGGACTGAAGCTAGAGACCCTCTGGGACCTCCCCTAGCCATCTTGACCTTGCCCATGCTTTCCCTCCATTCCAACCGCTCCTGCACAACCAAACCCTAATCAAAAGCATCATCACAATAAATCCAACCACTTAATGAAAAAATACAAAAACATGTCTTTTCAGATGCAAATAGCTTAGATTCATGTATTTCAACTCACTGCAAGTAATGGCATCATTGGTAGTAGTTTCATTCACAGTTTTGCATTGCAAGGGTCTAGCTAGTCAAATTAGGGTTTACTAGGGTTTTCATGCTTTATTGGCTTTCAGTTTCTTTCTGCAATTAGACTAGTCTCCTTTGAGTTAGCTTTCGTCCATCATTCATAAAGCTTCTTCTGTGAGCATATAGAAGTTGGCTTGAGCCCTAGCGGACTTGTGCCAGCTGACCAAGTGACAGCTGCGACAAGAGCTAGTACTTGTGCATACAGCACCGTCGCTTCCAAGTTTGTACGAACTACCGGGTTGATAAAATTAGAGATAGGAAGCTCCAGGAGTTGTAGCATTATTGCTACAATACTGGAGCCCACCAGTGTCACCGGTATGTTCAAGAGAAGTCGCTCATAGAATTCACCAACCTATCTAATGCCTCATCCACTATAATACCTTCACTCTCCATTTTCCATGACCGCCACCCTGAACCTTATATCATCAAATCGTTTTCACCTCCACAAAATCATTTGCTCTGTTTTGTGTCGTAGATGTGGGATTCATTAAGGCCCTCCTATGATGGGTCACTTCTTGTCAACATCATCTCATTATCCAAGAAGTTGACTTAGGAACAACCCTTTCAGTACTTTGAAGCTTGCATGCCTCAATGGAAAATTTCTCACTTCCAGCGATAGGTTTACATCAATGGCCTTCGACTGAAAGATTTTACGTGGTGTTCAACATCGAGTCATGTATTCACACCACGCAAATTTTATTACAGTAACTTTAGGGTCATCATCATTATCGGTGATTCATCTCACACATGTTAACAGCTTACATCATTGGCTGGTAATCAGGTGATGTCTTTCCATGTTCGACATCAGAATATCTTTTCACATGGATCGACTTGTACTTCGGGTGAAGATTGAATGAGTTTGAAGACCCCGGATCTAGTTTCCTCCATCTGGGCTGCGATATATTCAGGAAAATAAAGACATCAAATGTACATCATAACTACACAGATAATCATCCAAGCTAAGGGATGATGGCTCTACCAGAATCATTAGTCTGCCAGACAGACGAATGTCTATCCTATGTACATGGAAATGAATTTATAAAGCTGAGCATGGGAATTATCACCTCAGCTAGATCATGAAAATATTATGAAGATAATATATTGTATTGTATCTTATTACAAGTCACCTTCCAGTTCGAAAAACCTCGGATCCTCATGATAAAGCATTTCACTCGACATTAGAAGATTTACGAGCTCATGCTTTAGGGGGCAACTATTATAGACATATTTGGGCACTGCAACCCCAATCACATATATCAATAAACCAAGGGCTCTCAAACCGCTAAAACTATTGTTTCATACCCTAAAGGATCAAGGTCAATTGATTGCATCATTTCCCAGAATTTCTCCCTGAAAAACTGCTCAGAACTGGTTAGAACTGGATCATCTCACTTGCTCCATGGCTAGGGTGCGATGCATCTCCCATTGTACACACGGGAGGTGCGATGCATACTGAAAAGGCCTTCTGCAGGGTGTGATGAGCGAGAAATGACAAATGGAAGAGATAGTTTGCTAAGTGGATGATCATGGAATCTTCTAGAAACTTCTCATATGAAACTTGCCTCTCTAAATTCACCCAAGGATGAGTAAGAGATCAAAGCAATGTCCAAGTGGAACTAAGAACTATCAGTGACATGAAACTAATCAAAATCCCAGAAGCTCACTCACTCTCCTGCAAACATCTATATATGGATCCCTCAACCTAGAGATCCAGAGGCTAGAATTTGGTAATTTGCAAGGAAGTGTTGTTGGTTTCTCTTTGAAGACATTGTTGGGTGATCTTGCTTTGTATGAGGAGAAGAGGGATTGCATGCTAGGAGGATGATACTGGATCAGATAGCTTGGTTGTAATCCTCTCTTCTGCTACTTCTATCAATAAAGCTATTTGAATTTTCCTCCATATGCTTATATATCTCTGAATCTTGTATTTATGAATGCATTTATATGGTTAATGTACATATGATCCTACATTATTTATGGTTATATATCTCTATGCTTTGATGGTATTTTGTTTCCTTGAATCTACAGGTGTTATTTGAAGTGGGACAAGTGAGAAAGGAGTGGTGAAAGCTCTATCAAGGGAGAGAGGCAACGAGTAAGGAGACTAGCAAAAGACTAAGGATGGTACTCTCTACTTCTCTCTCATATATTTCTCATAAAGGAAAACAAAAGTAACTTTAGTTAGTTTGTTTCTAAGATAGCTACCCGTCTTAGTGGGACTATTAGCTCTTAATGGACACTAGTTTTCCTGATAACACTAGAACACAATGCCCGCGATTGCACTAATCCAACGTGCCCATCATGCAAGTATCGCATGTTGTTTGATCACGAGACAAAAGATTTTCCTATGTTAATAGCTAGGATATGGGACAAAGGAGCACTACCACCTCTCCTGACTCAGAACCTGTAGATGATGAGGTTTGAGCCGCATGAGGAAGATCCGAATGTAAATATAGTCCTCCGAAGTGGAATCGTGATGGGAGATGACAAGGGGAAGTAGCCAGAAGATAACACCTAGGTTTGCAAAGCCCTAGAAAAGGAGGCTGAGTTCGATTTGGAGCAGGCTCAGGAAACCTTCATGGAATCTAAGAAGAGCTTCGCTGAGGCTTCCATGTCAGGATCCCTCCATGTGCACAACCTTTTTGCAGTCATGTATGAAGTTACTGCGTGACAGTAAGGCTATGAAAGGGTTATAGGAACTCATCAACGGATGTGTTGGGATTGCGCTAGGAGAACCACACATAGTCTGGAAGATTGGAAAACATAAAACAAGGACGGGGCGTGAAATGAGACTCACGGCAGAGATTGGAGAATACGAGATGGATCAAGTCATTCCAGATTTGCGATCATATGCGAATGTTCTACAGAAACAGACATCGGAGTGAATGGGAAGACCCACACTGGAATGTCTCTGATTCAACTAAGAATGGTGAACCAGCTGAAAATCATACCCATGGGGCGATTACAAGAAGTAACCATGGATATTGAGGGAGCAAGCGCGCTAAAAGATTTTGAAGTAATAGAGCTTGTTGATGATAGCAATCCCTACCCCACGCTCCTAGCAATTGACTGGGCCACTGAAATGAACAGGGTAATTAATCTAAAGAAGGGAAAGATGATCTTTGAGAATAAATCAGCACACATAATTATTCCCCTGGACTCCCTTGAAGGATTGCACTATACAGAGCCGGTCCGTGACTATGAGAGTGATGATGATCTAGACTGCATCTACAAGATAACAACGCGAGACCAAGATTGAGTGAATCCCACAGTGAATAGGTGGATTATGTGAGAGCACGAGAGTTCCTGCACTTTGTATTTCAATGAAGAAGTAGAACAATGGTAGAATCAGTTACAAAAGGTAACTACATTGAATTGCAACATGATGACCCAGTCACTGCACTGCGTGTCGACAGATGTAAGAAATCTTCCTACATATGAAGGTCTAAATGAGGTAGATAACTTCTTGGATGCATTTGAAAGGGAGGTGCCAAAAAAGTAATGCTTCTAGGCCTTGGACTGGGTACTGTGTGCAACGCCCGCAAGATGGTGGGGTGCTCACAAAGGAAGCTTTGACGATTGGTGCGAATGTAGAAGAATGATGTGAACACAATTTGGGAAGCCTAAGGTGCGACTGACAGATAAGTATGATGAACAGGATGATCCGTGCATGCATCTAGCCAAGTGGACGCAGGCCTATGGAGAAAAGATCTAACCTGAGTAGATGCCCATGTACTCTATGCTAAAATACTTTGTCAATAAGCATGTGTTGGGGGGATGAATTTGTAGATGGCTCTTAATGTTGGGAGGACATTATGCAGAAAGAGCAACCTTGCAGAATGTTTTTCATGCATGGTTCTGGTGGCCAACCATTTATCAGGATTCAAAAGCATATTACAAGGCATGTGATGTATGTCAAAGAACAGGAAGGTTGTTGTGAAGGGATCAAATGCATTTGAATCCACAAATGACGTTGCAACCTTTTGAAAAATGGGAAATAGGTCTTGTAGGACCCATTAAACCTCAAGGAAATATAGGCGTGAGGTATATTATCACTGTGATGGACTATTTGACTCATTGGGTAGAAGCATAGCTAGTGAACGATTGCATGGGTGTGACTGCCACAAAGTTTCTATTAGAACATGTACTGACGTGATTTGGATGCCCGAAGATCTTGATGAATGTTCGTGGTACACACTTCCTGAAGAAGAAGATCAGTGCACTGACAGAGGAATTTCATGTGTATCACCAAAAGAGCACACCCTATCACCCACAGGCTAACAGAATAGTGGAGGCATTCAACAAAGTGTTTGAAAATGTGCTGAGCAAGGTATGAAATGCGTAATGAAGTGATTGGGAGCTACGCATACTTATAGTGTTATGGGCTTATTGAATGACATGCAAGAAACTGACGAGACAAACACCTTTTAGGCTTGTGTATGGAGTGGAACCCATAATTCATATGGAATACATCATTCCTAGTCTGTGCATAGCAATGCTCACAGGTATGATAGATCACGGAGCCCTGGAAGAGAGGCTCGCACAATTGGACGAGCTGGAATAAGAATGATTTTTGGCTGGATTTCACCCGCAGGTCCAAAAGCAATGTGAAAAGGCATGGCACGATAGACATATTAAGTTGCACACCTTTAAGGTGAATGATTTGGTTTTCTTGTATGATAGTAAGTTCGATAAATTCCTCCGAAAGTTTGGGATGCACTGGTTAGGGTTGTATATTTTTAAGGAGATTATCGATGGAGGTGCGGTATAGTTGGTCAAGTTAAATGGAGAACCCTTTCCAGGAAAGGTAAATGGAAGTCGTTTGAAGCCATACACGAGTGATCTGACGATGTGATTATATGAAAGTGGCATAGTCTTAGCGCTCCAGGTAGCTGAAAGGAGGCGTGGGACTATAAACTACTCTGCTCGATAACTCAATGATGTCAAGAGTGTGCACTGTATTGAAGTCACAGGGTCCATGGCAGTGTGAAGACAGTTGTGCTGGTATGTAGGTCTGCTAGAAAGTGACCGTTAAAGTCAATATTCACGATTTGATGCTTGGTTTGAGGCCTAATGGAGCATGATGTAGGAATTTAAGATGAGATTTATGGGCTAGATTCTTGAAAATCTACCGCCAATCTAGAATTAATGGACCGAATGTGTGGGGAATGGCCAGATTCAAATTCAAAATGTGTTATAAATTATAATTGGTTGTCTAGCAAACAACACTTGGCAATTTGAGAACTAAGTTGTTGCGCGTTCAAGTATTCATGAACCGAGACTTATTCGAGACTCTAAAAGTGATTTGTTGTTTGAGAAACTACCAGAGACACTGGAAGAACTATGGAGTAGTGCTATGTTAGCACTCGAAGAAGCCATGGAAACAAGAGTAGTGACAACCAAGGAAGCTGCATAGGAAATTGTGGAAGTGGAAGCCCTAGAGAGCCCCAGAATAATCATTGAGGTCCCTAAATCATCGCGAAAAATGAGACCCAAGAAGGATAAGTAGGCCATGATCCTGGTGCACGTCTCACCATGAAATCCACTCAAGATCAAGATCATATTGTAGGAAAAGGTGAAGGCAATTAATCAGGAGGTCGATGAGGAGGAATAGTTTGAAGAAATCCTGGTGGAGGAGGAGGATATAGAGATGGACGTTGAAACCCAGGGTGCAGACCCCACTACCCGGTTACCTGAATATGTTCCTCCATGAGAGGGTAAAGCTAAGGTGCCAAAGGATATAGATGAGAGAAAGAGCTCTCTGTAAACTCTGTTGCTTCCAGACAATATTGTTTTTGAGGGAGCACACTTGGGGCATGTTCTTGTTGTGAAATTTGAAGACTAGGACCTCTCAGACCACGAGAAGTTCCTGCATTTAGTGACTGCGAAGCTAATGCGCTAGAAGACAGATGTGATGACTAGAATGATTGAATTGGAGCCATGAAAATGGCTCAGAGGTGTAGAGAAAGCAAGATTGCTAAACCTACTCTGGGTGCTACATTACCACCACACCCTAGTGACCGTTTTCGTCATTAGGCAGCTGCTTTGCTTGGTGCATGATGGGTGCTTATAGCTGGAGGAGCCCATCCCCATCACAGACCATCTGATTCACTGGATTACACAACTACCTTGCTCATGGGAGGATCCAACTAATATTTCAGAGGGAAAAGGTGGCGAGTTGGCCCTCGTGGAAGCGATGAATAAGAAGTTCAAACTGGAGAAGAAGAAGCAAGGGTATGCCATCTCTAGCATTAACAGCCCTGCAGTCAAGGTCATGACACAAATATTGGTAGGGAAGGTGATTCGGAAGTCTCGTACAAATGAGGTGCCCACACTAGTGGTTGCACTAGCGGCGCAATGCGCAGAAGGGTTCCAGTTCAACTTGGTGAACTATCTATGTGGTGAGTTGCTTACGAACTGTCATGAGGCACTGGAGTAGGGAAAAGCGTTTCATTATGCATGGCTCCTATTGTCTATAGTACTAGTGGGATGGGAATTGCCTCAAGATATCCAGTTCCCTTCAGTCGCATAGGACCTCCTAGAGGCAGCGAAGTATGCTTCACTATGGGTGACCAGGGATGCACAACAAATCAGAGAAAGCAAGATATTTTGGGTGCTCATGGAGAATATCAAGATGGGGATCAATCACAAGCTGCTATTATCACCCACAGTCTACAACAATTTGCAAATATTTGCAGATTTCAAAGCATATTTCCACCATGTCTTTATCAAGGTGCGGAAGGACCCTACGAAGATATGGAATGATTTATCGTATTTGGCAACTGACGATGTGATATTCGCAGTCCTTGAGTCTTGGCTAGTGGAGTGGCGTGCTCTAGCTAGATCTGTGGTCGAAACAGAGAAGTCCATCGTGGAGCACAAGAAAGAAGAGACAAAACTTTGGATGGCACAGCTAGCAGAGAAGTGCAGAAAGGAAGAAGTAGTGGCTAAGGCCCAAAAATTGCGCGATGCTGCGAAGTTGGTGAGGTAGAAAAAAATAAAAAATGAAGAGTGCTAAGGGTAGAAGTCACCTTCACCCAAACTAGAGACAGACATAGAACAAGGTGGCTTAGAACTGGACACAACATCCACCCAACTCAAGTGTCTATGACCAGAAGAGCAGACAGTGCCGCTAAATAAGACAAAGGCATCAAAGACTTCTTTGGACCCAATCACCCTCACTAAGGGGGATTTACATGATATTAGTGAAATGGTGAAAGATGTCACCACAGAGGCCCTCTAACAGTTTGAGGAACAAAAGCAAATGGTATTGGGGGTTCTCAGGATAGAGTTGCAGGAGTTGCACGTATGCACTCCAGAGGCTGGCATAATGTCCACCAGCATCATGATTGGCACTTCGACTGCCGAGGAAATGTTGCACACAAGGATGATGAACATGATAGTGCTACCCAATGGGGAACTTACTACAAAGAAGGAAGTCAACAGACCCATGGTGAGTAGTTTGAAATGGGTAGGGTTGAACATGGCTGCACTCCCCCAGGAGACACCTTACCTCTTATAAGATGGAGTCACCACATAACTTCGAGACAGGGAAAGTCAGGAAATGTGAGTGATGAGTGAGTAGTGCATCAACATTGAACAGTTGGGCCTACAGTACAATGAGGCAATCGAGCAGAATCAACAGATTATGCAGGTGATAAAGGAAGCCTGCTAAATGGTCTTGGAGTTGGAAATTCAGGCAGAAGAATTGTTGGAGGAGCACATCTAGAAATTGGCCACACAGGTGTGTGATGCTAGAGAAAAGATGGCCGGGGTTCAACTGGAGCTAAACCTATAGATCACAGAACTGAAATTGAAGGCTCAACCCTTAACTCTGCGAGAAATCATGGAACAATGAACCACTACTATTATAGCAGCAACAACAACAGTTGACAGTGTAGTGGCAGACTGCATGCAGTTGTTCGAGTAGTCATTCGAGGTCCTAACCACCCTGCAAGAGGAATGAAATGTAGAGCGCATAGAGACAAAGGTGCATGAGCTACACCATAAGTATGATGAAGTAAAAGGGACTGCGCAAATGTTTGAGGCTTGCAAAGATGTAGGAGACAAAGGCGCTTAAGGAACATGTAGATGTTGCTCGGCATAAGGAAGCAGTCTTAAAAGCGCGCTTACAACCATGGATCGATGAGGCTTATACAATTATGGCCTCCATTGATGCATAGCTCACGCAACTGCAAGAAGCTAAGTAGAGGATTCAGGGCAGCAGTTCAGTAGCAAAGGTCACTGAATAGTGCATGGAGGAATTTTAGCAGGCAGTTGCTCAGTGCACTACCGAAGTTGTACTGATCCAAATTAATCTAGGAGGTCTTCACGCTAAGATTTTTGCACTTACAGAGTGACCCAAGGGTGAGTCATGATGTTTGTGTTGGGGTCCTGTTGGGCGGAGGATCCCCTAAGGGAAGTTTTGGGGCTTAGAGCCCAGATTTTGGTCCAATTTTGTAATTCCAATGTAAAAACTCTACATTTTGTGGGCGCGGAGCCCGTAATTGTTAAAAAGTCATAGGGTTTGTCTGCCCTCATTTTGATAATTTAATGTCGGTTGTAGAAGATATACCCATGGTCTGCAGACCATGGGATTATATAAATAGAGTGAAGCTGTAAGTAGATAGGGATATACAAGGTCTAAGAAATGAAGATATTATGTATGTGAGATAACTCTGAAGTGTAAGTCTAAGTTTTGGGTCATAGCGTAGGTAGAGGCTCTGCAGCTGAGTGCACAGACCCCTACAGTTGAGTGTGTAGGGCTAGTCGAGTCTGTAATCATCTAAAAGTATTAATAAAGAGAAGTTTTCTATCATTCTATGTATTTATTTCATGTTTATGCATTTATTATATTGGGTATGAATTTCACTTCTAATGCTTATATGATGCACGAATGTGTATAAATATATTGGTTAAGTGAATGCATGTAAGAACATCTATTTATGTGAAGCTAACTAAGATCTGCTAATAAGATAAGTAAGATACTTAACCTAGGTTGGGAAATAGTGTAGTTTGCTGCCCTAGCAGCGCGAAAGGACTTCAGGCCCTAGGTAGGGTTGTGCGGAAGCCCAGTGCAACATTTCGCAAGTGTACTAAAAGGTAGAACAATTCACGAAGAAACCTACATGAAGGTAGGTATAGTTGGAATAAACCGACATCAAAACCATCTCAAGGATGTGAAAAATTGATTCCATCATCCCCCCATACTGCTTCAGGTGAGACTTTAGTCCGCGCTCTGTGGGCTAATGCCAAAAGGGCTAGTAGTGTAGGGATTTGTTTGGATAACTAACGCTGAACCTAGGTCAAGCCCCCTCAAACCAACATTTTATCTTTTCTATCCTTTTGGAAATGACACCCTTGGGATCATAGAGCCAGATTTCTTCCTTATCAAAATCCCTTGGTTCAAGTAAAGCCTCAACTATTTTGAAACCTTACCTTGTATTCACAATGAAAGGATACATGGGTTGTGCCATTTTAAAGATATATCCATTCTTTGTAGAAAGGAAATGGAGTAGGTATACGCTGAGGAGTTCTCTAATAAATTTGAGGGATAATACTCTCGTGGGCATGAATACAGGAAGGTGGTAGGGATAGATCTCGCACCCATAAACCCTAATTTATGTATAATTCTCATAAAGGTACTCCTATCATAGTTTCTTGGTAAGTTGGAGTTCTTTCTTATCAAGAAGAATTATAGGTGGAGAAACCGCATGGATAATACTATATGTGATGGCCATACACGATGAGATGAACTGAGAGTATCCAGTAATGCTAGGTCTTCTCCTCACCATAATATTCCAATCAAAGATGGAATTCCTCTACTTTTTGTGAGCAATCATACTTAGATCCAAACAATCGAACTCCTTGACATGGGTGTACATCAATAGGTAGAAAAACAATGAATAATAGTAGAAATAAGAGGTGGTGGGAAGGTAATGAGGCTGGAAGCATATGGTCATAGGAAGTTAAGCCAATATATTGAACAAACAACTGGGCTGCATCGTTTTGTGTAAAAATCCCAAGACGACCTTGTTGGTCATATGTGCATTTTCTACCCCCAATAAACACACAATTATAGATAGAATGAGCTGAACAAACTCATTGAAGAGGGTATCTAAGAAAATCTCGACGTGGGGTAGAGATTGCACTCCTGGAGCTAAGATTTCTCTCAAGAAGCATTGTCATTCATGAGGGGGAAGGGTAACAAAATGATGGGTTAGAGTAACATTGGTAAATGATTACATCATAGAAGAGACAAGGAAAAGTACGACTTTCTGGATCAATTCAGGGGTTACTTCAAGTATTTTGGTTCTAGAGGTAGAGGTATTTTGGCCTTAGTGGCCACTAAGTGTTTAAGGTTGGAAGAAGACTTGGCCTCATGGGTTTTGGGGGTTTAAGGAACTGTTTGTTCCATTTTAATGAGTAAAAGCATAATTCACAGGTGGTCGTGGACGATGGATTAACTAGAGTCCATAGGAGGAGCTGAAAACGATGTTGGGAGCAAGTCTTTGGGTGGTCCAGGTACTTGAATGGGAGATCTTGTGCAGAAAACTGACAGAGATGGTTGAACTAAGAACTTGAGAGTACTTTTGGAAAAGGAGGTGAGAGTGGGGCTATTTTTATAGCAAGAGGGGTTATGATATGATGATGTGGTGATGACATTAGTCAGGGGAGATGTGTGGCATGATGGGATTGGTTAAGGAAGGAGGAAAATAGAGTGAGAGCGAGGACTACCAAATTACCTTTTACCTTTTATCTCTCTCAGTTGACATGAAGAGCTGATGGGGTAGCCCACCAGGTGTCTGATCACCACTATACTTCGACGTGTCAGCCTACGGGTGGGTGAGTCCTTCTTTCACCCCAAGAATGAATCCAGGTTGTTAAATCCCAGACTTTTGAATTTTAGGGAGCTCCTACGACCTAACTTCCATGCACATCTCACCCCCTAATCTGGTTAAGGAATGTTGTTGATCTAGAATGGGTAGTGATTGCACCATAAAATACACCATTTTTAACCCCTTTTTAAACCAGTGTTGGGTCACTCATCTAGTTTGTGTGCAGTTAGGTCGAGGGTTAGGTGGGTATCATGTTTTTATCTAAGTTCTTTCCTTTGTGTGTTCAACTTCAAAGCTACTTCATTAAGTATGTTTTCCACAACAAATTTCATTAGTGTGGTCATGAATTTGATCCTTGAAAATTCAAGATGAATGATAACTTTTGCTCTAATTGGGAACGATACATTGGTAGCAATGCATCGGTAACCTGTAACTTAGCATCTTGCTCCTTGGGCATGGAATCTTATTATTGAAAAAAATTTATTAACAAGAAGCAATAACAAAAAATTTTAAAACAATGTTCATTATTTACAGATAACACATTGATATTTACAATGAGTGGGGGGTGATACCTTTAGCTCTCAAAGTAAAATTAGAGAAACTTCCCATTTACCAGTAGCTCAAGTGCTTCACCTTCTAGGTTTTATTGCAAGAAACAATTATTTCCTTTTACTTTTGCGATCTTGAAAGGGACGAACCGTAAAGGATCGAATTTTCCATGCTTTCCCTTGTCTTCACTTCTAACATCCCATCTCGAGTAGATGTCGAGGATGGAGGGATCTATGCTTTGCCTTTTTATCAAACAAATACTTCATTTTTTATTGATAATTGATCAACTTGTGATTCACCTACTCTCTACTCTCCTCGAGCTCCACTAGTTGATTTATCGTTCAGGTGAGGGAGTTAGGCTCTTCTTCAATGTCTTCTAAGGTTTTGGAAATGGGCATGGCAAGATATATGGGGAAAATTGCAACATTCCCATAGACCAATTCTAAAGGGGGTTTCCCAGTGGATCTTTTAGTTGTGACACTAGTAGACCATAAGGCAAATCTCAGTTGTGAGTCCCAATTTCTCTAGCCTTCGACAATTGTTTTCTTTATGATTCTTAGTAAAGTTTTATTTGAAGACTCATCCAATCTATTTCCCTATAGATAATACGTAGTGGAATGACCAATGATAATATTGAATTTCTAACAAAAATTAATAAACTTTGTTGACTTAAAAACTTGAGAATTATCGGTCATGATTTTATTAGGACAATCAAACCTACCAAGGATGTTTCCCTCCAAAATTTAATGACTACAACATCGGTTGCATTTCAGGTCGAGATAGCTTCCACCAATTTAGTGAAATAGTTTTTCATTATTAGTATCGAGTTATGTTGTTAATATCCATTTATGCTCTTTTCCATCGTGCCTTAGTGTGATCTCAGAAAACTAGAAATGTTGAGGAAAGTAGATAGTTTCCAACCAAATCTACCTTTAAGCCATAAGAATTGGATTTATTTTATGTCTTTGTTCTGGTTTGTGTGGTTATTTTTTTCTGTTTTGTAGGAAAAATGGGGGTTTTCAAGTAAGCTCGCACTCCAAAGCTTAGAAAAACAAAAACAAAAAAATAGCCCCTTCCTATTTTGCAAAAATTACTAACCTTTTAAACTACCTCACTTGGTCAAAAGTTACTTATAATAAAAGAGGTCTTGGGTTCAAATCATTCTTCTTGTTGAGTTACTTTTTCATAAAGCACATGTATTTTATGTTTTAAAGTTACTTTATGTAAAATTGTTCTCACCATTATAAAAAGTGAGTCACTTATAATTGTAAAGTCATTTTATCATTTATTTAAGTTACAACTTAGTGGATAGTTCATAAAGTACCATTGTAAAAATGACTTTCACTTATTCATAAAAGTGGGTAACATAAAATATATTTTTTTTTAAAAGTGAGCTAATTAAATTAATTTTGGAGGGGGGCGGTTGGGGTGGGAGGGAATTTTTTTTAAATATAACATTATCATTCACTTCCCAACATTCACATTGTTCATCGGCATTTTTAACAACTTTTCTTCAAAAAGCCATAACTTCCTCATCCAAAATCCATATCCAGAGCCGTTTTTTTTAATCGGCATAATTTTTCGAGATATTTTCATTTGAACACTTAGTTTCAATATCTACAGCTTTACTTTCTTTCAAAATGGAAAGTCAATTCCTATTTATTCTTGATACCACTAACTACTTCCAATGGCTATCCTACATTGTTGATTTACTTAGAAGTAAAGGTCTTTATAGAATAGCCTCAAGCCAAGAGTCTTAACCTAAACATGGAGATAAGCAAGCCAAATGCGAAAATAAGCAAGATTAGGCACGTGGGTTGATAGGGGTGTCTATTTCTCCAGATGTTAGATTCCATATCACATAAATTGATATGCCTGATGAAGCAATGAAAAAAATCAATAAAGTTTTTGGAATTAAAAATGAAACTAGAGCCCATCAACTTGAAAATGAGTTGCTTTGTTATGAGACTAGCTCACAAAATAGAAGAAAATATAAATCAACGGCTTCAAAATTAGCCTCTTCGAGGGGACAACCTCCTTTACATTACACAGATGAATAATTATTGGATGATACAAATGACAAGACCTCCATTCTATATATAAGAGTCTAAGGGGTCACATATAATCAAAGACAACCTAACAATAATAATGTAAGGGCACAAAAATAACAATAGTGGGCTTCTATGGGGCACAATAATAATAATATGGGGACAACATGGGCACAACAATAACAATAAGGGGCTACAATGATAATAATAATAAGGGACTACACTAATATTATAGGGGCCTAACATGCCCCTCTCCTTCAAAAAAGTGTTGTCCTCAATGCTTGAGTAGTTCTGGATGCTTCTGTATAAAATTCCCATCCTCCCATGTGGAATCTTTAGCGGGTAATGTCTTGCACTTGATGAGATACTCTAAAATTGACCGATTTCGTAGCTGTCGAGTTCTTGTTTTAGTTACTGCTTCAGGTTCGAATATGATTTCTACTTCCTCATCAAGTTAAGGAAATATTGTTTGAACTGGGAACTTGTCACCTATAAACTTATTTAAGCATGAAACATGGAAAATTGGGTGCACTCAGGAAAATCCAAGAAGCTCCAATTTGATTGAGAAGAGTTTTCAACGAAAATCACATCATAATTCATTTTTCGATGTGTTTCGAGCCAAAAAATTTGGTTCATCGCCAGGACAAGTTGAAGAACCAGATCATGGCTGCAGGTTAAATAGAGAGAGAAAACCATTCAATGGCCATATTTGACCAAGAAACGACTACATTAGACTAGGCAACCAGATTGGACCAAGAGACAGGGAAAGGGAAACATCCCTAGGGTGTGGAAACCTAGTTCTAGCACCCTCCCATACTGCCTCGGTTGAGACCTCAGTCTGCGCACTAAGGACTATTGCCAAAAGGGCCAGTAGTTTCAGGATTTGTTTGGCTAAATCACTTTTGCACCTGGGTTAGTCCGCAAGAAGCCAACAAATGGGTCCGTTGCTGAGACTGAGATCTTCCTAAGGGATTCTGATGTCATACCACTGGAACCCAACAAAGAAGGAAATTGAAGAGTGGTTGGACAAGAAACTTCACGAGTTCGTGACACAGGAAAAAAACCCCGCAGATATCTGAGAAAAGGTAACTGGATCGCTACGTCTATACAGAAATCCACGAGATCTTCTTCACATCCTTCTCTTCTAAACTGTATGACTGGATCGCAAGGTTAGCCAACAGCCAGGGAAGGTACAAGCTCGATCAACCAACAATGTGGACTTCGGAGTTAATGTGCAGACTAGAGGCATCAGAAGATAAGATCGTGCAAGCTGTGGACCATTGGCTCAACTGAACAATAGGGGGATTTATCACTGAGTTTGCAGTAGACATGACAATGAGCTATAGTGAAGCAGAATGACATTTTCTCAAGGGACAGCAAGATAGGTACACTAAATCCCTGAATACCTAGATTAAGATGTTGTTATGTGAAAAATGGGTGATGCGAATACATTAATATTTGGAACGTCGCTGAGTGGAAATATATAAAAAGGTAATGAGGGGTTAGGAAATAGTCCCTTAATTTCACCTTTGCGAGAGAGTGAGGAAGAGCGCGCTCAGGTCTCTTCGAGAAATGCGATTAGTTTGATAAGCAACGCATTCCACAGTTACCACCTCCACTTACGCCACCACATGCTTCACCTCCTTCACCTCCATCTTCACCCACCCCACCTCCACCACCCCTATAGTTCAACATGGTGAGCACGATCAAGCTACCATATTTTAAAGGAGTAGGGAATGAGGATCTGGACCAATTTTGGTTCGTGGTAAGAGTAGTGTGGGAAGCACAAGGGGTCACGAATGACAACATTAATAAGGCCACATTGGTGAGTGCACTGCAGGATCATGCGCTGACATGGTATATCAAGCACTTGAATGATCACCCAAATGCCGGAATAGCAGAGATCTAGAATATGCTGAATAGAGAATTTAGCTAGCCAAAATCAGAGACATAGTCAATCATCAGATTTGAAGAAATCATGATGCTTCCAGGAGAGACCCCCTGGGATCTGGATCAGAGGCTGAAGAGTACAATCTGTGGGGCTAATATGATGCTAATGGATGCATAGCACCATGCATGGTTCTTGGCGTCTTTGACACCACACATGAGGATGGCACTGTCACAGTAGAAGCTTTCAACCCAGGCTGAAGCATTGGAAATGGAAATGAGGTTGCATGAAATGTCAATACAAGATTCGTGATTAGGAGTCCAACAAATCTGCACGATACTATAGAATCTATGCTTGGAGATGCAGATTTTGAAGTAGAATAGGGTGCCATGGACAGAGGTGCACGAAGAAGTGTTGTGCATAAAATGCAAAGGCCAGGGCCATGAAAAAGACCATTGTCCAGTATTCGAGAACTACTTGGCAGGAGGGGGACCAATGCCATTGAGACCATAGGCATAGGCAGGGCCAAGTGCTGCACCCGCGCTATGGTGCGCAATCTGTCAGATAGGAGGAAAGCACATGACAGATAACTATCACTTGTTGCAGAAGTATACACAGACTCTGTAGCAGTTATTTTGTAATTTTTGTAGATCAGTGGGCCATGAAAAGCATACTTGTCGCAGATATGAATTAATGATGGAGCAGACCCCAGCATATAGAATGCAGACAGAAATGTGAAGCCTCAACACAGCTACGGGGTTGACACGTGCTGGATTTCAGGGCCGAGGTCAAGGATGAGGAGGAATGTGACTAGGAAGGGGCCACATACAATTAAACTGTTACAATTGTAGAGGACCAGGGCACTACACTCATGATTGTACCAACCTAACAAGAATATCTTGTTCGTACTATGTTTAGTTTGATCATGAAATGGTAGATTTTCCTATGTTGATTACGCATATGCGCGAGAAAGGGGTACTACAGCCTACTCTGACTCAAAATATTCAAATGATGACGTTTAAACGACGCGAAGAAGACCCTAATGTGAATATGGTGCTTAGAAGTGGCACGAACACAAGGGAAGATAAGGGGAAGCAACTAGAGGAAGATGTGTGGGTTTGCAAGGCTCCTACAAAGGAACCTAATTTTGAGTTGGAATGTCCAAAAGAGACGTTTATGCAAGATAAGAAGAGCTTCACGGAGGCCTCTACTTCAAGTAGTCAGGATCAAATAGAGCCAGGAACGGATCCTTCTATGCTTACTACCTTTTAAGAGACATGCATGAAGCCGCTGCGCAACAATAGGGCAATTAAAGGACTACAAAAGCTAATCACTAGGTGCGCAGGGTCACGTGAACCGCACATTGATTCAGGATACTTTTGCTTATAGATGTGTGAAAAGAATCACATGTAAAAATTGCAACTTAACACGGAAAGCTTAATGTGTACACAAGAAAAGAAGCAGAAACAAATAAAATCATGAAGGAAGACAAAAATACTTGATAATGGAGTTTGTCCAACTCGGACTACGTCTCCAGGCCTTGCTCGATCAATGGGGAGGCCTTTATATATTAAATGGCATGAAAAGAGAGAATACAATCATCTACTACATAAAAAGAGGCTTATACCTCTATTCTAAAAGATGGCTGAGAAAAGAAGAACTTAGATGGAGAAATGGACAGCACCACTACGTTTGTGGTGTCAAGAGGGTTAGAAACCATATAAAATTTTCGCAATTCAGGCAAAATGATAAATGGACCCTCCTACAAGCTACTGCCTCGAACTGTGTGCCAGAAAATCCTCTCCCCGTGCCTTTTCCAATCATCGGCTTTCATAATCTTCTTTAGGAAAAAGGCCACCAAAATCGGGGGTTGTTTAGTTCAGAATAGAATTCGATGGAGTGAAGGATCAATGGGCACAACTGCCCTTTAAAAATAGTATTTTTATCATTTTAAATGATAATACATAAAATACCTGTAAAACACTAAAACGCTCGATTGAAACCTTAAGAGCTAGACCTCAAATTTATCAAATTGAGCTGATATACCTGTCAGGTTCAGCCCCCATATCACAATCGACACATTGCTGGAGCAAAGGTCCTGTCAGTGGGGATTGCTAACTGGGGATCGTTGATATCGATGTCGGCCGATCACAATTGTTGTGGCCTGGGCTCTTCACCGATCGTCAATGTCGATGTTGATCGTCGATCTGATCGCTCCTCCGATCATCAATCACAATCACTAATCACATCCACACGGTTCCAATATCGTGCCCAATTGCTTGCCTTCCTCTGTCCCAATAGATCAGCGATTGCTGATCAGAGGTTGTGGAATCCACCCTCTACATGTTTTTCGATGTAATTCACCTTTAAAAGGCTTAAAACCATGAAAATGCCTCCTTTTTGAAAGGGGTAAGAAAATCTTCCTTCTACCATAATTTCCTCATCTGGACTCAAATTGGAGTGTCATTAGCATCGTTGGGATCAGGGCGACAAGCACTTAGATCTGATGTTGGGATATTCACTTTTCTGCCACTTTGAATTTTAAGCTTTTCCATGCCATTGTATCTGAAGATCCACTTGGATCAATCCTCCTCATTGAGGATCTTTTGGACCACCGAAAGCTTTCATTAGTCAATTGGCAAGTGAGGGTATTTTTCCCTCACCTTTTCCTTCTCTAGCCATTTGGCCTTGCTGGGGTGCATTCCATTAAAACCCACTCGAAGGTAGTCTACATATCCTTGCTGTGAAGTCCTGGTCCTTCTATCAATGATGATGTCTTCTGGTAACTCATTGAGATATTCTAGAGAAAAATCACCAACTGTAGGAATTGTGCCCACCTCATCTACATCCATGATCAATGGTGGCTCATACAGCTTTAAGTTTTCTACATTCACTACTGAGTACATCTGCATATAAATCGACAAATAAAAAAAATGCATTGCTTCCAATCTTCTCCAATATGGTGAATGGACCATACCGGATTGGTCTCAAATTCTTCCCTTCTTCCTTCATCCCGTCCTTGCTGATGTGGAACCACACTTTTCCGCCCACTTGGAATTGGTGGTCAACTCAGTGTTTTTCATGTCAAGCCTTGTAACAGGCTTGACTTTTCTCCAAATTTTCTCCAACTACTCTTATACTACTTGGTGAATCTACTAGATTTGCTAAATGAACTTCTGAGCATTTTCCCTATCATTACATCCACTGGAGCCATCTTCCCTTCCAAAGGCCATATCAAAAGGGTCCTTTGGCAGGTAGCCAAAACATGTCTCAAATGGTGAACAATGCATAGATGAATGCACTGCTTGGCTGTAGGAATTTTGTACATATGGGAGATGTTCATCCCACAACTTGGGATGTTTCCCACAATAGCCTCGTATCAAGTGTACCACGTTATGGTTGAAAACCTCTGTCTATCCATCAGTCTATAGATGAAATGTTGTGCTTCTTTTCAATTTGGTGTCCATCATCTTCCACAAGATAGTCCAGAACTCTTCGAGAAAGCGAGAGTCCCGATCTGACACAATGGATGTGGGTAATCCAAAATGGACCCAAACATGCTAAAAAGAAAAGAGAAGTAGTCTGCTCTGTAGTAATCTACTTTTTACAAGGCATAAGAATACACATCTTGAAAAAATGGTCAACGACAACATACAAATAGTCGTGTCTCTTCCTAAACAAAGGAAAACCTCCTACAAATTCCATTGACACACTTTCCCATGGACGACTCAGAATAGGGAGTGGTGTGTAGAGACTGAGTTTTCTATTAGAGGACTTTGAAACAAAACACATCGCACAACCCTTTACATAGCGAGTAACAATTTTTTCATATGAGGCCAAAAATAAAATCTTTGTACCTGACATAAAGTCTCCAAACACAAGAGAGGTGTGGGCTCTCAAATTACATGTACTCTTTCCCCTGTGGGAATACATAATCTACCAAGGTGATGCAATAGTTTCCCCTGCAAGTGATAGTTTTCCACCTATGAACCGTGGGTTAGTTTTTCATAAATCTCCTTAAAGTCATCATCGCTAGCATATTGTTCAACATAACTTTAAAAAGACAACGAAGAATTATGCAAAATAAAAAAAGCAGAAATAGGAGGGCGAGATAACATATCGGCCACTTTATTGCTAGTGCCCTTCTTATAATTTATTACCAGATGAAAATGTTGAATAAAACCCATCCACCTGAAATGACGAGATTACTGCAACTTGGTTTGTGATTGAAGGTACTACAAGGGCTGATGATCAGTATGGATGATGGTCTCCTTGCCAATCAGGTAGTGTTTCCACTTTTTCACACTCTGCACCAAGGCATAAGGCTCCTTGTCATAAGTGGGATAGTTTATCACACCTTGGGAAAACTTCACAGAAGGGTAACAAATGGGCTTCTTGTGTTGCATCAGTATAGCTGCCATGTCACAACTGCTGGCATCTGTTTTGATCTCGAATGGCTGTTGGAGATCGGGTAAGGCTAAGACTGGCGCAGTGATGATCTTTTCCTTAAATATTTCGAAGGACTTCTACTGTCTTCCTCCCCATTGGAAGACATGTTTCAGACTTGTCAATGTGTGCAAAGGTGCTACAATAATAGAGAAATTAGCAATAAATCTCCTCTAATACTAGATTGCACCTAAAAAGCTATGGACCTTGGTTACACTAGTAGGCTTAGGCCAATTTATAATTGCTTCAACTTTAGAGGGATCAATATTTAACTAACCATGGCCAACACTATGACCTAGGTAACCCAAAATGGTTTTCTTGAACCCACACTTTGACAACTTTACAAAGAGTTTTTCTTTATTCAGTACACCAAGCACTTTCTTTACATGACACACATGTTCAACCCAACTCTTACTAAAGACAAGTATATCATCTAAATATACAAGAACAAATTCATCAATGAAACGGTGAAAGAGATCATTCATGACTCTAATAAAAGTGGCTGGAGCATTGCAAAGGCTGAATGGCATAACCATCCATTCGAACAGCCCATGTTTGGTCTTGAAGGTGGTTTTCCACATGTCCTACTCTGCAATTCAGATCTGGTGATAACAACTATGCAAATCCAATTTTGTGAAATAAACAACATTCTTTAACTAATCTAATAAACCATCAATGTGTGGAAGAGGGTAGCGATTTTTCACCGTAATTTTGTTTAGTGCATGGTAATCCACGCATATCCTCCGGGTGTCATCTTTCTTTGGCACTAAGAGAATCAATGAACCACATGTATAAGTGCTTGGCCTGATGACCCCTTTGTCTAGCAATTCTTGCACCTATTTCTTGATTTCCTGCATCTCAATGGTCGACATCTTGTACATGCCAATATTTGGCAAAGGAGCATCATGCTACAAATGGATTTCATGTTGGATTTACCTCTTCGGAGGTAATCCCTTCGGTTCCTGAAACAACTCATCATAATTATAAATTAATTTGAATAATTCATGTTTACGTTCCTGATCGTAGCCCTGGAACGCATTAGCTAGTTTTGCCTCTTTTTCCCTTACAACCATAAGCACGCAACCCTTACTTGAATTTTCTAGTCTTTTCATTTGTCCAGCACTTACAAGGCTAGCATTGATTTTATTTTGATAAGTGTTTACTATATATTCTACCCCATATTTTGTGATTTGGTATTTGTTTTCATGACGAAAAAACACTGCCTTTCTATCATACAGATATGGACTCGCTAACACCATGCCACAGATATCCAATGGTATTACATCCAATTCTACTTCATCCACTATCTTAGAAGCAATCACAAATTTGACTTTACATTTCTTGGTGAAATTCAGTTTTTCTTTATCATGCATCCATCAAGCCGGTAAGGTTTCGGATGTGGTTTTGTTTCTAAGCCATGTTTCTTTACCAACGATTCTACAATTAAGTTTTCTTGGGACCCAGTATCAAACAAAGTTTCAACTTTAGTATGATTTACCACAACTCTGATATGAAACAGTTCAATTCTCTTTCTATCATTAGGAAGGGACTCATCTATAGAACTAGTTCCTTCATGCGATTCAGAATTAACATGAGGTGTAAGGGTACCTTTTTTTCTTGCTGTTGTCATGAATGCTTCATCTCCCGAATCTGATCCAAGGTCTTGCTATGCCATTGCCACTGTCTTCTGCTTCCCTTTTCCTCCATATTTCTTTGGATGCTTTTCTGGGTGTTGTTTCCAACAATGATCATCATCATGGCCTTCGTTTTCACAATAATTTCAATATAGTCATTCTCCCTCTTTGGTTGTTGTTGTTTTCTTCTCCTTTCCTTTCCATTTCGCTTTTGATTTACAATTGGGAGGTTTGAACAATGGCTTTTTGGACTGATCATCCTTTTCATTTTTTTCCCTGTTCTCAATATGAATTGCCTTTACGCTGGCTGAGTAAATAGTGGTTGTTTCAAACAACAGCAATGAATGCCTAATATAGCTATGTAGTGAGCCAATATAATTAGTGAAAACTTCAGGGGTATCAAGTGCAATACCCAAGTTCAGTGCTTGCTTTCTAAAATCTTATGTAAAACTATGAACATCCTCACCTTTGCCTTACCTTAAATACTGCCAATTCATTAAATCTGTTTGCTCGTATCCTAAAGGATAAAATTGTTCCTTTAACACAGAAATAAATTAAGCCATGAGGAAAAGAGGTTACCCACATTCTTACTGCATTACAATTTTCTCTCCCACCAAATGAGAGCAATGCTGCTCAGCTGTAGAGAGGCCAGATGAATCTTTGCCTCATCCTCCCTGATCTGTTGAATCCTGCAGTGGACCTCAATCTTCCTAATCTAATTATTATGCTTTTCTACATTGATTTCACCATTAAACATGGGAATATAAAATTTAACATCTAATTTAAAGAAAGGCTTCTTAGATGCATCCTCTAAATTTCTATGATTATGGTGGTGAGAGGAAGGAGAATCTTCACTCCTGGAAGGAGAAGGAGGGGGTTCTTCTCCACCATTCCCATGTGCTGAACCTTGTCCTTCTTGGTTTCTCTCCTCTACTTTCTCCAGCCTTAAAACCAACTGACTGATATTCTCTGCCATTGAATAGAAGGTCTTGCGGAAATTGCGCTCCTCTTAAAGATGAGCTTCATCTTCTACCATGTTTCTCCTTCGATGTGCATGCCCCACTTCGGGATCGAAAGGCTCTAATTCCCCTTCGCCTCTTCGGAGTTTGTCTCCTGTTAGCATACAAACATGAAATTCACATCTAAAAATACCTGCTTTGATACTAATTGATCCAGGATACTTTTGCTTATAGATGTATGAAAAGAATCACAAGTAAAAATTGTAGCTTAACATGGAAAACTTAATGTGTACACAAGAAAAGAAGAAGAAACACATAAAAGCATGAAGTACGACACAAAGACTTGATAATAGAGTTCATCCAACTCAAACTACATCTTTGGGCCCTGCTCGATCAATGGGGAGGCCTTTATATATTAAATGGCATGAAATGAGAGAATACAGTCATCTGCTACATAAAGAGAGGCTTATACCTCCATTCTAAAAGATGGCTGAGAAAAGAAGAACTCAAATGGAGAAATGGATAGCACCACTGTGTCCGTGACATCGAGAAGGGCAAAAACCATATAAAATTTTCCCAATTCATACAAAATGATCAATTGGCCCTCCTACAAGCTACTGCCTCGAACTGTGTGCCAGAAAATCCTCTCCCCCATGCCTTTTCCAATCATTGGCTTTTATAATCTTCTTTAGGAAAAAGGCTACTAAAATCGACGGTTGTTTATTTTAGAATAGAAGTCGGTGGAGTGAAGGATCAACGAGCATAAATACACTTTAAAAATAACCCTTTTATTGTTTTAAACGATAATACATAAAACACCCATAAAACACTAAAAAACCCAACCAAAACCTTAAGAACCAGACCTAAAATTTATCAAATCGAGCTAATATACCCGTCGGGTCCAGCCCCCATATTTCAATTGGTGCATTACTGGAGCAAAGGTCCTGTTAGCGGGGATTTCCGACTGACGATCACCGATATTGGCATCAGCCAATCGCAATTGCTATGGCCGAGGCTCTTCATCGATCGTCGATGCCGATGTCGATCACTGATTGCAATCGCCAATCGCATCTTCTTGGTTCCGACAATGCACCCTAATCACTTGCCTTCCTCTGCCTTAATAGATCGAAAATTGTTGATCGAAGGTTGTGGAATCCACCCTCTACACATTTTTCAATGTGATTCCCCTTTAAAAGGCTTAAAACCATGAAAGTACCTCCTTTTTCAAAGGGGTGAGAAAATCTTCCTTTTTCCATAATTTCCTCATCTAGACTAGGATTGGAGTGTCGTTCACATCGTTGGAATTAGGGTGATGAGCACTTCAATCTAATATCAGGATATTCGATTTTCTACTACTTTGAATTTTGAGCTTTTGCATGCCATTGTATCTGAAGATCCACCTAGATCACGTGTAGTCAAGAAACTAGGAAAGCATATATTGCACGCCGGGAGGGAAATGAGATTGACGGCACAGATTGGCGAATATGAAATGGATCAGGTAATCCTAGACCTGGGTTCAGATGTGAATGTTTTACCAAAGTAGACATGGGAACACATGGGCAGGCCCGCATTGCAATGGTCCCCTATTCAATTACGAATGGCAAACCAACAGAAGATTTTGCCCATGCGAAGATTGTTGATGACAAAAATCCTTATCCTGCGTTGCTAGGAATAGATTGGGCCACTGATATGAATGGAGTCATTGACCTAAGGAAGCGAAAGATGATATTCGGGAAAAAGTCCCTACGTGTAGTAGTTCCGCTAGATCTAGCTGAAGGAGCGCACTACACTGAACCTGTACATGGTGAAGACAGTGACGATGAGCTAGATTGCATTTACCAGATAATGGTGCAAGACCAGGATCGGATGAACTCGACTGCAGATGGGAGAATCTTATGGGAACATGATAATTCCTGTACTTCGGATTCAGATGAAGAAGTAGAACACTGGAAGAATGAGTTGCACGAAGTGACAACTCTGAATTACAACATGACGATTAGATCATTGCGGTGTGTGATGATAGAAGCAAGGGAACTACCAACATATGATGGGTAATAGCAGTGGATTAATTTTTAGACAAATTTGAAGGTGCAATACCAGAACAGCCGTGGTACAGTGTGTTGAAATGGACGTTGCATGTGACACCCACACAATGGTGGAGTACACATCAAAAGACTATTGGAAATTGCCGCAAATGTAGAAGATGGATGCGCTTACAATTTGGAAGTCCCTAGTGTTGAACAAGAGCTGGGCAACCAAGACGATGCAGTTTGCATGCCCACCTGTGTCGATGGATACAGACATGTGCTGTGCAAGCACATCCCAGACTAAGGGTCAAAAACGGGAACCCGATGTGGCAGTAGGAAAAGCGACGCACACCACAAATATTCCACGTCAGAGCATTCACAAAGCTATGCGGAATCATGAACAGAGTTTACTAGGAAGAACGAAATGATTGGGACCTACGTGTGCCAACGGTTCGATAGGCCTATGGGGCCATGCAAAATAACCTGAGCATGGGAATGATTCTGAAGACAATGAGCAAAGTCTAGGCCATAGCTTTGGGAAAGAATCCTCATGCAATAACTCCCATACTTTGGATAGCACGCGAGGACCAGCGTGAAGATATTATGCAGCCACGCGAAGATGAACATATGTGTTAAAATTGGAAACTAGGGCAAAACTTCATGTGGGTCATCTTATTCACGGTTGATAATATTTTTATTAGATTCCTCTCATCGAGAGGTGTAGGATTGATATAAATATCATCCAATTCCGATAAGTATTCATGGAGATATGAATTTATTTTGATTATGGAATTATTATCAAACCAACCTACAAGTCATGTAGGCTCAGAAACCCAATAGTCGCATCTATTCAAACACCAACGTTGTGTATAAGTATAGGAGGAAGTTTCCTCATTTGGACACACTCATCTCATCACATCTCTCTCTTGCTACTACGTAGAAAATAGTCTCTTCTCTACTGCGCAGAAAATGGTCTCTCTGTCACACATGTGAAGCCGGAAGCTGCTGAAACTGAAGCTGCAACTGTAGAAGTGAAGTTTGACCTGCGTGGACCAGAAGATCTCCTCATCTAAACTACGTTGTAGGTTCATCTAAACCTCCTCTAAAAGTTGCAACTTTTGGTGGTGGAATCAAGTCAATCAGACGGATGGTTTGCAAGATATCGACTGCCCTAGTTTGAAGGAAGCTGCTGAAACTAAAGCTACAACTACAGAAGTAATGTTTGACCTATGTGGACTAGAAGATCTCCACATATGAACTATAATATAGGTTCATTTGAACCTCCTCTGAAAGATACAACTTTTGGTGGTGGAATCATGTCAATCCGACGGACGGTTTGCAAGATATCTACTGCCCTAGTTTGAAGGAAGCTGTTGAAACTGAAGCTGCAACTGTAGAAGTGAAGTTTGACCTACGTGGACCAGAAGATCTCCTCATCTGAACTACGCTGTAGGTTCATTTGAAACTCCTCTGGAAGCCACAACTTTTGGTGGTGGAATCAAGTCGATCCAACGGTCGGTTTGTGACATATCGTCTGCCCTAGTATGATGATGAAGTCGTTAATGTTGATGTTGTTGATCTAGGGTTTGCTACTGCTGATATAAATCAGATTTATTGTACTATTTCTCTCTGCTGAATTATTGAAGATAAAATAAGATTTGATCAAAGGGTTTCCCCACACATTGTGGGGTTTGTCCCTGGCTAGCCACCACATCTTGTGTCTCTTGTCTTGGCTTGTTTTCTGTCGATCGTTTAATGTTCTATCTGCACTTTGCTTTATGTACATGTGATTGGTAATCTATGGAAGATAATAAGAAAGAGAAGTAAATTATTATAAGCATAGAACATACCATAACTTAACATGGTATCAGAGATGAGGTGAAGACAAAGCCTGAGCAAGAGCTCGAGCAATCACCGAAGAGAATATTGGCAAGGCTATCGTAAAAGAACTATGGGGTCCTCTACACTCTTTCTTGCCAAAGAAAAGCTCCGCAAGAAAGCTAACTATCACGGATGGAAGATGTCTATTGATCTAACCCTAGAGGATCAAGGAGTGTTAGACCATGTAAGAGGCAATATTGTTGAGCCTCCATGAAATGCATCCGATGTTGCATGGAACAAATGGAAAAACAAAGAAGCCAAAACAAAGAAGATCATCTGTGACTCTATCGACAAGCACTTGGTGGCCTACATCTCTAACTAGACACCTCCAAGGAAATGTATGATAGACTGGTGAGTTTATTTAAAGTTAATGATGCAAATCAAGTTTTGTTTCTTAGAAATAAGTCAATGGAAATCAAGAAGGGTAAAGATGAGAGTATGCAAGCATACTTCTTAAGAATCACCGAGATCAAGAATGATCTCCTATCTATTGGGGAGACTATTACTAACAGAGAAATGGCACTCAAAACTCTTGGACGATTACCATCTGAATGGTACGTGTTTAGGACTACTCTTCTGAACAATAATGTAATTCCCGGTTTTGTGGAATTAATGGCTAGATGCATTCATGAAGAAACAAGGGTAGAAGAGCAAGAAATGCCCTTGCCTAAAGATCCTCCTGCTACTTTTTCTTCTCATGCTAAGAAAAGAAATAATTTGGGGTCTAAATTGAAAAGAAAGGCTGGACCTAAGGGTGGAAGAAAAGGACGATGTTACATTTGCAATAAAGCAGGTCACTATGAAAGGGAATGCCCTGATAGAAAGGAATCTCACCGTGATGATGATCAAATTCCCTCTCATGGTAATTGAAGGGATGGAAATTCAATAAGAAAAGGTAAAAGGAATGTTGGAAATCAAGGAAGAGGACAACCATTCAAGAAGGCTAGAAATTCTAGGATGTATTAAATGCACCTGACCTCCAAAAGAACCTGGTGTCCATCTCAACAATGGAAGACAAAGGCTACAAGGTAGCCTTCAACGATGGAAAGATAGGTGTCATATCTTATGACACATCCCTTTAGTCCGAAATTTGGCATTGGAGGTTTGCCCACCTTCATTACAAAGATCTACCCGATGTAAGACATATGGTAATAGGGATGCCTGAATTCCGAGTAGAAAAAAGAAGGTGTATGTTCAGGATGTGCCGAAGGAAAGCTCAAAAGGGGACCATTCCCCTCAAGCCTAAGAAAGACCTATGATATATTATAATTGGTTCACTCAGGCATACCTGAGGTTGGAATTAAGATGGATATTACTACACCACATACTCCAGAGCATAATGGTGTGGCACCATACGATTGTGGAAGCTGTATCTATGGGTAGATGATGTAACAATGCCTAATGTGGAAGAACCGATGGATCCTATTTATCCATTTGAGCCTTCCTCTTCGAGGAAGAGGCCTTCATGGCTTAGGGGGATACTTGATGATGCTGAAAGACATGTTGCACCCCAAGGAACCTTCCGTGAAAGTAAGAAACCTAACAAGTATCAGGGATACCTGACCAGTGTGAGAAAAATCATACAAAATGAGCCTTCATCATTCTCAGATGTCATTAAGCATCAAGTATGGAAGGATGCTATGATCATTATGGAGAATGATATCTGGGAAGTAGTTCCCAGACCCTAGGACAAGACAATTGTTACTTCAAAATGTCTTTACAAGATAAAGTTGCAGCAGATGGAAGTATGAAATAGTATAAGGCTTGTTTTGTTGCTCGTGGTTTCTCCCAGAAGGAAGGTATAGACTATGATGTGATATTTGCACCTGTTGCCAGATATATGACCATCTGCTTGATCATAGCCCTTGTGGCTTCACAAGGATGGAACCTACATCAGATGGATGTCAAGACCGCGTTCTTGTATGGTTCAATCAAAGAAGAGGTCTATCTAGAGCAACCCAAAGGATTTGAGATTTATGATTGAAAATCTCATGTATGTAGGTTGAAGAAGGCTCTCTTTGGGCTGAAGCAAGCACCCCGAGCATGGTATGAGAGGATCGTTAGCTACTTGATGAAGCTGGGATTCACTAGGAGTGAAGCCGATCCTAACCTTT
Source organism: Pinus tabuliformis (assembly GCA_031772625.1). NCBI lineage: Eukaryota > Viridiplantae > Streptophyta > Pinopsida > Pinales > Pinaceae > Pinus > Pinus tabuliformis. The sequence goes on along the minus strand of CM062819.1, from coordinate 344,122,231 downwards.
ACTTTAAGGTTGAATATGACAAGCCTCTCATACTTTTTTTGTATGTGGATGACCTCTTTCTAATAGGTACATACCCTCTCATTTACAAATGTAAGAGGGAGTTGGCTTCTGAATTTGAAATGAAGAACCAAGGACTTGAAGTGTGGTAGAAGCCAAGGGAAATTTTCCTATCTCAAGGAAAATATCTGGTGAAGATTCTGAAAATATTTGGTATGGTGGACTGCAAGCCTGTGACTACCTCGAGGATCTTAAATTTCAGAAGTTATATGGTAGTGATGGTGAACTAGATTTGGGAAATGCCTCTGAGCTTCAAAAACTCATTCGCATTGATGTTCTTGGTGAACCTCCGTCCGAAAATATGTTCTGTAGTTAGCATTGTGAGCTCATATTTGGTTGAGCCTCACTAGATTGGTGCCAAGAATCTTCTGAGATGTCTTCAGGACACAATCTCTCATGGATTGAGATACACTGCCAGAAATATTAAACTGCATGATTATTCGAATGCTGATTAGGCAGGTAGTGTGGAGGATCACTGGAACACTTTTTAGTGTTGTTTCTCTTTGGATTCTACTTCGATATGATGGATGAGTAGGAAGCAGAAGTCAGTTGCCATAAGCACTGCCGAGACCAAATACATATCTACGAGTATGATCTCGTATGAAGATGTCTAGTTGGGGAAGCTATTCAGTGAGCTATTTGAATAGATAGCACCATGATTCTTTGTAACAACTAGAGGTGAGATTCAATTATTGAGGAATCCCGTATTCGTTGATTGCTCCAGCAGATAGACATTAGCTGGGATATGGTAAGTCGATGAGCAAGGAGGCTCCATTTCATTACGATGATGTACAGGTCGATACACCTTGTCAAAGCCCTGAGGAAAGATCTAATCTGTGATTTTCCCAAATGACTTGGAGTCATCAAGAAACCCTTGTACAAGGGTCCTGCATGTTGCATACTTTGAGCTCTGGGAGCTCTAAGGGCTTGCGGTTCTTACTAGAGCAACATACGACCACAAGGTGACTCACCCTCCCCTAGTGGTGCGCACTACAACAAGATGATTCACTCTCTTGTGGAACAGGATGATTTTCTCTCCTGTGTAGCAAGATGATTAGTTCTCCTATGAGGCCTAGATTGATGTGTTCTCCATGGCGATTGTAGCAGGATTGATGTGTTCTCCTGTGAGGCCTAGACTGATGTGTTCTCCATGGCAATTGAAGCAGGATTGATGTGTTCTCTTGTGAGGCCTAGATTCGTGTTCTCCATGGTGAATGTAGTATGATTGATGTGTTCTCCTATGAGGCTTGTATTGATGTTTCCTCCATGGCGGCCTGGATTGATGTGTTCTCTTGTGACGATGGGATTGATTAAGTTTTCTTGTCGAGACATCCTACCCATGTAGTCTGGGACTCATGGGAAGTACCTCTCATCTGATCAATGAGTACGGAAATGAAGTTAGGGACCATAGTAGTATCGATGGACGCATCATTGTATCTACCATACTCCCTACATTAGGATGACCTACATTGTTTTGCGATCAATGATATTGGTCTGGGACCAGTAGTAGGAGTGGTACATTCTATGACACTAACATCAGGTCAGTTGTTACTGATCTGGGACTAGTGGTACACACTCTGAGACTAACTTTGAGTCAATGGAGGATGTTACTAGTCTGCGACCAGTGGTAGGAGTGGTACATTCTATGACACTGACCTCGGGTCGGTTGTTACTAGTTTGGTACCAGTGGTATGCACTCTGAGACTGACTTTAAGTTAGTGGAGGATGTTACTGGTCTGTGACCAGTGGTAGGAGTTGTACTCAATATGATGATATCTTCGGGTTGGTTGAGACTGGTCTAGGACTAGTGGTACATACTCTGAGACTGACTTTGAGTCAGTATGATACATTGTCAATCATTTCTTCTTCATCATAATTCTGACAGAAGCATAGCAAAGCATAACAGAGTAGAGTCGTACAGATTAGTACAGGGTAGAACAAGACAAAGTAGATAAGGCAAAATAGAGCAGAGCAGGGCAAGGGTTAGGCTATATAGGGCAGTGCATTTGATGGATGAATAGTAACGACTGATAGACAGATTGTAGATGAAGTTCTCCCTAGTTGACAGGGAGTGTTAAAATTGGAAACTAGGGCTAAAATTCATGTGGGTCATCTTATTTATGGCTGATAATATTTTTATTAGATTCATATCATCGAGAGGTGTAGGATTGATATAAATATCATCTGTTCCAATAAGTATTCATGGATATATGAATTTATTTTGATTATGGAATTATTATCAAGCCGACCTACAACTCATGTAGGCTAAAAAGCCCAACAGTCGCATCTATTTATAAATACAAGAGAAATTTTCCTCATTTGGACACACTCATCTCATCACATCTCTCTCTCTACTACACAGAAAAGATTCTCTTCTCTACTGTGCAGAAAAGGGTCTCTCCCTCACACATGTGAAGCCAGAAGCTACTGAAACTGAAGCTACAACTGCAGAAGTGAAGTTTGACCTACATGGACCAGAATATCTCCTCATCTAAACTACATTGTAGGTTCATCTGAACCTCCTCTCAAAGCCGTAACTTTTGGTGGTGGAATCAAGTCAATCTGACAGATGCTTTGCAAGATATCGACCACCCTAGTTTGAAGGAAGCTGCTCAAACTAAAGCTGCAACTGCAGAAGTGAAGTTTGACCTACGTGGACCAAAAGATCTCCTCATATGAACTACACTATAGGTTCATTTGAACCTCCTCTAAAAGCCACAACTTTTGGTGGTGGAATCAAGTCAATCTGATGGACGGTTTGCAAGATATTGATTGCCCTAGTTTGAAGGAAGCTACTGAATTTGAAGCTGCAACTACAGAAGTGAAGTTTGACCTGTGTGAACTAGAATATCTCCTCATCTAAACTATGTTGTCGGTTCATCTGAACCTTCTATGGAAGCTGCAACTTTTGGTGGTGGAATCAAGGCGATCCAACGGTTGGTTTGTGAGATATCGTCTGCCCTAGTTTGATGATGAAGCCGCTAATGTTGATGCTGCTGATCTTGGGTTTGCTACTACTGATATAAATCAAATTTATTGTACTATCTCTCTCTGCTGAATTATTGAAGATAAAAGAAGATTTGATCAAAGGGTTTCCCCACACATTGTGGGGTTTGTCCCTGGCTAGCCACCACATCTTGTGTCTCTTGTCTTGGCTTGTTTTCTATTGATCATTTAATGTTCTATCTACACTCTACTTTATGTACATGTGAGGGAACTTTGGGCTTCGTGAACTCGAAGAAGATCGGGATGACTGAAGCGGAAAAGTAGATTAATGGATGTGGATATCAGAAAACTGGAAACCAACATTGTGCAAGCATTACGCGTTGAACAAAGGACATGGTAACGTATGGGCAACCCTACCACCACACTGGATGATTTTCACCGAGAATTTCTGACTATACAACCATGGTTGCGACCGTACCTTATCAGACAAAGTAACTAGGAACACGTGCCGCATAAAGAAAGACTGCAAGACACTGACTGACGTGAGGGTAACTAAGGAAGGCCCATGGACCAGATTGGAAGGTGACTTGAAGCCTTGCACCAGTAGCGTGACCACCTGACTATTTGTAGGAAGCATAGTCTCAGCGCTGCAAGTAGTTGATAGAGAGTGTGGGACCATAAAAGAGTCTGTATGGGAGCTCTGTGACATGGAAGCTGAACGCAGGATCAGTATGATGCACAGGTTGTGTTCACGCACAAGGGACTGTGCTGCCATGTGGATAGGTAAGAAAGTGACCATTGGTGTCATTGTTCATGAAAAGATGTCCAATTTAAGGCAACGAGGAGTGGACGGCGGACAATTAAGACACAAAGTTAGAACTAGATTTGGGACTATCTACTGCCAGTCTCACATTAATGAGCTAAATATGGGGGGAATGGTCGAATTTGAATTCAAAAGGGCCTATAAATCATAGGTGACTCCCCACCAAACAACCCTTGGCATTTTTGGAATTCAGTTATTGCGTTATCAAGTGGGTATGAACTTGACAAATTTGGAGGTTGTGAGAGCAAGTCTGTGGTTTGAAGCATTGCCAAATGAGATACAAGATTCCTTGATTAAAATGATGTCAATAACCATGGGAGCCATGCAGAGCTCTACACTGCCGGTAGGGGATGCATTGAAAATCCCCAAATCTCCCCGGACGCTGAGGCCCAAAGAGGATCCACAGGCAACAAGACCGGTTCGTATGTCTCCGCGAAATCCACGATTCGGTAAACTATCGATGGAAGAGAAGGGAAAACGGGTTAATATTGAGAGCGATGATGAGGAGGAGGATTTCTAGGCATTCATACAAGAGATTGAACCAGAGATGGAAATGGAAGAATACATCCAACCAGTATGCACCGCGGCAAAGCTGCCCAAGTATGTCCCTCTCCAGAAAGGGAGGGTAAAAGTACCTAAAGATTTGGATGTTGTTAAAAGCACACTCAACATCCCGTTCCTCCCCGAGGGGATTCTGTTTGAAGGTTCGGCTCTAGGCCACGTACCCATGATGAAGTTTGAATACTGGGACCTTGCAGATAGTGAAAAGTTCCCTTATTTGGAAACCAACCACAGGTGAACCAAAGAAAGGAGGGGGCAGTTACAACACTATAGCCATGGAAATGGTTGCGTGGGGTGGAGGAGGCTGCGCTACTCCACCTCCTGTTGATTCCACACTTTCATTGGGCACCAATCACGATATTTGTCATCAGGCAACTGCTTTTCCTAGTGCACGATGGGTACTTGTGGTTGGAGGAGCCCATTCCCATCACGGCGGAGCTTATTCATAGAATTTCTCGACTTCCTTGTATGGGAAGGGACCCTGCGGAAATAGCTAGCACTAGTGGAGACTTCGCAATTGCAGAGGCCATGAAAAAGAAATATAATTTAGAGAAAAATCAAAGGGGTTACGTTATTAATAGCATTCAAAACAAAGGGGTCAAATTCGCTACCCAGTTGTTGCCAGGAAAAGTGATGAGAAAATGTCATGGCAACGAGGTACCAACAACGGTCATCGCACTGGCTGAGCAATGCATATAAGGGGTATAGTTCAACTGGGCATAGTTCCTCTGTGAGGAGTTCCTGATGAACTGTAGGGAGGCCCAGGAGTAGGGTAAGACCTTCCACTACCCGTGGTTGCTCTTAAACATCCTGTTGGTTGCAGGAGAACTATCTGAGGATAGTCAATTTCCTCCCCTTGACCAGGACCAGCCAGAGGTAACAAAATAGCTGTCGCTATGGGTGACAAAGGATGTCATGCGAATCTACAAAACCAAGATCTTCTAGGTACCGATGGAAGTGAGTGTACGAATGTGGATAAAAAAATGGTTGTGCCTATCCCCTTCAGTATGCCATAGTCTGCGAAGCTTTGCAGACTTTAAAGCAAATATGCACAATGTGTATATTAGGGTGTTGAAGGATCCGAAACAGAAGTGGATCACACTGCCCTTCATCGCAATAGATGACGTTGTCTTCGAAGTGCTAGACACATGGCCACTAGAATGGTGTGCACCAAATCTAGTGGTGTGTGATGAGATGGCGATTCAAAGACAAAAGTGTTGGGGGGAAAAGTATCTAATGCAGAATGCCTCTATCCCTACTCTGAAGGTGATAGTACTCCAGCAACAACTGAATGCAAAGCTATTCAAATTTTCTTTTTTATGAGATGAGAGAGGGAAGAAAAGGATGATCTACTAACCGTTATCTTGCGCTTATAGTCGATCCAGTCTTCACTCCTTGCTGCTTGCTCCTAGCTCCTTGCCCTTTCACTGGCCCAGCTACACACAGATCCTGTAAAAGCACAAGGAAAGGAAACTACAAGAAGCATACATCCATAATCGATTATAGGATTAGCATAAATCAAATATACAAGCATCTATTCATCATGAAGACACATGCATATAGAAGAACCTCAAATACTTTATTGATAATAGAAGTAAAGTTCTGAGAGAGTTACAACCACAATGGTCCCAATCCGGCAACACCTCCCAGCTGAAAGAAATCTCCTCTTCACCTCCTTTAAGAAAACACCCAATAGCTCTAATCACAAATGAACAACGCTTCCTTACTTGCACAAAATTCCAGCCCCCTTAGACCTCATGATAGAGCTCTATATATAGGTTTTTGGAGAAAAGATGAGTCATCTTGAGACTGGCCTGAAGCTGACTTGTGTCCTCTCCCACTTTAGTTAATCTTCAGTTCTTGAGTCCACTTGGAGAATCTTGCTTCCACTTGGAGATCAAGACCCTCTTACTCATCACTAGGCGAATTCCTTGACCCAAGTGTCAGTTTGGAAGCTTCCTGGGCAGTTGACACCTTGCAGAATGACTGTGCCACTTGGCCAATCTCGCCCAGCGCAGGTAGCCTTCATTGGTTTTGACCTTCAGCGCAGGTACAAGGAGGAGCAGTTTACATTCAGCGCAAATGCTCAGTGGAGCAGCTGACATGATCCAGAAATAGCCTGTTTTTGAGTGTTTTTGAGCGGAGAACTGATTCTCAGTGCTGTGGTTTGCAGACCTTGTTCCTCTAAGGGTTAGAACAACATGTTTAGGGACTTTGGATCCCTCAGATTATTGACATTTCATGCTCCATGTTGTTAGGCATAAAAATGTCTATAACAGTTTCCCCCTAAAGTATGAGGTCGTTTATCGGGTGAAATGCTTTATTAGGATGATCCGAAGTTCATTCAATCAGCTGAGAGGTGCCCTGCAATAAAATACAATACAATACATTATTTTTCATTCTGCTTTCATGATCTAGCTGAGGTGGGCATTCCCATGCTCAGTTTTATAAATTCATTTTGGTACATATAACAGACGACCATCTGATGATAGACTGATAATTCTCTGCTGAAATTATCATCCTTTGAGTAGGATGATCATCTGCTGCAACAATGTACATATCAAATGTCTTTATATCCTGAATATATATCGCAGCCCGGATGGATGAAACTAGATCCGGGGTCTTCAATCTCGTTCGATATTCACTCTAAGTACAAGTCGATCCATGTGAGAATTACGCTGAAGTCGAACATGGAAGGACATCGCTTGATTAACGGTCAATAATGTAAACCGTTAACAAGCGCGAGAGGAATCACCAATAATGACAATGACCCTCAAGGTACTGCATTACAATTCACGTGGCGTGAATAAAGAACTTGGCGTCGAACACCACGTAAAATCTTCTGGTCGAAGGTCATTGATGTATACCTGTCGCCGGAAGTGAGAAACTTGCCATTGAGGCATGCAAGCTTCCAAGTACTGGGGGGGTGTTCCTAGATCAACTTCTTGGATAATGAGCTGAAGTTGACAAGAAGCGATCCGTCAAAGGAGGGCCTTAATGAATCCCACATCAGTGACACGGAACGGAGCTAATGACTTTAGTGGAGGGGAAAACAATCTGTGAAATATGATTCAGGGTGGCGATCATGGGTGGATGAAGGATAATGTATGGCAGTGGATGGGACACGGTTGACTCTTTCTGAACACACCTCTTGAACATATAACGACACTAATGTGATGGATCGGTAGCATTACCCCAAATACGGATGGTTTGGCGAGGACCATGGTGATGAGACCGGTGAATGAAACAACCCAACCCGATGTGGTGCGGAGGACAAAGTGTCATGTTCAAGAGCGATTTGCTACCATCAAAGCTTTTGAGATTCTCCCAATTTTTCCCCAGTCATTTCTGACCAGTACCTCTTTATTTTTGTCAAGCTTGAGGAGGATAACATATGCTTGTTCTATAACCTGCCCTTCGGGCAAGCCCATCGCTATGTTTTAACGAGCCTAGCGATAGGGAAACTCATTCTCGTCTAAAGAAAAGTTTGTTGCTATTTAATCATTTTAACGAGTCTAGCGACAAAGACAACTCGGTCCTTTTCATTTTTAGAGAGTCTGAAAAGGTACAGAAAGTTAACTCCAAAATTTCTTTTTCGTCATCTAATCCCTTAAGTCCGAAAAAGTATAAAACAATACAAAAGGGATGAATTTTTGATAACTTTAACGAGCCGAATAAAACAAGCGCTTGACCTTTTTGTGCAATAATCCCTCAGGTCCAAAAAGATTAAAATCTAGAGGAGGGATAGCTCTTCCGGTCCTTTTAATGAGCTGGAAGGCCAAAAATCGGCAATCTTTTCATATTTTACGAGTCAGTTGAAAAGAGCTTAAAAAAGACTCGTCTTTTGAGGAACGAGTGATAAACAGGGATAGCAGCAGATTCGAGGTACAGTTTGGAATTTTCCAATCACGGCAGTGTCACAAGGATGGCTAAGTGAAATCACTCTTTGCAGCTGTTCCTCAAAATGGGTAAACAATCATATGGAGGTGAACGATAGGCCAAATGGAATGGAGGTGGCAGGTGCAAACACGACCAAGGCTTTTATGGCTAATAAATTTACGATCACAATGGTTATTTACCGGAATAGGTTCTTTTTTTAGATAAAAATGAGCTTAAACTCTGGGGGAAACATTGCTCACGCTTTTCTATTTTTTAACGAGCATAAATTCCGCGGTAAAACTGCTCGAATCTTGCGTTTATTTTTTAACGAGCCTGAACTTTATGCTAAAACTGCTCGATAATTTTGTATGCCCCCAGCATAATAATGAAAACGAGGTATGCCCCCAGCATAATAATGCAAACGAGGCACATGCCCCCTAGGCTTCATTGCATTCAACTCGGTGGTTGGAATGAAGGTTTACCTTTGAGAAAGGGGATTTGTTTCATTTTTTAATGAGGTTGACACGAGATAAGAACTATCCTCATGACTCCTTGTTTCATTTTTTAACGAGGTTGACACGAGATAAGAACCGTCCTCGGAGCTTTGGATCCATTAGAAATAGAAGGTTTCATATTCCATTGTGGCCATTTCCGCCAGATCACTTGTAGGCGGTAGGGCAACAGTACCCATTAACTTGGGGTCTCTTAGGAAAATTACTCCGATGTTTTGGAGAGAATGATTGCTTCCATGGATCATTGGAATACTTCTTGTAATGAATGGTGGCATAACTTCTGCTGAAGTTGTCACCGAACTGCTTGGTTGATCTCTTCCTTTGTCGTTCGACAACTGCGGATTTCTGTTCCTTGTCGAAATCGAAGTATCATCCTGTTGCTTAGAGTTCGACACCATTAGCACCTGGCACCCGGAAGTATTTCCACTATCAACCAGATTTTGACTTTGATTGGGAAACGGATCAGTCAACACAGCTGGATTTTTCGGACTCTTAAAGAATCTTTTTATCTCAGCTTTGTATGGACATTCTCTTGTCCAGTGATCCTCATCGCATATCTGACACCCAAAAGGTGGTTTCCCTTTGCCAGGAGGGTTTGAAGAATTTTTTCCAGGGGATGACTCACCTTGTTTCTTCTTCTTCCCTTTGTTTTGCTTTTTCTTCTTGCTTCCTGGTTGATTGGTTTCTTTGCCTTTATCTTCCGATACGACATTTACTTCCGAAGCAAGAATTTCTGCTTTTGCATTTTGATCCGAATTCTTACGGGCTTTCTTTGCGGAAGCCTTTATCGATTTCGTGTTTGCGGTGCCAATCACGCCATCACCGGCATGAGAGTCACTATTTGATTTAGGAGGGGGAGGAATTGAAAATTCCAGTCTAGGGGCGTCAGGTATTTTGTCATAGAGGGTGCCGGACTGGGTATACACCAAGTCCAAATACTGTGCACGAGCAATCACTTGCTCCTCTGTTACGACTCCCCCCTTGGCCACATCTTCCGTAATAGCCAGAAGTAACGACTTTATAAACCATTGAGCTAATAGCTGATCGGGAACATATGTTTTCACCATCCTACGACGACGACGCCACTCATGTATATGATCAGATATATGGGTAGCAATTGTCTGTTTGAAGTTGGTTAATATTTCTGTTCCCGTTTCATACCTTATCGGTAATTGAAAGTGGGTTAAGAAAGTCGTGGCTAGGGAACTAAAGTTGTCGAAAGAGGCTCTTGGCAATTCAATATACCATTTAGCTGCTGGACCTGTCAATGTCCTCTGAAAAAGGCGAAGTCTTATCGAATCATCGTTAAGGGTGTTCGACGAACACCACAGATGAAAAGTCATCACGTGATTCGACGGGTCTTCACCTGGATTTCCATTGAATTTAGGAATGTCAGATGGAAGTTTATGAGGAATCGCTGGCCACCAAGGGGCATAAGCAATCGGATCGTTGGTTAAGCGGTGTAAGTCAGGTAACTCTAAAGTTGCCACGAATGGTAACTGTTGATTTAGGTTAGGCGAAGCGTAACCAGGGTATGATGGAATCGCCTGAGCAGTGGGTCTTTTCATACCAGCATAATGTAATTGATGTTGGTATGATTGATACGGCTGGTGGATTTGACCACTATAAAGTGGTTGGTTTTGACCGTTTTGGATATACGGTTGTCCACTATTCGCAAAAATCTGCTGCTCAGACCCTTGGTACACTTGCTGGAACTGCGGTTGTTGGTATTGTACAAGCCATGGTTGTGACGCCATGTTTTGTTGTGCCATGCTAACCATTGGACCAAGGTGTGGGGTAATTGTACCCGTTTGTACTTGTGTCGTCCCACCAGTCGGCGATTGCAGTTGTGACCCATGGTCAAGCGACTGTTGCATTACAACTTGAGGTTGACATGTAACAGGTATTGCTTGAACTTGCGACACGGTTACAATAGCCGGGGTGGTTGGGATGTTTGTCACAGGTACACACTGTTGCATAGAATATACAATCCTTGGTTGTTGAGGTAGCATAGGTACCCAACTACTTGACGCAATTCCAGTATAACCTGAATACTGTTGAGAACTGCCATATGGATATCCTCCCGGAGGAGGTAATGAAAGGGCATACTGCCCCCCATATGGTAGCAATCCGGAACTCAGAGGGACTGTTAATCCTTGAGGACTAGATGGCCCAAATTGACCTCCATGAGGATCAATCTGTCGAGTTTCCACATAAGAATTACTGGGTATTACTCCGGATGAACAAACTGGAACAGACCATACTGTCGACATAGTCCCTTGGTGGACTCCTTCTAGCTGTTGAGAGCTAGTTGGGACAGCTGGTATGCCAACAAACATTGTAGGAGTGACTGCAGGGGCTTCTGCGGTCGTTGTGTCATTTGACACATTCCTAGATGATGACAGTTGTTCAGACATTTTAAGTCCATCCAATAGATTGCCTAGCGATTCTACAGGAACTTCCACTTGTGGTGGATTAACTTCTGATGAAGGAAATAGAGTGACCCCGACTCCAAAATGAGTTGGAGTACTTGCTTGCGGATCCTCTGCAATTTCCTCTATCGCAATCAAACCTGGTGGAAGAGGAAGACCATCAGGTCCGTAAAATATTTCTGGTGCCGAAGAAGTGGTTGTTTCGACAGCGACAGTTGTTTGGGGAACAAAACTTTCTGGACCGGTTATAGATGGAACTGGTTCAGTTACACAAGTATTTGCCCCCAGACTAGGATCAGTATTACTGTCCTTCTGTGGCTGTTGAACTTCTTCTATAGAGGCAGGGTTTCTAGAAATGTTAGGAGTAACCGGAACCTTGGATGTAGTAGGAACACTTGTTCTAACTTTCAAAGGAGATTTTGACCCGGTTAAACGAGTTCGCTTTGCCCGTACTGTTTTCGATTCCGGGGACAAAGACGATTGACTCGCAAGCCTCCGCGAACGACGGATTTTCAATTGACTTTCTTCCACGATTGCGGATTACTCGATCAACCAAAATATTAAAAGGGGAAATTTGTGTTTCCGAATTGAATGAATTTTATTAGACGCTTTTAGACACAACTTGCTTTTTCACTTTTTAAGAGTCGAGAAAAAGCTAAAGATGACTCTAGTCTCCTTCGATGTTTTAACGAGCCCGAAGTGACAAATGCTCGGATGGACTTTTTCAGTTATAGAGTTTGAAAAAGGCCAAAAGAAACTGCTCTGGAGATCTAGGCAGAGGGTGTGCCAAACCTTTCGCAAAACCACAGAATACGTTTTACGGTACGGGTGGTCGATCTTCGTGAATGCTGTGTTCACTGCATTGCGATCAGTAGGGCGGCCGACACGGTTTCCTATGGATAAAGGCTTTGATCCTATAGGGGTCTCCCAATATATACGCGACGGTACGTGGGAGCACAAGTCCGTATTAGTGCCACCGACTCTCAGGAGGAATCACCCACCTTCGTCGAGATCGACAGTCACTATGTTTAACGACGCCGGAACACGTCTCTAGCTTAGACCTCTAGATGTTTGTGTTATGTTTCAAAGCGTTGTTAGGTTCATTCAATATATTTTAAGTTGATCTTTTTAAAGTTTGCCTTTCAAGGTTCACCACGAGATGTATTGATACAAATTCATAAATGCAGTCTAAGATGAGAAGCAAGCTTTTCAAATCTTTTCGACTTATGAAAATCTTAACTACTGAGGGAAAATAGAGATAAAATCCTTTTCACACAGATCAAAGAGCACTTGCTAATGCACTTTTTCCCTAAATCAACATACAAACTTAATGAAAAATGCAAAAATGCAAGTATTTCTTTTCTCTTCCTTAATGTTTGATGAAATACAGAAAGAAAGTTGTTGTATAATTTCGAATTCAATTTCAAGCGAAAGCAAACAAGTTCGTCCAAAATCGAAAGACACTTTACGATTCGCTTGTTTCGACACTTAGAAATATGTAAATTCAAACCATATAATGAAAGCGACAATACTCAATCAGCTATGAACAGCAAATAAGCTAACTCTTAAGATCAGAAACGACACTTAATCACAGGTCTAGATCTAAGAGGTCAATGCAAGACTGGTTCACTTTTGTTATGGGAAACTGTAAATGACACAAGAAATACAAAAGAACAAATACAGTTTCTTAATACAACTGAGGCGGAATAATGACAAAGGAAGATGGTTTCAGATAGGCCTACTGACTGGCAGCAAACAGCAAAAACAACAGTGAAAACAAATCAAGACACAGCAGGAATCCCCAGGTACTCAAGCCAAGACTGGTCCAGCGCAGGTGTAACACTGCCTATTTGACCTTCAGCACAGGTAGCCCCTTTGGGAACTGTGCTAAAATGCAGACTGCTAGTGTATAGCCTGCAATGAAGAACGAGACTTTCATCCGTCTTGGTTTCCAGGTCACAGATTGCTCAAAAATTCACAGTTTTTGCTCAAATCAGAAGCTATCAGTCAAGGACACACTAAGGGATGTAAAGGAGGATGAAAAGCTATCACTAAGAGCTTATTAGAGTCCTTGTGGATCAGCTCTTCAACTCATAAACTTGCTCAGAAGCTGAGCCAGAGTAGCTGCCCTCTACTTTGTGTTTGATGGATTCAAACACAGTTCGATTTGGTACTCTCCTTGTTTATGAAATGAATAGCAAGAAACACAACAAACTAACAAGATACGGCCCCCAGCGGAGTCGCCATTTTGTTGGGGGGAAAGGTATCTAATGCAGAATGCCTCTATCCCTACTCTGAAGGTGATAGTACTCCAGCAACAACTGAATGCAAAGCTATTCAAAGTTTCTTCTTTATGAGATGAGAGAGGGAAGAAAAGGATGATCTACTAACCGTTATCTTACGCTTATAGTCGATCCAGTCTTCACTCCTTGCTGCTTGCTCCTAGCTCCTTGCCCTTTCACTGGCCCAGCTACACACAGATCATGTAAAAGCACAAGGAAAGGAAACTACAAGAAGCATACATCCATAATCGATTATAGGATTAGCATAAATCAAATATACAAGCATCTATTCATCATGAAGGCACATGCATATAGAAGAACCTCAAATACTTTATTGATAATAGAAGTAAAGTTCTGAGAGAGTTACAACCACAATGGGCCCAATCCGGCAACACCTCCCAGCTGAAAGAAATCTCCTCTTCACCTCCTTTAAGCAAACACCCAATAGCTCTAATCACAAACCAACAGCACTTCCTTACTTGCACAAAATTCCAGCCCCCTTAGACCTCATGAGAGAGCTCTATATATAGGTTTTTGGAGAAAAGATGAGTCATCTTGAGACTGGCCTGAAGCTGACTTGTGTCCTCTCCCACTTTAGTTAATCTTTAGTTCTTGAGTCCACTTGGAGAATCTTGCTTCCACTTGGAGATCAAGACCCTCTTACTCATCACTAGGCGAATTCCTTGACCCAAGTGTCAGTTTGGAAGATTCCTGGGCAGTTGACACCTTGCAGAATGACTGTGCCACTTGGCCAATCTCACCCAGCGCAGGTAGCCTTCATTGGTTTTGACCTTCAGCGCAGGTACAAGGAGGAGCAGTTGACATTCAGCGCAGATGCTCAGTGGAGCAGCTGACATGATCCAGAAATAGCCTGTTTTTGAGTGTTTTTGAGCGGAGAACTGATTCTCAGTGCTGTGGTTTGCAGACCTTGTTCCTCTAAGGGTAAGAACAACATGTTTAGGGACTTTGGATCCCTCAGATTATTGACATTTCATGCTCCATGCTGTTAGGCACAAAAATTTCTATAACAAAAATGATGCCACCAAGCTACTAGCACAACAGAAGCAGAATGAGCAACTAGCTAAAGAAGTACGGGCTTCCCGTGAGGCAGTGAAGGCTGCTGCAGAAAAGGCAGCAATAGCAGGGGCCACTACGATGTAGGAAGAAAGAGGCCCGGACCTGACCACAGGACAAGATACGGTGGAAGGCGCAGACCCACACACATCATTAGCACAACTAAAGTGGCTGCACAGTATGAAATGGACAGGGCCTAGGAAAAAGACTGAGGCTTCCAAATTAGATGGGGAACCTATTACAATGACTAAGGGTGACCTATACAACATCAGTGACACAGTTCACGAAGTCACCAGGGAGGCACTCTAAGAAGAAATGACAGAGCAGCAGAATGTGTTGGGGGCGCTCAAGGCACAACTCTAGGAACTTCAAGTGCAACCCCCATAGTAGGGAACGGTAGCTGTCTATGGAGCTACGGGTACATCAGCAATCGAGCAGTTGCTGCGGGCCAAAATGGCTCATACCATCGTGTTGTCAGAAGGAGCACTAATAGCGAACAACATGGAGGACAGAGCCACGGTAGGTTGGGTCAGGGGACTTAGCTTAAACTTGGCTGCACTTCCACAAGAGATATTATACCAGCTACATGATGGAGCGACGACAAAGCTCCACACTAGGGAAGGATGCGAAGTACAGATTCTCAATGAACAACAAATCAACATTGAGTAACTAAGCCTCCAAAGTGACGAAGCAATAGCATAGACTCAGAAGTTAGAGAAAATCATTGAGGAATCATGTCACCACATTCCCGAGCTAGAGATTGCAACAAACTTACCAGTAGGCATACGGATCCACAAATTGGCCAATGGATTCCATGAGGAAAAGGAGGAAGCAATGAGTATCCAGCTGGACCTCAACCTATAGATTGCGGAACTGCAGCTGAAGGCACAACCCTCTACACCCCTGAAAGTCAGAAAGTAGCACCACCTCGCCATTCAATCAGGGTTGGAAGCAATCAAGTGTGCCATATAGGATTACACGAGCTTGTTAGATTAGTCACTCTTCACCCTCACTTCACTACAGGAAGACCCAATGCTACAACGGTTAGAGACAAAAACGCAGGAGTTGCAGCAGGCCTATGACAATGTTTGGGGGACACGCAAATGGCCGCCCTTACTTAGCAATTGGCCAAGATGAGGCAGGCCCAGGCTATAAAGGAACAAGTGGACGCTGCATGTCAGAAAGAAGAAGTTCTTAAAGCACGCATCAAGCCTTGGCTCGAGGAAGCATTCACAGACACCGCCAAGATCGAGGGAAAGATGGCACAGATGCAGGGCATATATGCACTCAAGCAAAGAATTGCACCTAACAATGATGCATCAGAGAATCGCGCACAACTAATACAGTGGACAACAGAATAATGTGTTGCAGATGTAAGTCAAGTACAGAAGTTGCTGGATGGAATCTGCGTGAAGATCACCACACTAGTCGAGTGACTCGTGATGATTCATGATGATTGTGTTGGGGGCCTGTTGGGAAGTGGACCCCCCCATAGTGGGTTTTTGGGGCTTAAAGCTCGATTTTTTGTCAAAGTAATGTAAGGACCCCACAAAATGCGAGCGCAGAGTGTGAGAGCCTAGGGTTGTCCACCCTAAAAGAATGTAATTTAATATAGAATGTGTCGGCCTACCCATGGTCTGAGGGAGGCTCTAAGTATAAAAGGAAGTCTTCTTAAAAGCTTTGAGAAGTACTATGGTTTTGGGATAAGGAATTCACTCTGAGTCTATAAGTCCAAGTCTTGGGTTGTAGTAGTAGGAAGAGGCTCTACAGCTGAGTGTACAGAGGTCTGGTAGAGTCTGCAGCTGTGTGCGTGGACCCCTACAACTGAGTGTGCAGGGCGGAGTTGGAATTGTATTTGAACATAGGATTAATAAAAGATAAGTTACTTGTGGAATATTATGTGTTTATGCTTATGATATCTTTATGCATCTCTTTACTGTTTATGATTATGCACACTTGTTATGAATGTTGAATGATTAGCGGGAATTTGGGCCCACATAATTAAGTTAAGATCTATAATAAAAGCTTAGTAAGGAATAAGGATCTAGACAACCCCTCTTCACACTAGTTATAGAGCTACGTGGAAGCAGTTGCATAGGTTGCGAAGGACAGACAGTTGGGCAAAGCAGCACAAGCACATAGGATCGGTTTGCAAACTTCCCAGCCTTCATCAAGACATCCCTAGGGTGCGGAAACCTAGTTCCAACACCCTCCCATACTACCTTGGGTGAAACCTCAATCCATGCACCGCGGACTATTGCCGAAAGGGCTGGTAGTTTTGGGATTTGTTTGGCTAAATCACTTCTGAAACTGGGTCAGGCCCCAACAAGCCAACACTTCCACTACTTGAATCTTAGAATTTTCTCTTAAATATGATTTGATGGATGATGGATTGTTACAGGGAAAACTAGTGTCAATCCGAACTGTTAGTCCCAATAATATGGGTAGCTATCTTAGAAACAAACAATGAAAGCTTTTTAAGAGTTCCTTTAAGTGTGATAGATGGAAGAGAAGAAAAGAGGACCAACTTGGATCTTGCACTTTGATCCTAGCTTGATTTCTCTTTTTCTTGATAGGATTTGCCACTCCTCTCCTACTTGTCCCACTTCAAAGAGTACCTGTAGAGTCAAAGTAACAGAAAACTATCAAAGCATCTCTATCTATAACATCATAAACAATGCAGAATCAGAAACACATTGACTAGACAATTGCATTCATAAACAATAAGATTCACAAATACAAGATCATATGGAGGAAAACTCAAATAACTTTATTAATAGTAATGTAAGTGAGGAATACAACCCAGCTTTCTGATACAACATCATCCTCCCAGTTGTAGAAGCCCTCTTCAACTCATGAAAAAGCAAATCACCCAACAATGCAATGTCTCTTCTCAGAAAACCAACAACACTTCCTTACAAAATACAAAATTCCAACCTCTAGATCTCTCAGATGTGGGATCCATATATAGATTTCTTGCAAGGGGGTGAGTCGGCTCTAGGTTTTTGATTAGTGTCATTGCACTAATAGTTCTTGGTTCCACTTGGAGATTTCATGATCTCTTACTCATCCCTAGGTGAATTCAGAGAGGTAAGTGTCACATGAGAAGTTTCTGGAAGATTCTATGATCATCCACCTTGCAAACTGTCTCTTCCATTTGTTTATTCTCACTCATTTCACCCCACAGAAGGCCATTTCAATATGCATCACACCTAGTCAATTAGGTAGTCGGTATGCATTGCACCTTGTCCATGGAGCAGCTTGTTGGTGGGCCCCAGTATTGTAGCAATAATGCTACAACTCTTGGAGCTTCCTATCTCTAATTTTATCAACCCGGTAGTTCGTACAAACTTGGAAGCGACGGTGCTGTATGCACAAGTACTAGCTCTTGTCGCAGCTGTCACTTGGTCAGCTGGCACAAGTCCGCTAGGGCTCAACCCAACCTCTATATGTTCTCAGAAGAAGCTTTCTAAATGATGGACGAAGGCTATCTCAGAGGAAATTAATATACTTTGCAAAAACGAACTGAAAGCCAACCAAAACATGGAAAACCTAGTAAACCCTAATCTGACTAGCTTAACCTCTATGATGCAATGGTGGAAATGCAAGTGTCTGGAAATGATGCCATTACTTATAATGATGTGAAATGCATGAACTTAAACTACTTCTATTGAAAAGAACATGTTTTTGTATTTTTGCTTAAATGGTTGGAGTGATGATGATTTTGTTTCTTATTAGGGTTTGGTTGTGCAGAGGTGGTGCGAAGGGAAGGAAAGCTTGGGAAAGGTCAGGGGGGCTAGGAGAGGTTCCAGGGGATCTCTAACATCATCCCAAAGAAGTTCCACATGTTCATATGCTCAGCAACCGAGTTTGCAGGCTTCTACAGGATGTTTGCAGGGGTTTCTACAGGATGTTCAGAGATTTCTACAGGATGTTCTGAAAAGAGGATTTTGGAGCATGGGTGAGTGAGGGAAGATGCATGGATGGTTATGGAGGTAGGATGGGGGTCTGAAGTGACCAAGGAAATGATGGATGGAGTGGTGAGATGATGTGGAAGGCTGACTTGCATCAACGAAGGTTTAGGCAATGGAAAAGAAAGAAGGTAGGGTTACGTGGCAAAAGAGCAGATGGGAGATGAGGAAACAGACTTGGTGATGGAGGAGCTGATCTGGACGAGGCTCAGATGAACGAGGAGGTGATGAAGGTGATAGAGATGCCCTGCACAATGCTCATTCAAACGAATCAATGAATCTTTGCAAACAAACCAAGTCCTAGCTAACTTAATCCCACTGTCAATGAAATGAATAAACAGCAGCTTTGTTTGGAAAGAGAACCATGTACATCACGTGAGTAAGAACATTCAAAAAGATCTAAATGCATGACAAACTCCTACCAATCGATTCTAACCATAAAAAGCTACTTTAACCATCAAAAACAACCAAAATAACAAAGCAAGATCTAAAGAGAAGATTTCATTTTGAGAACGCAGCAAACACATAAAGATAAACAAGGGAGGTACTGAGCGCTTGAGATGTGCCCAAACCCCAAGAGCTACAGCCTCCCAAGAGAGATTTAGAGCTGGTCCAAAGTTGGATTCATCTTTATTAAACAAGAATGAGGAGTTAAAGAAAAACTGTCCACAAGAAGAACTTGAACATGAGCTAAAAGCAAAACTAATCTATGGCCTAAAAATCGAACTACAAAATGACTACAACAAGACTAAGAAATGACTAACTATTGGCTACAAAAATTACTAACCACTAGCTAACCAAATTGACTAACTGAAATGAGGTCTTAAGCCCTCTTATTTATACAATTTGAGGACCCAACAGTCCTCCTAAAATTTAGGGACTTGCCTGCCCAAGACTTGTAGTTAACAGCAGTCCAACTTGACTTGCTTGGCTGCCCTTGTGCTCATTGATTTGGTGGCCTTTGAACTCCGAGCTGATGGTGGAGAATTCGAGGTAAGGGCCCATAAATGAGGGGGACACCTTCCTACAAATCCTCTAGCTTTTTCTCCCACGAATTTGGCTGCCAAGTGCTCATTAAGACCTTCAATTTTGTCTCCAAGTTGACCAAAAAGGCTACACAAAGCACCCATTAGACTTGTTGGCATAATGACTAACCAAATTCACTCTATTAACATAAAAATAATAAAAAACATGCAATAAACAAATGAGAATGGTGGATTAAGTCAACTTAGGAGGTTGGATGAGCCCAAATAATTGTCCATTTTTGGGGCTCATCATCACCCCCCTACTGAAAGTGTTGCTCATCCTCTGAGCAACCAATCTCTCTCCTTATCTTTGATGGCCCTGGTGGCTTCTTTGGCTAACATCTCAGCTGTTTTCTCCCTTGGCTTCCCTCTTTTCAAACTTCCTATAGAAACAGTTCGCTGGCTTCCTCTAGAAACAGTCCTCTGTATTCCTGTAGAACTGTTTTTAAGTCCATTATCAGAATTCTCTCTCTTCCAGTGAAGGTTTTTGGCTTTCTCATTCGTAGGTGATGGACATCCTTGAAGGAGACTCCTCCTTTTGTTTAGCTTTTGTGTCCTCAATGACAGTTTGATTCTTTGACTGTGGTTTGGGGTCTGCCAGTTCTTATCTGCATGCCTTTTCTCGCCTTAAAATGTAGTGGAAGCTCCCTCTTTTACTTCTCCCTCGGCTTGGGAGAGGTACTTAGGGCGGCCAGCACATCTACTGCCTCCCTAGCTAGGATGTCTGCCTTCTTCTCCTTGGGTTTCGCCTTTTTAAGGCTTCCTGTAGAAGACCCTTTTACTGTTTTCGGGCTTCCTGTAGAAGCCTGTTTCTGCTTTCCTGTAGACACGGGTGTCACCACCTTTGCTTGCTTTGCTGCATGGGTTTTTATTTTTGGTTTGGTTGCAGGTGCTGATGAGGTACTTGGGCTGATGTGGACCACCTCAGCTTTTTCCGTTATGCTCTTCAACCTCTTTTCTTTTGCTGACAAGATGGGTGTGTCACCTTCTTCTTTGTCATCCTTTTTCTCATGCTTCCTCTTTTGTTCTTTCTTCTGCACTGTGGTCGGGGTCTTCTGGCCTGTTTCTTTCTTTCCCTCGGCCACTGCTTCTTTTTCATCACTGCTGGAGGAAGTGTAAGTTCACACGACAACCATGGATAATGCAGAATCATGAATCCCCCTGGCATGGTAAGAGTGCTCCATTTTTCTTATTCTTTTTTCAGAAACAGAAGTGTTGTTTATAGTTTCCCCCTGGACTTAAGGAAGAATTCCTCAGCTGTTTGATATCAATGAACAACAATTCCCTCGTTTCAAGACTTTTGCTGCCCAAATACTCGACTGTCAGAAGGAAATTAGGCTCCCACAGACAAAGTGTAGAGCTTAAGTTTAATCCCCAGCACACATACAACCACATAAATTTCACATCCTTCATGCACATGTTAGTCCTCACAGTGCTTTAACTTTTGTACAGGTGAAATTTGTTAATAGGACCTGTGGAGGGGAATGTGATGCATAACCAACTGAAAAATTTCGTGTATCACACAGGAAAACTACCATTCTTGACCCACAGACAGATTTCTTTCATACTTTCTTATTCAAAAATAGTTTTAATTCACCACCTTTCAGATGTATCATGCATGGAAGAGTGTTTTTTCAAGCCTACCACTTTCGGGATTCCCAATTTGTCGAAGAAAAATCCAAGCTTTTCTGCTCTAGAAGACTCTGTTGTACTTTCCTGTAGAACGTCTTCCTGTAGAAACGCCTGTAGAGTGCGACAGGTGGTAATTGTTTAAGGAACTGTATAGATCTCGAGAAAAAAGGGCTGAAATCTTGTAGAGCACCATCGGTTAACTGATTTGGAAAGGGTTTCAGTTGACTGCAGTTGAATGGTGAGAGTTTCAGCTGAGAGTTGATTAAATTACTGCGTGATTTTTGGAGTGAGGTGGCACATATGTGTGCTGGCTTATACGACTGTTGTCTCCACTGCAGTGTAATTATGAACTGTAGTCCCCTTCTATTTGTTAATTAACTGATGCCCTGTTCACTAGAGTTCAACACATCTACCATTGCCGGTACTTTTCAACTTCCACGTGAATCTCATCCACGCATGCTACGTGATTTTTCGGGAGTGCTAGAGAAGACAATCGGTTGAGCCTTGCTAATCCGTGGCTTAATTCCACCATTCCAACAATTCATGCAGTTTTCAAATTAAATCTATTCAATAGAAGAATGAGATCAGTCACATACCTCGAAGTTGAATGGCTGCCATGAGCTTTTTGCTGCTGCTTGCTCTGATTCTGCTGCTGCATGCTTAGTTTTTCTGATTGCATGTGGCTTGGCTGCTAATCCTTGATTGTTTTTCCTTGTGCAAGTGTCCTCTGGCCAGATCTGAGCTGCATCCAATCGTTTCCACGTTCAACTCTGCCCGTTCAAGCTGCTGCTGCTGCATGGTCACAAAACTAGAACTTCATTTTGCCATTTCTCCCAAACGGTAGATCGGATTGATCTGAAACTTGGTGAGCATGTGTCTACCATCATTATGTATCTCCCATAGCAAATTCGTGATCAATGGATGCACGGATTTTGAGAAAAATGGAAAATGGCTGAAGATTTCAGAGGTCGATTTCTCAGAAACCGTGCATCGGAATCGACTTAAACTGCTTGGGTAGGCTACTATCACCCATGTGCATCTCCCCATGAAACGGGTTTTAAAACGGATGCACGGATATGGAGAAAATGAAAAAATGGCTGATGGTGATGGAGGTTGATTTCTTGGAAGCCATGCACCGGAATTGCATGAAACTGCTCAGGCATGTTGTCATCAACCTTGTACAATTCCCCATAAAACGGTTTGTCAAATGGATGCATGGTTTTAAAGTTATGGCAAAAACAAATTCTGCTCTATGTGTTTTCGCTTCAAGGCACTTTGCATTTTGGTTGCATGGGATGACAAAATGAATTTTGGTTGTGATGCAGGTATAGAGATGATGGAGGAGGAGTTGGAAGACTGCATGAGGACTTCTGAACCCTTGAGGAAGCTACCATGTTCGCCAAACCACTTTTTGAAATGCATGCCTAGTTTCCCACAATTTCTACAGGAAGTTCCTGTAGAAGCACAATGAGAAGCACAAGGAGGTGAAAAAATGATGGATGAAGGCAAGGGATGGACACACAAGTGCTTGTATGCCTAATCAACAGATTCCCACCATCAGATTCACTTTTGAAATTGGATTTGGCTCGTCCAAAGGTTCTACAGGATGTTTCCTGTAGAAATACAGAGCTTCCTGTAGAAGGCACAAGAAAGAGTCCTTTGACCTTGATTTGAGTCCTCCTCCTGTCATGAAACGTCCTTCTTTAACCTGCAATGTCATTGCTGCAACATGAACTTATTCAATGGAGATTAGCTTTATTTTTATTTTTCTTTTTTTTCTCTTTTTTTTTTGAAAAACAACTAGGGCGCCTCATGGAGGTTTTCACCCTAATTGCCTTCCTTGGGCGCCTCCAAGGGAGGTTTTCACCCAAAGATCTTATCTTCTTTTCTCTTTTTTTTTTCCAACCCATTGACCGCCTCATGAAGGTTTTCAATCAATGAGCCAATCTAAGGCGCCTCCGAGGAGGTTTTCACCTTAGATTTTTATTTTTCTCTTATTTTCATTTTTTTTCTTTTTTTTTTTTTCTTTTTTCTTCTACCCTACCCTACTTGAAAAACAAAATCATTTTCAAGTATAAGAATACTTCCAATGGAGCCATGTGCACATCGATATTAGAGAAAAAATGATTCGAGGGCTCAAAATGCATGCTTTGACAGGTATCCAGATCTCAGAGACCAAATGATCTGGCTTTGAAGGGATCAAACATAACTGAGGAAGAGAGTACTGCTGCAACTTAGTGACTGTCCGGAACCATGTCTCAATATAGCTTTGATATCCTTGGTCCCTTTGCTGATCTGGATCATTCTTCATGTCACTTTCTATCATGACTTTCTCATCTTCCTCCTTTTGCTGATCTTTCTCTTGAATACATGGAAGATTTGATGGTAACCATGAAGGAACTCTCTCGATCTCTGATTCTGATCTCTTCTCTTCATTAAGTGCAGCCCATGGTTCTTTGATCTCCTCTTTGGAATCTTCTTTTGCTTTTGGTCCTTCATTGTTGTCAATAGATTCTCTCTTTTGCAACACTCTTCCTGAGCTTTGGTGAACATCATTGAGCTCAAAAGGAGTCATTTGCACATGTTGTGCCTCAGCTTTGCAATTGGGTTGAGCTGCTCCATTGCAGGGTTTTGGAAATGTAGGTACGGGTAGCTGAGTGGGGGTGTGAAATTGAGATGGAGATGGATGGCATTGTGGTTGGGTAGGCATTTGGGGTTGCCTTGGTGGAGGAGGAGGCGATGGTTGTGGATGAGTAGGTGGTGGAGGAAAATGAGTGGGATGAGAGTTGTACTGGGGCCTCCACTCCTGATAAGGTGCATTCCACTGAGGCTGTGGCTGAGCATAAGAGTGAAATGAATGAGCAACTGGTTGGGCATAATATGGATCTGTGAAGGAACAAGGAGAATATGACCAAGGAGGAGGTGTAGACCAGGAAGGATGAGCAGGGGGACCCCAAGAAGGCATGAAAGTGGCTTGATAAGGGTCATAATAGGTCTCGGGTGTCCGTTGCAGTTCCTGCTGATGAGATCTAGGTCTATGCGGCCAACTTTGGTTCATGTAATAGAGTGATTCAGTGGCTCCTTTGGCTCTCTGATATGCATCTTTGAATCTGGGTAAGGAAGGGCACTGATCTGTAGGATGGTATTCTTCACAGACAAAACACACTTCTATGGAGTACAATGGACATTCGTTCCTAGGATGCTTTCTAGTGCAGCTAGGACAAAAAATGACCAAAGCCCTCTTGGCTTCTTCTTGCTTCTTTTGGATCCGCAAGGTATCCAGTTGCATGGCAAGAAACTGCCTCATATCACTCTTGAAATCTTCCATCTGATTTTCAAATTCATCTTTGGACAAGATGTTGCTCCCAACATTTCTACTTGTAGCCATTTGCTCCAGAGGAATGTTTTCTTCTTCTTCTCCCCTAGAGGTTCTTCAGATATGTCTTGATGTCCACCCAGGGGTTCTTCAATCACAGCCATCGAAGAAGAGAGAATCTTGGCTGTGTGAAGCAGTGGGGGTGTTGTGCAATCATTTTTCTAACTTATCTCTACTCCTACAAGACATGAAATGAAATCTTTTTGGTTGATTTTTTCTTTTTTCTACTTCTACATGCAAAACTGAAATAGATTGAACTGCAACTAACTATCTTGCTAAAATGAAAATGCGGAATTGAAATGAAAGCAGGAAAGGACTAATCTATTTTTCTCAAATGAAATTGCAGGAATGAAATGCTAGTCTACGCTTGCGGAATTGAAATGCTAATCTACGCTTGCAGAAATGAAATTGCAGAATTGAGATGCTAATCTATGAAAGCGAGAAATGATAATCTATGAAAGCGGGAAATGCTAATCTACTTTTGCATAAACGAAATTGCATAATGGAAATGAAATAAACTACTTAGAAGAAGTTTGTAGTGGAAAATAGAAGAAAAGCGACAATCACCAATACTCTGACGCTTCCCCGGCAACAGCGCCAAAAAGATGGTGGGCCCCAGTATTGTAGCAATAATGCTACAACTCCTGGAGCTTCCTATCTCTAATTTTATCAACCCGGTAGTTCGTACAAACTTGGAAGCGACGGTGCTGTATGCAAAAGTACTAGCTCTTGTCGCAACTGTCACTTGGTCAGCTGGCACAAGTCCGCTAGGGCTCAACCCAACTTCTATATGTTCTCAGAAGAAGCTTTCTAAATGATGGACGAAGGCTATCTCAGAGGAAATTAATCTACTTTGCAAAAACGAACTGAAAGCCAACCAAAACATGGAAACCCTAGTAAACCCTAATCTGACTAGCTTAACCTCTATGATGCAATGGTGGCAGTGCAAGTGTCTGGAAATGATGCCATTACTTCTAATGATGTGAAATGCATGAACGTAAACTACTTCTATTGAAAAGAACATGTTTTTGTATTTTTTCTTAAATGGTTGGAGTGATGATGATTTTGTTTCTTATTAGGGTTTGGTTGTGCAGAGGTGGTGCGAAGGGAAGGAAAGCTTGGGAAAGGTCAGGGGGGCTAGGAGAGGTTCCAGGGGATCTCTAACATCATCCCACAGAAGTTCCACAAGTTCATATGCTCAGCAACCGAGTTTGCAGGCTTCTACAGGATGTCTGCAGGGGTTTCTACAGGATGTTCAGAGATTTCTACAGGATGTTCTTAAAAGAGGATTTTGGAGCATGGGTGAGTGAGGGAAGATGCATGGATGGTTATGGAGGTAGGATGGGGGTCTGAAGTGACCCAGGAACTGATGGATGGAGTGGTGAGATGATGTGGAAGGCTGACTTTCATCAACGAAGGTTTAGGAAATGGAAAAGAAAGAAGGTAGGGTTATGTGGCAAAAGAGCAGATGGGAGATGAGGAAACAGACTTGGTGATGGAGGAGCTGATCTGGACGAGGCTCAGATGAACGAGGAGGTGATGAAGGTGATAGAGATGCCCTGCACAATGCTCATTCAAACGAATCAATGAATCTTTGCAAACAAACCAAGTCCTAGCTAACTTAATCCAACTGTCAATGAAATGAATAAACATCAGCTTTGTTTGGAAAAAGAACCATGTACATCACGTGAGTAAGAACATTCAAAAAGATCTAAATGCATGACAAACTCCTACCAATCGATTCTAACCATAAAAAGCTACTTTAACCATCAAAAACAACCAAAATAACAAAGCAAGATCTAAAGATAAGATTTCATTTTGAGAACGCAGCAAACACATAAAGATAAACAAGGGAGGTACTGAGCGCTTGAGATGGGCCCAACCCCAAGATCTACAGCCTCCCAAGAGAGATTTAGAGCTGGTGCAAAGCTGGATTCATCTTTATTAAACAAGAATGAGGAGTTACATAAAAACTGTCCACAAGAAGAACTTGAACATGAGCTGAAAGCAAAACTAATCTATGGCCTAAAAATCGAACTACAAAATGACTACAACAAGACTAAGAAATGACTAACTATTGGCTACAAAAATTACTAACCACTAGCTAACCAAATTGACTAACTGAAATGAGGTCTTAAGCCCTCTTATTTATACAATTTGAGGACCCAACAGTCCTCCTAAAATTTAGGGACTTGGCTGCCCAAGACTTGTAGTTAACAGCAATCCAACTTGACTTGCTTGGCTGCCCTTGTGCTCATTGATTTGGTGGCCTTTGAACTCCGAGCTGACGGTGGAGAATTCGAGGTAAGGGCCCATAAATGATGGGGACACCTTCCTATAAATCCTCTAGCTTGTTCTCCCACGAATTTGGCTGCCAAGTGCTCATTAAGACCTTCCATTTTGTCTCCAAGTTGACCAAAAAGGCTACACAAAGCACCCATTAGACTTGTTGGCATAATGACTAACCAAATTCAATCTATTAACATAAAAATAATCAAAAACATGCAATAAAAAAATGAGAATGGTGGATTAAGTCAACTTAGGAGGTTGGATGAGCCCAAATAATTGTCCATTTTTGGGGCTCATCACTTGTATGGTCCAGTTTTGGCCAGTTCTGATTGGTTTTTCAGGTGGAACTTCTGGGAAATGATGTAATCAGCTAACCATGATCCTTTAGGGTATGAAGCAACACTTTTAGAGAGTTTATGGACATATGAGTTTTGGGTTGCAGTGCCCAAATATGTCTATAACATATGCCCCCTAAAGCATGAGGTCGTAAATCTTTTGATGTCTGGTGAAATGCTTTATTCATGAGGATATGAGGTATTCACACTAGAAGGTGACCTGTATAAGACACAATAAAATACATCATCGTCATATATTTTCATGATCTAGCTGAGGCGATCATTCCCATGCTCAACTTTATAAATTCATTTTCATGTACATAGGACAGACAATTGGCTGTTGTTGCAGACTGGTGATTCTTCGCATGAAGAGTCATCTTCCCTGGCTTAGATGACTATCTGTGCAACTTCTATGTACAATTGATGTCTTTATTTTCCTGAATATATCACAACCCAAATGGATGAAACTAGATCCGGGGTCTTCAAAACGCATCCAATATTCGCCCGATGTACAAGTCGATCCATGTGAAAAGATGTTCTGAAGTCGAACATGGAAAGACATCGCCTGATTACCAGCCAATGATGTAAGTTGTTAACATATGCGAGAGGAGTCACCAATAATGATGATGACCCTCAAGGTACTACAATACAATTCACGCGGTGTGAATATATGAGCCAATGTTGAACACCACGCAAAGTCTTTTGGTCGAAGGTCATTGATGTAAACCTGTCACCGAAAGTGAGAAACTTGCCATTGAGTTATGCAAGCTTAAAAGTACTGAAAGGGTTGTTTTCGAGTCAACTTCTTAGATAATGAGCTGATGTTGACAAGAAGTGACCCATTGTAGGAGGGCCTTGATGTATCCCACATCTACGATGTGAAACAGAGCAAATGATTTTGGTAGAGGTGAAAATGATCTGATGATATGAGGTTCAGGAATGGCGGTCATGAAAAATGAAGCATGGATGTAATGCAGTGGATGGGACATTTGTTGGATGGTGAATTCTCTATATGAATTCTCTTTAACATATTGGAAACATTGATATGGACTGGTAGTGTTAACCCCATGGATAGCACGGTGGACCAATGGTGACATTGAACAGAAAAACCCAACCCAATGCAATCACAGTGATGGAGTGAAAGTGTCATGTTCAAGAGCGACTTGCTACTAATAAAGTTCTTCAATTTTTCTTCCCATTTTTCCCCAGTCATCGTTGACCAGTACCTCTTTATTTTTGACAAGCTTGAGGAGGATAACATATGCTTGGTCTATAATCTTCCCTTCGTGCAAACCTATCGCTTTGTGTTTAGCAAGCCTAGCGTCAATGAGACTCATTTTTGTCTAGGTGGACAAGTTTGTCGCTATTGTTTTAATGAGTTTAACAACAAAGATAACTCGGTCCTTTTCTTGTTTAGAGAGTTTGAAAACAGAAAAAAAGGATACTCCAATAGTCCTTTTTCATGGCATAATCCCTTAAGTCCTAAAAAGTGTAAAATAATATGAAAGGGATGACTTTTTGATAGTTTTAATGAGCTGACAAAGACAAGCACTCTATCTTTTTGTTTAATGATCCCTCAAGTCCAAAAAGATTAAAATATATGAGAGGGATGGTGTTCCACGAGGTTAAAATATATGTGTATTTAAAATTGATTAGAAATACACATATATATGCTTGAAGAATGAATTAAAACTAACATTTTACTCAAACTACATGAATAGTAACATAAAAGTAGTTTTACCTCTCATTTTTACCATTTCATTTCAAATTTGGAATTTAGAGCTTTGGAGTGGCTTTCTGCCTCGAATTTCATTAGCTGATTTTAGGGGATCTGGTGGACTATTCTTCGCGCTGTCAGGACTAGGTAGGAGCTAACCCTGAGCTCTTCATTTTCATTCCATCTTTTTCTGATTTTGAGCAAGTTTTCCCTTCCTTCTAAGCCCTTGCGGTTTGAAGAAAATGTTCTCCCATCATCACACCTTCCCTATATCAAAAGGTGCGATGCATACTAAGCTGTTCATTGGCCAGTCAGTATGCATCTCACCTCCTACAAAGGCAGGGTGCGATGGGCGTAGGAGGGAAACTTTGGACAATAATTTCTTATGAAATTTTTGCCTGTTTTTGCTCAAATTTGGATCCTAATTCATCTTTTGTCTGTGACTCAGATATTTTTTGGATCAAGATGGTTGTTACGTGGCATCAATGCTAGCATGAAGAAGAAGACATGATTGCCTTGCATGATCAAGGTACTGTTACTGCATTGTGAAACTGTGGTTTGACCAAATTCTTTCGTATATATAGCATGAGGCAACAAATCAGTTTGTTGCAGTATTTCCTTGATGCATGGGATCCAATCAACCAGGTGTTATAGATTAGAGGTAAATCCATCCCACTGATAGTCGAGGATATCTACTTTTTGACAGGGTTATCGAGGCATGGTGCCCCTCTTTCACTGCGAATCGGTGAGAGATTATATCCGTCAACTTTGTAGAGATGGATCTGAGCCTAGTAGAGATGGTGAGATAAATATCCAAGACATTAGTGATCGGCCTCTAAGGACCATTTTATTCACCTTTGCTAGATAGGTTGGTAGCACAACTCTTCATTTGGTGAATATATCTTATGTGCAGTATGCTTTAGAATGCCAGGAACCAAAGGTATTCAATTGGTGTGAGGTAGTGCTCCCGGTAATAAAAGAACAACTCTCTAAGGTAAAGAATGGAAGATCCAAGAACTTCATGTATGGTTCCATTTTGACTACTTTTGCCTTAGAGAGGATCCCACTGATGCAGCCACAACACATTTCACTAGGATTGCCAACATCGGGGGAACCCAGGATGCAGGGATGGGTTGATCTCATGGCCAAACATGCTGGTCAGCCATAGATTACTTTCTCTGATGCCTTCTTTGAGTGGTTCAACCATCAGGAGATGGTCTTCTAAGAGTATCCATATGTTGGGATGGACTTCCAAGGTGACCCTGATTTGGCATTGCCGGCTGCCAAGCAATGGGGCGTGACAGGTAAAAATTTTGACCATATCTTCGTTTATCAGTTTTATAATATTTTTGTGATTTATCAAGACTAACTGAACTCATTTACATGTGCAGATGTTGGGCCAGTGCAACCAGTGGCATGCCCAAGGGCGGCAGCTGGTGTTCCAGCAGGAGAGGCTTCAGGGAGGGCTATCCTTCATGATCTGGACATAGCAGAGACCCTGGTAGTATTACAGGATCAGATCGAGGGTCTTACCCTTGGTATTCAGGATGTGAGGACCGACGAGTTACCTCTGAGGCTATAGTGCCATACTACTGGCGTTCCAAGTCGATGGACTAGGCTCCTGCATATGATCGCACAGGTGGTGCCATGCTATCACCAACATCACTAGCATAGGATGCTTTCCTGCATTTACTTTTGAGTTTCTTGGTCGTGTGACCGTTTTTGCCTTGTACACAAAACATTATGTGAAACTATAAACAGTTATATATTTTTTATTTTCGGAGTTTATTTTGGTTAAGTTATGTGATCCAGATGCAAATGTTGATGTAAACGCTTTTCTTTACAAATGTTTCAAATGTTTGTCTAACACATAATTTGCTATTGAATCAGTTAAAGTGTTTAAGTTTCTGGAAATGTGTTGATATCGAATGGAATCAAACTGCCTTTCCAAAATCTTGACCCTTAGGAACATACGATAGATTGTTGGGTTTTGAACTGCATAGACACTAGTAAGATGTAGAATGCTGAGTTGTGAATATAGCCTAACAACAAGTCAGTGTATGCCATGCGAAATGGCATCAGAGAGAAGTTCTATCAATGCACTGTACTCAACAATGTTGTTCGTTGATTGACCAATACATATCCCCCTGAAACTCACTAACTCGCCACTTGGATCAAAGATGGCCCAAGTTGCAGAAGATAGGTTTTACATTCTACTACTAGCTCCGTCGGCGTACCCAATGAATGTTTCCAAAAAGTCTGACATCTACAATAAATGCAAAGTGGATTACTTAACCAAAATGACAACTCTTGACGAAAACAAAAATGAAACAAAAGCATATAAAGAGATTACTACACTTGATCAAGCATAGTATCGCTTAAGATACAACCCATTTCGAGGTTGTGACAGTGGAATTCCATCATAGTCTACTAGCTCGTAGGCTCCTTTTGCTAATACTCGTTTAACAATGTAGGGGCCCATCCATAAAGATTGGAACTTACCTGCTCTCAATTTATCAGAGTCCTGATCGTAGAGTAAGACAAAGTCACCTTCTGAGAAGACACGAGGCTTGACATTTTGGTCAAATTGTGCTTTGACACATTTCTTATGTGCTTCTTTAGCCAGCACGGCGTCATGACGGGTTTCATCCAAGCGGATTAGTTCCAAGAAATGAGCCTCTTCCTCTAAAGTTTCGGGGAGTAGACCGATTGCAAGCTTTAGAGATGAAATCTCACACTGAATCGGTAAGATAGCTTCTAGGCCATACACCAACTGAAAAGGTGTGAATCTAGTCGCATTTCTCACCGAGGTTCTATATGCCCACATAACTTAGTACAGGATTAAATGCCAATCCCATTTGTGGGCTCCAATCATTCTCTGCAGCATGCGCTTGAGGACTTTGTTGTTCTCTTCAACTTGTTCGTTAGCCTGCAGATAATATGGAGTAGAACTATCATGGGATAGTCCTAATTTGGCAGTCAATTCAACCATCATGTGATTGCAAAAAAGTGATCCATGATCTGTGAATATACCCTGTGGAACACCGAACCTAGAGACTATATGATTAAAAAAGAAAAAAGCAGTCATTTCACCACTGTTGTTTATGGCATCACCTCGGTCCATTTTGTAAAATAGTCGACAATGACTATGATATACCCATGCCCCCCAACCAAGGTGGGGTTACATGTTATCAAATATATGCCCCATTTGGCGAATGGCCCAACAAAAACCACTGGATGTAGTGGTGTGGGTGGTAATCTAGTTTTGCGGTCAAAAATTTAACAAGCATGGAAACTTCTTACTACTATTATGCAATCTTTGAAGATAGGAGGCTAGAAGTAGCTAGCTTGCAATATTTTCTGTGCATTAGCGTAACCAGATAGATGCCCCCCACATGCGCCTGAATGACAGTCATTTAGGTCTTTTTCGGCCTCCTCATGCATGAGGCACCTTCGTAGAACTATATCGACACCACAAAGGTAAAGTGTATCACCGACGATCATGTAGTCTTTTGCTTGGTATCAAGTATGTCGTTATTTTGAGCGAGAGGTGTTAGGCCTAAAGGTTTCGGTTTGGAGATAGATTAGTATATCTCCATACCACGGGTCGCTTGATGATATCAGAAACAATGTTTCATCCACGATCGATGCTTTAGATGTTAAATCATTGGATAATGATGGGAGGTCGCAAAGTAACTTCGCAATTCCAGATCAAACTCTTGCAAAATGGCTATCCATTTTGAATACTTTCCCCCTAGCAATTGACACGATAGGATGTAGGTCATAGGGTTGCAGTCTGACAAGATGGTAGTTTTGCAAAAGAGTATATAGTGTCGAAATCTCTGTAATGCTTGAATAGTTGCCAAAGCGAGCTTTTCGACATAGGAGTACCTACCTTCCATATCATTTAAGTTGTGGCTTCAATAATACACAGGATGTTCTATTCCATTGTCTTCATGTACTAAAACCATTGCGATGGTTGTATCTGTGGCAGTGAGATACAGGTTAAAGTATTTTTGATAGTCAGGAGCATACATTAATGATGCATTTACTAAGGAACTTTTCAAAGCATCAAAGGAAGCTTGTGAAACTTGATCCCAATTGAAGGGTACTCCTTTTTTCAAAAGACATGTATAACCTTTAGCAAGTTCGGCATAATTTGGAAAGAACCTCCTTAGAAAGTTTTATTTCCCTTGGAGTTTATGAATCTGAAGAAAATTTGAAGGTGGAGGCATGTCAATGATTGCCTGAACCTTACAAGGGTCGAGTCAAATTCCATCCTTAGAAACTATGAAACCATGTAACCGACTAGAACAAACACAAAACACACACTTGTGTGGCTTGAGTCGAATCATGTGGTGTCAACAACGTAGAAATATAGCTCTTAGATGCTGTAGGTGATCAGTCCGATTTCACGAATGAGCCGGTAAATCATCGAGATACGATTGAACGATGTGTTTGATGTCATGGAAGGCATAATTCATTGCCCTCTAAAATTTTTCCCCTGCGTTCTTCAAACTGAAAGGTAGTTTGTGGTACGTGAATGTGCCCCATGGACATATAAATGCAGTCTTCGACTGGTCTTGTGGGTGGATGTTGATTTGATTGTATCTACAAAATCCATCCATAAATGGAAAGACTTCTTATCCGGAACATTCATCAATTATCTAGTCGATGAAGGGTGTAGGGTAGTTGTCCTTTGGACAAGCTTGATTTACATCCCTGTAATCGATGCACACTCTAATAGTTCCTTGCTTTTTCATTACAGGAACAATATTCGATACCCAATCAATGAGAGGAATGGGGTAAATGAAACCAACATGTAAAATTTTTTCAACTTCTACTTTAATGGCATCGACTTTCTTCGGGTGAACTGGTCGAAGTCGTTGTTATATTGGTTTGAAATCAGGATACATCTTGATTTCATGTTCAACGATGCTCGAGTTAATGCCTAGCATTTCTTCATATGACCAAGCAAAGACATCTTTGAATTCACAAAACAGAGCATAGTATGTTCCCAGTTCTGAAGGAGAACAAGATTTGGAAACATGTATATTCTTTACAACATTTGGTTTGGTCAAGATATTAATGGCAATAGTTTCTTCAATATTGAACAGACTTCACTCTAAAGACATTATATTTATAGTATTCGATAGAAAATCGAAAACTGAAGAATGATTAAGGTCGTTAGAGCAATCCTCATTGTTATCTTGAGGTCAGGAACGATGGTGGTGATCTTCCCACGGTGTCTCTCCTATCATCATCAATTGACTTATTCCTTCGTCTATAGAATGTACATGCAACCAAGGATCAAAAGAGGTACCATACTCGAGAGACCTATTTATCCAAACGCTTGCCAAGCATTGATCTGTGTTTGCCGTCCATGCCCAGAATATTGACTGCTACAACAATTCTATAGGGCTTGGATGCAATAGCTGGCGATGATCCATGCTAACAAAATTTTCGAAATTCTTCTTAATCTTTGATGATATAGAAGATATCATGTGACAGGTTTCCACTGTGGCCACTTCTACCAGATTACTCGAAGGCGGAAGGGCAAAAGTACCCATTAAGGAAGGGTCTTTTAGGAGACCTACTCCGATATTTTTAAGCAACTGAGAGCTTCCATGGATCAATGGAATTCTTTTGGTAACTTGAGAACTATTGGGGAGGAAGGTTAATTAGTCAATGATTGTGATTCTGCCTTAAAAGGGAAATGAAATCTTTCTAAAATATGTTGACACAACAGCAGCCATAGCATAAATCCAATTCCTGCTTAGTAGGATGTTGTAGTCAAGGTTTCCATCAATGACCTTCACTTCAATTTCTACTGTCTTGCCCCCCAGTTTGATTTGCAAGTTAATTAATATCCCATATGATGTGTATGTTCTTCCATTGAATTCTTTCAATGTCGTTGATGATCATGACAAGGATGGAGAGCCTAAAGTTTTCCAGCAACTCATTGACATAATACAGGTTGATGCTCCCTCATCAATTATTTCCAATGAACAGTTTTGTTGAGGGATTTTACATGTATGAGGAAAGCAGGATCTGCTGGTAACTGAGGTTCGTATCCTTTGTTATGCTCCTATACCAATAGGTGTCATATTTCATGATTGACTTGATGAGCTTTGTAATATGTCCATTCCTTTCCTTGTTGCAAAGGTTTTCCATATTATCAAAAAATAAAATAAAAATGTAAAGAGGGTATACCCTAAAATAAAAATCAAAGGGTGAAAATAAATAAAATGGTCAAAAAAGTGAAAGAAATGAACCCCAAACAAAAATAGACCAGGAATGTGTGCAAGTCAAAAATGCCACTACTTTTTCATTTTCTATAATAAGCATTGTGTGATGCTCATTAACCCATGCCACAATTGATGAAGAGTCAAACAGCTTAAACTTGGCTCATTCATATTTGAATTTCATGTTTTAGAGATAGGGAATAAAATCTGACCAAACTCTTTAAACTTGGTAGATAAGTAGATAGGTAGAGTAAATAAAAAGGAGGTCAACAGTTTAATCTGAGCCCTTGGATGCATTAAGTGCAGACTTAGGTAGGCTTACTATGCTAAGAAAAGAAAAGTTGATGAGGGTTTTCCAGTCTAAGCGCACCCAAATAAAGAAGAAAAAATGCTAGGCCAAAGTAGGAAGGGTAGGTAGAATGGTGTAGCAGAATGATACTTGTGATAGATTATGTCTCTAAATGTGTTAATCTTTATACCTATCACAAGTGCCAGATAGACATTATAGTTGATGCAGCTCAAGCGAGGCAAGGTTACATAACTAACTCCCCTTCATACTTTTCCCTAATCATTCACTAACTCCCCCAAAAGTATTAATATCTGTGCTTAATATCACTTATAAACCATTCAGTCCATTTCATAAAGTTTGCTTAAGTAAAAACCCTATTTTACTTAGGAAGGTGCACTATCTCACCTAAAAACCCCATTCCCGCTTTAGCCTAAGTTTAAATATATGTAAAGTGTTTTGACTTGGTGCTTTTCATTTCAAACTCATGTTAATTTCAAACACGTATTATATAAATCCCGAAACGTTTTAAACCTTTCCCGTATTATATAACGATATAAACACCCCCAAGTGTTACATATCCCGCCCCAGTCGATTACGATCATAGTCTGCCATTTAAATAGGAATTAATAACCTTATATGATGTTTTTTAATAACCTTTCCCCACAAACTACGGGATTAGTTAACCCCTGGTTAACTAATAACCATTTACCTGACCAATCAAAATAGCCCGGAAATGATTAAAACACATTTTATCGTGTCGGGCTCGCTGCCTTAACTCTTCGCCATGTTCCCTACTTGTCTGCCCTCTGATCTCCGCCTTCACATCCAATGGTCGATAACAATATCGTGACCCCCCTTTTGACCACACGTTAACTCGCGATCACCAGTGGTTTTCTGCCCATACCAAATCCACGTGTCACGCAGTCGATGTGCTCGCTTGCCCTCAGTCCAAAACCACCCAACCCCAAAAGCGGTGCGAGAAAACCACTTACCGTCCTCCGCTGATGTTATTCTAATTCCGCCTACATCATCCACCCAATGAAATCCAAAAAATCTTGCCAAATCTTCGTTTTGTCAAATAAAACCGATAAAATGTCATTTTTGTTATAGTTTGCTGCATACCACGCTCTTATGCAAGCAACGTCCTGCTCCGGTTTTTTAGCCGCCACCTGACCAGAAATGCTATAGGGAAGAAGCTCCGTAACCTGTCAGCCAACCTGCTACTGTACGGTTTCCTTATTTAACGCAATCGGTGTTGCCGTGAAGAGTTCCCAAACCATCTGTTAGTCTATTCTTCCTCAGACGGCCTAAATTCCAGTTTCAATATATAAAGAACTAAAGATAGAAACCCATTTTTTCGCCCCTCGACGCTCCTCACACCCGAGGAAACTTCAAAAGCATGAATTACCAGATAAAAGTGGTGAGAAGACACGTTAGAAGCTTTGTAAATTTACCCTTGGTGAAATGTTAAATTTGAGCTATTTACTAGAACACGATGGACATAGATGAACAGGGTAAGCAGGTCAAAGTGTATCAGACCAGCATTAAAGAGTATCTGTAAAGACAGGGAAACCAACACAGAATGACTAAAGAATACAGCTACAAGCCGAATCCTAAGGCCTGCCTCCAACACATTCAACAAAAACAAGACCAGCACAACGTCAGTTTTTCTTTTCCCTATTTTCAAGACTAGCTGTTTCTATTTACTTGTAAAACTATTTTTAGTCATCCTAGATATTATCTCACTCTCTTATGAGATATTTGTTGTATAATTTTCTGCATAAATACCCCCTCAATTGGAGTATTGAAGGGTGGATTCCTAGACTTTTTTGTAATATCAATTTTTTGGAATAAAGAACTATTGGAATCAACTGTTGCATGGCTTACTAGATGAAGAATTGAAGCAGAGGACTTGTCACAGACTTCTTGAATCAACTACCGGATCAATAAGTCCTCTATATCTTGTGTCTTAAAGTTTTCTTGTTTATTATATCATCTTTGTTTCAAAATCTGAATGATAAACAAAAGATTTAATTTTAGAACATGCTTGATCACACTTTGTTTTCAGTCATTATTGTTCTCTCTGTTTTCTTCAGAATTAGGGTAAGCAATGAAATCTTAATTGCTCCTGTTTCATAATTCTTTCGTGTTGATTATTTGCTAAATAATATTTAACTGCTCCTTATCAATAGTCATCCAATTTCCCTCTTTAACTTAGATTGAAGGATTCTTAACTGCCCTCCACCCCATTTGAGCCCATTCCATCTGTTTCAAGTCTTTATTAGTTCCTTGTTTGACTACATTGCTCCGTGTAACCATTCTCTGTTAAAAAACCAAATCTAGTTAAGCCACCTTCCTTGACTCCATTAGCCCAATGGCTTGAACTACTTTGTCTTACCTCTCTGCTCTATTGAATCTCACCACCCAAACTCAAACAAAACTCCTAAACCTAATAACTAGCCTAATACCTTTAAAAACAAAGCTAAATCATAAAGAGAGAGCCCTCTCTGGATACATATTGGCTAGATTCTGTATCTAAAAAATTGGTTTGTTGTTACCTCGGCCTCCTTTCCCTTTCTTACAACTTTTCGGAAAACCTGAGTGATAACATCAATGGCGACTCCACTAGGGACCTGAATAATTTATTTCTTACTACTGTTTTCTGTATAAGCTACAGACGGAGCCTGAAGTTAGCCAGGTAGCCTTTGAAATGCTTTTGCTTTGCAATTGCAGAAGTAAATGAATGCTACTTCAGTCTATCTCCGGTCTAGCTTATAGATTGGACAGTTGGTTTCAAATACTTGATCAGTTCCTCTTTTCAAATAAGTCTTTAAGAAAATTCAAAATTCCCACATCTAAAACTTCTTAGAAGAGACTGTTAAAGTTGTATTGTCAAATCTATTTCAAGAAAAAACCAAAAACACACCTAGAAACCTGGCTTCAGAAAGGATTCATTACACCAGATTGAATCCAGATCCAAATCCCCCACCTGTGTTTGAAAATCCTAATCTGATTCCTAGGATTCTTAGAAGACAAGAGAGCCAAGAAAATTCTGCTAGTTCTCGGCCTCTATACAGATCAAGGTCCTGTCTTGTGAGGTGGATCTACCCTGAGGACGAACCTTCTGATGAGTATTTTGAAAACTCTTTATTTGTGACCTTTTACGAATCTGGGTTAACCCACACAGTTCAAGATCCAATATTCATTGAAAATTTGCAGATTGAAGTTATTACTTCACACCTTGACAGACATTTGCAAAACTCCATTCAATCTGAGTTTACCTTGGAAAGAACACCAAACCTTTCTATGATTACTACAGCTTCTCCAAGTTCACCATCAACACCTTAGACTTCCCAACCTCAAACTACCCTTCCCACTTCTCCATCCACAACACACATTCCCATTGTTATCCCTACTCTAGTTGTCACATCTATTTCTACAACCATGGCAAAACGATATACTCCCCTGCACTTACCTGCCAATCCAGGGGCTATGCCCCAATATTATCAAAGTAAAATCACTTCTTTTGAAGGTACTGGCACTTACACAGCTCAACAACATACCAAGAAAATGACTGACTATTTTGAAATATATGAGGTTGATGTTGATGATGTTAGAATGAAAGTATTTGTTCAAATTTTAACTGGAGATGTTAGAACCTGGTTTAGAGCCCTCCCTGCAAACAATATTAATGACCCACAAGCTCTTTATCAGACCTTATTGAACATATGCGAAAATAAGAAAGATCCTCTCCACATTTTATCAGAATATGAAAACCTAAGAAGAGGCACACAAGAAATTTTCTAAGATTACTGTACCAGATTCAATAATGTCTACAATGCTATCCCTCAAAATCTCAGACCTCCTACATATTTGGCCTTGATCAAATTCCCTGATGCATTTGATTCTGATATGGCATACCAACTTAGGGAAAGAGTTCCTCGAAACTTAGAAGAGATGCAAAGTATAGCTGTCAGCATTGAGGCCAACCTGATTTCTAAACGATCTCGAGCTAGAGCTAAAAGAAGGACATCTTTCAAAGAAGAACCTTCTGCCTTTGAACATAAATTAGATGCTATTATTAAAGGAATGGGTAGGCTTGGAGATAGAGTAGAAATAATCAAGAGAAAATCCCCTTGGGATGGTCAACCAAGCAATACTAGGAGAAGTCCAAATTTTAGGAAGAACCAAAGTCCTAACACTGGAAAGACAAGGCCTGACCAAAATATTAGGCCCCCATTTCAAGAAAACTATGTTGAAGCCTCAACTTCTAATGAACCAACAGAAGACACTCAAATTAATCTGATGGGACTCAATAATGAACAACAAGTTTTCTTGACCCAAAAGGATCAAGAAGCTCACATTCTCAAACAATTCCAAACTCAGTCAAGTGAATCGTTTGACTTTAGGGAGGGATATGATACAACCATTTATGAAGTCCACAAACAATACAATCTGAGGAGTAGAAGAATAGATGTCCCTAAAACCAATAAACAGAAAGATACCAAGCAGCCTAACAAAGGTAAGATCAATACCCCCCCTATACATATTCTTTCTAGAACATGTCCTAACCCTAATAACCTAATTTTTGAAGATGTATCAGATAATCAACCAAATAACGAACAACCTTCTGCTTCTATCCCTTCTAAATGAAACGTAGAAGAGCCTCTAGAACTTGATTTGGAAACAACTTCAGCCCATAATCCCACTCCTGAAGAGGAGAGAAACGCAGAAAATCCATCTGTCCGAAATACAAGAACTTAGACCGAAAAACCTTTTAATCTTGAGACAGAAGTAGGAAAACTAAAGATAGTTGTTCCATTATCAAAATTAGTTAAACATGATGTCTATAGAAGTCAAATCAGCAGATCACTCAAAATTTCTGTGAACAAAGATTCAGTAAACATTTTTGATGACTAGCCGAAATTGATCTTTGGCCCTGGAGTAAATGGAAAAACAGTAGAGGGAAAAGTTCCTCCTTTCTATGTAAGTTTAAACATAGATGATAAAATACTTCATAATGCCATGTTTGATTCTGGTGCTTCCCATAACTTAATGTCTAAATCTATAATGTAGAGACTAGACCTTGTCATCACCAGGCCATATAAAGACCTTTTCTCTTTTGATTCAAGTCAGGTCAGATGTTTGGGTTTAATCAAAGACTTATGTGTATCACTAGTCCAATATCCTACCAAAACCATCTTAATGGACATAGTAGTAGCTGATATTCCACCAAAATATGGCATGTTATTGTGTAGATCTTCGGATGCAAAGCTTCAAGGATCTCTACAGTTAGACATGTCTTACGCTACTATTTCAGTGTTTTGTCAACCTAAGAAACTATACAGAGAAACTTTAATGAAGTATGTAGTAAGTAGTCAAGAGAAACCTCAAAATTTCCCTATCTACTCAGTACATTCAAATATGGATTCTTTTATCCTTTACAATGCCGAAATTGATCCCCCACATGAAATAAAAGTTTTAGTAGACGAACCAGAGCAAATTAGAAATGAAAGGTCTGGTGTCTGAATCCAAGAAATTTCTTAAAATCATGAAACATCAGATAAACCAGAAGAAACTAAAAAACTAGATCTCCCTATTAAACCGATCCCTAAAACTCCAGATACTCATTATGAACATGAAATCCTTTGTTACTTAGAGTTTGATGCTTCTGTGAACAAATTAGGAGCAGGAGCAGGAGTCTAGGTGCACAATATTGAAAACAATCATGTGAAGGCCATGCCTACAGATTAAACTTGAGGTGCACTAATAATACGGCTGAATATGAAGCTCTATTGCTAGGTCTTAAATTGGTCAAGAAATTGGGAGAAACTAGAGTATCAGTCCTAGGAGATTCTGATTTAATCATTCAACAGATAAAAGGGAATTTCTTAACAAATGATCCTAGATTAAGAGAGTACAGAGGAACAACTATAGAGATCCTCAATACATTTCTAGAAACTTAGCTTGCCAAAATCCTGAGAAAACATAACTTGCAAGCTCATAGCCTGGCAATGTTTGCCATCACTTGTAAATTACCATTTGAACCAAATCATCAATTCACAGCTGAAATTAGACACAGGCCAGCCATACCCGACAATGTAAAGAACTGGCAAGTGTTTGACAGTGATAATCAGATCAACAATTTTTTAACCTAGAAGAAGAATTTTCTAGCACTAACATAGATGTAGATACAGTTAGTGAGTCGAATCTAACAAATCATATAGAAATAGACATTTCAGTAGAAAATGCAACTCAAATGCTTCATCCAACGAAATTTACCAAAAAGGAAATATAGGATCTTAAAGATATAGACATTGATGAGATTATTGAAGGAGAATCTGAAGTTATCAATTTGAAAGACAATCATTTGCCCAAAGGATTAACTCCTTTGGAAGATCTCTTTGATTTCAATGATATTCCAAAGAAACCCAAGATGGATCCTCTAAAAGTAGACATTGAAGACTATAACATAGGAACTGAAGAAAATCCTAAAATGGTAAAATTATCCAAATCTTTGCCCCCTGATCAAAAACTTAAGTATGTTGTCAAACTAATCAAAGAATTCCAAGATGTTTTCACCCGGAGCTATGAAGACCTGAAATATTATGACACCTCTGTATTTCAACATACAATACCCCTCAAGGAAAATAAAAAACCATTCAAGCAAAAGCTCAGAAGGATTAAGCCTGTACTACTTCCCTTAATTGAAAAAGAAATCAAACAAATGCATGATGCAGGGATAATTGCTCCAATCAGATTTTCAAAGTGGGTGTCTAATTTAGTGCCTACTAGGAAGAAAATAGGAGAAATCAGATTATGTGTTGACGTAAGAAATGTAAACAAGGTTTCTTTGAAAGAAAATTACCCTTTACCTAATATGGATCATATTTTACAAAGGGTAGTAGGTGCTTCTAGGATTTCACTTTTGGATGGGTTTTCAGGTTATAATCAGATTCTGGTTCATCCTGATGACTAGGAAAAGACTACATTTACAACACCATGGGGTACATTCAAATATGTTAAAATTCCATTCGGACTTAAAAATGCAGGGGCTACCTTTCAACGAGAAATGGGCATAGCTTTGGCAAAAGAAATTCACGATTTTCTAGTTATATATCTAGATGACCTCACTATGTTTTCTAAATCAAATCAACAACATTTAGATCATTTGAGACATGTCTTTTCAAAATGCAGAAAGTATGGTATTTCATTAAATCCTAAAAAGTCTTTATTTAGTCTAGAAAAAGGCAAACT
Organism: Pinus tabuliformis; assembly: GCA_031772625.1. Classification (NCBI taxonomy): domain Eukaryota; kingdom Viridiplantae; phylum Streptophyta; class Pinopsida; order Pinales; family Pinaceae; genus Pinus; species Pinus tabuliformis. The sequence goes on along the minus strand of CM062819.1, from coordinate 344,079,529 downwards.
GTTAGGCCATATTATCTCCAAAGATGACATCAGAATTGATCCTACTAGAGTAGAAGCTATTCTCCAAATATCCCACCCCAGAAATGTCAAAGAACTTCAAGCTTTCCTAGGAAAGATTAAAATTTTTAAGAAGATTCATATCTAATTTGGATGAATTAAGTAGATTGCTAAACAATATAAAATGATTCAAAGGTTAGATGGACAGTAGAAGCCAAACAAGCATTTGAAGAAATTAAAATGGCTTTGACCAGAACACTAGTCCTTACAAGTCCAAAGTTCGATAGAGACTTCATAATTTTTTCATTTGCATCAGAACACACTATAGCAGTCGTTTTACTACAAAAAGATGATCAAGGATGTGAAAAACCCATAGCCTTTTTCAGTAAAGCACTTAGATATGCACCTCTAAATTAAAAAATCATGGAAAAACAGGTTTTTGCACTTGTGAAAGCTATTAAAGACTTCAGAGTCTATATATTATACTCCCATATAATAGCTTATGTACCAAATGTTGTTGTCAAAGACATCCTGATTCAGGATGGAATTGAAGGCAAACGAGGTAAATGGATATCTAATATATTGGAGTATGATATTGAAATAAAACCTACAAAGCTTATAAAATGACAAGGATTGGCTAAACTCATGACTGAATAAAACTTTCAAGCCCTGGATATTAATGAACTGGATAATGAACAGGAGATGGCGACTCCACAAATAAGCCAGGCCTTCTGAATCACCTTGGTATGCTGATATAACTCATGTATTATTAAACATGCAGGCTCCTCCAGGGTTATCTAGAACAAAGAAAAGGTTTTTAAAGATGAAAGCTTCAAAATTTTGTATTTTAGATAATGCTCTCTTTTGGAAAAATCATGAAGGTATTCTATTGAATTGTTTAATAAAAGAAGAAGCTGACAAGGTTCTTAAATAATTTCATGCAGGGGACTGCAGTGGACACCTTTACTAGAAATCAACTGTAGACAAAATCCTAAGGGCTGGATTTTACTGGCCAACCTTGTTCGTTGATGTAAAGAAATTTGTCACTGCTTGCCACAAATGCCAAATTTTTGAAGGAAAAAGGAAACTGTTACCCTTACCCTTGAGACCAATTTCCACTGAAAAGCCCTTTCAACAATGGGGTTTGGACTTCATTGGAGAAATCCATCCTCCCTCTTTTGGCCAACATAAATGGATCCTCACTACCACAGACTATTTCACCAAATGGATAGAAGCCATTCCTTCTAGAAAAGCCAATGATACAGTGATTATAGGATTCTTAGAAACCAACATACTCTATAGATTTGGTTGTCCTGAAAAGATCATAACTAATAATGTTGCTGCCTTCAAGTCCAAGAAAATGATAAATCTGTAACAAATACGATATCACTTTAGGCCATTCCATAGCCTATTACCCTCAAGGTAATGGTCTAGTTGAATCTTCCAATAAAATCCTGATTAATATTATTAAGAAATTGTTGGAAGAGAATAAGAAAAACTGGCACAATAAACTTACCAATGCGCTATGGGCAGACAAACTTATTACAAAAAGATCTATTGGAACTAGCCCTTATGAGTTAGTTTATGGCATGGAGGCTGTATTTCCTTCATCTTTAGGAGTTCCTATAATGAAATTACTGCAAGAAGCTCAGGTGGAACCCAATGACATTCAAAGGAGAATAAATTAGACCATCCATTTGCAGAAGACTAGAGAAGAAGTGCACCAAAGATCCCAAGTGTTACAAGAAAAACTCAAGAAAATGTTTGATAAAAGGACCAAAGCAGAAGACTTCTACCTTGGAGACAAAGTTCTAAGATGGGATTCTAGGAGAGAAGACAAAGGAAAACATGGGAAGTTTGACTTCCTATGGAAAGGGCCATTTATCATCCAGGCATTGCAAGGGAACAATACTTACTTTTTGAAGAGCCTGGATGGCACAGAAACAAAAGAAGGACCAGTGAATGGTCGGATGCTGAAAAATTACTTTGATCCAGTTTTTTAATGTATTCTGGCTTTAACATGTACATACTATATCCTTAATAATGTCATAGTTTGGATTGGATAGTAACTTGCTGTAGTTGAAGCCCGAAGAGAAGGCCCTAAGCTTGACAAGTGTGTTGTCATACATATAATAAAGCAACCAGCCGAAGGAGATTTTAGAGCACAGTCAAAGCTATTCAGAAGGCCATCTAACCTACTGTTCTTGACTTTCCACTAGGAAAATCCATCCCCAAGTGGAGCCACTGTTATGCTCCTATACCAATAGGTGTCATATTTCATGATTGACTTGCTGAGCTCTGTAATATGTTCATTCCTTTCCTTGTTGCAAAGGTTTTCCATATTATCAAAAAATTAAAAAAAATGTAAAAAAATGTAAAGAGGGTATACCCTAAAAGAAAAATCAAAGGGTGAAAATAAATAAAATGGTCAAAAAAGTGAAAGAAATGAACCCCAAACAAAAATAGACCAGGAAAGTGTGCAAGTCCAAAATGCCACTACTTTTTCATTTTCTGTAATAAGCATTGTGTGCTGCTCGTTAACTCATGCCACAATTGATGAAGAGTCAAACATCTTAAACTTGGCTCATTCATATTTGAATTTCATTTTTTAAAGGTAGAGAATAAAATCTGACCAAACTGTTTAAACTTGGCAGATAAGTAGATAGGTAGAGTAAATAAAAAGGAGCTCAACAGTTTAATATGAACCCTTAGATGCAATAACTGCAGACTTAGGTAGGCTTACTATGCTAAGAAAAGAAAAGTTGACAAGGGTTTTCCAGTCTAAGCGCATCCAAATAAAGAAGAAGAAATGCTAGGCCAAAGTAGGTAGGGTAGGTAGAATGGTGTAGCAGAATGATACCTTTGATAGATTATGTCTCTAAATATGTTAATATTTATCTCTATCACAAGTGCTAGACAGACATTATACTTGATGCAGCTCAAGTGAGGCAAGGTTACATAACTAACTCCCCTTCATACTTTTCCCTAATCATTCACTAACTCCCCCAAAAGTATTAAGATCTGTTCTTAATATCACTCATAAACCATTCAGTCTATTTCATAAAGTTTGCCTAAGTAAAAACCATATTTTACATAGGAGGATGCACTATCTCACCTAAAAACCCCATTCCCATTTTAGCCTAAGTTTAAATATATGTAAAGTGTCTTGACTTGGCGCTTTTCATTTCAAACTCATGCTAATTGCTAACACATATTATATAAATCCCGAAGCATTTTAAATCTTCCCTGTATTATATAACTATATAAAAACCCCCAAGTTTTACATATCTCGCCTTGATCGATTACGATCATAGTCCACCGTCTCAATAGGAATTAATAAACTTATCCGAAGTTTTTTAATAACCTTTCCCCACAAACTATGGGATTAGTTAATCCCCGGTTAACTAATAACCATTTCCCCGACCAATCAAAATAGCCCCGAAACTATTAAAATAAATTTTATCGTGTCGGGCCCATTGCCTTATCTCTCCGCCATGTTCCCTGCCCATCCGTCGTCTGATCTTCGCCTTCACATCCAACGGTCGATAACAATATCGTGACCCCCCCTTTTGACTGCGCATTAACTCATGATCGTTGGCGGTTTTCCGCCTGTACCAAATCCACATGTCACGCAGCCGATGTGCTCTCTTGTTGATCCGAACTTTAAACAGGAACACAAAAAATGACAGAGATAACCATAAACACAGATATGCAGTGGAAATAATACTTCATTCCATTAATGTAAAATACTGAAATATGCTTACAAACAGTAATGGAAATAAACCAGCTAGGGTGATGGTAGCTTATCTCTGAGAAGAGATGTGGTGGCTACCTGCCTCTGAACTGTGTTACAATGAGGCTCGAAGGCCTATTTATTGTTGAGAAACAATGGAAAACCCTTAACATTCCAAAACCTAACCCTAGAAGATGAAACGCCAAACTGTGGGCCCCGTTTGGGTAAATTGGTACACCAACTTCCAGAGGTCGTAACTTTGGCATAGGATCTCCGTTTGATGCGTACAATAGCTCGTTAGAAAGATCTATCTGAGCACTACCACTTTGGGAGATTTCTCAAAAAACGTCGTTTAGGGCCTCAAAACGACTTCGGAAGTTTAGGACCCGAAAAATTGCTAAAAATAGTAAGTTGTGCTACAATTAAGGAAACTGAAAATGCTGAAAGACACAGTGGTGAGGGTCAAGGTGGACTTGGCAGGTGGCCACCAATATCAACATAGATCATTCCTCCCCCCTTAGGAAGCAATGGTCCCCATTGCGTTGAGTTACTCCATGAGATGAGGAAACTTTTGCTGAACTTATTCCCTGGTGAGCCACTTGCCCTGGTGAAGGAGTTGGCCTACCTTGACAACTCGATACAGTTGGATATTCTGTTGGCGAGTGTTCTTGATCTGTGTGTCCATAATCCGATCAGTTGAAGATTGTTCCATGCAATCTGGATTTAATTCTGTGGGTGTGAGTTGTTCTGCAATGTCCGATGTGTCTAGCAATGGTGGAAAGTATGGCCGAAGGCGGTCCACATTGAACACTGGGTGCAGGCCAAGGAATGGGGGGATGCTGAGCTCAAATGCATTGTCTCCCATAGCCTCAGTAATGGTGTAAGGACCATATCGGAGTGGTCTTAGTTTCCGATAAGCTCCAGTAAGGCGTTCCTTTTGCAAATGCAACCAGACTTTGTCGCCCACCTGAAACTTGTGTGGCACTCGATGTTGATCATGTTGCTGCTTGTACTTGGAATTTGATTTCTCCAGAATGTCATGGACCTGCTGGCGAATATGTTGGATGCACTCAATGAAGCTGGTGGCCTTACCTGTTTCGGACTGGACATGAGCTGAATTTATGTGAGTAGCTGTAAGTGGCATGGCCACATCAATAGCGCATAGTGGCTGGAATCCCAAACCCACCTGAAAAGGGCTATGGCCAGTGGAGCTGTGAAGAGCTCAGTTATAGCTATGCTAAACATAGGGGAGGCTCTTGTCCCATGCGCGTGGATGCTTTGAGTTATACATGCGCAGAATGTGCACAATCATCCTATTGACAACCTCTGTCTGGCCATCAGTTTGAGGATGGAAGGCTGTGGACTTCATGAGTTTGGTGTCCAGCATTGACCAGAGACTGGACCAAAATGTTCTGAGGAATCGACTGTCCCGATCTTAGATGATAGACTGTGGGATCCCAAAGTGCACCCATACTCGTTCAAAGAAGAGTTTAGCAGTGGCTTCTGCTGTGATATTCTTCTTGCAGGCCGACATAATGACCATCTTTGAGAACTTGTTGACGACCACAAAAACACAGTCATTTCCATGCTTAGTGGAAGGAAGGCTTGACATGTAATCCATGGAGATGGATTCCCGAGGTCGACTAGGGGTAGGCAATGGGGTATAGAGGCCGTGCTTCTTTATGGTCGGTTTGGAAATGGCACAGGCAGTACATGATCTGATGTACTTCCCAACATCATGTCGAAGATTCGGCCAATAGAAATAATTTTGCATTATTGCCACTGTTTTCTCGACCCCGAAATGCCCAGCAGCCTGACTGTAGTGTGATTCCCAAATCATCTTGGCACGCTCGCTTGAAGGAACACAAAGGTGACCGAGGTGGCATAACAGGGCATCCTGGAGGTGAAAATTTGGAACATGCCGACCCTCCAAGAGTGTCTGGTATGTGTGGCTGAATTCTGGGTCGCTTTTGTAGAGAAGTGGCCAATCAGAAGTCTCGTGCCCACAAGAGTTGAGCACGGTGGTTAACACCATGATCGTTGGTCGACTGAGGCAATCTGCAATGTTATTAGTGCTGCCCTTCTTATACTTGATATGCAAGTGGAACTGTTGCAGGTATGTAGACCACTTCCGATGGCGATCATCTGCAATTTCCCTTGGGTCTGTATGAACTGCAGGGGTCGGTGGTCTGTGTGGATGACCATTTCCTTCCCCAAAATGTAACGCTTCCATTGTTGGCAGGTTTGCACGATGGAATACATCTCTTTATCATAAGTGGGGTACTTCCGGACTGTGTCTGAAAGAGTTTCACTATGATATTCCACTAGATGTCCATGTTGAGTAAGGACTGCCCCAATAGCATAGTCAGAGGCATCTATCTTGACTTCAAATGGTTGTTGTAAATCTGGTAACACGAGCACTGGTGCTGTGCAAAGGCGATCCTTTGAATGCCTTCTGTTGAGATTCAGACCAAAAGAATTTTTCTTTCGCTCCTCCCTTGGTGACTTGACTCAAGGGCCAAGTAATATGAAAAAACCTCAACACGAACCTGCGGTAGAAGTTGGCAAGACCTAGAAAGCTGCGGAGCTCTGTTAGAGTGGTTGGAGATGGCCAATCCTGAATGAATTGGATCTTGGTTGGATCCACATGCACCCCCTATTCATCAATGATGTATCCCAGATACTGAACCTGGGTCATGCCAAAAGTGCATTTCTCCAAATTGGCACATAGCTTGTGTTGCCGCAGTGTTTGGAGAACCTGTCGGATGTGGTGGAGGTGCTCTTCCCAACTCTGGCCGAAGATCAGAATGTCATCCAAGTATACTACTACAAATGAGTTGGTGAATGGCTGCAAGATGTCATCCATTAGCCTCATGAAGGTTGTAGGAGCATTCGTTAATCCGAAAGGCATAACCAACCATTTGAAAAGGCCCTCCTTGGATTTGAAGGCAGTCTTCCACACATCAGAGGGTTCAATTGGTACCTGGTGATATCCTGACTTCAGATTGATCTTGCTCAAATATTTCGCCCCCTTTAGTTGGTCCAGGAGGTCATCAATCCGCGGGATTGGGTACCTATTACGGACAGTGATCTTGTTCAGTGCCCGATAGTCAATACAGAGTCTCCACGTCCCATCCTTCTTCTGTACCAACACGATCGGGTTCCCACAAGGTGATGAACTCGGACGGATGTGACCTTTCTGCAGAAGCTCCTGAATCTGCCTCTTGATTTCATCGTTCTCTAGAACAGAGCGCCAATAAATTGGTCCATTGGGTAGCGGTGCACCTGGGGTCAGATCGATGGAGTGTTTGACCTGACAGTGCAGAGGAACCCCTGCGGGGGAGGTGAAGATGTCCTCGTACTCCTCCACGACCTTTTCCATCTATAGTTGTCGTGCGGAGGGGCCTTGTATGGAGGCCGTGGCCACCATCTTCTTCTTTTCTTGAGGGCGTATCATCAGGAAAAAAAATTTCCCAGTTTTGGAAATGAGCTTACTGCATTGTTTTGCAGTAACAAAAGAGATGGCGGTAGGTGGTGCTACCTCTGGTATCCTGTACAACTTATTTCCCAATGTAATAATAACAGCACGGGGCCTTGATTCATACAAAGCATGTCACTTCCACAAGTATGGTTTTCCTAATAATACATCACAAACTTCAAGGGGAGCAATGTCACACAATACCTCATCCGTGAAGGGCTTGATGTTGTATGGAAGGCAACATTGTTGGCTCACACGAAGATCTCGTCCTTGGTGAAGCCACCCGATGGTGTACAGTTGTGGATGTTCTATGGTCGGTAAGCCCAATCACTTCATGACCTATACCGAAATGAGGTTCTTTTGGCTCCCGCTACCAACAATGAATTGTAGCGGGGAGCTCTTTACCCACATCTGGGAGTGGAAGAGATGCTCCTCCTCCTATGGATCTTCGGGTTCATTTCCCTGGATCTTGGCGGTAGCAACAGTGGCGTTGGGATCCGTATCAATGATCTGCTTCCCTTTGTCATTCCCCTTGTTGGGTTCTAACTCAGAGCCGGAACATGCATTTGATTCTGAAACCTTTAGCTCAGCCACTAGTGATTGCTTGGCCCGACACTCACTTGTGTTGTGAGTGGAGCTCTTATGGAACTCACACCATTTTCCCGTGTCCTTTTATGGCTTCGCATCGCTGTTCTTTGCTTGCAGCTTCGGCGGGTTGTCTTGGGCTGCCCCACCTTGGCTTTGTCCTTTGTTATGTGGTTTAGGGGCAGCTTTCCCCTGATTTGGATTTGTAGATCCAAAGTCTTGCTTCTTTTGTTTAAAATTCTGCTCGACCTTGACTGCATATCGGTATGTTGTGCAGAGCGAGGAGATATTCAGAAATTGTATTTCTTCCTGGATGTACTTGTGCAGGCAGCCACGGTATTTGAGTATCAAATGCTACTCTGAATCCTTGATACCCAACTTTGTGCAAAGGGTATGGAAAATATTGGTGAACTCCAACACGTCTTGGTCCCTTCCCTACCGCAGTGTGGTCCACTTTATGTATTCATCCTCATAGCGCCCGATAGGGTAGTACTGCTCCTTGATGGCATCCCAGAATGAATTCCAGGTGGGTGCGGGTGAAAATAGTTAGCCAGTACTTTCATCCTTCTGCTCGTAGTAGGTTTCCCACCAGTCATTGACGTGTGGGGCTTCTTTGAGAAGAGCGAAAACAATATTTTCCCGACTCGAAAATTCATGAACAGAAAAATAACCCTCTAGCAGATTTAACCATTTATCTATGACATCTGCGTCTATCTGACCCTCGAATATGGGGATTTCAAAATTAACTTGTACCTTAAAGGGCATGGCATTTCCAGAGTAGCTGCTGGAAGCCGACGTGTCGCTTCTAGGTAGCCACTGAAGGATCTGGGCAAAGCTGTCCATCATCGCGTTCCATTGTTGCTCGAGGGCTTCTTCGAGCAAGATTTTGATAGGATCTCCTGCCCCCTCGTCTTTCTTCTCATCTGCCATGGGAGGCCATCGAGATTTGCGAGGCTGGTGTTGCAAAGGTTCGACCAGTTCAAGCCCTAACTCCTTATATCCCGACCTTGTTGGGGACATGCAAAGAAAAAGCAGACTGCTCTGATACCACTGATCCGGACTTTAAACAGGAATGCAACAAATTACAGAGATAAACATAAACACAGATATGTAGCGGAAATAATACTTCATCTCATTAATGTAAAATACTGAAATATGCTTACAAACAGTAATAGAAATAAACTGGCTAGGGCAATGGTAGCTTATCTCTGAGAAAAGATGTGGTGGATACCTGCCTCTGAACTGTGTTACAATGAGGCTCGAAGGCCTATTTATTGTTGAGAAATAATGGAAAACCCTTAACATTCCAAAACCTAACCCTAGAAGATGAAACGCCAAACTGTGGGCTCCGTTTGGGTAAATTGGTACACCAACTTCCCGGGGCCGTAACTTTGGCATACGATCTCCGTTTAACGTGTACAATAGCTTGTTAGAAAGATCTATCCAAGCACTACCACTTTGGGAGGCAACATCGGTCCATGGACCCATGTTGCCCCAGATTCCCCAAAAAACGTCGTTTAGGGCCTCAAAATGGCTCCGGAAGTTCAAGACCCAAAAAACTGCTAAAAATAGTAAGTTGTGCTACAATTAAGGAAACTGAAAATGCTGAGAGACACAATAGTGAGGGTGCAGGTGGACTTGGCAGGTGGCCACCAATATCCACCTGGATCACTCGTCCTATGTCCAAAACCACCCGCCCCAAAAGCGGTGCGAGCAAACTGCTTACTGTCCTCCGTTGATGTTAGTCTAATTCCGCCTACATCATCCACCCAATGAAATCAAAAAAATCCCGCCAAACCTTGGTTTCCTTAGATAAAATTGATAAAATGTCATTTTTACTATAGTTTGCTGCATACCATGCTCTTATGCAAGCAACATCCTGCTCCAGTTTTTTAGCTACCACCTGACCAGAAAGGCTGCAGCGAAGAAGCTCCGCAGCCTTTCAGCAAACATGCTACTGTATGGTTTCCTTCTTTAATGCAGTCGGTGTTGCCGTGAAGAGTTCCCAAACCATCTGTTGGTATGTTCTTCCTCAGAAGGCCCGAATTCCAGTTTCAATATACAAAGAACTAAAGATAGAGACCCCTTTTTTCACCCCTCGATGCTCCTCACACCTGAGGAAACTTCAAAAGCATGAATTACCAGATAAAAGTGGTGAGAAGACACGTTAGCAATTTTGTAAATTTACCCTTGGTGAAATATAAAATTTGAGCTATTTACCAAAACACGATGGACAGAGATGAACAGCGTAAGTAGGTTGAAGTGTATCAGACCAGGGTTAAAGAGTATCCGTAAAGACAGAGCAGCCAGCACAGAATGGCTGAAGAAGATAGCTACAAGCTGAATCCTAGGGCCTGCCTCCAGCACATTCAACAAAAACAGGACTAGCACAACATCAGTTTATCTATTCCTTGTTTTCAAGACTAGCTGTTTCTATTTACTTGTAAAACTATTTTTAGTCATCCTAGATATTATCTCACTCTGTTATGAGATATTTGTTGTATAATTTTCTGCATAAATACCCCCTCAATTGGAGTATTGAAGGGTGGATTCCTAGACTTTGTTGTAATATAAATTTTTTGGAATAAAGAGTTGTTGGAATCAACTGTTGCATGGCTTACCGAATGAAGAATTGAAGCAGAGGACTTGTCACAAACTTCTTGAATCAACCACTGGATCAATAATTCATCTATATCTTGTGTCTTAAAGTTTTCTTATTTATTATATCATCTGTGTTTCACAATCTGAATGATAAAGAAAAGATTTAATTTCAGAATCTGCTTGATTACGCTCTATTTTTAGTCATTATTGTTCTCTGTGTTTTCTTCAGAATTAGGATAAGCAGTGAAATATTAATTTCTCCTATTTCCTAATTCTTTCATGTTGATTATTTGCTAAAGAATATTGAACTACTCCTTATCAGTAATCATCCAACTTCCCTCTTTAAATTAGATTGAAGGATTCTTAACTGCCCTCCACCCCATTTGAGCCCATTCCATCTATTTCAAGTCTTTATTACTTCCCTGTTTGACTACCTTGCTTTGTGAAACCATCCTCTGTTAAGAAACCAAATCCAATTAAGCCATATTCCTTGACTCCATTAGCCCAATGGCCTGAACTACTCTGTCTTACCTCTCTGCTCTATTGAATCTCACCACCCAAACTCAAACAAAACTCCTAAACCTCATAACTAGCCTAATACCTTTAAAAACAAAACTAAATCATAAAGAGAGAGCCCTATCTGGATATAGATTGGCTAGATTATGTATCTAAAAGATTGGTTTGTGGTTACCTTGGCCTCCTTTCCCTTTCTTACAACTTTCGGGAAAACCTGAGTGATAACATGTTATGAACCAGCTCAAGAAAAAGATAGAAAATTTGTCAAATATGTCTTCAAATCTGCCATGTCTCTCTTCAAATCTGTCTTCAAATCATCAATCTTAGCTTCCATGCCCTTTATCTTAGATTCCATGCCATTTACCTTAGCTTCTGTTAGCTTTTGTGAGAGTGAAATTTGTTGCACTTGGTCTTGTAATTTTGATATATCATGTAGCATTTCTTCCTCTTCTTCATGAGTCATGCTAGGAATTTCAAGTTGCTTATTAGGTGTTTGTATTTTCTTTCCTCGAGGCATTAGTTACTGATAACAGTGCTCTACTATGCCCTTTGAATTCCTTCAAAATAATTTTTCAAACCAAGCTTAAGCAAAAATTTAAAAAAATCTACACTCCTTTTTTCACTTTGTAGGAGCTTGATATTGCCTCTGACGTCTCTCTGTAATTTTGGATCTTCCAATTTTGAAATTTCATCCTATAGTAGCCCTCTGTCTTCTCTTTCCAATGCCACCAGTTTGATCCCAATTGGATTCTCCAAGGAAGAGTTTTGTCAAATCTCCCATAGTGACCTGATTATAGACTAGTTTAGTAGAGCGAACTTGTACGACGTGCCATGTGTCCCTGTTTCAACCTTTGGCTCCGAAAACGATATACATGAAACTACAGTCCGTCATCTTTCTATACCATTTTACGAAATTTTGATCCGATGCTCAGAGAGAAAGTTATGATGATTTTCCCCAAGTCACCTGTTTGGAATGTAATTCAGGAGTCTGTAAAAAGACCAAATTCTTCATATCATATCTCCGCAAATATAGTGCAAAAAGATCTAAAATTCAGACCCGAGATTCAGCACGATGTCTTCTCAAATGGGGTTTCTTTTAGCTTTTGAAACGTTGTAGAAAAAAAATTATAGCGAAAATGCCACGATGACCTGTTTGGAGCAGCGAAACCCTTGAATCCAAAGCTCTGATACCAAATGTTATGAACCAGCTCAAGAAAAAGATAGAAAAGATAGATCCACGCCTTAGAATTCAGCCTCTTCGAGGTGGCAACCTCCTTTACATTACATAAATGAAAAATTCTTAGATGATTCAAATGATAAAATCTCCTTTCTATATATAGGAGTCTAAGGAGTCACAATATAACCTAGCCAACCTAAGAATAATAATATAAAGCCACAAAAATAACAATAGAGGGATTCTATGGGGCACAGTAATAACAGTATGGGGACAATAGGGACACAAAAATATTAATAAGGGATACAACTACGATAGTAATGGGGTAATCACTAGTATTATAGGGACCCAACATAACATCCTTTATGATTAAAGGCCACTAGATTGGAATCCACTGAATCAATCCCACCTATCGCTAATAACAAAGCCTATTTTTGGGATGGGAAATTCTGTAGTACTTCAAGTGTCAACATGGAAGATGGCAATTGGGCCAGATCCTCCACTATATTATAATTCTATGTTTCTCAAGCACGAGGATTAAATTTTGATTTATGTACTACTCCCTTAGGTGGTTTTATTGTTAATTTAGGAATGATTGGTGGAACAACTTCTGATGAAGTTGTTGTCAAACTATTGGGTTGATCTATAGCCTTGCCGTTTGATGATTGTGGATTTCCATAATATTTATTCCTTGTAGATATCAAAGCGTCATTTTTCTATTTTGAGATGGATAGCATAAGCACTTGTGATGGGGAAGCACGATCACTAGCAACCAGGTTAGTTTCTGGATTTGGAAACGGACCAGTGAAAACCGCTAAGGTATTTGAAGTTCTTTTTAAAAAAAATTTCACTTCAGCTTGATGTGGACAATATTTTGTGTCATGGTCCTCATCACATATGAAGCATGGCTGATTAGGTTTCTTCTTTCCAGTAGGGTTTCCATAAGGTTTCTCAAGAGTCGAATCCTCCTGTTTATTCTTCTTGTTTGTCCCTTTCTTCTTACCTCTTTGTTGCTTAGCATTTTTTCCTTTTTTGGTGGACATGGCATTGACCTCCGAGGTAAGAGGTTTTTCTTCTACTTTTTGACTAGAAACCATACGAGCTTTCTTAGATGTAGCCTTGTGGTTTTTGTGCTTGTTGTACCTATCACACCATCGCCAGCATGAGAATCTTTGTTTGATTTAGGAGGAGGAACAAAAAATTCAGGTCTAGGAGCATGAGGAATTTTTTGTAGAGCATGCCAGACTGAGTATATATCAAATCTAAATATTCCGCAAGAGAAATGACTTGCTCTTTGGTGACAACTCTTCCCTTAGCCACATCCTCTGTAATAGAGGGAAACAATGACTTTATAAACCATTCAGCTAAAAGGTGATCAGGAATGTACATCTTCACCATTCTTCGACTACGCCGACACTCATGAATATGATTAGATATGTGAGTGGCTGTCCTCTGTTTAAAGATGGTAAGGAGTTCTATCCCTGTTTCGTACCTTATGGGTAACTGAAAATGGGTTAAAAAGGTAGTGGCAAGGGTGCTGAAGTTATCAAACGAAGCTCTAGGTAATTCTATATACCATTTATTTGTTGGACCTGTTAATGTTCGCTGAAAAAGATGAAATCTAATCGAGTCACCATTCAGGGTGTTGGATGAACACCACAAATGGAATGTCATCACATGATTCGACGGTTCTTCACCTGGATTTCCATTGAACTTAGGAATATCAGAGGGAATTTTGTGAGGAATCGTCGGCCACCAAGGGGTGTAAGCAATTGGATCATTCATCAAACGATTTATATCTGGTAATTCTAGAGTTGCTACAAAGGGCAATTGCTGATTTAAGTTAGGTGAATCATACCCAGGATAAGATGGAATCACTTGAGTAGTAGGTCTTTTCATACCAGCATAATGTATTTGATGCTGGTAAATTTGATAAGGTTGATGGGAATAACCATTATGGTATGGTTGTTGATAACCGCTTTGGAAATGCGGTTGCCCATTACTTACAAAGACTTGTTGTTCAGGTCCTTGGTATGATTGTTGGAATTGTGGTTGTTGATATTGATCCAGCCATGGTTGTTGGACCATTTGTTGTTGTCCAATACTGGATAATTGACCAAGATGCGGATTCATAGTACCTGTTTAAGCCTGAGTCACTCTAGTAAGGAGGCACTAACCTGTGGTTGTGATTGAATTGCTGAGACGGGAGGCTATTGTATTGCAACCTGAGAAACTTGAGGTTGACATACAATAGGTAATGCTTGTACTTGCGATATAGTCACAATAGCAAGTGTAGTGGGAATATTCGACATAGGATGGACTGGTTGCATTGAATATACAACCCTTGGTTGTTGAGGCAGTATTGGTACCCAACCGCTGGATGCAATTCCATTTTGACCTAAATTTTGTTGCAAACTCTCATATGGCTATTCTCTAGGAGGGAACAATGAAAAGGCATATTGTCCCCCATATGGTGGCAATCCAGTACTTAAAGGGTAGATTTGCCTTTGAAGACACATTGAATCAATTTATTGAGTTTCAGCATAAGAAATACCAGATGAGATTCTAGATGAAGAAATAGGAATAGACCATTTCATCGAAACAGTCTGTGATTGGACTTCGGTTTGTTGTTGATAACTAGCTGGGACAAATGGTATACCAGCAATCATTGTAGGAAAGGTAGCAGGAAGCTCCACCATAGCTATGTCAGTTGACACAATCCTAGATGTTGATGGTTGTTTAGACATGTTTAGTCTATCCAAAAGATTTCTTAGTGATTCGTTAGGAACTTGCAACGAAAAAGAACTAACTTCTGTAGTATAAGGATGTAAGTGGATCCCAATTCCAAAATGTAATGGAGTGTTAGGTGGAAGATCCTCTAATATCTCTTCTATAGAAATCAATCTAGGTGAAAGAGGTAGACCGTCATGTACATAAAATATTTCTAGGTCCGAAGAAAGTGTAGCTTCTGCAGTAACAAATACTGGAGGGCTGACACCTTCTGAATTCTAGAATTCAACTCTCAGATGTTTAGGCAAGTGCACTTCAGTTTCTGGATTAGTCCTAGGTGGAGCTATTTAAGGAATATAGGTGTCTACCATTACACTAGGATCATTTCTAATGTCCTCTTGTACTACGGAACTTCTTATGTAAAGGTAGATGTACCAGATATAATTGGAGTATCTATAGTCTCTGACGATGTTGAAACACAAGTTCCAAATAAATTAGGTGAATTGGACTTATTTAAACAAGAACACTTTTCTTGGGATGGTTTTTTTTTGAGGTCAATGATGGTTGAATCGCTAGTCTCCACGAATGATGGGGTTTTGATTGCCTTTCTTCCACGATTGCGGATTACTTGATCAACTCAAAAATTAAAGAGGAAAAAGTTATTCTGATTTAAATGAATTTTAAGACACTTTGATGCAACTTGCTTCTTAAATTTTTAAGAATTGAGAAAAAGCTAAAGATGACTCTAGTTGCCTTTGATTTTTGATGAGCCTGAAGTGACAAGTGCTCAGATGGACCTTTTCTTTTAAGGAGTCAAAAAGGAACGAAAGTCACTGCTCTGGAAGTCTAGACAGAGGGTTTACGAAATCGATCGTAAAACTGCAAAATACACCTTGGTGATAAATGATAGAGAAATTTCCATGGACTTATGTACGACAGTCAATCTTCTTGAATGTTGTGTTCAATGCATTACGATCGATAGGGTGGTAGACATGGCTTCCCAAGGATAAAGGATATCAGCCTATTGTGGTCTCCCAATATATACTCGATGGTATAGGGAGCACAAGTCCATACTGGCACTTGTCGTATCAAAGAGGAGCAATCACCCAACCTATGATGAAAACGATAGTTAGTAGGTTTTACGACACCAGGACATGTCTCTAGCCTAGACTTCTAGATGTGTTGCGTTAGGTTCCAAAGCATTTTTATGTTCATTGAGGTTTATTTTATGGTTGATCTTGCTTAGAAGTTTGTCTTTCAAGGTTAACCGCGTGATGTAGATCTGAAATTCCTAAGTATGCAATCTAAAATGATAAACAATCATTTATGTTCTTTTAGCAATGAAAATCCTAGCTACAAAGGAAAGAAGATGATTATTTTATTTCAGCAGAGAGCAAAGAGCACACACTAAATGCACTTTCCTAAACCAAATTTCGCAAGCAGTCAAAATGCAGATGCACATGCATGTATTTGTTTTCTGATTTCTTAATGTGTGAATGACAAAAAGAGAGCTAAGTACAGATCTAAAATATTTTCTCTCAAAGCGGTAGTACTAATAATTTTTCTTTTCAAAAACGAAAGGAAGACTAAGACGACACTTTTCAATTTCAAAACTAAAACTTTTTTCGACACTTGAAATACTAGTAATGTCAAATTCAAGTACAAATGACAAAAGTACAATCAACTATCTAGAATAGGAAGACTTTACGCCACTCTTCTTTTGATTCAAAATGACAATTACGATACTTGCATCGAAGACGACAATTCGATTAGGCTACTTTTGACAAAGGAAGACTGTAAATGATTGACAAATGCACAAAAAAATTTACAATTCCTAACTGATGGAGGCTAAAATAATGTGAAGGAAGATGGTTTCAACAAGAAGGTACTGATCATGAACAACAAACTATTGAATAAAGCTGAAAACAGGGAGGAAAAACCAAATTTCAGAAAAACAATTCACCCAATCATCGCACCTACAACACAGGGAAACAGGGATGCATCTCATCTGCAACACATGGGAGGTGCGATGCATCCAGTTTGCATAGTTACAGACAGTGCGATGGGCTAGGGAGCGAAACTGAGCTTGATTTTTGATGGACAGTAAACACAAAGCATAAGGGTAAGATCTAATGAGGTTCTGAGCTACCACAAGGGAACTTAGGATGTTTTGTAAGTCAGATGTTTAGTTCATAATCCAACCCAGAGATTGACTAAAGTGGCATTTATCTACTTCGCAATTGCATAGCAAAGGCGTTTCAAAGGCTAGCTGGCTAACTTCAGGCTCCGTCTGTAGTTTATAAAGAAAACAATAAACAAACAAAACAAACTATTCATTCCCCAGCGGAGTCACCATTTGTTATAGGGAAAACTAGTGTTGATTCGAACTACTAGTCCCACTAAGACGGGTATCTATCTTAGAAACAAACAATGAAAGCTTTTCAAGAGTTCCTTTAAGTGTGATAGATGGAAGAGAAGAAAAGAGGACCAACCTAGATCTTGCGCTTTGATCCTAGCTTGATTTCTCTTTTTCTTGATAGGATTTGCCACTCCTCTCCTACTTGTCCCGCTTCAAAGAGTACCTATAGAGTCAAAGTAACAGCAAACTACCAAAGCATCTCTATTTATAGCATCATAAACAATGCAAAATCAGAAGCACATTGACCATACAATTGCATTCATGAACAATAAGATTCACAAATACAAGATCTATGGTGGAAAACCGAAAGAACTTTATTAATAGTAATGTAAGAGAGGATTACAACCCAGCTGTCTGGTCCAGCATCATCCTCCCAGTTGTATAAGCCCTCTTCACCTCATGAACAAGCAAATCACCCAACAATGCAATGTCTCTTCTCACCAAACCAACAACACTTCCTTACAAAATACAAAATTCCAGCCTCTAGATCTCTCAGATGTGGGATCCAAATATAGATGTCTTGCAAGGGTGTGAGTCAGCTCTGGTTTTTTGATTAGTGTCATTCCACTAATAGTTCTTGGTTCCACTTGGATATTTCATGATCTCTTACTCGTCCCTAGGTGAATTCAGAGAGGCAAGTGTCATAGGAGAAGTTTCTAGAAGATTCCATGATCATCCACCTTGCAAACTGTCTCTACCATTTGTCTATTCTCGCTCACCGCACCCGAGAGAAGACCATTTTAGTATGCATCACACCTGGCGAGTTGGAAGTCAGTATGCATTGCACCTTGTCCATGGAGCAGCCTGTATGGTCCAGTTTTGGCCAGTTCTGAGTGGTTTTTTAGGTGGAACTTCTGGGAAATGATGTAATCAGCTGAACATGATCCTTTAGGGTATGAAGCAACACTTTTAGAGATTTTATGGAAATATGAGTTTTGGGTTGCAGTGCCCAATTATGTCTATAACATGGATGATATCCATAAAGTGCCATAAATGGGGTCAATTTTTCTACAGTATGGAAGGAAGTGTTATACCACCATTCTCCCAGAGGAAACCATTTGACCTATTGGGATAGGTTCCCTAGGATTAGTTTTGTGGTCAGTTAACCCAAGATTTGTATAATTTTTTGTAAAAGATGTAAAGTCTACATGAAATGTGGATGCAGAGTGTGCAGGTAGATAGGAGTCAAGGGGTATTAGCAGCTTGCTTGGGTCAGTTTTAAGACTCTCCCATGGTTCGCAGAAGATGGTATTGTATGGAAGAAAGCTATAAATAGTGAGAAGAAATCTATTAATAGAATGAAGAATTGTGAACTTTGAATGGTTTTTGTTGTTCTGGGCAAGTGCTAAGGCAGAAAGGTTCTGC
Source organism: Pinus tabuliformis (assembly GCA_031772625.1). Taxonomy (NCBI): domain Eukaryota; kingdom Viridiplantae; phylum Streptophyta; class Pinopsida; order Pinales; family Pinaceae; genus Pinus; species Pinus tabuliformis. The sequence continues at coordinate 344,060,931 of CM062819.1, read as the reverse complement.
TTCCTGTATTTAGGCAAGATAGGGAAGACTCCTGTAGCTAACTATGCAGGAGGCCTTGGTAAGTCTGTAGTTGAGTGCACAGACCCATGCAACTGAATGTATAGGGTAAAATAGTCTGTAATATGAACATTGAAGATCAATAAAGATTGATTTTGAAGAATTACCTTGCAATATGAACATTTCTGTTGTTTATGTTTATGTTATATTCTATTGCTCAATGACATGTTTCCATGAAATGATGTATGAATGATGCACGAAACTACTGTATCTATCATAGGGATGCATGCTTTAAGTAATTATATGTGTTGGTGAAGTTAGGGGTTGATTCTGCTATGCTTTCTAATGAATTGGATAGTTCTGTGCGAAATTAGATCTAGGGTTACTTATTGATGCATGAAAGTAGGTAATTTGCCTAGTTAAGGTTTGTAAAGATTAATCGTGGACCTTCACAAAGGTCCTAGGGATGTTTTCATAGAGTTGCAGTAGCGAGCCATAGGAGACTACCGATCTGCGTGAAGGAAGATTTGAACTATAGGAGCTTGAGAACCACTTATCACATGTCCCTAGATGTAGAAACATGGTTCTAACATCTACCAATACTGCTTTGGGTGAGACGGTAGCCTACGCTATGTAGGTCATTGCCGAAAGGGCCAACGTTTATAGTTTTATTGGTTGGCATGAACAACTCTAAACCTGGGTCAGGCCCCTTTAAGCCAATAAATGGTTCTATTGTCAGGACCGGGATCTATCTGAGAGATGTGTGATAAATTCTTCGTACAAGGAAAGATCTTGATAAGTGGATTGATCAGAAATCGCATGCGTTCACATCTCAGGAGAACATGAGCCCTAAACTATCCAAGGAGAAGTGGTTGGAGAGACGTTTGTACGTGGACGAGACCAGTAAATTCTTATGTTCCTTCCCTGACGAACTATATGAGTGGTTGTCTAAATTAGCTGATAGGCAAGGGACATGGAGGTCCAAAGGTCCTATAATATGGACTCTTAAACTGGTGCGACGTTTGGAAGCACTAGAAACAAATATCACGTGGGCTCTATATCATTGGGTTGATCACACATTGGGAAGTTTTGTGACTTATTTCATGATCGATAGAAACATCAGCTATAGCGAAGTGGAGCAAAGGATCTCTAAAGGACTGTGAAGTAAGTATTTGAACTCACTGAATACTTGGATTAAAATGTTTTTATGTGAAAAGAGTTTTATGAAGTCACCTTGATGTTTGGGGCTACGTGAAGTGTGAGATTATTTAGAAGAAATGAAGGATCTAGCCCAAAATATAGTCCACTCATTGAACCCCCTTGAATCAATGATGAAGGGGCAATGCTGACTACGCTATGAAGTGTGGTTTAGTTAATGACACATGGTATTCTGAGGATATCTCACCCATCCCCTCCACCTCCACCTACATCTCCACCTCCACCCCCACCATTCAACATGTAAAACATGATGAAGATGTTGATTTTTAAAGGAATGGGGATCGAAGATCTAAAACAATTTTGGTTTGTCACAGATGTTGTTTGGACAGGACAACAGATCATAGACGATAATATTAATAAATCATAGTTGGTCACAACCTTACAGGATTTGGCATTAACATGGTATATCAATTATTGCACTGATAACCCCAACGCGTCATTGGAAAATAACTAGATAGCTTTGATCAAGGAGTTCAGTAAGCCTAAGTCAGAGGCAAATTCAGTAATTGAATTTAAGGAAAACTGATAGAAGGTCGATGAGACACCTTGTGACTTTGATTAGAGGTTGAAATGCCTGATTAGGCAAGCTAATATGAAAATCTCAGATACCCAACATCGTGACTCGTTTATAGCATTTCTCTTGCCACATTTAAGAGTACCTCTATCATAGCAGAAAATAGAAATGCAAGCAGAGGCCTTGAATATCACGATTAGGCTAGATGCATTGCCTATCCATGATATGAACCTTGGAGTGCAACAAATTCATTCGCAGCTAGAAAGCCTACACTTGGAATCGCAGAGCCTAAAGAAAGGAAAGGAAGCTCAATTGGAGGTGCTCGATGAGATCTGGTGTCTGAAATGTAAGAGCCATGGACAACATAACGACCATTTCCCTGTCTTTAAGAATTGTATTATAGGGGGAGGTCCTGTGCCCTTGAAACCAAAGAATAATATTGGGATGAGGGCGGGAGTTGCGCTGTGGTGCACTATTTGTCAACTTACAGGACAACATGCTACTGATAACTGCCATCTATTGTAGAAGTTTGTACAAACACTGAAATAGTTATTTTACAAATTCTGTAAGTCTGTAGGACACGATGAATGTAATTATATGAGTTATGATCTGATGATGGATAGAACACCTACTAGTAGGATGCAGGCAAAGAACCAAACTTAGGATCAAGGCGTAGGAGTAGCGCACGAAGGATTCCAAGGCTGAGGATGAGGAAGAGATTCTCGATGAGGACAAGGACATGGGCAGGTCATCCCCTATAACTGTGGCAAAGTAGGGCACTTCGTGTGAGACTGTACAAACCCCACACATCCCTCATGTCAGTATTGTCAACAATTTCACCATGTCATAAAGGAATGTCTGGTTCTTATGGAAAAGATTCAAAATAACAAGGCACAACCACAACAACCTATGGAGAACATTCAAACGTTGAGGTTTGAGCCTCGTGAAGAGGATCAGAGCATAAATATTGTATAGGGAAGTGGTATGACAACCCTAGTGCAGATAAAGGTAAGAAGCATGAGGAAGATGGATGGGTATACAAGGCTACTGAGAAGGAAGTCGACTTTTATTTGAATTGTGCTAAAGAAACTTTATTGGAAGCAAAGAATAACTTAGATGAGGCCTCCACCTTAATAAGTGAGGAGAAACTTCTAGAGACTAATGCATCATAAGAAGTAGATCCTTCAATACTATCTACCTTTCAAAATACTTCTATGAAGTTGTTGCATAATCAAAAAGCCATAGAAGGATTGCAAGACCTAATAGACAAGCGTGCCAAAAAGGAAAATACTTCTACAGAGCAGTGCATAGTAAGGAATATTGTTAAGCATAATGCATGAACAGGGCATGAGATAAGGCTAACTCTACAGGTAGGTGACGATGAAATGCACTGGGTAATCTTGGATCTAGGGTCTGATATGAATGTCTTGCCAAAGTAGACATGGGAAAGGATGGGGAGACTTGTGATGTAGTGGTATCCTATCCTGTTGCACATGGAAAGTCAGTAGAAGATTATTCTGATGGGGTGCTTATATGGTGTAATGGTGGACATAGAGGGTTCGAGTGTGATGGCTGACTTTGAGGTTATTAAAATAGTGGATGATATTAACCCATACCCCACGCTACTAAGAATTGACTTGGCTATTGATATGAATGGGGTAAACAATTTGAAGAAGAGGAAGATGTCGTTTGAGAAGAAATATCTCAGGGTTGTAGTGCCACTAGACCCTGCAGAAGGATCACGATATACTGAACCTGTGCATGACTATGTAGAAAGTGATGATCATCAAATCAAATATACAAGGTAATGGTGCAAGATGAGGATAGGATCAATACTATAGCCGATGGATGAACTGCGTAGGACAAGGACAACTCCTGCACCTCATATTCAGACGAAGAGCTTGAACATTGGAAAAACAAGCTACATAAAGTATCTACGCTCCGCTGTAATATGATGACCAAGTCGCTTAGGTGTGGTTCGACTGAGGTAGGTAATATTCTGCATTATGAGGTTTTAGTGATGTGGAACTAGTTCTGGATGAATATGAAAGGTAATTACCAAGGGAATATCGATTCCAAGAACTGGAATTGGTGTTGCACACTATGCCTGCCCACTGGTGCGATACATAGAAGGAAATATTTACATGATGGAGATAATATAGAAGAATCATGAAGTTAAGGTTTGGGTATGCTAATATGAGAATGATGGAAAAGTACAATGGGAAGGATGATCCATGCGATCATTTAGCATGATGGAAAAAGGCCTTGGGAATACAACCATAACCATAATGGGTGCATATTTTTTTCATACATTAGATACAATCCTAGTGAACTAGTATTTGGAAATGGAGCTTCGCCATGGAACTGCTGAATGGGATATTTTAAGGGAGAGATTTCTATTAACATTTAGCTTTGAGGATGGGTTTCATAGCATTGATGAGGCACTACAAGAAATTAAAGAAACTATATTTAGAACACTGAAGGAACTAGTAGAATGGACTCAACCGAATTAGAGTATAGATATGCACCACGTGCTAGAATGCTATAATGTGACTGTTGAAGAAGAGGATGATCTGCAGAATATTATGAATCTTGAAACTAAAGGACAATGTGAACTCAAAGGGACCGAAGGTAGCAAACCCAGATATATCAAAGCCTTTGAAACTCGACAGGGAAACATTGGATTTGAAGAATAACTTAAGTTCGTGAAGATAGGAGACTATTGGGATGAAGACATGGTGGATAAGGTAGTTGAGCTATTGCATGAGTACCAAGACTTATTCCCCATGAAGTTTTCATATTTGAAAGGGATTGTAAGAGATTTAGGTGTTATGAAGATCACATTGAAATCAGATGTGAACCCTATTGAGCAATGACCTTATTGACTAAATCCAAATTATAAGGAGAAGGTGTACCTACAACTTGATTAAATGATGGAAGCTAGTATTATTGAGCGTGTAGAAGAATCTCATTGGGTCAGCCCAATGGTGGTACAAGAAGAGAAACAGAAGGATGAGATCTGCATATGTATAGATCTGTGAAAGCTGAATGATGCTTATGTGCATGATCCGTTTCCGACACCATTTACGAACGAAGTATTAGAGAATGTGGGTGGACGTGAGGCGTATTCATTCACTGATGGATTTTTGGATTACCTTCAAATAAATATCACACTAGAGGATCAAAGAAAAACAACCTTAACAACTAAGTGGGGTTGCTTCCAATATACAGTTATTTCATTCAGATTGAAGGACATGGCTGCAATCTTTTCCTGGGTAGTGATTGCGGCATTCAAAGAATGTATTCATAAGTTCTTGGAGGTATATTTTGATGATTGGAATGTACATGGCTTGGTAAAGCGACATGTTGTGAGTTTGCGCCTAATGCTAGATACATGTCGGAGATATCAGATCGCGCTAAACTTAAAGAAATGTATATTCTGTGTGCCTTTTGAAATTTTTCTCAACCATGTTGTCTATAAGCAGTTATTGATGGTTGAGCCCACGAAGATCATTGTAATTGTGAATGTGGAAGCCCCTAGGAACGTGAAATAGCTGCACGTGACACTAAGACACAATGGCTACTATAGGAAGTTTATCAAGCCGCATGCTTAGATAATTGTGCTGATGGAGAAATTGTTAAAGAAGGATGTGATGTTTTCCTGGGATGAAGATTTTCGCCACAGCTTGGACATCTTGAAGGAGAAAATGGTGACAACACCTATTTTTTTGTTTCCTGATAGGAAAATGAATTTCATGTGCATGTTGATGCCTCTTGCATTGTGCTAAGAGCGGTTTTAACACAATTCGGTGAGGGAGAGATTGACCATCCAATAGTTTCTTGAGAAGAAAGTTGTCCAAAGCTGAGAAGAATTACTCCACCACAGAGCACGAAGGGCTGGCGATGGTCTACACATTGCAGAGGTTTAGAAATTATTTGTTGGCCAGACACTTTAAAATATATACTGATCACTCTGCATTGAAGTACATGGTTAATAAGCCCGTGTTAGGGGGTAAGATATGCCAATGGTTACTATTGTTCCAGGAGTATGAATTTGAAGTGATTGTGAACCATGTAAGTTTGAATTTAGGCCTCAAGCATCTATCAAGGATCTAAATAGGTGAAGAAAAAAGTGGTTTGGAGGAAGGACTGTTGGACACACAACTCTTTGTAGTGTGCATTATGGATGATCATTTTGCTGATATTATTCAGTTCATAACAATGAGAACAACTCCATAAGGTTATTCAACTCAAAAAAAGGAGTTAGTAGTTTTCATTGTCAACCTTTTGGTAATTATGGGTCATTTGTATAAGATGGAGTTGGACGAGATATTGCAAAGGTATGTTCTGAAGTTTGAGAAAACCTGTATCCTTGCTAAATCCCATGGAGGAGTGGCAGGAGGTCACTATGCAGGGAAAGCAATCACAAAAAATATTTTGCACATTGGGTTACGGTGGCCAACGTTACACAAGGATTCTAAGGCATATGACAAGGCAAGTGATGTTTGTCAAAGTACATGGCAACCTTCGCAACGAGACGAATAGCCTTTAAATCCACAAGTTTCGTTGCAAGTATTTGAGAAATGGTCCATTGACTTTATAGGTCCCATACAACCACTAGGAAAGAAAAAGGGCACGCAATATATAATTACTGCAACTGAGTATTTAACCAGGTGGTAAGAAGCGCATCCAGTGAAGGATTGTATAGCGGAAACTACTGTGAAGTTTCTATTCGTGTATGTCTTAAAAAGGTTTGGATGCCTTGATATTTTGATGAGTGATAGTGGTACATAGTTTTTGAATGACATGATCAGTGCGATGCTTGAATAATTCTAGGTGTATCATCAGAAGAGCAGGCCCTATCACCCACGAGGGAATGGAATAGTGGAAGATTTTAGCTATATTTTGGAGTAGGCTTTGACGAACTTATGCAATGCATAGAAGAATGATTGGGACCTATGCATACCTGCTATGTTATGGGTTTATAGGACGACGTGCAAAAAGTTGACCGGACAAATGTCATTTCGATTGGTTTATGGAATTGAAGCAGTAATGACGATGGAGTATATAGTGCCAACTTTATGGATTACAACCTTGACTGAGATGACGGACTACAAGACCTTGGAGGAATGGCTCACATAGATCATAGAGTTAGAAGAAGACCACTTCCTTGCAAGATTTCACCAACAAGTGCAAAAGGAGTGTGATAAGGCATGGCATGATCAACATATTAAGCTGCACACATTAAAAGTAGATGATTTGGTATTATTATATGACAACAAGTTCACGAAGTTTTCAGGAAAGTTTCAAATGCACTAGTTGGTTCTGTATGTTATTAACGAGATCACGCATGTTGGCGTAGTTTAGCTTGCGAAGCTGAATGGAGAACCATTCCCTAGAAAAGGTGAACGATAGTAGGTTGAAGTTGTACACAGGGGATCCTGCCCCTACGCGATGACCATATGCCAACATCACAGTCTTAGTAATCCAGGTAGTTGCAAGGGATTTTAGGACTATAAACTATGCTACCCGACTAGGTGAAGAATGGGGTAGAAATGTTGCATGACAGATGACAAGGGTACGACAAGCAAAGTTACACTAGATGAGTTGCGCCATGGAGGATGGTGCCTCGCAGGTGGATCCTAAAGTAGAAGTTGAGGTTACTATTCATGATTTGATGACTAAAAATCAGTTAAGAGGAGCAAATAGGCTCTATTTAAGGTGAAACTATTTGGAGATCTCCCACTCAAGATGCATTTATTATCAAAATTTGGGGGAAATGGTTAGATTTGAATTCAATACTCCTTATAAATTACGTGTGTTGGTCAAACAAAGAACACTTAGCATTCTAATAATTGGTTGGGCGCTTTCTTGTTTGATTCTTATGAATCATAAGGTTTTGGAGGACATGATTGCCACTCCAGTATTTTCCACATTGCCTGAAATTGATGAGAGACTTGTTCTCTAACAAATGACTGCTACAAAACGTGCCGAAGACATTAGTATTGAAGTCGTTGTTTCCGATGTGATAGGTCCTAAGATATCAAGTATGGAAACTACAAATCATGTGCCTACCATGTTGAGGTTGCCAAGGTCAAAGAAATTCACCACAAAAGAGAAGCAATTAGCTGCAAATGAGAAGCAGAAGAAGCTGATGCTAGTGATAATGTCACCGAGGAAGAATCCAGAGGTGCAACAAAAGGAGATGAAAGACAAACAACTAGAGAAAGTGGTTGATTTAGAGGAGGAGGAGTACCAAGGTATAAAATAATTGGATGTTGAAGAGGTTGATCACATCTAACAGCTTCCTGAATATATCCCTCCGTGGAAGGGACGAAACAAAGTTACAAGGGACCTAGACTCTGGGATATTCACCATTTTGACACCCATGTTGCCTAAATGGGTGGTATTTGAAGGTCCTACATTAGCACACATTTTAGTTCTAAAAATGGAGGATTGGGATGTCGCCGACCATGAGAGGTTTCCACGTTTGGTGACCCATAAATATATGATGAAGATATACTATGAAGAGACGGGGGTTATGCAGTTAGATCCCATGAAGTGGATCAGAGGTGTTGAGTAGGTTGGACTACTACACATGTGGTGGGCTCCAGTATTGTAGCAATAATGCTACAACTCCTGGAACTCCCTTCTTTAATTTTATCAACCCGACAGTTCGTAACAAACTTGGAAGCGACGGTGTTGTATGCACAAGTACTAGCTCTTGCCGCAGCTGTCACTTGGTCAGCTGGCACAAGTCCACTATGAGCTTAAGCCAAATTCTATGAGCTCTTAGAAGAAGCTTTTTAATTGATGGATGAAAGCTAACTTGAAGGAAGCTAATCTAATTGCAAAAAGAAACTGAAAACCAAAAAGAAACGCAAACCCTAGCAAACCCTAATTCTACCAGCTAGTCCTACTGACGCAAAGGAGAGCATGCAAACTACTGAAAGAGATGCCATTACTTCTATGAAGGTAAAATACATGTGTCTAGACTACCTCTATCTGAAGAAAACATATTTTTGCATTTTTGATTAAGTTGTTGGAATTATCATGCATGTGCTTTTAACTATTTTTGACTGTGCAGAGGCGGATCAAGGAGGAGAAATGCTTGGAAGAGGTCGGGAAGGTTCAGAGAGGGTCTAAGGAGTCCCTAACACCCTTCCAAAGAGTTTCACAAAGTTTGGCTGCCAAGAAACCGCGTTTATGATCTTCTACAGGAAGTCTGAACGGGTTCTACAGGATGTTCTAGGATTTCTACAGGATGTTCTATAATTATTCTACAGGATGTTTCGAAATGGGATTTTGGAGCATGGATGGAGGGAAAAAGATGGAGGAATGAGTATGGAGGTGAAATAGGGGTGTGAAGAGGTATAAGACTTGGTGGATGAAGCTAAGGAGCGATTGGATTTGTTCAAGGATGGAGGAAGCGATGATGCACAAGAATGTAGGAATTAAGGCAAGGTGGGGAAAGTATGGTAAATGAAGGGTACGAATCATGGACTAAGGGTTGGAGCAGATTATCTGATGGATTATGGGTAGATAGAGAAGGATAACAGGTTCTCTGCAAGTTATTTTTCGAATTTAACAAATGAAGACTTAGAAAATCAAGAACCTAATTACCTTGACCTAATCTGACCTAGATAATAGCAAAAGAAATGGAACAGAAGTTTATTTGCACAAAATTAGATGAAATAACTATGCAACTAAGCAATCATAACCCTAAGCATGCAGTCAAAACTGATATCGAGTTTGAAAACTAAGAATCCAACATTAATACTTGCATGGTGAAGCAAAACAGTGTTTTTGTGGGCAGCAAGGTCACCTTTGTCCCAACTCACGATCCCACTGAGAGAGAGGTAAGATCAGAGGTGCTTGAGCCCATTTTTCCAAGGATCCTTTATGTTATTAATCTATCCAAATCAATCTGAACATGAGAATCTACTTTAATCATCAAAAGCAACCTAAATAACACAACAAGTTTTAAATCTAAATAGCAGATTTTACACTAAGAATGCAGCAAAGACACATGAAGGTAAACAAATGAGGTACTGGGCGCTTGAGATGGGCCCAACCCCAAGAGCTACAGACTCCTAAGAGAGATTTAGAGCTGGTGCAAAGCTGGATTCATCTTTATTGATCAAGAAATGAAGAGTTACATCAAAACTGTCCACAAGGAGAACTTGAAAATGAGCTGATAGCAAAACTAATCTATTGCCTAAAAATCAAACTACAAAATGACTACAACAAGACTATGAAATGACTAACTACCAGCTACAAAATGACTAACCACTAGCTAACCAAAATGAGGCCCTAAGCCTTCTTATTTATACAAATTGAGGACCCCAACAGTCCTCCTAAAATTTAGGGACTCGGCTGCCCAAAACTTGTAGTTAACAACAGTCCTACTTGACTTGCTTGGCTGCCCTTGTGCTTATTGATTTGGTGGCCCTTGAACTCCGAGCTGATGGTGGAGAATTCTAGGTAAGGGCCCATAAATGAAGGGGACACCTTCCTACAAATCCTCTCCCTTGTTCTCCCACGAATTTGGCTGCCAGGTGCTCATTAAGACCTTCAATTTTGTCTCCAAATTGACCAAAAATGCTACACAAAGCACCCATTAGACTTTTTGGCATAATGACTAACCAAATTCACTCTATTAGCATAAATATAATAAAAAACATGCAATAAACTAATGAGAATGGTGGATTAAGTCAAATTAGGAGGTTGAATGAGCCCAAATAATTATCCATTTTTGGGGCTCATCATCACCCCCTACTGAAAGTGTTGCTCATCCTCTGAGCAACCAATCTCTCTCCTCATCTTTGATGGCCCTGGTGGCCTCCTTCTCATGCCAAGCTTCTGAAGTGATGTCCTCTTTTCTGTCATGAAACCATGCTTCTTTGCTTCTCCCCACTGCCTGTTCCTTTTCATAGTGAATTCTCAGCCTTGGTATGAGTATGCAAGTATATTCAATCTGATGGTAGCAATGGTAGTGAAAGGAGATGAAACCAGTGGAGGATGGAAGAAAAGAGTGGTTGCATGTCTCCTCAATATTATTCAAGCTTCAAATCCCTCTCCATAATTGATTCTAGCCTACCCAAAGGCTTCTACAGGATGTTTCTGGTAAAAATACAGAACTTCCTGTAGAAAGTTGAACAATGACTAAATTGTGTCCGAACCCTGAAAAGAATGAGTGTTCATGGAGGGGCTGGATGTGCTTAGGGTGGCCAACACAGGTGCTACCTCCTTCACTAAAATATCGACCGATTTCTCCTTTTTCTGCCCTTTTTCCAAACTTCTTGTAGAAAGTCCTGTAGCTGAGTTCTGGCTTCCTGTAGAAATAGTCTTCAATGTTTTTGCCTGCTTGACTGAAGATGCCTTCTCCTTGACCTGTGTTGTGGTTGCCTTGGGTGTGTCCCTACTTGTTTTGACATTTTTAGTCCTCTCTGCCCGTGTTTGAAACCATTTCTCCCTTGGTGTTTGTGCCTTCATTCCTCCCACTGTTTTGGCCTCAACAATTTGGCCCTTTTTCTTGCTTTTCCTTTTGTTGTTCTTGTGGTTTTTCCTGTGATGGCCTATCCTGGGTCTTCTTACCACTGCCTTTCTCTCTTGCCTCCGTGTGTTTCCTTTCTTCAATTTTGTGCCACACTCAACTTGCTCCACAAAGGATGTAAGCTGGTTGGTCTGGTTTGGTGAGAGTGCCCTGTTTCAATGGTTCGAGCAGAAAGGGACTGTTATTTTATGTCTTCCTCTTTTGATCCTCGGGATAGGATTTCTCAAGTGTGTCAGTCTAAACATCAATCTGGGTACATGAGTATGGAAAAATGCAAAGGATTTGGGGCTAACAAGTGGTTGGGGAACAGAATGGTAGGAATACATCCATAGTTTAAATCAGAATGGTGCTTTTATCACCGATGCAGAGGATAAAATGTATTAGGTGGGCACATAAAAAAAGGACATATTTCTATCAAAGACATATATATTGCTATACCAATTCCCTGGTTATAATGCTTTTGCTGCCCAAACTCGACTGTAAAAAGGGAATTAAGCTCCCACAGACAGAGTGCAGAGCCTCAGTCAATCTTCACTGATAAGTATATTGTCTGCACAAACCAAAGGCATGCATAGAAACAGTCAAATAAGATCTCCACCACCAGTTGTAATCTTCACTGCACAATTCAAAGTGGCACAAGACAATGGTGATCTCTGCACATGTAACAATGAGGATCACAAAGACAATCAACAGGAACCCAAATATATAGTAGAACTGATGCAGCCATATTGAAGTTAATCTGAAGAACAGTCCAATGGATATAGCTCCAAAAGGAAAAATGCCTCCAATTGGTATTGAGAAAATGGGCTGCATATACCAAGCTTGCTCTGGAATCTGCCTGGGGATTTGATTGGTCTTCACTGGATCTTTAATTGTAGGTTCCTTGTAGCCAAAGTAACTGCTCACAAAGACCAATGGCACAGAAATTCCAAACCATAAAAGGACCGAGGCAAACATAGTCTCGAAAGGAACTACACCAGCTGATTTTTTTTCCCATAGCAGTGCATTGAGAATAAAGAGAATGCAAAAGGAAATGCCCGGAAACAAGAATGTTGTCTTCAGCGTGTTCCTCCTCTGTTTTGTGCCCTTGAACATCTGATATAGACGTGATAATGCATACCCTGCAAAGAAACCCATAAACACCCATAATAGCAACATAGCTGTCATTAAACTTCCACGGTTCAATGTTCGCATCATGATCATTGCAACCATTTCGGAGAGAAATAAAACAACCATCAATGAGTTGATGATAGAGAACCAATTAACTGATTGTTCACACTTCAATTGAGGATGTGGAAAGTGCAGATGAACAACAATTCATAAGTTTTAGCTGAGCCCCCTTTAATTGCTGTGTGATTTGCATGAGAGAGTGAAGTGGCCAAGTGTACGTGGACACATGCAGACGCAGTGCTGTGATGAGCTACATGTCCTCTTCTTGTTAATCAGTTGCACTGGAGTTAAAGCCTCTACCACAGTCTGTTTTTATTTTTATTTTTAATTTTCACGTAAGTTGACTAACACGTGTGCTGCATGATTCCTGGCTGATTGCTAGAGAATTGGAAAAGGAACTATCAGCTCAATGTTGCCATATTCGTGCCTTAATTCCACCATTCCATTTGTTTAAGCATTTCTTCAATTAGATTCATGCAATAGAGGAACAAGTTTTAGTCATGTACCTGAAGTCAAATGGCTGCTATGGCCTGTCATTTGCTGCATGCATTGGTTTTTCTGAATGCATGTGGCTTGGCTGCTAATTTTTGGTTGTTTTCTTTGTGTAGGTGTCCTCTAGCCAGATGCATGCTGCAAGAGTCCATTTCCACACTCAGATCTGCACCTTGAAGCTGCTGCTACTGAATTTTCATGAGACCAGAACTTATTTTCGCCATTGCTCCCAAACAGTAAACCGGATCGATATGAAACTTGCTGAGCATGTTCCTATCATCATTATGCACCTCCCATAGCAAAATCGTGATCAATGGATGCACGGATTTCGAGAAAAATAGAAAATGGTTGAATATTTCAGAGATCGATTTCTCGGAAACCGTGCATCAGAATCGGCTGAAACTGCTTGGGTAGGTTACCATCACTCCTATGCATATCCCCATGAAACAGCTTTTGAAACGGATGCACAGATATGGAGAAAATGCAAAAATGGCTGATGGTGATGGAGGCTAATTTCTTGGAAACCGTGCACTGGAATTGGCTGAAACTGCTCAGGAATGTTGCCATTACCCGTGTACAATTCCCCATAAAACGGTTTTTCAAATGGATCCATGGTTTTCAAGTTATGGCAAAAACAAATTTTGTTCTAGGTATTTTTGCTTCAAGGCATTTTTCATTTTTGTTGCATGGTATGAAAATTGAGTTTGGGTTGTGATGCAGGTATGGAGATGATGGAGGAGGAGTTGGAAGATTGCATGAGGACTTCTGAACCCTTGAGGAAGCTACCATGTTCACCAAACCACCTTTTTGAACCCATTTCTAGCTTCCTACAATTTCTACAAGAACTTCCTGTAGAAGCACAATGTGAAGCACAATGAGCTGGAAAAATGATGGAGAAAGGTGAGGTGTTGTGGGGAAAAGTATCCGATGCGGATGACCCTATCCCTACTCTAAAGGTGACAGTCTTTAGCAACAACTGAAAGTAAAGCTTTGATGATTTCCTTTATGAAAGTACAGAGAGAGTGAAAAGAAGGCCAACCAACCTGGTGTCTTTCGCTTAGTCAATCCTTGTCCTCTCTCCTTGTCTCTTGTTCCCAGCTCCTTGCTCTCTTTGCCGGTCCAGCTACACACAGATCCTACACAAAACAAGAGAGGAAACTACAAGATACATGTACTCATAACTGATGCATGGATTAGAGTGAATCAAATATACAAGTAAATACAATCCATCAATGTAATACAAGTATATAGGAGAACATGCAAAACTTTATTGATAGAAGTAACAGGGTTCTGAGAAGGTTACAACCAATGATGGCTCCAATCCAGCAGCACCTCCCCAACAGCAAGAACTCTCCTCTTCACCTCTAGTAAAACAATCACCCAATAGCTCTAACTGTAAACCAACAACACCTCCTTGCTTTACACAAAATTCCAGCCCCCTTAGACCTCATAGAAGAGCTCTATATATAGGAGAGAAGAAGAGAGGATGAGTCAGCTTGAGACTGACATGAAGCTGCCTTGTGTCCTCTCCCTCTTCAGTTAATCTTCAGTTCTTGAGTCCACTTGGAGATCCTTGCTTACACATGGTGATCAAGTACCTCTTACTCATCACAGGGCGAATCTCATGAACCAAGTGTCAGTTTGGAAGCTTCCTTGGCAGTTGACACCTTGCAGGATGACTGTGCCACTTGGCCAATCTCGCCCAGCGCAGGTAGCCTTCATTAATCTTGACTTCCAGCGTAGGTACAAGGAGGGACAGTTGCATTCCAGTGCAGAAGCTCAGTGGAGCAGCTGACATGATCCAAAATAAGCCTGTTTTGAAGTGTTTTCAGGTGCAGAACTGATTGGAAGTGCTGTTGTTTGATGACCTTGTTCTTTTAGGGGTAAGAACAACATGTTTAGGGACTGAGGATCCCTGTAATTATCGACATTTCATGCTCCATGACGCGAGGCACAAAAATGTCTATAACAGTTGCCCCCTAAAGTATGAGGCCGTTTATCGGGTGAAATTCTTTATCTAGAGGGTCCGAAGTTCGTTCCAGTGCTGAGGAGGAGCCCTATAATACAATACAATACAATACATTATCTTTCATTCTATTTTCATGATCTAGCTGAGGCGGGCACTCCCATGCTCAGCTTTTATAAATACATTTTGGTACATATGACAGACGATCGTCTGAAGGTAGACTGATAATTTTCCGCTGAAATTATCATCCTTTGAATAGGATGATCATCTGCTGCAATGATGTACATGGCAAATGCTTTTATATTTCCTGAATATATATCGCAGCCCGGATGGATGAAACTAGATCCGGGGTCTTCAAACTCGTTCGATCTTCACTCTAAGTACAAGTCGATCCATGTGAGAATTGCGCTGAAGTCGAACATGGAAAGACATCGCTTGATTACCGGTCAATAATGAAAACCGTTAACAAGCGCGAGAGGAATCACCAATAATGACGATGACCCTCAAGGTACTGCAGTACAATTCACGTGGCGTGAATAAAGGACTTGGCGTCGAACGCCACGCAAAATCTTCTGGTCGAAGGTCATTGATGTATACCTGTCGCCGGAAGTGAGAAACTTGCCATTGAGGCATGCAAGCTTCAAAGTACTGATGGGGGTGTTCCTAGATCAACTTCTTGGATAATGAGCTGAAGTCGACAAGAAGCGATCCGTCAAAGGAGGGCCTTAATGAATCCCACATCAATGACATGGAACGGAGCTAATGATTTTAGTGGAGGTGAAAACAAACTGTGACATATGATTCAGGGTGGCGATCATGAATGGATGAAGGATAATGTATGGCAGTGGATGGGACACGGTTGACACTTTCAGAATGACCCCTCTTGAACATATAACGACACTGATGCGATGGATCGGTAGCATTACCCCAAATGTGGATGGTTTGGCGAGGACCATGGTGATGAGACCGGTGAATGAAACAACCCAACCCGATGTGGTACGGAGGAAAAGTGTCATGTTCAAGAGTGACTTGCTACCATTAAACTTTGATGTTCTCCCAATTTTTCCCCAGTCATTTCTGACCAGTACCTCTTTATTTTTGTCAAGCTTGAGGAGGATAACATATGCTTGTTCTATAACCTGCCCTTCGGGCAAGCCCATCGCTATGATTTAACGAGCCTAGCGATAGGGAAACTCGTTCTCGTCTAAAGACAAGTTTGTCGCTATTTAATCATTTTAACGAGTCTAACGACAAAGAAAACTCGGTCCTTTTCATTTTTAGAGAGTCTGAAAAGGTACGGAAAGTCAACTCCATAATTCCTTTTTCGTCAGCAAATCCCTTAAGTCCGAAAAAGTATAAAACAATACAGAAGGGATGGCTGTTCGGTACTTTTAACGAGCCGAACAAGACAAGCGCTCGATCCTTTTGTGCAATAATCCCTCAGGTCCAAAAAGATTAAAATTTAGAGGAGGGATAGCGTTCCGGTCATTTAACGAGCTGGAAGGCCAAAACTCGGCAAACTTTTCATATTTTACGAGTCAGTGAAAAGAGCTGAAAGAAGACTCGTCTTTTGAGGAACGAGTGATAAACAGGGATAGCTACAGATTCCAGGTACAGGTTGGAATTTTCCAATTACGGCAGTGTTACGAGGATGGCTAGGTGGAATCACTCTTCGCAGCTGTTTCTCAAAAGAGGTAAACACACAAATGGAAGTGAATGATCGGCCAAATGAACGGTGGAGGTGATGGATGACAACACGATCAAGGCTCTTATGGCTGATGAATTTGCGATCTCAAAAGGTTATTTACCGGTTCATTTTTTCCATGAGCTTGAACTCTGGGGGAAACTTTTGCTCACACTTTTCTATTTTTTAACGAGCATAGATTCAGTCATAAAACTGCTCGAATTTTGCGTTTATTTTTTAACGAGCATGAACTATATGCTAAAACTGCTCGATATACCAGTCATAAAAAGAACGCCTCCCGTAAGGACCAATTTTTATAGAGCTTATGCCTTACCACAGCTATGCTCACTTTTGGCAAATTTTACTTTTGCCCCACAGGCTTCTTTCATGCAAGTTTGGAAACGGCTAATCTTAAAACCAGATAAATAACCGCCCCTAGCTTGCACTCCAGAAGGTTTGCATGCCCCCAGGTATAGGATAGAATTTCGAGGCTGCCCCTCCTCTCCCCTACCTCTGCTTTTCTTTGGGTGTTCACAGTTACTTGTCATCTTGCCAATCTAATGTTAACGATAATTGTCTTCTCGTTATTCTAAGGGGTCTTACGCAGTACTCAGGCTTCCCGTCGGCCCACTTTTAACAAACAGCTATTTGTGACAATGGAAGAACACTACTCAAAGATAAAACATTGGTATTATTGAGGGAGGCCTGCCTCTTTCTTATTATTCCAAAGACGGTTCGATTTGCTGCCGCAAATCAATCTCTTTCTTTGGCGGTGTCTATCATTGGGTTGTCCAAAGATGGTTACCTTCTGTCAAAACAATATAGTCCCCTTCCTTGTAGGCTGCCCCTGCTTATCCTTCAAAACATATCTTTCGATGGGCGAGGCTTGAATTCAAGGATGTTTACTATCTGTTGCAATAAGGAAATTCCCACTTGGGCATTGCCCACTTTTTAGACAAAGGTGAATGACTCTTTGGTCAAACACATAACTTTAACAAAAGATTATTATTCCAGAACAACCCCACTTCCTACGGACAGGGTACGGACTAGTCATATTCTTCTGCGGAAATTCTTCCTTATACCCGGGGTTTCTTCTGCCCGAAGCAGACCAGGGTGCATGCCCCCTGGGTCCCAGTTTTTCTTTCCGAATCACTCGCACTCATCGGGAAGAAGGACCGGGGGTGGAGGCGTATCTTGAGTGAACAGACCATTTAGGATTGGTATTTGACTATTTGCGATGCGAGATCCCGAAAACGAAAGTTGGTCTACGAGCTTGACCATCCTTCCTTCGTGTGGAAAACACATTACTCTAAAGAGTGAGGAGACTATCGCTCCCATGCAATAAATATAGTCGCGTCCAAGGAGTAGGTTATAATCCAAGGGTCCTTGGACAACCAACACGTTCATCTCGACGGTCTTCCCTTTCAATGTAACAGGTACATTGGGGAGGATCCCTAATGGTCGACTGGTTCCTTTATCAAAACCTGAGAGATTCCTCAACTCAGGTAAAAGCGCTGGGGAACCCAGTGCTTTCCAAGCAATAGAGGAAAGGATACTCACAGACGCCCCTTCATCAATGATAGTACCAGCCATAATCATTCTATAGATCTAGACAATGATTCTGAATGGTATACTGGCTGGTAACCGGGGTCTGCCTAGTTGATTCCAATCAAAGGATACAACCAGGTTGCTTGGTGGTGGGACCGAATATACGGCCGAATATGACCCTGATGTTGTTCCTTCCTGCGATAAAGGAATGGGTGCATTGCCCTGACGCTCATCAGAGTCGGCGCTGATATAAAGAACCTAGATGGTGTCATCCTTATTCTCTTCAGCTAGGGTGTCGCATGAAGATGACTCTTCGGCGACGGTGTCATTTGAAGACGGGTCTCCAATGACGGGGTCATTGGATGATAGAACCTCTGAAGGAAGAACCGGGCCAACTGCCGTTTCGACCTTTAGACTTTCGTCTGGTCTAGATTCAGTAGGTTCATTCTCAATGACCGACACTTCAACTGACCACTTGAGCGGGTCAACTGGATTTTCAACTATCGAGGGATTAGGCGCGAGTTTTCGGTATCCAGGAGGAAGTTGCAACGGTGAAACCGGGCGATCTTCCAAAACTCTCTTTGCCTCATCTAAGAATGGACATTTGTGGATAGCATGATTTCCTTCACACAATAGACAGGGTGATCTTGGTCCCCTTCTTCGTCCTTCACTCTCGCTAGTTGACGGAATGCAATCAACATGACAACCAGAGGTTGATGCTACCGGATTGTGCAACCTTGGGGACCAGTCCCTTAGTATCCGGGGAATACAAGGACAATCACGATGGAAGTGGATCCCTTCGCAAATGACACATGGCGATTTAGGCCCGGTCGGTGCAGTGTGTGGGTTTTTGTCAGCTTTCTTCTGCTTGCCCCCAGTCGCCTTCGCCAGAGGCTCCTTCTGCTTCTTTTCTCTCTTCTTCTTTTCCTTCTTCTCCTTGGGAGGCTGACTTTTGCCAGCTTTACCTTGCGAAGATGAAGGATCAGAGGAAGTATCATAAGAAGTGGAAGGCTGGTGGGTAGTTCTAGATTGTTCTGACTGTTGATTCGACTGCTCAGGATTAGTGGCGATCTGGACTACATTAGTTGAAAAGAGCCATACAGGGAGGCCGATTGTCAATCCTGGAAGTGACAATGTAGCCATATGAGGCGCACCAACATCTCCCCAAGAGGAGAAGGGATTTGGACTTCCGCCAAGGTTACTTCCTTGGTTGGTGGGCTCCATACTTTTCAACTGAAAGATTAACGTGGGAATAACAGGTGATTATGTTCCGCTTAAAATAAATTTTATTAACGACGCTTTTAGACACAAACTTGCTTTTTCATGTTTTAAGAGTCGAGAAAAAGCTAAAGATGAATCTAGTCGCCTTCGATGTATTAACGAGCCTGAAGTGACAAATGCTCGGTTGGACTTTTTCAGTTATAGAGTTTGAAAAAGGCCAAAAGAAACTGCTCTGGAGATCTAGGCAGAGGGTGTGCCAAACCTTTCGCGAAACCACAGAATACGTTTTACGGTACGGGTGGTCGATCTTCGTGAATGCTGTGTTCACTGCATCGCGATCAGTAGGGCGGTCGACACAGCTTCCTAAGGATAAAGGATAAAAGCCTATAGGGGTCTCCCAATATACGCGACGGTACGCGGGAGCACAAGTCTGTGTTAGTGCCACCGACTCTCAGGAGGAATCACCCACCTTCGTAGAGATCGACAGTCACTATGTTTAACGATGCCGGAACACGTCTCTACCTAGACCTCTAGATGTTTGCGTTAAATTCCAAAGCGTTGTTATGTAAATTGAGTTTATTTTAATGTTGATCTTTCTTAACAATTTGCCTTTCAGGTTCGCCACGAGATGTATATATACAACTTCCTATATGCAATCTAAGAATGAGAAGCAAATCTTTTCAATCTTTCAACTTTGAAAACCTTATTCTACTGAGGGAAAAGAAAGACACAACTTTTTCCACAGATTATAGAACACACACTAAAATGCACATTTTCCTAAATCGTCAAGCACACAGTCAAATGCAAAATGCACAATGCATGTATTTCTTTTCGTTATCCTTAATGTTGATGTAAGACAAAAAGGAAACTGTTGTATAATTTTGAATCTAATTTCAAGTAGAAATAAACAAGCTTGTCCACAATCAAAAAGACACCTTATGATAGACTTGTTTAAACACAGGAAATGTATAGATTCAAACCATGAAATGAAGAGCAAACAAACTCAAACAGCCATGAACAGTAATAAAACTAGCTCATAAGATCACAAAGACACTTTTACAGTTCAGGATCTAAGAGGTCACAGCTATACTGGTTCGCTTTTCACAATGGGAAACTGTAACTGAAACAAGAAATACTGAAAGAACACTCACAGTTTCATCACACAACTGAGGCGGAATAATGTCAAGGAGAAGGTGTTTTACAGCAAGTACAATGACCAGCAAGCAATCAGCAAAAATCAGTGAAAACAAGGCCAAGACACAAAGGGAAAGTTGAGCAAGACAATGGCTAACTGGACCAGCGCAGGTTCTAGTCTACCAGTTTGACTCTCAGCGCAGCTCCCGAAGGGAGCACCTGCGCTGTAATGCAGACTGCCTGTGGACAGCCTGCACTGACACACGAGAGTTGCGTCTACAAAGAATTCTGGGTCATAAAAAGCTCAAAAATGCACTGTTTTTGCTGAAATAAAAAGCTATAGGTCAAGTACAGGCTAAGGGATGATCAAGAGGATGAAAAGCTATCACAAAGAGTAAAGAGTCTTTTGTAGATAGGCTCTTCAAATCTTGAATCTGCTCAAAAATGAGCAAGAGTAGCAGTCCCTCTACTTCGCTTTTGATATAGTCAAAAGCTTTTCGATTCGGTACTCTTTGGTTTAGGAAATGAATAGCAAAGATACTACAAACACCAACAAGATACTAGGCTCCCCAGCGGAGTCGCCAGTTTGTTGTGGGGAAAAGTATCCGATGCGAATGACCCTATCCCTACTCTAAAGGTGACAGTCTTTAGCAACAACTGAAAGTAAAGCTTTGATGATTTCCTTTATGAAAGTACAGAGAGAGTGAAAAGAAGGCCAACCAACCTGGTGTCTTTCGCTTAGTCGATCCTTGTCCTCTCTCCTTGTCTCTTGTTCCCAGCTCCTTGCTCTCTTTGCCGGTCCAGCTACACACAGATCCTGCACAAAACAAGAGAGGAAACTACAAGATACATGTACTCATAACTGATGCATGGATTAGAGTGAATCAAATATACAAGTAAATACAATCCATCAATGTAATACAAGTATATAGGAGAACATGCAAAACTTTATTGATAGAAGTAACAGGGTTCTGAGAAGGCTACAACCAATGATGGCTCCAATCCAGCAGCACCTCCCCAGCAGCAAGAACTCTCCTCTTCACCTCTAGTAAAACAATCACCCAATAGCTCTAACTGTAAACCAACAGCACCTCCTTGATTTACACAAAATTCCAGCCCCCTTAGACCTCATAGAAGAGCTCTATATATAGGAGAGAAGAAGAGAGGATGAGTCAGCTTGAGACTGACATGAAGCTGCCTTGTGTCCTCTCCCTCTTCAGTTAATCTTCAATTCTTGAGTCCACTTGGAGATCCTTGCTTACACATGGTGATCAAGTACCTCTTACTCATCACAGGGCGAATCTCATGAACCAAGTGTCAGTTTGGAAGCTTCCTGGGCAGTTGACACCTTGCAGGATGACTGTGCCACTTGGCCAATCTCGCCCAGCGCAGGTAGCCTTCATTAATCTTGACTTCCAGCGCAGGTACAAGGAGGGACAGTTGCATTCCAGCGCAGAAGCTCAGTGGAGTAGCTGACATGATCCAAAATAAGCCTGTTTTGAAGTGTTTTCAGGTGGAGAACTGATTGGAAGTGCTGTTGTTTGATGACCTTGTTCTTTTAGGGGTAAGAACAACATGTTTAGGGACTGAGGATCCCTGTAATTATTGACATTTCATGCTCCATGACGCGAGGCACAAAAATGTCTATAACATGAGGGGTGGACACAGAGGTGCTTGTAGGCCTAACCAATAGATTCCCACCATTAGATTCCCTTTTTGAAATTGAATTTGGTTCGTCCAAAGGTTCTACAGGATGTTTCCTGTAGAAATACAAAGCTTCCTGTAGGAGGCACAAAAATTCCTTTGACCTTGATTTGAGTGATCCTCGTGACCTGAAATGTCCTTCTTGCAACCTACAATTAGCCAATGGAAATTAGTTTTATTTTTCTTTTTTTTTTCTCTTTTTTTTTTTTTTTTTTTTTGAAAAACAACTAGGGCGCCTCATGGAGGTTTTCACCCTAATTTCCTGCCCTGGGTGCCTCCAAGGAAGGTTTTCACCCAGAGATCTTATTCTCTTTTCTCTTTTTTTTTCAACCCCATTGACCGCCTCATGGAGGTTTTCAATCAATGAGCCAATCTAAGGCGCCTCCGAGGAGGTTTTCACCTTAGATTTTTATTCTCTTCTTATTTTCTTTTTTTCTTTTTTTTTTCTCTTTTTTTTTCTACCCTACCCTACTTGAAAAACAAAATTCTTTTGAAGTATAAGAATACTTCCAATGGAGCCATGTGCACATCGATATTAGCGAAAAAATGATGTGAAGGCTCAAAATGCATGCTTGGACAACTATCCGGACTTTAGAGACCAAATGATCTGACTTTGAAGGGATCAAACATAGCTAAGGAAGAGAGTACCACTGCAACTTAGTCACCTTCTGAAACCATATCTCAATATAGCTTTGATATCCTTGGTCCTTTTGCTGATCTGGATCATTCTTCATGTCACCTTCTATCATGACCTTCTCATCTTCCTCTTTTTGCTGATCGTTCTCTTGAGTACATGGAGGATTTGATGGTAACCATGAAGGAACTCTCTTGATCTCTGATTCTGATCTCTTCTTTTCATCAAGTGCAGCCCATGGTTCTTTGATCTCCTCTTTGGAATCTTCTTTTTCCTTTGGTCCTTCAATGTTTTCAATATAATATCTGTTTTGCAACACTCTTCCTGAGCTTTGGTGAACATCATTGAGCTCAAAAGGAGTCATTTGCACATGTTGTGCCTCAGCTTTGCAATTGGGTTGAGCTACTCCATTGTATTGCTTTGGAAATGGTACGAGTAGTTGAGTGGAGGTGTGAAATTGAGATGGAGATGGATGGCATTGTGGTTGGGTAGGAATTTGGGGTTGCCTTGGTGGAGGAGGAGGCGATGGTTGTGGATGAGCAGGTGGTGGAGGAAAATGAGCAGGATGAAAGTTGTATTGGGGCCTCCACTCCTGATAAGGTGCATTCCACTGAGGCTGTGGCTGAGCATAAGAGTGAAATGAATGAGCGACTGGTTGGGCATAATATGGATCTGTGAAGGAACAAGGAGGAGGTGTGAACCAGGAAGGATGAGCAGGGGGACCCCAAAAAGGCATGAAAGTGGCTTGGTAGGGGTCATAATAGGTCTCAGGTGTCCCTTGCAGTTCCTGCTGGTAAGATTTAGGTCCATGCGGCTTCCTTTGGTTCATATGATAGAGTGGTTCAGTGTCTCCTTTAACTCTTTGATATGCAACTTTATGTCCAGGCAAGGAAGGGCACTGATTCGTACGATGGTATTCTTCACAGACAAAACACACTTCTAGGGAGTGCATTGGACATTCGTTCCTAGGATGCTTTCTAGTGCACCTAGGACAAAAGATGACCAAAGCCCTCCTGGCTTCCTCTTGCCTCTTTTGGATCCACAGGGTATCCAACTGCATGGCAAGAAACTGCCTCATATCACTCTTGAAATCTTCTATCTAATCTTCAAATTCGTCTTTGGACAAGGGACTGCTCCCAACATTTCTGCTTGTAGCCATTTGCTCCAAAGGAATGGTTTCTTCTTCTTCTCCCCTTGAGGTTCTTCAAATATGTCTTGTTGTCCACCTAAGGGTTCTTTAATCACATCCATGGAAGAAGAGAGATAAGGTTTGCTGTGTGAAGCAGTGGGGGTGTTGTGCAATCATTTTTCTAACTTATCTCTACTCCTACAAGGCATGAAATGAAATATTTTTGGTTGATTTTTTCTTTTTTCGACTTCTACCTGCAAAACTGAAATAGATTGAACTACAACTAACTATCTTGCTAAAATGAAAATGCGGAATTGAAATGAAAGCAGGAAAGGACTAATCTATTTTGCTCAAATGAAATTGCACGAATGAAATGCTAGTCTACGCTTGTGGAATTGAAATGCTAATCTATGAAAGTGGGAAATACTAACCTACTTTTGCATAAACGAAATTGCATAATGGAAATGAAATAAACTACTTAGCAGAATATTGTAGTGGAAAATAGAAGAAAAGCGACAATCACCAATACTCTGACGCTTCCCCGGAAACGGCGCCAAAAAGATGGTGGGCTCCAGTATTGTAGCAATAATGCTACAACTCCTGGAACTCCCTTCTTTAATTTTATCAACCCGGTAGTTCGTAACAAACTTGGAAGCGACGGTGCTGTATGCACAAGTACTAGCTCTTGCCGCAGCTGTCACTTGGTCAGCTGGCACAAGTCCACTAGGAGCTTAAGCCAACTTCTATGAGCTCTTAGAAGAAGCTTTTTAATTGATGGATGAAAGCTAACTCGAAGGAAGCTAATCTAATTGCAAAAAGAAACTGAAAGCCAAAAAGAAACGCAAACCCTAGCAAACCCTAATTCTACCAGCTACTCCTACTGACGCAAAGGAGAGCATGCAAACTACTGAAAGAGATGCCATTACTTCTATGAAGGTAAAATACATGTGTCTAGACTACCTCTATCTGAAGAAAACATCTTTTTTCATTTTTGATTAAGTTGTTGGAATTATCATGCATGTGCTTTTAACTATTTTTGACTGTGCAGAGGTGGATCAAGGAGGAGAAATGCTTGGAAGAGGTCGGGAAGGTTCAGAGAGGGTCTAAGGAGTCCCTAACACCCTTCCAGAGAGTTTCACAAAGTTTGGCTGCCAAGAAACCGCGTTTATGAGCTTCTACAGGAAGTCTGCACGGGTTCTACAGGATGTTCTAGGATTTCTACAGGATGTTCTGTAATTCTTCTACAGGATGTTTTGAAATGGGATTTTGGAGCATGGATGGAGGGAAAAAGATGGAGGAATGAGTATGGAGGTGAAATAGGGGTGTGAAGAGGTCTAGGACTTGGTGGATGAGGCTAAGGAGCGATTGGATTTGTTCAAGGATGGAGGAAGCGATGATGCACAAGAATGTAGAAATTAGAGCAAGGTGGGGAAAGTATGGCAAATGAAAGGTACGAATCATGGAATAAGGGTTGGAGCAGATTATCTGATGGATTATGGGTAGATAAAGAAGGATAACAGGTGCTCTGCAAGTTATTTTTCGAATTTAACAAATGAAGACTTGGAAAATCAAGAACCTAATTACCTTGACCTAATCTGACCTAGATAATAGCAAAAGAAATGGAACAGAAGTTTATTTGCACAAAATTAGATGAACTAACTATGCAACTAAGCAATCATAACCCTAAGCATGGAGTCAAAACTGAAATCAAGTTTGACAACTAAGAATCCAACACTAATACTTGCATGGTGAAGCAAAATAGTGTTTTTGTGGGCAACAAGGTCACCTTTGTCCCAACTCACGATCAGGGAAAATTTTAAGAACCCCCCCTAAATTTATAAATATAATAAATGGGTGAATCTCCATGGTATATAGGAAAAATGGAAGGCGATTTTATCAATAATATAATATGTATATATAATTTTTTGGCGAATCTCTCAGGCATGGCGAATATTTTACTCAATTATAAATTCTTGTAAGATCTTGGCAAGTCTTTCACTAAATAATAGAACTTTGTATGGATCTAAGAGGATAGAATTTCCCCTTTAAATAGTCTATGCTCACATGAATACCATGGTATTACCATGGGTCAATACCATGGGTTATCATAAACCTGGAGCTTAAAAATTACTATTAGTAATTTATAAAAATTAATAAAATTAATAGTTGATTTTTATTTTATTTTTTATTTTAACCAACCTAAAATGTTTAACCTACATTAAATTACAACATCCATTTTTACTCTTGACCAAGAATACCATGGGTCAATACCATGTGCCATTTTAGTGAATACCATGGGTCAATACCATGTGCCATTTTTATTTTTATTAATTCTAATATTAAGGTTAATAATGGTTTTTTGCATGGTATTAAACGCAATCTAGTCCATGGTATTTGTCCCATAGTATTTTTCCAATAGGTTTCACCTAAATATAACCCATTTTTTGAGTGTTCGTAAATATAAGGTGACTTATGGAGTAAATATAAAAAAATGTTTTATTTGTTTACCATACCTCTTGTTTATTTATATTTTTATTAATTTACCATACCTCTGTTACAAATATGGTATTTGGCCCATAGGATTCACTTAAATAAAACCTCTTTCTTGAGCCTACGAGGGTTATGGACTAAATATAAAAAGAGGTTTTATTTATTTACCATACGTCTAGTTTATTTATAATTTTATTTATTTACCATACCTTTTGAGTAAGTATAAAAAGACGTTTTATTTATTTACCATACCTCCACTTTACTTATATTTTTATTTGTTTACACCAAGTGACTTATGGAGTAAATATAAAAAATGTTTTATTTATTTACCATACCTCTCATTTATTTATATTTTTATTAATTTACCATACCTCTTTTATAAATATGGTATTTGGCCCATAGGATTCACTTAAATAAAACCTATTCTTGAAAATGGGCGAATGGATTCACTTAAATAAAGCCTATTCTTGAAAATGGGCGAATGGAAGGTTGTAACTCCTAATTTCAAGGGCTAAATTTACCTTTTTTACCCTCTCCCTTAAAATAAGGTGGGCTATTTGAGGTGATTTGTAAAAATGTACTATGATACAAAATATTCGCCCACTAAAAATTTAAAACCCCTTAATTTCGCCAACATTTGCCCCTAAAATTATCCTTGCTCACGATCCCACTGAGAGAGAGGTAAGATCAGAGGTGCTTGAGCCCATTTTTCCAAGGATCCTTTATGTTATTAATCTATCCAAATCAATCTGAACATGAGAATCTACTTTAATCATCAAAAGCAACCTAAATAACACAACAAGTTTTAAATCTAAATAGCAGATTTTACTGTAAGAATGCAGCAAAGACACATGAAGGTAAACAAAGGAGGTACTGGGCGCTTGAGATGGGCCCAACCCCAAGAGCTACAGCCTCCATAGAGAGATTTAGAGCTGGTGCAAAGCTGGATTCATCTTTATTGGTCAAGAAATGAAGAGTTACATCAAAACTGTCCACAAGGAGAACTTGAAAATGAGCTGATAGCAAAACCAATCTGTTGCGTAAAAATTGAGCTACAAAATGACTACAACAAGACTATGAAATGACTAACTACCAGCTACAAAATGACTAACCACTAGCTAACCAAAATGAGGCCCTAAGCCTTCTTATTTATACAAATTGAGGACCCCAACAATCCTCCTAAAATTTACGGACTCGGCTGCCCAAAACTTGTAGTTAATAGCAGTCCTACTTGACTTGCTTGGCTGCCCTTGTGCTGATTGATTTGGTGGCCCTTGAACTTTGAGCTGATGGTGGAGAATTCGAGGTAACGGCCCATAAATGAAGGGGACACCTTCCTACAAATCCTCTCCCTTGTTCTCCCACCAATTTGGCTGCCAAGTGCTCATTAAGACCTTCAATTTTGTCTCCAAATTGACCAAAAAAGCAACACAAAGCACCCATTAGACTTGTTGGCATAATGACTAACCAAATTCACTCTATTAGCATAAATATAATCAAAAAAATGCAATAAACTAATGAGAATGGTGGATTAAGTCAAATTAGGAGGTTGAATGAGCCCAAATAATTATCCATTTTTGGGGCTCATCAACATGCTCTATGTGTTACATTATCATTGATCCACTATCAACATGGTGTGTGTGCACTAGATCCTCAAACTATTGCACGATGGATTCCTTTGGATTGGGGGGGCCATCCTAATAATGGACATGTTAATCCATTGCATAACAAAGCTGACATACAAAGGAGCAGACCCTACCAAGGAGTTTAGAGGGAAAACCGGGGAAAAATAGTTGGTAGAAAAGATGAAAGAGGAGTATGGGCTCATTAATAAGTCATGCGGATGAGGTTTCAGTGCCAGTAGTGTTACTTGCAACATAGTGTGCGAAGAGAGTCCAAAATAATTGGGCAAAATATCTATGCAAGGAGTTCCTTATGAACTGCCAGGAAGCCTAGGAGGAGAGAGAAATTCCATTATGAATGGCTACTATTTTCTATTGTTTGAGTAGTTTGGATATTTCTAGAGGATAGTTGGTTCCCCCCACATAGGTAATATTTATCCAAGGTAGACAGTTCGCCTCGTTCTGGTCTACTAAGGATCAGACAAGAATCAAGGAGTCGAAAATTTTCTGGATCCTCATGGAGATGGACCTTCGGATGCTTATAAATTAGAGGCAAAGGTTGTCCCCAACCTTGTTTGAGCAATTAAAGGCCTATGCAGAGTTCAAGGCTGACTTCCACAATGTTTCAATCAGATCATAGAAGGACCCATAACACGTATGGCACAAGTTTCCCTATTTGGTATTTGAGATGAATGTGCAGGAGATCATGGGGTATTATCCCACAAAATGACGCGAACCCATGGGGCTTGATGTGGGAACAAGAAAAGGTGCAAAAAGATCAACTGCACAGAAGCATAAGGAAGTGGCTTAGAAGGCTGCATGTGCCTTGGCTGAGTAGAAGAAGAAGGAAGCTGCTACTAAGGCAGCTGTAGAAAAATAAAGGGTATAGAAAGAGCACTTTGCCCAAGAGTAGGCTGAGAAATAACAACAAGATATAGAAGAAGGAAATAAATCAGCTTCACAGCACATTGACAAGCAAGAGTTGTCAGAATAGGGAGGAGTTAGTAGTGAGGAGCAAAGCAGTCCTTTCACCTTGAAGAGCCATTGGTAGGAGAAGATGGGTGGACAGCTGAAAAAGCATAAGTCTAACAAGAAGAAGCACCTAGACTCAATGGTTCTGACAAAAGGCGATCGCGATGAGATCAATGACAAGGTAAGAGGCACAACGCCTAAGGTGTTGCAGCAATTTGAGAAACAGTACATGGAGATGCTAGGAAGATGTCCATAAGGATATTTTCGAGCTGCAGATCTAGGCTAATAGGATTCAGGTGAGTGTTGGGCAAGTGAGCGGGGTACCAGTGAGCCTGACAAAGGGAAGTAGAACATTGGCAGAACTGGAATAGACCATGGACCTCAGAGTTATACCATTGCCAAAAGGGTATGTTCACACAAAATCAGATGAATATCGCATTGTGATCAGCACAGTGATGGACACGAGGCTTAATTTGACCGTGCTTCCACTTTAGACCCTCAATGCACTGCATCATGGGGTTTCAGTGGAACTGAGGATCAGAGAGAGTGCACCCTCACCATCATAAGTGAGTTTAAGGTAAAAAATGAACAAAAGTTTGTAGAGAAAACTATGGCACTAAATCAAAAGGAGGAGTTGTAGAAGCGACAATCAGATCCTGGAGACCATGATTGAGCAGGCCTACAAGTCAATACCTGAATTTAACATACCAGAGGATGCAAAAGCCTCAACAAAAGTTAGGAAATTGGCTATTGCGATATGCACCTCAATGGATGAGGTTGGTAGCATTACCTTCGACTTCCAAATGAAGATAGCAGAGCTACAGTTGAAGTTGCAGCCAATGACTCCGTCGAAGGTATGGGAGCAATGCAGAGCAACAATCAAGGATGTTATGAACACACTAGATACTGTAGTCACAGACTATGCAACAATATTTGATGCAGCTATCAAATTATGGAAAAATATGCAAGAGGACTCAATCCTGCAGAAGTTTAACACTGATGTTCGAGAGACACAATGACAGTATGATGACGTCCAAGTTACTATGCACACTTTGGCACCAACGTAATGCCTCACGAATCTACAAGAGGGAAAGCAGTTGTAGGTGCATGTGGAAGAATTGCAAAGGAAGGATGCCCTGCTCAAGGCCATATTACAGATGTGGTTAAGGAAGCTTGTCATCTTACTCTGCCAATTCAGGAAAATATAAAGGTGCTACAACAAACACACTGGGAAATGTACCT
Organism: Pinus tabuliformis; assembly: GCA_031772625.1. Classification (NCBI taxonomy): domain Eukaryota; kingdom Viridiplantae; phylum Streptophyta; class Pinopsida; order Pinales; family Pinaceae; genus Pinus; species Pinus tabuliformis. The sequence goes on along the minus strand of CM062819.1, from coordinate 344,030,638 downwards.
AGCAGTGGAGGGCCCAACAATAGAGAAATTGGTCGAAGAAGTGCAACAGGATGCGGCATAAAGCACTACTAAAGTTGCATTGTTGCAAGGTTATTTTGGTGGTATGCACAGTAAGATCGAGGCACCAACTGAGTGAATCGAGGGTGAGTTATGATTTTTGTGTTGGGGGATTGTTGGGATAGGGTCCCTAGGGTCACTTTTGGGGTTAGCTAACCCAAGTTTTGTATAAATTTTTGAAAAATATTTAAACGCTCCGTGAAATGTGGATGCAGAGCACGCATGTAGATAGGAGTCAAAGGGGTCTTAGCCCCTTGTTTGGGTTGGTTTTATGATTCTCCCATGGTCTGCGGACCATATTATTGTATGTAGGAAAGTTATAAATAGTGAGTCATAGCGAGTATTAGAGATAACTTAGAATGAAGAATTGTGAACTTTGAATGGTTTTTGTTGTTTTGTGCAAGTGCTAAGGTAGGAAGGCTTTGATTCTTGTACTTAGGTGAGAAGGGGAAGGCTCATGAAGATGAGTGCGTAGGATGCCTTGGTAAGTTTACGGCTGAGTGTGTGGACCCCTTTAGCTAAGTGCGCATGGTAGAAGTGTCTTTAATCTGAACATTGAAGATCAATAAGGACTGATTTTGAAGAATTATTGTGAAATCCAACAATTTATGTTGTTTCTGTTTATGTTATATTTTGTCGCTCAATGATATGTTTCCAAGAAATAATGTATGAATGCTACGTAAAACTACTGAATCTATCTTAGGTATGCATGCTTTAAGTAATTTCCTGTGTTCACAAAGTTAAGGGTTGATTCTGCCATGTCTTCTAATGAATTCGATAGATCTGTGTGATATTAGATCTAGGGTTATTTATTGATGTGCGAAAGTAGGTAATTTTCCTGGTCAAGGTCCGCAAAGACTAATTGCAAACCTTCATGAAGGTCCTAAAGCTGCTTTCATAGAGTTGCAGTAGCGAGCCATAGGAGACTATCGATCTGTGTGAAGGAAGATATGAACTTTAGGAGCTTGAGAACCACTTATCACATGTCCTTGGATGCAGAAACCTAGTTCTAGCATCTCTGAATACTACTTCGGGTGAGATGGTAGCCTACACTATGTAGGTTGTTGCCAAAAGGGCCAACAGTTAGGGTTTTGTTGGTTGACGCAAACAACTCTCAACCTGGGTCAGGCCCCCTTAAGACAACATGACCCATTGTGTCTATTTATCAGAGACAAAGCAACGAAGACATCCTTCCAAATTTTTGTTCACTATCTCTATTTACCCATCATATTGAGGATGATAAGATAAGCTATGAGTTAAATGAGTACCGAGACAAGAAAATAATTATGTCCAAAAATTTCTAGTGAAAACAGGATTCTGTCACTTACAATAATCTTTGGTTTTTCATGTAGATTTTGAATTGTTTCCATAAATGCAGTAGCAACTGTACTGGATTTAAATGGATGAGATAATGCACAAAAGTGTGCATACTTGGTAAGTCTATCAATTACCACCATGATGACACTCTTTCCTTTAGACTTGGGTAAACTTGTGATAATCCATTGAATGCTCCTCCCAACATTAACTTGGAATGGATAAAGGTTGTAATAGACCCTGGACTTAAATGTCTCAACTTTATTTTGTTGGTAAACCAAACATTCCACCAAAAACTTTTGAATATCATATTTAAGGCCATCCCAAGAAAATTCCTTCTTAACCTTGTGGTAAGTTTTTAAAATTCCTGAATGCCCTCCTAAGGGACATGTGTGCAATTCCACAAGTATCTTTTGTTTGAGTTGGGAATGCTTATAGAGGTATAAATAATCTTTGTACCATAATGAATCATTTTTCCAGCTAAATGTATAAGATGTACTGGGATCTTGTTCCAACTTTTGAATGAGTTCCCACACTTCTTTTTCATTCTTCCATTCATCCCTTGCTTCATTTATCCAATCTGGTTAGATAATATAAATGGCACAAAGCAATTCTTCCACATCCTCATCCTTTCTTGAGAGTGCATTTGCAGCAACATTTTGCTTCCCTTTTCCGTAGATGATTTCAAAATCATAACCCAACATCTTTGTGACCCATTTTTGTTTCTCTTCTGAAGATAATCTTTGTTTTAAAAAGTAGTTTAGACTATCATGATACATTTTTACCTTGAAGTGTATTCCCATTAGGTAAGGTCACCATTTCTTAAGTGCATGTAGTATTTCCAACATTTCTTTCTCATAAATAACTTTCTGTAAATAATTTCCTTCGATTAGATGACTTTAAAAAGTAACGGGTCTTTCTTCTTGCATTAAAACAACACCAATTCCATTTCTTGAAGCATCACATTCCACAATAAAGGTTTCTATGAAGTCTGGTGTACCTAAGACTGGTGCTTCGCACATTGCCTCTTTAATATGTTCAAAGGTTTCGTTGCTTATATATTCCAAGAAAATGCATCTTTCTTCAGTAATTTTGTTAGAGGTGCTTCTATTCTCCCATAATTCTTAACGAACTTGCGATAATACCCTGTCAACCTGAGAAATCCTTGCAAATGCTTTATGGATGTGGAGATTTTATATTCCTTAACGACTTTAATTTTTCTAGGGTCTACCTTAACACCTTCAAGAGATATAATATGACCCAAATATTCCACCTCTTGCACTCCAGAGAAACATTTGGAGGTTTTTGCATATAATGGTTTCTCCTCCAATAGTTTGAGAACTCTATCAACATGTTGAATATGATCTTTCCAAGACTTTCTATAGATTAGTATATTATCAAAAAATACTAACACAAATTTTCTAAGGAAGGGTTTGAAAATGGAATTCATCAAACCTTGAAATGTAGAAGGTGCATTAGTAAGACCAAAAGGCATGACCAAAAATTAATAATGGCCCTCATGAGTTCTAAATGTTGTTTTGGAATGTCTTCAATCTTCATTCTAATTTGATGATATCCTGAACAAAGGTCCAACTTGATGAATTAAATTTCTCCATGCAATTCATCCAATAATTCATAACTGAAAGGACTGAGAAATTTATCTTTAATAGTGAGCTTGTTGTGCTCTCTATAATCTAGACACATGCACCATGATCCATCCTTCTTGTGCACAAATACTACTGGAGCATAAAAAGAACTTTGACTAGGTTTAATTATATCATCCTCTAGCTTTTCTGCAACCATATGTTCAATTTCACTCTTTTGGGCATAGGGATATATGTAAGGCCTGATGTTTTGAGGAACATTTCTTGGAATCAAATGAATAGCATGATCATGACCACAAATAGGTGGGAGGCCTTTAGGAGTCTCAAATACCTTGGAATGATTATCCAAGACTTTTTGGAAATCTAGAGAAATAGATGATTTCAATGTGGGAACCTCTAGCGAACATAATTGTACAATTACGCCATGTTTTTCTTTCTTTAGAAGCTTTTTCATGTCGTTAGAGCTGATTATATTTCCTGACTTCCCTGTGATACCCCTTAATTCAACTTCCATTCCTTCTAAAAAAAAATTCAAGAAATTTTCTTGAAAATTAAAATCTATTGTATCCAAAGATTGTATCCATTGAACTCCTAGTACAACATCAACACCACCCATTGGAATGGAAAGCATTGGACTATTCAACACATATTATCCCATGGATAGCTTGATATTATGACACCTTCTAGAGAAATTTATAGTTGCTCCATTTGCAACCATCACTTGACATCTGGTGCGGTATATAAGAAGCAATTCAATTCCTTCGCTATCTTACAATGAATAAAATTATGGGTACTGCCTCGAATCAATCAACACTATTAGATTTTTCTTCTTGATATGTCCATCTATCTTGATAGTTTGAGGAGTGGTAATTCCAGAAAATGCATTGCATGATATGGTCTGATTTACTTCTTCTTTCTCTAGGGTTTGTTCCTAGTGTGTATCCTCTTCTTTTAATGTTTCTTGTTCATTTTCTTCTTACTCTTCACAATCTATGTAACCTAATTTCTTCTCAGCGTACTTATGACCTTTAGTGTACTTTCTATCACAACTGTAACAAAGCCCTTTCGCTATTTTTTCTTCCAATTGTTGTGGTGTCAACCTTGTAGGTTGTGGAAGGATAGGGGAAAATACTTCCATCTTTATAGTTGTGATTGGTAGGCTTCCTTGTTTCCATAATTTTTCTTTCGATTTTTGTTGCCAACTTGAATGGATTCTCCAATGAATCAGGTTCCCAAAGGAGAACCTCATGTTGGATTTTATCCTTTAAAGTCCCTATGAAAACATCAATCCTTTGCTCTTCTTAAATATCTTTTACCCTTATATTCAAATTTTGGAAGTCCTCAATGTGCTCCGCCATTGAACCATTTTGTTTGAGATTTCTCAATTGGCTAAAAAAGGTGTTTCTTTTTGTATCCTCATAATACGCTATCATTTCTTCCATAAAAATTTCTTAAGTGACAATTTGTTTACAAGAGAAAAGCCATCGATACCATACAAACTGATTGGCTTCCAAATATAAAGTCACAGTGCATACCTATTATGTGTTTTGCACATTATGGAGATCAAAATATTGCTCCATCTATAGTATCCATGTTATGAGATTCCTTCCATCAAACTTCTTCATATCAATCTTTGGAACATGGTGGATCTTCAACCCAACATTGGAGTCTATGAAATCATGAGTAACATTTATTTTTTTCTCATTATGAGTTTCTTATACTACCTTTTCGCCATTAGTAAGCATTTCTTGTAGCAACGTTTCCAAAGATCCTTTCAAACCTTCCATGTCTTTCTTCAGTCTTCAATGTTTACTTCTAAACCATCCATATTAGCTTCCATGTCATCCATCTTAGCTTCCACACCACTCATCTTAGCTTCCACGCCATTCATATTATCTTCTACACCATTCATATTAGTTTCCACACCATTCGTATTAGCTTCCACACCTTTCTTTAAACCATCCAACTTAGCTTCTATTACTTTTTGTGAGAGTGAAAGTTGTTGCACTTGGTCTCATAATTTTGATATAACATGTTTCATTTCTTCCTCTTCTTCAGAAGTCATTCTAGAGCTTTTAGGTTTCTTACTAGGTGTTTCCATTTTCTTTCTTTGGGGTATTAATTAATGATAATTATTCTTCACTGTGCACTTTTAATTCCTTCAAACTAATTTTTCAAACCAAACTTATGCAAAATTTTAAAAAGAGTACACACCCTTTTTCGCTTTGTAGGAGCTTGATATTGAATCTATTTGATCTCTGTAATTTCAAATCTCCAAGGTCTGAAATTTGGTCTTTGGGTACCCTATGCATTCACTTTCCAACTGCGCAAGTTTGACCAATTTTGGATTCCCCAAGAAAGCGTTATTGCAAATCTCCCACGATGGCATAATTATAGAATGGTTCAGTAGAGAGAACTTGTACGAAGTGCCACATGTCATTTTTTTGACCTTCGAACCAAGAAATGATACACAGAAAACTAAAGTCTGTCTTATTTCTGTAATCTTTTTTGAAATTTCAATCTGATGCTCAGAGAGAAAGTTCTGATGATTTTCCCCAGGTCACCTGTTAGTGATATAATTCAGGAGCCTGCAAAACCCTAACTTCCTTGGATCATATCTCTAAACATATAGCGAGAGAAGATCTACAATTTGTACCCGAGGTTCATCAATATTTCGTATCAAATGGGTTTTAATTTACGCATCTGAAACTTTGTAGAAACATAGTTATAGCGAAAATGCCGCGATGCAGGGAAACCCTAGAATCCAAAGCTCTGGTACCAAATGTTATGCAACCAACTCACAAAATAGAAGAAAATATAGATCAACCACATCAAAATTAGCCTCTTTGAGGGGGAAACCTCCTTTACATTACACAAATGAATAGTTCTTGGATGATACAAATGAAAATACCTCCTTTCTATGTATAGGAGTCTAAGGGGTCACAATATAATCAGAGCCGATATAGCAATAATAATGTGAGGGTAAAAAAATAACAATAGTGGGCTTCTATGGGGAATAATAATAATAATATGGGGACAACATGGGCACAAAAATAATAATAAGGGGCTACAATGAAAATAATAATAAGGGAATACACTAGTATTATAGGGACCTAACTTGCTTACATTGGACCCCAATAATTTTTCTTCCATTGAAGATTTTTTGTCCAAGTTCAAGGCCCTTAGACTTCTCTTGGAAGGTGTGAAGGTTAAGAAAGAAGATTGTAGCCTTATCTATTCCATTCTTAATAAGTTAATACCAACCTACTCTTTGTTTGATTCTACCTTCCATTCTACTAGAGAAACCTTTATTTCTCAAGGACAAGCATACACATACCCCTCTTTTGATGCCTTTTGTGATTCTTTAATAATAGAAAAACAAAACCTCTTACATCTTCGTCTTCTTAATACTCGAAACTATTCTAAGAAAGCCTTAGTGTCACACGGAATCAGTCAAGGGTGCGGACACAGCTGACCTTCCTAGAAGTCTAAGACATTCTAATGACAAACAAAACAAACTGGAGCTATCCTTCTCTAAACATACATTATGATATGAGAAATCAAGTGTTTCGTTCTTACCTCTGTCCAAACGCTGTTGTAGAAGTCCAAGCTTTGTTGATTCGGATGAGCTCCTTCCGTTCTCCAAAACCTGCAATCACCAACAGTCAAACAATTAAATAGCACCTGATTATAACATAAAACAAAGCATATTCAACATATAGACCAAGGAGTACATGAAATAACCCATTAACAACAAGCTATTGAGAAGAATGGACCAATTTTCATTAAAGGTAATCAAAAGGAACCATTACAACCTGAGCCTTGGTGTTGTGCAAGCTCCTTCCAGGGTCCACAAGAGTCTTCCTCTACTTTGACAAAGCTCACCCACTTCCAAATAGAACAAGTAAAGATGACAATCTCTCCTCACAAGCTTCTAAATGGGAGTCCTAATTCCTGCAGCATTTACCCTTAGAAATCTATAGCTTTCAACCTTCTTCCTTCTGGCTCAATGCCTCTTTTTATAGTGCTCAAGAGGAAGTTAATCAGGTCCACCATCAATGGGATAGTCCCCCTCTTTGGATGGGATCACTCCCTTATTGATGGGATAAGTTCCTCTTTGATAGGAGTGCATGAACCATCTGGAGGCGCTCAATACTCATCCAAGAATCTTCTAGAATTCTCTAGAAATGACCACAAGTAAGTTTTTGAAGATAAAACTTGCGCATTTTAACCTTTTCAGAGGGACGCACCTGCCCCTTTAGATACAGAGCGTCCTTGGACGCAGACCTTATGAACAAAAGGTGCGTACCCGCAGGCAAGGCTTGAGAGAACCTGTGTACCCAGAGATAAACATGTTTTACAAAGACTTTCTCTCTTTCTTGGAGTTTGATATGAATAGTAGAGGCATAAGACTTGCTCAAAAAGGGTAGTATGACTGTTGATTGAGTCATACCGACTGTAAATAGCCATGGTGACATTTTTTAGTGTAACAGATTGCCCCCTAAAGTGCGAAGCCTGGAATAGATTAGGGTTTTGTATTATCTAGGAAGGGTGAAGCGCTTTATCATTTCGAGGATTATCTCGTGGAGAACGTGGTTGGAACCTGCAACTTTCAACACAAAATACATGGATAAGATTATATCATCACTGAGGTAGGCATTCCCATACTCAGATAAAAACTTTAACTAACAGACTAAACTACTCTGATACAGAAATGATCTTGTAGTACATCATAATCATAGACTTTTGTAGACACAGTATGGGCGCAGCCATCTGTTTATGATTAGTCTACTTAGATAATGAATACAAAACTCCTCGCAGCCTGGACAGTAAAGATTTGATCCAGGGTCTTCATTCCTACTTCTCGAATTGGTACGATTCTAGCCATGTGAATAAATGAGTTGATGTCGAACATGGTAGAAACCACTTGATTACCAGTCGATGATGTGAACCGTTAACAAGCGTGAGAGAGACCATCAGTAATGTCAATGGTTCTCAAAGTACCCAGTACAATCCATGAGATGTGAATGAATGAGTTGATGTCGAACATTTCACGGAATCCTTCGATCGAAAGTCAATGATGTAAATTGACGTCAAAGGCGAGAAACCTGCCATTGATGCATGCAGACCTCAAGGTACTGACGATTTCTAAGTCATCTCTCTAGATAATGTGCTGATGTCGATAGAAAGAGACTCGTTGCAGGCAAGCCCACAACACGAAATCATTGTTCAAGTTGAAGAAATATTGCTGTAAGGACTGACTCAGGGATGGTCAAATGGATGACAAGTATTTTGCAGATGAAAGTTTTGTTTGCAGACCTCTTGAACACATAACGACACGACATATGGTTTGGTGCTAAATAACTCAAAGTTAATCCCCGGAACCCGGTTGAAGACTTTCAAAAGTGGTTTGATTGACTGTGAGGTAAAAGATTTCCCAGCCCAGGTGAATGAAAAGTGTCGTGTCCAAGAGTGGTAATAAAGTTTCTTTTGAGACAAAAGGTAACAAATAGGCTCATTCTTCTCTCTTTTCCCCTGCCATTTCTGGCAAGTACCTCTTTATTTTTAACAAGCTTGAGGAGGATAACATATGCTTGATTATAAGCTCATCCTTCGGACGAGTCCAACCCAGTTTTGATTCGAACCCTAGGAAGGAGTGGTTTGTTCCTGTTTGTAATTGAACATGTCCTTTACTGTGAAATGTTTAATGAGCCCAGTATAGGAGAAACTCGACATTTTTCAATTTTAGAGAGTCTGAAAAACTTAAGGAAACTCCAAGTTGAACTTTTTCGTAAATTTGTGTCCGTCAAGCCCGAAAAAGTATAAAATAATACCTGGGGGAACCGCTTGATCTTGCGACCAAGGAGTATTTTAATAGTTAGTGTCATTGACCTGAAAAGTAAAAAGCGATCAAGGACACGTCGTTTTATTTCCGTATCGAGTTTGAAACGACAAAAACCCGGCAATCTTTTCCTGATTTTACGGTCAGAAAAGAGCTATAAGGGGACCGTCTTTTAATTCCGTTTTAACGAGTGTAAAAGAAATGCTCGGCAACCTTTTCATGTTTTAGGAGTCAGAAAAGGGCTTAAAAGATGACTCTGATATTTTGTTTGTGAAAAATTACAATTTTCCCTCTAAGTCCCTTTGTCCCGCACAAAAGCGACACATTACTCATACCTGTTTAAGATAGGCAAAAATTCATTGAAAAACATCTTTCCATGTTGAAAAATGAACAAATTCATCCAAAAAACCTATAAAAAGACTTTTTACCATGTCATTTTTACCGTTTGACTGTTGAGGTTGAAAAAGGAGCTTTTGACAAGAAACTTCCCGTGGTCGCTGCGGAAAATCCGACCCTTAGAATCGAACGCCGTCTCTTCCAGGTATTTCACAACATCCTCCTTGTCAATTTCATCCGTTTAGAATTTTGTTTTAAGTTTCATTTTTGATTTTTAGGGGGTTTTGGGTTTTGGAAACCGCCCTGCGGGGGACGCAGCTTTCCTAAAGGCTGGCCCGCGTCCCCCGACTTTTTCCTATACAGGGAAAAGTTCGGGGGACGCAGGTTGCGTTCAGGCCACCTGCGTCCCGGCGCACTGTGTGCCAAACGCGGGGTGCGTCCTTCGCAAAACGCAGGTTTTGGAACCCCAAACTCCCAAACCAACCATTGAAATTCCTCAAAACTAATTTTAATGCCTGTTTATTCATGTGTAAGGCACTTATCATGTTGGATTGGAGAGAAAGAGAGCATGAGGAGGTTGATGAAGCTGCAATCAATAATCAACCCTCCCTCGATGCCCTAAGAGGATGTGGTTTATACAAATACTGGTCCATTCCCGGTATGAGAGCTCAGGTAAGGTTCTTGGAGTGGCTGGTCGAGAGATGGAACGTTCAAGAACAATGCTTTTATATCGGCAGGAAAAAACTCGAGATAAAGCCTGCTGACATTTACTTTCTTACTGGCTTGCCGAACAGAGGTGAGCAACTCAATCTAGCTGGGACTAGGCCGGGTGGCCAATCCCTTGATAGTCTCCGAGCAGATTGGTGCCTACCTGATCGAGAGCACAAGAAAGGCATAGAGATCAAATATGTCTCTCAACGTGAACTCATGGTCTTGGCTTTCACTGTGACCAGAATTTGTGGCTCAGCCACTTTACATATTGCTACTGGGTCTCAATTTCGGATGGCAATTGATTGTCTCCAAGGCACCATTTTCAACTGGTGTGATGCACTGTTGGCTAACTTGAAAGTCCAACTGACCAAGGCAAAGACCGGCAGACTAAAGACCTTTGGATATGGGCCTATAGTCGTGAGCTTTGCCTTAGAGAGGATACCAATGCTGATCCCTCAGCATCTCACTGTTGATATTTCGGGTCCTCAGGAGCCAAAGCTGGTACGATGGGTTGCTGTGATGGCCCGGCATCCGGACGAGGGTGCGGCAGTTGTTCGATTTACTGACAGTTATTTTCACTGGTTAGAGGACCAGGTGTTCGCGATCCAGGATTTTCCGTATGCCGGAATAGATTTTCGAGGTGATCCGGACATGGTTCTTCCACAGGGAGAACAATGGGATGACAGAGGTACTTTATTTTTCACGAGTTTTCAAATTATGTATTTTTTTGTTTTTTATATATATCGTCTCAAACTGACAGTAAAATTTTCAAAATGCAGATGTTGGTCCACAGCGTCCAGCCAACCTCCGGCTTTTCGAGAGGCGACATCCAGTTGCACCGCTACCGGCCCCACAGGACGCGGCGGCTGCGGAGGTACTGACTGAGTTGGAGCATGATCTACAGCGTCTGACAGCGGATATACCGGAGACATCTATGGATGATATTCCTATCAGACTGCAGTGCTACGTAGTCGCGGTCCCTAGACAGTTGAGGAGATTTTTGCGCAAGGTAGCTCATGCAGTGGTGTCGTACAGGGAGCACCACCAGTGACTGGCTAGTCACTTTGTAGACACATGGAAAGACATTTTTGTCTTTTTGTACTTATCATTTTGTCGATCATAAGGTGTTTTTCAACCTATGATCGAAGAAGATGTATATTTTTTGACACACTCCTATCTATATATAGATCACTATTACCGGCTTATCTTGTTTAACATGTATGATGAAATGTTTTTTAAATTTACTTGCATGATTATCGTAAATGTCTGTCCAACACTCGAGAAGCAATTGCATCTGCTAATGTATTCAAGGACCTTGGAATATGCTGATATTCAATGTAATCAAAATCACGTTCCAAGAGACGCACTCTCAAAAAAAACCTTAATAACACAGGATTTCTAATGGCATAAACTCTATTAAGCTGTAATACAACAAGTTCAGAATCTAACCTCACTATCAAACGTCGAATTCCAAATGAAATAGATTCGGATAATAATTCAACCACTGCACTGTATTCTGCAATGTTATTCGTTGTTTGACCGAGGCTTACCCCATGCATAGAAACTAACTCGTCAGAGGGTGAATAGATAACCCAAGCTGCGGAAGAGATATTCCGTGTACTACGACAAGCACCATCAGCGAATCCAATGTATGTTTGGAGGGGCGTCGACATCTACAATATCAAGAGCAAAACCAAGATAAGCCAGAATACCGACGAAAAACAGACTCACTAAGCTAAGCACACTGACTAACTAACAATCAAACTAGCTAGAAAGAAAACCTAACCTAACTAAAAAATCTCCATACCCACCATTTAAGCATAATACCTCTTTAGGTAAAGCCCATTTCTGGGTTTATCCAAAGAGTCCCCATCAAAATCTACTAGCTCATAAGCCCCTTTTGCTAGCTTTCGCTTTACAATATAGGGTCCATGCCACATAGGGACGAATTTTCCAGCACCTAGTTTATCGTTAGCTTGATCATATAGGAGCACTAGGTCTCCCTCCGAAAAATTTCGAGGGGTCACATTTCTATCATACTGAGCTTTCATTCGCTTCGCGTGAGTCTCGATTGCCAATGTAGCGTCACGTCGAGTCTCATCTAATTTAGCTAAGTACAATAAACGTTTCTCCTCTTCGGAAGTAGCTGGAAGTAATTCGACAGCCATTTGAAGTGATGGGATTTCACATTCAATGGGTAACACTGCTTCTAAGCCATAAACTAGCTGGAAAGGAGTGAACCCTGTTGAGGTTTTCACTGAGGTTCGGTATGCCCATAGCGCCGAAAATAACATGTTGTGCCAATTCGACCGATGAATACCAATGGTTCGTCGGATCATGATAACGAGAACTTTGTTGATAGACTCAACCAAACCATTGGCTTGCGGATAATAAGGAGTAGAGCTGTCATGGCGCAAACCAAGCTGGCTTGTAAGTTCAGTCATCATGGTGTTTCGAAAATGGCTTCCATGGTCAGTAATAATTGCTTGTGGGACACCAAACCTAGTTATTATATGATTGAATATGAAAACTGCAGCTGTTTTGCCGCTTGCGTCGAATGTAGGCATCGCCTCAGCCCATTTAGTGAAATAATCAACCGCGAGGATGATATACGCATGCCCCCCGGCCGAGTGAGGGTTACAAGTAATAAAGTCGATACCCCATTTGGCGAATGGACCAACGGAAATTATAGGGTGGAGAGGAGCAGGTGGTGCGCGCATCTTTCGATCAAACACTTGGCAGTTGTGGCACTTCCAGACTGCAATGATACAATCTTTAAACATAGATGGCCAGAAGTAACCAGCGCGCAACACCTTCTGAGCTGTGGCATACCCAGACATATGACCGCCACATGCTCCAGAGTGACAATCATTCAAAACTCTCTCAGCCTCTTCGTGAGTTAGACAACGTCGAAAAACTAAGTCTGCCCCCCGACGATAAAGTGTATCTCCAATAATTTTATATTGCTGGGATTGAAACCTAATTTTTCGCCGTTCCTCTTTGGAAGCTTCAGGCCGAAAGGTTTGGGTTTGGAGATAGATGATTATATCCCCGAACCACGGATCTAAAGTACTGATAAGAAACAAAGATTCGTCCGCAATGGAATCTTCCGCCACATTTTCTGTGTCAGTACGTGGGAAATCACACATCAATTCCGCAAAGACTAAGGATTTCTTAGACTTGGACTTCTCGAACTCCAAGTCGAACTCTTGCAGGATAACGATCCATTTAGAGTACTTGCCCCCTAGCAATTGTTTTGTCAAAATATAAATCATAGGGTTGCAATCCGAAATAACTGTAGTTTTACGGAGAAGAATGTAGTGATGAAAACGCTGGACAGCTTGAACGGCTGCCAGGGCCAATTTCTCCACATGCAAATATTTTAACTCAGTGGGATTTAAGGTTCAACTAAGATAATATATCACATGTTCTGCGCCGAATTCATCTTCTTGAACTAACACCATTCCAATAGTGGAATATGAAGCTGCGAGGTATAAGAAGTAGTCTTGGTTGTAGTTGGGAGGATGCAACAACGGTGCATGGGTCAACGCGTGTTTAAGTGCATCAAAAGATTGTTGGGCAATCTCGTCTCAAAAGAATTGAATGTTCTGTTTCAACAACCGTGTAAAACCTTTAGTGACCACGACATAGTTTGGGATGAATCGATGTAAAAAGTTTGCTTTCCCTTGCAAACTTTGGAGTTGGCGCAAACTCGAAGGAGGAGGCAATTTGATGATCGCTTCGACTTTCGAGGGATCGACGCGAATGCCGGCTTTTGAAACAACAAATCCCAGCAATCGACCTGTTTCTATACAGAAAACACACTTGTGGGGATTCAACCGAATTCGATAATGCCTACACCTCATAAAGATTGCTCGTAGGTGGTCAAGGTGATCAGCTCGTCGTAAAGAATGAGCAGGCAAATCATCGAGATATGGTTGCACAATGTGCTTGATGTCGTGAAATGCGTAAGACATCGCCCGTTGAAAAGTGGCCCCGGCATTCTTGAGCCCAAAAGGTAATTTGCAATAAGCAAATGTCCCCCATGGACAAATGAATGCCGTTTTTGGTTGGTCGGCAGGTAGAATATTGATTTGATTATAGCCCGAAAAACCATCCATGAAGGAAAACATTTCACTTCCGGCACAATCATCAATAATTTGATCGATATAAGGCGTAGGATAGTTGTCTTTTAGACAAGCTCGATTGATATCCCTATAGTCGATACAGATTCTTATTGTTCCTTGTTTCTTGTTGACGGGAACAATATTCGATACCCAATCCGTTAACGGGATCGGATAAATGAAACCTGCTTTCAACAGCTTTTCGACTTCTGCTTTAATCGCAGTCGCTTTTCGAGGGTGAATCTGACGCAACCGTTGCCGAATGGGTTTAGCATCCGGGTAGGTTTTGATTTCATGAACAACAATGGCAGGATCGATTCCCGGCATTTCCTCGTAAGACCATGCAAACACATCGCGGAATTCTTGGAATAGGGCCTTGTAAGTTTGGATTTCTTCTTCTGTACATGAGGCACCTATATGAATGTTCTCCTCAATTCCGGGCTTCACTGAAATATCAATGGGAATAGTACGAGAAATATTCCCTAAATTCAACTCTGAATCAGAATGTTTCGTTGGATCCTGAGCGTCTTTGACATATTCAGCGGTAAAGATAGATGAAAAATCATTTTCAAATGCATCATCCTTAGGTAAAAACGAAGATCTGTGATGGAGATCTTCCCATGGTAGATCGTCTACACTTAGGATTTCGCGAAGTTGTTCGTCAGATGACACGACTTCGCGAAACGCTATCCGTTCTAAGGTTGAGGTGAAAAGTGATTCTTCACTGACCACATTCATTTGGTCGACTTCGGTTGAATGAAAGTCGGTAAAAGACATAAGAGCTTCATAAGCAATTTCATATGGACTCAAAGGCATAGCATTACCGAATGAGTCTATCTCAGAGTCAGATGGAACATACCAAGGATCATCATAAATAATGTTTTCTGACGTAATCATATGAATCGTTGCAAACGAAGGTTCTACGCTGAGTGGAGGGAGAGGAAAAGTTCCCAGTAAACCGGAATCCTTAACTAAACCTACACCAACGTCCTTATAAGGGATTGTCGTCTTACCGACATGCTGGATACTCTCTGAAGAGGCTGGGTCAGATGAAAAGTATGTCAAATGATCAATAGTCACGATCTTACCGTTGTGTGGAAACTTAATTACTCTGAAGACCGATGAAACGACCGCTGTCATAGCATATGACCAACTTCGACCCAAAAGAAGGTTGTAGTCTAGAGGGGCATCAACCACTTCCACATCCAGACTAACGGTTTTACCTTCTACCCCTATAGGCAATTCCTGTAGAATACCAAACGGACGGAACCCACGGCCATCAAAGGCCTTAAGGATGGTGGGGGATTGGTTCAACGAAGGAGAACCAAGGGATCTCCAACATTGAATTGACATAATACACGTAGAAGCTCCCTCATCAATCACAGTTCGATGAATAGGCCTGTTTTTGACTATCACTGGAATTTGGAAAGCCATTTGATGGGGGAGTCGTGGTGTACTATTTTCTAGATCGAAGATCATTAGATTCGGATCCTGAACGTCAACAGCTCCTATAGCCGACAAAAGCAATTTTCGTTGTGCTGGACATGATTGCAGCACTTCTAACGCCGACATTGCTGAGGGTGAAACAGCTAAGTCCTCAACAATGTTGTAATTCTGGGCCGCTCTCGCATGTGGATTGAAAGCAGACCTTCGAAGTACACCCTTGGCGGGCGGTTTAATTACTAAGTCTGGGTTAGGTTTCTCGATCTGTAGTGGATCGGAACCAGGAGCTGAGGTTGATGGGTTAGAGTGAGAAGATTCTGCTTCCTTACCATCAACAGGATTCTTACTACCATAATCTTGCGATCGAGTCGCAATCCTTACATGAGACATCATCAAAATGGGTTCTTCACTGGCATTCGAGGAAGAACCTATCATCTTATTCTCCTGCTCCGGAAATGGATTTTTTAACACAACAGGAGTGGGAGAACCTTTGACTATTTTCACTACCTCGGCCCGATGAGGGAAATCTCTCGTAAAATGATCCTCTTCACAAATAAGACAAGGATATCGAGGTTTGCGCTTTTCGTCATTGGTTTCCGACTTTTCAGTTTTCTCCTTTGGAGCCTTGTCTGCTTTAGCCTTCTTCTTTCCTTTCTTCTTCCACCGTTTTTTGATTTGGCCGTAGATGACTCTACAGCGTGAATATCGGCGGTAAGTTCAGGAGAAGACTCTCCTGTCGGGGAATCGGGCAAAGTGATAATAGGAGTAGTTGAAGCCTTGGAAGACTTCTTCTTGCTCTTTGTATTCACGATACCAATCATACCATCAGCGGCATGAGATCCCGAAGGAGCAGCAGCGATTTGGTTCGACTTTGGAAGATCCGGAATCTTCTCGTGTAATGTACCCGACTGCGTGTAAACTAAGTCAAGGTATTGTGCCTGAGCAATGACTTGCTCCTCAGTAACTACTCCGGCCTTAGCTACATCTTCAGTAATTCTTGGTAATAATGATTTAACAAACCATTCAGCTAAGATTTGGTCCGGGATAAAAACTTTCACTAGCCTTCTTCGACGTCTCCACTCATGAATGTGATCGGAAATATACGTGGAGGTTGATTGTTTTAGTGAAGTTAATAACTCCGTACCATTATCGTATCTGACCGGTAACTGAAAATGAGTTAAGAACGAGATGGCTAACTGGCTAAAATTGTAAAAAGAGGCCCGTGGTAACTCAATGTACCACTTGGCCGTGAGACCAATGAGTGTACGCTGAAAAAGACGTAAACGGATCGAATCATCCGAGATGGAATTTGAAGCACACCAGAGGTGGTAAGTCATCACGTGATTGGACGGATCCTCTCCAAACTTACCTTCAAACTTGGGTATATCGCTGGGCAACTTATTTGGCATTGACGGCCAGAATGGAAGATATTGAATTGGATCATTCGTTAGGTGCGTCAAGTCTGGTAAATCCAAAGTTGCGATAAACAGTAACTGCCGGTTAGGATCTCTAAAACTCTGGGTCACAATACCGGCCCCAGGAGGAGGATATCTAGGATAACTAGGAACAGGAGTCGCATTTGGGATATTATATCCTCCTGGAAAACCAGGATTAACGGGATTGTACTGGGGTTGCTGAGGTTGTTGATAAGTGTACCCAGGATACGGTTGATACTGGTAAACCGGTTGTTGGACAGCTTTCCCAGGTTGATACTGTCCCTGGTACGGAGGTTGAACAAATTGAGGTTGAGTAGTAACAACCGTACTTATACCAGGTTGGCCTACAGGCATCTGGACTGTGGTTTGAATCGTAGATCCAGACAACGGTACAGATGTCTGAGGAGTGGTTACAGGGACAGTAGAAACCGGAGCCGTCGATACTCCAGAAGTAAGTATGGTAGATGTGGCGGTAGTTGCTGCAGCCATTTGAGATGGAGTACTAGGTGCAATTGGCGGTTGAGTAACTACCGAAGTTACAGGGGTCTGAACACTTGACTGGACAGGTTGCGGTTGCTGGGGTGGACCAGGAACTACAGGTTGTCCTGCTTGAGGTACCGACTGTATACTTGGCTGCAACATCTGTTGACCCTGTGACAGATCCCACACTAACATTCCAGGGTATTGACCCATAACAGGTTGAGGGTACTGAGATCCATAGCCGGATTGAGGATAGGATTGATAATTGTAAGGTGCAGTCCCATATGATTGCCCTTGAGGTGGTTGATAACTTTGACCTGAGTATTGACCCTGAGGTTGATAACCTTGAGGTAAATACGGGTACTGGGGTTGACCTTGACCTTGAGGTTGGTATCCTTGAGGTTGATACCCTTGGGGTTGATACCCTTGGGGTTGCCATCCTTGAGGTTTCCATCCTTGAGGTTGATATTGATACTGAGGTTGACTTTGGGGTACATATTGAGGCTGGGGTTGACCTTGAGGTATGTATTGCCCCATAGGAGCATACTGACCTTGAGGTTGCCCCCCAGACACGAATGAAGTACCTTGAGGTTGCCCCCCAGGCATTAACGAAGGCTGCCCCCCAGGCGGTAATTGGCCACCTTGAGGTTGGGTAACGGGAACTGATCCTGACATCATGTAAATGTCTCCTACACTCAATGGTACATTACCACTGTTTCCAACTAATAACCCATGATCAATGGGTTGAGGAGATGCTCCCGCAAAGGTACCAGAAAGAGATTGATACCCAGTAGGAACAGAAGGACCGCCATGTAAAAAAGATTCAGGACTTTGTGTAAACACAGATGACTGACCAGACATATTTACAGGAGTATGAATTCCTCCAGGTGGAAAAGGAGTACGAGGTGTAGAAAAACCTAGCCTAAAGTTGTCTAAATAATTGGTTAACGAAAGGTACCAAGTGGTACTTCTAGGAGGACTGTAAAAGATGGATTCACGCTCCCTTAGATCAAGGGTAATTTGATCTTCAGGATCAGAGACGCCTATTTCTTCCTCTGGAACAAGTTCTTCTATAGCAATCAAACCAACAGGAAGATTTTCGGTGATAATTCTTTCTATTCTCGGTGAATCAGGAACACTAGGAGTCGGAGTAACAAGTTCGGATATTTCTGGTTCTTCGCCTGTATCGCTAGCAGACGAAAAACTACCAACAAGTTCAGAAACTGTAACAGCTTCGGGATTATAACCTGTCTCTAAACTTTGGTAATCTGGATGGACTACCAAGGAAGATTCTCCTTCTTCAGGTGAACCTACTCTACTACCACTAGGAGGAGTTACAAGGACCTTTAAACCTTCTAAATTACTGGGGTCGTCTCGAGGAGGTTCACCCCTAAGTCTACGGGATCTTCTCAACAATTCGGCCACAAAAACAACTTCAGGAGACTGGCCCCGAATTCTACGGGACTGTCTCGGTAATTCCGCCACAGCTAAAAACTTTTAACTACTACACACGAAAACAAAATAAAATTTCAAATCAAACCACCTAAAGTCTCTAAAGAACCAAACAAATTTGAATCACACGCCTAAAGAATCTAGGGCGTCAAACCAAACACAAACAGTATCTTCCGGACCAAAAGCGCTAGTTGGTGATTAGGTCCAACCTCGCAGGATTCAGTACAGAAATGGCGGGTGGAACAGTTACGCCGACAACCTGCTTAATGAATAGACTGGACCAAGTTCCTCCACTTTAACCGTCTCGAGTGAAGTGAACCCCCCAGAAAATCCAAGTGAGTATAGCCGACGTCTGCTCCAGGTACAGTGGGACCTTCCCTCCACCGTCACCTTGGGTAGAATCCTAGAGATTATGGTCATTAAGGTTACCAACGGCCACAAGTACACCTGGGGGAACAGTCTAAACTCCGACAGCATGCAAGGGCAGAGTAACAAGCTCAATCCCCTTACCGGCTCCTTGACAGTAATCCAAGGTTTACCGATAAGTGACCCCCGGCTCCTCGACAATGGTTAATCCGAGGTTTACCGTTTGTAATACGTACTGTCTGGCGTCGTTCCCAACGAGGGGGGAATGATCCCCTCACTGGTTCGGACACGAGCTCGTGCTTCTCCTTTAAGAGGAGCTTTCCCAGAGTGTAAATGTAACAATTGGATTTGATTCTATCACAAGATCGACTACTTGTTTGTTTTACTGCCTTGGAGAGTTAAGTACTCACCTACTCCAAGACACTAGCCTAAGCTATGTTGGTGCTTTAGAGCCCTAGAAAATAAAAGTTACTAGTTCAATTTTACTTTAAGCGTTACTTTTAAGGTTGTTCTTTAAAGTCACAAGGTGATGGAAGTGAAACCAATGGTGTGCAGACTCGACTCCAACCACTACAAAAATGCACCTAAGATGATCTATATTACTTTTGCTTTTTCAATGAAAATCTTTAACTAAAAGAGTTGAGAGAATGCAATTTTTTAGAGAAAACAACTTCTTTAGAAAAGACAATCAAAGAAACAATTCTCTTTTTCTTTTCGAGCATACAAACATAACCACTCTTTACTTGCACGAAAAACTCTTTTTCTTTCAAAAACTTTTAAAGCTACTTGAAACAAAACTATTCAAAGGAGATATTTTTGTATTTTCTTTTTCAATAAAGCATGTAAACCTACTTTTAACAAAAAACAATCTCAAAAGCTACAAAACTATGAAAATTTGACTCACAAGCAAACCAAAAGAGAGATTACTCTAAGTAAACCTAACAAGGCAAAAGCTCATAAAGGCGATTCTAGGATGTTTTACTTGATCAAAAACAAATCAAGGGCTAGCTAATGCAGAATCAAAAGACTAGCCAAAACAAAACTCAAATCTTTTTGTTCTTTTCGTAAAATGGAATTCAAGACTTAAATAACAAGCACTTCGAAAATGGCCCAAAAGACAACTTGATGGTAAGTTACTTCTATAGGTAGACTTTTAGAACAGGTCTGACTTCTTAGAAAGTTGACAAAACCAGAGATATCTAAGGCTTGACAATTCCCACCGCTAAAGTCACTACAAGACCTACTCAAAATCAAACCCTAGGGCTTACACTTCGACGAAATCCACTAAAACAATTAATGCTAATGAAACCAGTTCAGGTGAAGATTCTGGACAAGGGACTGATGAATCTGGGCAGAAAAAACTAAGAAAAAACAAAATCTAAGAGCAAAAAGGGCAAAAAGTGGAATTTTCTTAAATTTTGGCAGGGGACGCAGGCAACCCGTTAGCACAGGTGCGGGCCCGCTCTGTGCACACAGCAAAAGTGCGTCCAGGGACGCACTGTACAGCACTCAGAGGGTGCGTCCTACTGAAAAACTCAAGAAAACCAAAAATAAAACTAATCCTAAGCTAACCCACCCAGAGACAAGATCACAGAGCCAAAACCAGAAAAATAAACCAATTTTCTCAAAGCAAAGTTCAAACAAAAGAAAGGACTCTTTTCATTAATGGAAACTATCCCCAGCGGAGTCGCCAATTTGTCACACGGAATCAGTCAAGGGTGCGGACACAGCTGACCTTCCTAGAAGTCTAAGACATTCTAATGAAAAACAAAACAAACTGGAGCTATCCTTCTCTAAACATACATTATGATATGAGAAATCAAGTGTTTCGTTCTTACCTCTGTCCAAACGTTGTTGTAGAAGTCCAAGCTTTGTTGATCCGGATGAGCTCCTTCCGTTCTCCAAAACCTGCAATCACCAACAGTCAAACAATTAAATAGCACCTGATTATAACATAAAACAAAGCATATTCAACATATAGACCAAGGAGTACATGAAATAACCCATTAACAACAAGCTATTGAGAAGAATGGACCAATTTGCATTAAAGGTAATCAAAAGGAACCATTACAACCTGAGCCTTGGTGTTGTGCAAGCTCCTTCCAGGGTCCACAAGAGTCTTCCTCTACTTTGACAAAGCTCACCCACTTCCAAATAGAACAAGTAAAGATGACAATCTCTCCTCACAAGCTTCTAAATGGGAGTCCTAATTCCTGCAGCATTTACCCTTAGAAATCTATAGCTTTCAACCTTCTTCCTTCTGGCTCAATGCCTCTTTTTATAGTGCTCAAGAGGAAGTTAATCAGGTCCACCATCAATGGGATAGTCCCCCTCTTTGGATGGGATCACTCCCTTATTGATGGGATAAGTTCCTCTTTGATAGGAGTGCATGAACCATCTGGAGGCGCTCAATACTCATCCAAGAATCTTCTAGAATGCTCTAGAAATGACCACAAGTAAGTTTTTGAAGATAAAACTTGCGCATTTTAACCTTTTCAGAGGGACGCACCTGCCCCTTTAGATACAGAGCGTCCTTGGATGCAGACCTTATGAACAAAAGGTGCGTACCCGCAGGCAAGGCTTGAGAGAACCTGTGTACCCAGAGATAAACATGTTTTACAAAGACTTTCTCTCTTTCTTGGAGTTTGATATGAATAGTAGAGGCATAAGACTTGCTCAAAAAGGGTAGTATGACTGTTGATTGAGTCATACCGACTGTAAATAGCCATGGTGACATTTTTTAGTGTAACACTTAGCATCCCAACAACAACCAAATTCAAATAATCCTAAAAAGCAACATCCTAAAAAGAATGTTCCTAAACCAAACAAGGGTCCTAAGCAATTTCAATCTCAAAATCAAAAATCAACTCAACAAAATGATAAGGCAACTAAAAAAAAGGGGAAGAAGACTGATAGACATTGCAACTTTTGTAATCATGATGGTAAATTAGAATCCAAATGCTTTAATTGGAAGCAACAATAAAGAAGCATAACATCCATTTGGAGCACTCTTCAACTTCAGCTTCACCTTCAGGATTAACACTTTTTGCATGTGGTTGTCAAGGATCTTAGTTTGGTTATGCACTAAATGTATCTTCTTCTTCTCATTCTCATGAGTGGCTCATTTATTATGGAGCTTCTTATCACATGGAAAAAAACAAAGCCACGTTTTCTACTTTAAATGATTGTAACACCAAAAATATATATGTTGGTGATGATATATCTCTTAATTTGATAGGGACTTGAACTATTCATCTAGAAAATGGTCAATTTAATGATGTATTATGTGTTCCTACCTTATCTTGCAACCTTCTATCTATATATTAGATAATACATTTAGGTGAAGGTAAAACCATTGAGTTTTCACCTCATGATGTTGTAATTAAGGACCTAAGTGATCCTAGATAGATTTTAGCTACTAGCATTGCTGATGATTCTATAAGATTGTATAAGTTTAACAACTTTGGGTCATCAACTCTTCCCTTGGTATTTGTTGCTCATAGTGATGAAGTGAGCAAAATTTGGCATGAGTGATTTGGTCACGTAAACTATCGCTCCCTTCAAAATCTATGTAAATAAAATATGGTGATAGGTCTTCCTATGATATCTTGTAGAGATGGTGTTTGTTCCACATGTGTACTTGGAAAACATCATTGTGATAGTTTTGAAAAACATTCCTCTTGGCACGCCTCAACGGGCATTTACAACTTGTGCATAGTGATTTATGTGGTCCACTTCCAGTTGTTTCATTCTTTCGCTACAAGTATTTCTTAACTTTCATTGATGATTTATCCACACACACTTTGGTATACTTCTTGAAACTCAAGCGTGAAGTCTTTAACATGTTCTTGGCCTTTAAGGCCTTTGTTGAGAAACAATCTTGACATCAAATTCTTAAGCTAAGATCTGATAATGGTGGAGAATATGTTAACAAAAAATTCATCAACTTTTGCACTAAGCATGGAATTCCATTGCAACATAATCTTCCATATACTTCACAAAAAAATGGTGTAGATGAAAGGATGAATCCCACCTTAAAGGAAATGGCTAATTGTTTACTTCAATCTAAAGTACTTAGACTTAATTTTTGGACAAAAGAAATTAACTATGAAAATTACATAGTAAATCACACTCCTACTGAGGTTTTCAAGAATATCACTCTAGAAGAAGCATGGAGCTCAATTAAACTAGATGTAAGTTGCTTTCATGTTTTTGGAAGTGAAGCATGGGCCCATATTCCATATGAGAAACACAAAGCCTTAGAACATGTTATCACTCAGAAATTTCTCTAGAAGTTATTAGAAGAAATAAAATGACTGAGGTAACCACAAACCAACTTTGGAACATAGGCTCTAGCCAACCTAGTCTTAGAGAGGGCTCTCACTATATGATTTAGCTTTGTTTGCTTGGATTTCAGGCTAGTTATGAATGTTCAGGGGTTTTTTTATTTGTATTCAAGATTGGATGGTGGGATCCTTGAAACAAATGGATAGAATGATGTCTTTAGACCATTGGTCTATGGATTCAACAGAAGGGAAGTAGAACTGGATCAACTCACTAAAGGGAATTTTCAAAGGGCAAGCTAGCAGAGTAAAGTACAGGTATTTGGAACAAGGGGGGTGAAATGGTTTTAATCAGGGTGAGAGAGAAATTAAGGATTATTAGAGCAAGAAATGAACGAGGAATAGAGGGTAATCGAAAGAAAAGTGAAATTAATAATCCTTTGATATGGATTAGAAAGAAACAACCTAAACTAAGGAGAAATTAAGAATTCCTTAACTTAGATATCAATTGAAAACATTAATATGCATAACTGTTAAAGCAGAGTGTAATTAAACAAATTTTGAGATATTGTTCCAGTTATAGCATTCAGATTCAGAAATACATTAAAGATTATGGAAAAACTTTAAGAAAGATAATGATAAGATAAGAAAATACTTATCTGCACTTCGCTCAACACATGAATCCTATGAAATATCTTGTCTTTATTCATCAATCTAGCTTGCTAGCTCAGTCAACGATACAATAGCTTTATAGTCTTCTTGATCAATATTATATAGAAATGTCTAAGAATCCACACTTACATACTTCGAATTGTGAAATATTTATACAAAAAACTATTACAAAATATCTCAAACTAACTTGAGATTCAATCTAGGAAATAAAAATGTCTTCTTGCAAGAAGATAGAGACAACTATTTAACTGCTTTCATGCTATCCCATTTATTTTGGTACTGTTGGCCTTTATGGTTTGATTTTAACCCTTTATGCTGCTTTGTTGTTTGATCTCTCATGCTGGAAGCTTAATTTACTTTTGGCTTTCATCTGACACTCTTTGACTTTGCTAACCTGTCTTCATCTTTTTACCTGGCTATTTTACTTTTACTATACTTTAACCTCTCTACTGCATATCTCTCACAGGAAATTAGTCAATTTTTCCCACATTATAGCATCAGGTAATTGGGTTTTTAACATCCTTCCATATATTTCATCTGCCTAGGTGTACTTGGAAAAAGTAGGCTTATTGATAAACAAGTGTTTTATCTCATGTTGGAGGTAAAACAAGTTTTCAAACGTCTGGTATAGTACTTTTCTTGTTGGCAATTCCTTCATTGAATATGTGTTCACTTGGTCTTTTGCTAGCTCTCTGAGTTTGTTGTCGTAATCGGGTTGTGTCATGAGCTTGTCATTTATGACTAAGCGACTAGGTAACCCTTTCTCTCTCAAAATTTGAAACTTAGCCATAAATCTACCAATGGCTACCTGCATATTCTGACATTTGTCCTCCAAGTTTAACATCAAGTTTCTCTTGGAAAGGACCTTCCTTAATTCCACAATTGTTTTAGTTATGTCCTCAATTTCTAATTCCTGAAGCTCATATCTATTTTTATTGTTAAGGAATTAGATGATTCTGGTGACATCTTTAGGCTTCTCTCCTAATTCTTCTTTTACCTTTTGGATGGATTTTGTAACCATCTTTATTAAATCTATCTGGTAAAACATTACCTGAATAGATGGCCAAATATCATTGACAGAGTCAATGATATTGGCCCATAGTAATTCCTTAGCTTATCCAAGAGGTTTTTTCAGTGTTAGGTCCTTCTCCATGGCTTTCAATATTTAATTCATTCTAGCAGCTTTTTGCACTTCTTATTTGTGCACGATTTTGTAAAGGTTGCAATCAGTTTCCAAGCTTGTCACCTTTTCTTTCAACGTATTCATTTCTGCAGCCTGTATGGACATTTCCTCCATAGCTCTAACCAACTTTGTTGCTTATTCCCTTGATGTACCTGTTAGTGATGTATACTATGTTGAAACCTGTTATGTTGTGGCCATAGGAGTCGTGGGAGCCAATGAGGCTACCACTATAGAAGGGACAATTGTTGATACTATTGAGATGACATTTACTGAGCTTGTGGCAATATCAGTCTCCTTCAATTGGATTAAAGTGTCCAATTCCTTCTTTGTTTCCCTTAACTGATCATTTAATTTTAGGACTAGGGCCATCAATTCTTCATGTCTGGTTTGGTTATCCAAGACATCTAGTGTCTGGGGATGCTGCATCTGAGGTATTTTCAATTGCTTTTTAAGTGCTACAATGTCATCATTCTTTTTCTTAATTAGTTTCTCAATGGCATTGATGTTTTTGGGATCATGCCCCAATTCAATTACTAAGTCTTCCAAAGACTTAATTCTAGTGTCTTTGGCCTATGAGGGGGCCTTCTCTAACTGGTACTGGGCTGAGATGTTGGTCAAAGAATTTATCAGTTGATGGGCAGCTATGGCTTTTCTAGTTAGGGTGGAGTAAATCATTTCTCTAGCATGTTTGTGGAATTCAATTTGGTCAATGGGATGAATATTCCTTGCCAATACCTCAAAATAAATCTTTCTATAATCTGTTGATGTCCTTGGCTGTTGTAAAGTTAGATTTACAAAGGACATTTGCATCTTTCCCTCCTTGATATCAAAAGATGACATCAATCTAGTTTGGTTTGTAGGTGTAAGCTTGAGAAACTAAGCATAAGATTGTGCCTTCAGTTTCTCATTTCTCATTTTAATTTCTTTATACATGTTTTTAATGTCATTGTCTTTATCAACAGGCCTACTGAATGAGGAAACTTCTACACTAAGATGCCTCTTCAACATTTGAGTATGTGATTTGGATGGATCTTGAGTTTATCCAAATGGAGCTATGCACCTGCTCATGTCAAGCTCAGTATTAGTTACCTCTCCTGAGCCTTCTGTGTCTTCATGTTCTGAAACAGGATTGAGCTTTGGTCATTTGCTCTGGATGCCTTCATACTACATGTTGGATGTGTCCAGGCCTAAAGTGGAGGCTCCCTCCCTGTTCCTCTTGGGATTCCTTTCCTCATTCTGAGGGTCTGTAAAATAGCAGGGGTACTCATGGTTGCTTCTTAGTGTGGTACCGCAAGAATGAGCTTTCATCAAGTTATCTCTCTAAATCAATTGAGGTATTTTCAACATCTACTTTTGTACTATCCTTATCTACGAGAGTGTTATCCAACCACTTAGATTGATTTGAATATATTTCAATATCTGGTATTGGATGATGAATGTAAGGCCCTAATTTAACCTTTTGCCTAATTCTGGTCATAAACCCTTGAGGGTCATATCTCCACATAGAATTTTTTTGAAACTTCATATGTTGTAGAATCAGATCTGCCTCCTGCCTTGCTTCTCTAGAATTGCAAATGAAAGGGTGTAGCTGGTTTTTTACTCTGAACTGTGTTCTTTTCTTTCCTGAGACAAAATTTACTTCGTCGAAGTTCATTATTTTCCTATAATACTCTAGAGAAAATAACCTCATGGGGAGGTATTTGGGGAGTTTGTATGGGGCAAGTTGGCACCCATAGA
Organism: Pinus tabuliformis; assembly: GCA_031772625.1. Classification (NCBI taxonomy): domain Eukaryota; kingdom Viridiplantae; phylum Streptophyta; class Pinopsida; order Pinales; family Pinaceae; genus Pinus; species Pinus tabuliformis. The sequence goes on along the minus strand of CM062819.1, from coordinate 344,003,598 downwards.
TTCTTATTTCTGTGTGGTTTTGGTAAAGGTACCAATCTCCCACTTTACTTTGCTTGGAAAACTGGAGGACCCTTTTGATATCTTGGCTTATTCTAGGTGGATGACTTCCTGTTAGCATGGTCATGACTGGATGGACAAACAAATCAATGAAGCTTGTATAAGTGTATGGTGATGAATACTTGTGGAATAATGGAGTCCAAAATATGACAGACCTGGGTTGGCCTCTGGTATCTAGCTTCTAGAGGGTAAAGGGGAATCTGTTTGACTGGTAATATAGAAACATGTGGTACAATATAGATGAGTATTTTAATACTCTCTCATTGTACATTCTAGTAAATTGTTCATGCATCCTCTCAGCTATGAACTGGGCATAATTGTATATAGTAGCAGGAGGCTTTCCTAGGCTGAAAATGGACGTGAAGGCTAGGATGAGCTCGTCAATGAATTCATCAGTGATACAACCCAAAATACGTGATATCATAGTGACAATGTGCTTTCCCCTTTCAGAGAAAATTGCAGAAACATATGGAGGGGCATCTTTGGGAATGTGTTGCTCTTCTACAATGAAAGTTTAAAACAATTGGGCCAGGTTTGATGGACTCAACTTGGTGTACTGGTCTAAAAAATCTCCAATCGAGAGTGGGGTTATGTTTGGACCTAGTTGGACTTCTAACATCTCATTGATTGATTTAGCTATGATGGTAAACAGGACTTTTTGGTCAGGGGACATTATAGCTCTCTGGCTGGGAATGTAATAGGCATGGCACATATGGATAATTTCAGGAAAAACATGTTCTTGGGGAAATTGGTATTTGGGCATTTAGCTTCCCAAAGACCAACGCCATCAGAATGTTTCATATATTTGTCCCTACTCAAACAATGAAGTTTGAGCAAGACCTCATATGCACTAGTATCTCTGATTTGAAAATCTCGGTCAGCCAGGGGGAGGTGGTCTAGTTCCAAATGGGGAGTTGTGATAGGTCAGACATCCATGGCGATAGGGGCATCCATAATTCAGTTATTTTGGATTTAAATTTGGCAATGTAGGGTTGTATCAGGGGGTTGGAAGGAAATTTCGAAACTTTGAGAAGGGCTTGGGTATGTGGTGTTAACTTGAAATTATTTTTCAATTAATTTTACATAATTAAAGCACTTTAAGAGTGAATGTTTTGAAATTTCGAAAGGGCGTCTAGTAATTCGCTCACAAATACTATGATTTTAGGTGAATTGACTTCAAACTAGTGTTTTAGACGATGACGGAAGGTTGAGAGGGCTCTGAGAGCTTTGAAGTTGGTCTCTGCAGCTTCTTTGAGGATCGGAATGGAGTTAATTGGTATTTTTCAGGTTTGCAGGTGTTGCACTAGTTTGCAGAGATTTTCAAAGAGCTCGAGCAAAAAAGGACGAAAAAAGGCTTCTCGACATTTTTATTAAGCAACAGTCAATTTTTGGCGGGCAAATTTATGAATGAACAGTAGGTGGTTTATCGAGTTGAGCAGGGAGGTGGTTTCCCAGGCAATCGCAACACTTTTGTGCAGGAGGCAGTATTGAGGAGGGGTCACCCGATCTACTCCAAAACTCGACACGCAGTAGTTGGGGGGCTAGGGAAAACCACCTTATTAGGTGGGTAAAGTTTAGTCATCGGGTGCAGCCGATATGATTGTGGACTGTCGGATGAGGGTGATGGTGATTAGATGATCGTTGGGCAAGGGAGGTGTGCGGGTGATAAGAGCATGGGCTTCGGGGGGCCCAGGGATTTAGACTTTGATGGTTTGGGATTAATTAAGACTTAATCATGGATTTAATCAATTGGGTGGGGTTTCAAGATTTATTTGTTTTGTCGGGATATAGGCTAAATGGTATAGTTTATATTTAAAACGAAGGGTTGGGATATTTACTTAATGGATTTATTTAATATAGAAGAAAATGTATATCGAGGGATTTATATAATTAAGTTAGAAATTGATATGAATGAGCAGAGTGAGAATACCCTTAGCGTAATGTAAAATTTGTGCTTTTATTCACATACATTTGATACTTAGGATACAACACTTTTGTGGGTTTTTTGAATGAAATAGAATTTAACATGGGGTTGCTTTACTTTTCCTAGCCAAATGAATTTTATCCTTAGGAAAAGCGGCTTTATTAGGGTAGTGAAGGGGGATGACTTTTATGAACAAGATTCTAACACTTAATGTCCATAATTCATTAAGCCGAGGGTCCAGTCCCACCAAAAGTCAAAGAAATGCTCTGAGCCTTTATGACTTGAAGGATTTAAGTACAAGAACATACTTGTGGATAGGAAATTAGTAAGCAAGGGGAAAAATGAATGAGGGGGAGTTAATCACATTAACTTGCAAACCTTTGTTTTTTCTTCCATAATTGATCTTACATACTGAAATATGTGTCTAAGCATGATGCATGTGTTTTGATCCAATAAAATTTATACTTCAACAACCTTTCTTCCACTTACCCATTACTTAACCTACCATTTTTTCTTCATTTATTTGGGTGCATTTAGGCTAGCAAACCCTTATCTTACATTTTCTTTTATAAAACAAACTATCTACTTCTAACCTTATATCATCCAAGGACTTAGATGTTTTTGGGAAAAGTATCTACTCAGAACGCCCCTATCCCACTCTAAGGTGTGACAGTGCCTTAGCAACAAACAAGGAAAACTACTTTCGTATTCTTCTTCATGAAATGTAAACGAAGAGGAATAGGATGAACTAACCTGTGTCTTGCGCTAGTTCGTTGATCCAATCGCTCTCCTCTTTGACAGCATCCAGTTACCTGCTCCCTTACTTGCCCAGCTTCACCAAGTTCCTGCAAGATCACAGAAGAGGAAAACTACACAAAGACATAGATTTACGTTCATAAATAGCTTAGGATCAGATTTAAGCTAAACATGCAAATATAACAAAACATCATTGATACACAAGCATGTAGGAGAAATTCAAATAGTTTTATTGATATAACAAGAAGATCCAGGAGGAGATACAACCAAGTGAGTCCCGATCCAGCATCTACCTCCCAGCAAAGGAATCCCTTCTTCACCTCCAACAAAGCATAAATCACCCAATGTACTGATCTCAATTCTCAAAACCAACAGCAATTCTCTGCAAAGTACAAAATTCCAGCCTCCTAGATCTCTGGGATGAGGGATCCATATATAGATGTAAGCAGAGAGGATGAGTCAGCTTATGTTTTGACTTGTGGCTTCTCTCTGTCAGTTCTTGCTTCCAATTGGAGGCCGAGAGCCTCTTACTCATCCTGGGTCAAACTCAGTGAGGCAAGTGTCATTGAGGAAGATTCTGGAAGCTTCCATTGTTTGTCCACATCGCGGAATGACACTGCCATTTGGAATTTCCCACTCAGCGCACCCTGATAGTGCATTTAGGTGCATTGCAACGCACCTAGCTAGTGTACTGGGGTGCTATGCAATGCAGGTAGCTAGTGGAGCAGTTGAAATGATCTTGGTTTGACTGATTCTGAGTAGTTTCTGGTGGAGAACTTCTGGGAGAAGCTGTAATTGGTTGACCTTGTTCCTCTAGGGGTAGGAACAACACCTTTTATGGACTTTGGATCCCTTGGATTATGGACATTTTATGCTTAGAGCTGTAAGGCACAAAAATGTCTATAACAGTTGCCCCCTAAAGTATGAGGCCGTTTATCGGGTGAAATGCTTTATTAGGAGGATCCGAAGTTCTTTCAATGCTGGGAGGAGACCTGTAATAAGATACAATACAATACATTATTTTCATACTGTTTTCATGATCTAGCTGAGGCGGGCATTCCCATCCTCAGCTTTATAAATTCATTTTTATGTACACAGGACAGACAATCGTCTGATGGTAGAATGATGATTCTGATGAAGTCATCATCCTTTTGGTAGGATGATCATCTGTGCTGCAATGTTGTACATGTCAATGTTTTTATTTTTCCTGAATTTATATTGCAGCCCGGATGGATGAAACTAGATCCAGGGTCTTCAATCTCGTCCAATCTTCACTCGAAGTACAAGTCGATCCATGTGAGAAATGTTTTGAAGTCGAACATGGAAAGACATCACTTGATTACCAGTCGATGATGTAAACTGTTAACAAGCGCGAGAGGAATCATCAATAAGGATGATGAACCTCAAGGTACTGCAGTACAATTCACGTGGTGTGAATAAAGGACTTGGCATTGAACACCACGCAAAATCTTTCGGTCGAAGGTCATTGATGTATACCTATCGCCGGAAGTGAGAAACTTGCCATTGAGGCATGCAAGCTTCAAAGTATTGAATGGGGTGTTCCTAGATCAACTTCTTGGATAATGAGCTGATGTCGACAAGAAGCGATCCGTCAAAGGAGGGCCTTAATGAATCCCACATCAATGACATGGAATGGAGAAAATGATTTTGATGGAGGTGAAAACGATCTGATGGTATATGGTTTAGGATGGCGGTCATGAAAGAATGAAGTATAATGTATGGTAGTGGATGGGATACGGGTGACTTCTCTGGATGACTTCTCTTGAACATGTTGGCAACACTTATGTGATGGATTGGTAGCATTTACCCCAAATGTGGATGGTATGGCGTGACCATGGTGATGTGACCGGTGAATGAAACAACCCAACCCGACTCAGGCACAGAGTGGAAGTGTCATGTTCAAGAGCGACTTGCTACCAATAAAGATTCTTTGAGTTTCTTCCCAATTTTTCCCCAGTCATTGCTGACCAGTACCTCTTTATTTTTGTCAAGTTTTAGGAGGATAACATATGCTTGTTCTATAAGTTTCCCTTCGGGCAAACCCATCGCTATGTTTTAACCAACCTAGCAATAGTCAAACTCGTTCTCGTCTAAAGACAAGTTTGTCGCTATTAATGTTTTTAACGAGTTTAACGACAAAGATAAATCGGTCCTTTTCATTTTTAGAGAGTCTGAAAAGGTACGTAAATTTAACTCCGTAATTCCTTTTTCGTCATCTAATCCCTTAAGTCCGAAAAAGTATAAAATAATACAGAAGGGATGAATTTTCGATAGTTTTAACGAGCCGAACAACACAAGCGCTCGATCTTTTTGTGCAATAATCCCTCAGGTCCAAAAAGATTAAAATCTAGAGGAGGGATAGCACTTCCGGTTGCTTTAACGAGCTGGAAGGCCAAAACTCAGCAATCTTTTCATATTTTACGAGTCAGATGAAAAGAGCTTAAAGAAGACTCGTCTTTTGAGTAACGAGTGATAAAATGGGTAGCAGCTGATTCTAGGTAAGGGTTGGAATTTTCCAAGCACGACAGTGTCACAAGGATGGCTAGTGAAATCACTCTTTGCAGCTGTTCCTCAAAATGGGTAAACAATCAAATGGAGGTGAATGATCGGCCAATGGAAAAGTGGAGGTGACGGTGCAAACACGACCAAGGCTTTAATGGCTGATAATGTTACATTCACGGTGGTTATTTACCGGAAGATAGTTCATTATTTAATGAGCTTAAACGCGAATTGAAACACTTGCTCGGTCTTATGTTTATTTTTTAACGAGCATGAACTATGTGCTAAAACTACTCGATAATCCAGTCATATGATAAGAATGTCTCATATAAAACGACAACATTTAGATTTTTGCCCCACATCCTTTCTTTATGCAAGTTAGGAAATGACTAATCCAAAAAATTGATAAATAACCGCTCTTTGCTTGCACTCCAAAAGGTTTGCATGCCCCCAGGTATAAAATACGATTTCAAGAGTACCCCTCAATTTGCAGACAAAACATTTGTTCTATCAGGAAAGGCCAACCTCTTTCAGGTTACCAAAGATTGTCTCATTCACATTACAAATGAAACATTTCCTCGGTGATGTCTACCGAAATAAACAAAGGTGAGCAGAGACGCGTGCCACTCACATAACTTTGACAAGAGAATCTTTTTCTAGAATAACCCCTCTTCCACTGACGGACGAGGTACAGACTAGTCATATTCTCCCGTGGAAACCTACCCTATACCCAAAGTTTTCCTGCCGAAGCAGACCAGGACGCATGCCCCCTGGGTTCCAGTCATATCCCTCCAAATTACTCGCGCTCATCGGGAGGACGGACCATGGGTTGAGACATTTCTTGCGTGAAGAGACCATTTAGGGATGGTATATGACTATTTGCGATGCGTGATCCTGGAAATTAAAGCTGGTCCACGAGCTTGACCACTCTTCCTTCGTGCGGAAAACACATTACTCTAAAGAGTGACGAGACGATGAATCCCATGCAATAAATATAGTCTCGTACAAGGAGTAGTTTATAATCCAAGGGTCCTCGAACGACCATTATGTTCATTTGAACTGTCTTCCCTTTCAATATTATGGGCACATTGGGGAGGATCGCTAAAGGTCGACTGGTTCCTTTATCAAAGCCTGTCAGATTTCTCATCTCAGGCAAAATCGATGGCGAACCAAGCGCTTTCCAAGTAGTAGAGGAAAGGATACTCACAGAATCCCCCTCATCTATGATGGTACCAGCCATGACCATTCTATATATTTGGACGATAATTCTGAATGTTATGCTTGCTGGTAAACGGGGTCTGCCTAGTTGATTCCAGTCGAAGGAGACAACTAGGTTGCTTGGAGGTGGGACCGAGTAGACGGCCGGGTACGGCTCTGACGAACTTCCTTCCTGCGGTAAAGGAATGGGTAGGTTTCCCCCGTGTTCGTCGGAGTCTGTGTTGATGAAGAGAATTTGGACGGTTTCATCCTTGTTCTCTCCAGTGACTGTTTCATTCGAAGATAAAACCTCTGAAGGCAAGACCGGGTCAACTGCCGCCTCGACCTTTTGACTTTCGTCGGGTATGGATTCAGCTGGTTCATCTTCAATGACAGGCGCTTCAGCTGACCACTTGAGCGGGCCAGCTGGATTCTCAACTAACGAAGGACTCGGCAAGATTTTTTTATATCCAGGAGGAAGTCCTAATGGTGAAACCGGACGATCATCCAAAACTCTTTTAGCTTCATCTAAGAAGGGACAACGGTGGATGGCGTGATCGCCTTCGCACAGTTTACAGGGAGATCTAGCTCTCCCTTTTTGTCCTGGGGCTTCACTTTCGCTAGTTGACGGTGTGCTTTCAACATGGCCATCAGAGGTTGACGACACCGAATTGTGCAAACGGGGAGACCAGTCCCTTAGTATCCGAGGGATGCAAGGACAATCTCTATGAAAGTGGTCTCCCTTGCAAATGACACATGGCGATTTAGGCCTGGTCAGTGCAGTGTGTGGATTTTCGTTAGACGACACTCGTTTGCCCCCATTCACTTTTGGCTCCTTCTTCTTCTTCTCTTTCTTCTTCTTTTCCTTCTTCTCCTTAGGAACTTGACTTTTGGCTTTGCCAGCCCCATCAATCAAAGAGGAAGGAGAAGAGGAATAATTAGAGGAAGTAGAAGGTTGGTGGGTAACTCTGGACTGGTCTAACTGTATATTCGATTGTTCAGGAATAGTGGTGTTTTGAATGACATTGGTTGAGAAGAGCCAGACTGGCAGGCCAATTGTTAGTTCTGGAAGCGACAATGTGGCCATATGGGGTGCACCAACATCTCCCCAAGAGGAGAAGGGACTAGGATTTCCACCAAGGGGAATTCCTTGGTTGGTAGACTCCATTTTATCAACCTAAGATCAACGTAGGAAAAGGGTATAAATATTCCGTTTAAAATAAATTTTACGACGCTTGGACACAACTTGTTTTTTCAAATTTAAAGAGTCGAGAAAAAACAAAAGATGACTCTAGTCTCCTTCGATTTTTAATGAGCCTGAAGTGACAAGTGCTCAGATGGACCTTTTCCGTTAAGGAGTCTGAAAAGGAACGAAAGGGACTACTCTCGAGATCTAGGTAGAGGGTGTGCCAAACCAATCACAAAACTGCAGAATACGTTTTAGGGTACGGCAGTCAATCTTCCTGAATGCTGTGTTCGGTGCATTGCGATCAGTAGGGCGGTCGAAACGGATTCCTATGGATAAAAGGTTTTAAGCCTATAGGGGTCTCCCAATATATACTTGACAGTACATGGGAGCACAATCCGTACTGGCACTTATCGTCTCACAGTGGAGGAATCACCCAACCATCAGTGAGCACAACAGTTACTAGGCTTTACGACGCCGGAACATGTCTCTAGCCTAGACCTCTATGTTGTGCGTTAAGTTCCAAAGCGTTGTTAGATTCATTCACTTTATTTTAAGTTGATCTTTCTTAGAAGTTTGCCTTTTTGGATCACCACGAGATGTAGATATAATTCCTAAATGCAATCTAAAGATGATAAGCAAGTTTTTATCTCTTTTCAACAATGAAAATCCTAGCTACAAGGGGAAAAGAAAGACACAATATTTTCTCAAAGAGCAAAGACCACACTGTAAATGCACTTTTCCTAAATCAAACCATACAAACTATCAATATGCAAATGCACATATGCATGTATTTGTTTTCACTTTCTTAATATTGATGCCTAAAAAGAAAGTTGATGTACAAATCTGAATTTGCTTTCAAGTGAAAAACACAAACAAGCTTCTTTTCGAAATCAAAAAGGTAGAGAAGATTACGACACTTTATGATTTTGAAATAAACACTCGTTTCAACACTAGAAAGAGACAAATTCAAACCAAAGGCAAAAGTAAAAGGTATAATCAACTATCAACAGTAAACAAACTTTCTCCTAAGATCAGAATCGACACTTACGACAGATCTAAATCTAAGGACGACAGTATGACTATTTTACTTTTCAATGGAAAACTATAAATGATGTAACAAACACACAAAGAACATCTACAGTCTTTTTGTACAAAGGAGGCGGAATTAAGGCAAAGAAAAGGGGTTTTCAGAAAGGTACACACACTGATAACAGGCTGCAAAAATCAGAGACAAAACTGGAAAAAATGAATTAAAGAACCTCAGCTGCACAGGGCAAAGGCTGATTGACGCACCTGTTGCACAGAGAAACTGAATTGCAGCGTAGGTAGCCCTCTCGGGACCTGCGTTGAAATGCAGAACCTCTTCACAGGGCCTGCGCTGGGGCAGAAATGAGACTTCTATCCGGGTTCTGGGTCACGGTTTGCAGTTTAATCTATGGTTTTTGGCCGAGTAAAAGCAATCAGTAAGGTACAAGCAGAGGGATGATTTAAAGGAGGACTAAGAGCTATCACAAAGGCTCATCAGATCATTTGTGAATCATCTGTTTAAATCATAAACAAATCCAGTGAGTGGATTGAAGTAACAGCTACCTTGAATTTGATAATGGCAAATGCAGTTTGATTGCTACTTCTGTGTTTATGAAACAAACAACAAGAGAAACACAAATAAACTAACTAGACACGATCCCCAGTGGAGTCACCATTTTGTTGTTGGGAAAAGTATCTACTCAGAACGCCCCTATCCCACTCTAAGGTGTGACAGTTCCTCAGCAACAAACAAGGAAAACTACTTTCGTATTCTTCTTCATGAAATGTAAACGAAGAGGAATAGGATGAACTAACCTGTGTCTTGCGCTAGTCTGTTGATCCAATCGCTCTCCTCTTTGATAGCTTCCAGCTACTTGCTCCCTTACTTGCCCAGCTTCACCAAGTTACTGCAAGATCACAAAAGAGGAAAACTACACAAAGACATAGATTTACATTCATAAATAGCTTAGGATCAGATTTAAGCTAAACATGCAAATATAACGAAACATCATTGATACACAAACATGTAGGAGAAACTCAAATAGTTTTATTGATATAAAAAGAAGATCCAGGAGGAGATACAACCAAGTGAGTCCCGATCCAGCATCTACCTCCCAGCAAAGGAATCCCTTCTTCACCTCCAACAAAGCATAAATCACCCAATGTACTGATTTCAATCTCAAAACCAACAACAATTCTCTGCAAAGTACAAAATTCCAGCCTCCTGGATCCTTGAGATGAGGGATCCATATATAGATGTAAGCAGAGAGGATGAGTCAGTTTATGTTTTGACTTGTGGCTTCTCTCTATCAGTTCTTGCTTCCACTTGGAGGCTGAGAGCCTCTTACTCATCCTGGGTCGAACTCAGTGAGGCAAGTGTCATTGAGGAAGATTCTTGAAGCTTTCATTGTTTGTCCACCTCGCGGAATGACACTGCCATTTGGCATTTCCCGCTCAGCGCACCCTGGTAGTGCATTTAGGTGCGTTTCAATGCACCTAGCTAGTGTACTGGGGTGCTATGCAACGCAGGTAGCTAGTGGAGCAGCTGAAATGATCCCGATTTGATTGATTCTGAGTAGTTTGTGGTGGAGAACTTCTGGGAGAAGCTGTAATTGGTTGACCTTGTTCCTCTAGGGGTAGGAACAACACCTTTTAGGGACTTTGGATCCCTTGGATTGTGGACATTTCATGCTTACAGCTGTAAGGGACAAAAATGTCTATAACATTAGATTAAACTGATGAGCTCCTTTTATTTTCTCTACCTATCTAATGATCTTCCAAGATTAAACTGTTTGGTCAGATTTTATTCTCTAAGTATAAACATAAAATCCAAATCATGATATAATCAAGATTAAACAGCTTGATTACCATGGATTGTGGCATGAACAACAAGCTACACACAATCATTATTATGCATAAAAGTAAATAGTAGTGGCACTTATACTTGCACACTTTCATGGTCTCTTTTTGTTTTTCGGGTTCATATATTTTCATTTTTTTGACCTTCTCTTATTCTTTTTGTCCTTTCATATTTATTTTAGGAAATACCCTCTTTACATTTTTTAACTTTCAATATGGAAAACATTTGCAGAAAGCAAAGGTATGTACAATATTACAAGGCTTAACCTTAGTCATTCAAAATTATGACTCCTATTGGTATAGGACCCTAACAGTGGCTCCACTTGGGGATGGCATTTTCTAGTGAAATGTCAAGAACTCTAAAGATCAGTAGCCTTTGAATTGTTGTTGATGTTACCTTGCAAAGTGCCTTTATGTGAATCTGCATTATTGATACTTATGACAATAAATCTTTTTAAAGCTCTGGGCCTTTTCTTTAGGCTTCAACTTCAAAGATCACCATCCAATCCAAACTATACTTTGCAAATAAGGTATGTACAAATGGGAAATTAAAATTAGTAATTTGGTTCAAAGTAATGTTTTAGAATTCGACCATTCGCTGGCCCACCTTCTACATCTGTACCATTAATTTCTCTCAAGAAGAAGGCATTATTTCCTCTGTAAGCATAAATGGCATAGGAACCTTTCCATAGGAAATCGAATTTCCCATGTTTGCCTTTGTCTTCCCTGCTTGAATCCCGCTTGAGTGCTTTGTCATAATTATAGAAATATTCAGCCTTGGTTCTCTTATCGAAAATATTTCTAATTTTTTCCTGCACAACTTGAGACCTAACATAGACCTCTTCTCTAGTTTGTTGTAGATGAATAGTTTGGTTTATTCTTCTTTGGATATTGTTTGGTTCAACCTCCAATTATTGAAGTATCTTCATTACTGGTACTCCCAAAGAGGATGGAAAGACAACTTCCATCCCATAAACTAGTTGATAGGGATAAGTACGAATTGATTTCTTAGTAGTCAATCTGTCTGCCCATAGGGAATTGACTAGATTTAGACCTCTTCTCTAGTTTTTTGTAGATGAATAGTTTGGTTTATTCTTCTTTGGATACTGTTTGGTTCAACCTCCAATTCTTGAAGTATCTTCATTACTGGTACTCCCAAAGAGAATGGAAAGACGACTTCCATCCCATAAACTAGTTGATAGGGATAAGTACGAATTGATTTCTTAGTAGTCAATCTGTTTGCCCATAGGGCATTGACTATATTTTTATTCCAAGTTTTCTTATTGTCCTCTAGTAACTTCTTGATGATGTTTACTAGGCTTTTGTTTGAGGATTCTACCAGTCCATTACCTTGAGGGTAATAAGTTATTGAATGGCCAAGGGTGATATGGTATTTATTGCATAAATTTATCATTCTTTTGGATTTAAAGGTTGCTGCATTATCAGTAATGAGGTTAGTTGGGCATCCAAATATTGATATAATATTGGTTTCAGGGATGGTTATGATAATATTAACTATGGCTTGCCTTGAAGGTATGGCCTCTATCCATTTTGTGAAGTAGTCTATAACTGTGAGGATCCATTTGTGCTGGGCAGAGAGGGTGGGTGAATTTCACTAATGAAGTCTAAACCCCAATGTTGAAAAGGTATTTCTGTAGAGATGTGCTTGAGGGGTAAAGGAAAAATCTTTTTCTTCCCATACAAAATTTGGCATTATGATAGGAGGTCACATATTTTTTGACGTCAACAAACAAGGTAGGCTAGTAGAAACCAGCAAGGATTTTATCTATAGTGGTCTTCTAGTAAGGGTGTCCTCCATAGTCACTTGCATGAAACTCTTGAAAAATATTGTTAGCCTCATCTCTTGATAAGGAATTGAGAAGAATACCTTCATGATCTCTCCAAAATAGAGCATTGTCAAATATACAAAATTTCAAGGATTTCATCTTCAAAAACCTGCTTTTAGTCCTAGATAATTTAGGAGGAGCTTGTGAATTCAGTAAAACCTAAATAATATCACCATACCAAGGTGATTCAATAAAGGCTTGGATGATTAGTGGAGTCACCATCTCCTCTTCATTATCTATTGTTGATCAGGAGCTCAGTACCAAGTGTCGTAAAATGGTCAAAAATGAAAGTGCTCAGAACTGATTGGAACCTAAACGACCGGAAAGTGATCGTCCTCCCGATTTCGGTACCACAAACGGTTCGAAAAACGGTCGCCGTATGAGGAAGTTATGGAAAAAAGAAAAATTTGTTAATAACATTAGAAATTAAAGGAATATTCCGTAGAATATTCCTCAGAATATTCCAGGGAATATTCTCTTTTCAGCCACCAATCAGAAGATGCCAGGTGGCAGGCCCGGAGGCCACCACATGGCCCCATATGAGAGGCCCGGAGGCCGCTACGTGGCCCCCATATGATGTCAGCAAGCATTATATAGGCGCATGGTTAAAAATTTTCTATATGGCAAGGTCTGTGGTTTGAACCCGCGACCTCACGAAACCAAAGGAAACGTCCTACCATTGCGCCAATGGTGTGAGCTATGAATGAAGGGCAGAGAAAAGAATTTTAAAATTTTAAAATTTTTTTGGGCGGGAAACCAAATGGGGCCAGCCCCTAAGGGCCATCCCCCCCATATCATACGACCAGGAGCTGAAAACCGTGGCCTAACCCCCTAACCGCCGGGCACAAAATCTGAGGCAAATTGTCACATGCATTGTTAATGTAACTACAGTCAGACTGGCGGCGGAATTGGCGGAGCGCCAACTTTGGCGGACCTGCCATAATTGGCGGACTTATCTGGACCTCCACTATAGTTAGCTGGAGTTTTTCTAGGGACAGACTGGAGAAACATTAAATGGCCATAACTTTGGCTCGGAAAGTCCGTTTTGGGTCTCTTTGACCTTCTAAAGCCATTGGCACAGGTTTCACAGCCATCTGAGGTCATTTGCAGGTGTTTTTGCTTCGTGGAAGTTCCAGGAGCCATTAGGGCCAAATCAGTTTGGGAGCTGCATTGGGAATTGTGCAGCTATTGGAAGTGGAACGAAGGTCATTCCTGAAGTTTTCCAACCTTCTGAATCCATTTCTACAACTCGTTTTGCCTTCTGAGGCATTCTTCTCACTGTTTAGCTTCAGGGAAGCTTTCAGGGCCACTAGGGCCATTTCAGGGATTGAGCTGTTTGGGGGCTATGTTCATCCGTTTTTGGTGATTCAAAAGCCTATGTCTGTTATTTTCAACCTTTTGAGTCTAATGGAAGAGCTTTCAGAACCAATTGAGGTCATCTTCACCTCGAAATTCTCCATGCAAGTGTAAAGGGCCACCAGGGCCAATTGGGGAAAGTACTGTATACGGTACAAAATTCATTGTTTAGTGTTTGGGAAAGAGCATGTTTGGCTAATTCCTATCTTCTGATTCTGTATTTACAGTCATATCTGTCCTTTGAGACACCAATATTCTTGTATTAGCCTTTGTAGCAATTTTAATACAAGAGGACAAGCCTAGTTGGAGAGGCTTGGTCCAGCAGATGTAGCCCAGGAGGGGGTGAACTGCTTTATCATTTTGATGTCTTTATTTGCTGAAGATGATATGCTAAACAAAACTGATATAAAGTATTAAATAGCAAATAAATATAACTTTCATACGCACATAATCACCTTTTCAGCTACAGAAAGTTACTTGTCTCATTCCGCAAGACCTTAAACTTCAAGTATGTGTATGTCAAACACTTCTAAGTGCTTACTTTGTTATTTCTTTAGGCAGAGCCTATAGAGGGCCAGGTAGCCTCTGGAACTCATCCTCTTTTTAGAGGTGACATGTCCGGTGAATGCCCCTATAGTCTATCTCTGTATAAGAAATAAGAAGTTTATACATTTTTAGAGGTCATGTGGAGTGTCTAGCTCACAGTTGAAATTATTGGAAATGGATACCTTGCACCCTTAGACAAGTACATTCCATTTTCAGATCAGATGGTATCAGAGCACTAGGTTTGCTTGACTGACATCACTATCTTGATTATGTAGCTTGAAAGGTGTCTTAAGCAGTGTTGGAGATTGACTGCTTTATTATTCTGCAAAGTACTTGTTGTTTGAGTTTGTTGAAGCTCTTTTGTTCATTTTTGTAATGACAACTTCCATAAGTGAGTTCTCAAAATCATCCTCCTTCAGAAGATTCTTTGATGAAGGCTTGAAGCAAGAATTTTTCATCATGATGAATATGGTGAGAGAAATGTATGAGGATGAAAGAAAGAGCTCTAGACTTCAAGAGCAGTTGCATTCCATGAGGGAAGAGAATCAATTGCTTTCTAACCAATTGCAGGAAATGGAAGGCCAACTTCATATTGCAAACATGAAGCTGGAAAGGATGCATGAGTTGGAGACACAACTCCTTGTTGACAAAGAAGCCTTAGCCAAGTATCAGCTTGAAGAAGAGGTAAACAATTCTAGTTTGTCTTCAAATTCGCATAAGAATGTTTATGTTGGTTCTTTTGAGAAACATACCAGAGGCATAGGGTCCAAGTTGATGTCCAAAACGGGATATGAAGGACAAGGATTGGGAAAACATGCATAGGCTATAGTTGAGCCAATAATGGTTGAGGTAAGGCCTAAGAATTTGGGTCTTGGTTATCGACAATCTTATGGAGAAAGTTCCAAACCAGCCATGAAGGCCATTGAAACAGTTCCTAGAAGGAGTTTCATTTCAAGTTCTTTATCTCAAGGGTGTAAAGGTTGTATTCTTGAGGAATGCAATAGTTTGAAACATGCCTTGCAAGAAGAAGGTGTGCATAAGCATGCACTTGAACAAGAGAATTGTAAAAGCTCTAAAACCATTGAAGGGATTGATGGTGTTCCAAAAGGAGCTTCTTCTTCATTTGATTCACCTCCTCATGAAGGTAATGAAGGTGAAAGAGAAAGGTATAAATCTGATTTCAATCATATTTCATTTGATCATGTAAAGCATGGAAAAATTCCACACAAGCATTGGAAAAGAATTGCATGTTCTTTTTGTGGTTTGTTTAACCATAGTGTTTCTAGATGTTGGAAAAGAATGGCAACATGCAGGAAACTTTTGAAGGAAAGGAGGCAAGAAGCCAAAGTTCCAATGAACAATGCAAATCATGCTATCAAGAAGATGAATATGTGTTGCACTTATTGTTATAGACAATTTTGTGCCTTACAGCAACAAGCATGAATTGTCAATAATCCAAGGGATCCAAAGTTCCCTAAACATGATGTTCCTACCCCTAGAGGAACAAGGTCAGCAAACCAACAGCTCTCAGATCAGTTCTCCACCTGAAAACACTCAAAAACAAGCAATCCTGAAATCAAAGCAGGTGCTCCACTAGGTTTCTGCGCTGAAACTCAGTTGCTCCATGGTGTACCTGCGTTGCAAAGCAAGTGGGACAAAGGCCACCTGCGCTGAGCGAGATGGGACAAGTGGCACACTGAGTCATTGCTCTGGAATCTTCCAAAAATGACACTTGGATCAGGTATTTCGCCTTGTGATGAGTCAGAGGCTCTGTTTCTCCAAGTGGAAGCAAGGTTCTCCAAGTGGACTCAAGAACTGAAGATCAACTAAAGATTAACTGAAGAGAGAGAGGACACAAGGCAGCTACACATCAGTTGCAACTGACTCATCCTTTCTCAATTCATCTATATATTGAGCTCTCTCCTATGAGCTCAGGGAGGCTGGAATTTTGTGCAAAGTAATGATATGCTGTTGGTTTCACTATAGAGCTATTGGGTGATTGTTTGAGAGAGGTGAAGAGGAGAAATTCTTTCTGCTGGGAGGTGTTGCTGGATTGGAGCCTTCAATGGTTGTAATACTCTCAGAACCTTTACTTCTTCATTAATAAAAGCTATTGAGGTTCTTCTATGTGCTCTTGTTTCAATAATATATTGTGATAATTGCATGTTTGGTTTACACTAATCCTTGAACCAGTTATGATTGCATGCCTCTTGTAGTTTCCTTCTTTGTCATTTTGCAGGATCTCATTGTAGCTGGGCCAGCAAAAGAGCAAGGAGCTAGGAGCAAGCGGCCAAAGAGAAGAGTTTGGATTCGACATTAAGCGCAAGGCAACGGTTAGTGCATTTCTCCACTCTCTTTTGCTTTCATAAAGAAGTAAACCTTAAGTAGTTTGTTTTACAGTTGTTGCTGAGGTACTATCACCCTTAGAGTGGGATAGGGTCATCCGAGTCGGATACTTTTCCCTACAACAAACTGGCGACTCCACTGGGGATCGTATCCGTTTGATTGTGTTTGTAGTATTTTTCTATTCATTTCCTGAACAAAAGAGTACCAAATCGAAAAGCTTTTGACTATATCAAAAGCGAAGTAGAGGGCAGCTACTCTAGCTCATTTCTGAGCAAGTTCATGATTTGAAGAGCTGATCTACAAGGATCCTTGTAAGCTCTTAGTGATAGCTTTTCACCTTCCTTATCATCCCTTTGAGTGTGCTTGACTGATTGCTTCTGATTTGAGCAAAAATTGTGCATTTTTGAGAAAATTATGACCCGGAAACTGTGAAAACGCAACTTTCGTTTTCCAAAGCAGGTAGTACACAGGCTACATGCTTTGCAACGCAGGTCCCGAAGGGGCTACCTGCGCTGAGAGCCAGATTGGCTGTGCAGCACCTGCGTTGGCCCAAATTTGCCTAGTGCATTTGGGGTTTCCTCACTTTCTCTTGCCTGTTTTCACTTAGATTTTGCTGCTAGGTGTCAGTCTTGTACCTGTTCTGAAACCAATATTACTTGCCACCATTCTGCCTCTGTTATATAGCGAAATTGTACTTGTTCTTTGTATTTCTTACTCATTTACAATTTCCCATAACGAAGAGTAAACTAGTCTTGCTTTTGGCCTCTTAGATCTGAACCTGTGTTAGGCATTTTGCTGGTCTAAAGAGTTAGCTTGTTTGCTGTCCATAGCTGATTAGTCATTTTACTTTCGTCATTATGGTTTGATTTCATGTATTTCCAGTGATTAAACAAGTGAATCTTAAGGTGTCTTTTGATTTTGGACAAGCTTGTTTACTTTCGCTTTAAATCAAAATCAAAGTTATATAACAACTTTCTTTTTGTAACCCATCCACATTAAGAAAGGGAAAAGAAAATACATGCATTGTGCATTCTGCATTTGACTGTTTGCTTGATGATTTAGGAGAAAGTGCATTAGTTTGTGCTGTATGAACTGTGTGAAAAGAATTTGCCTTTCTTCTCCCTCAGTAGTTAAGATTTTCATCAGTCAAAAAGATTTGAAAAAAGCTTGCTTCTCATCTTAGGCTTCATTTAGGAATTTGTCATATACATCTCGTGGTGAACCTTGAAAGGAAAACTTTAAAAAGATCAACTTAAAATATACTGAATGAACCTAACAACGCATTTGAAACATAACGCAAACATCTAGAGGTCTAGGTAGAGATGTGTTCCGGCGTCGTTAAACATAGTGACTGTCGATCTCTACGAAGGTGGGTGATTCCTCCTGAGAGTCGGTGGCACTAATACGGACTTGTGCTCCCACGTACCGTCGCGTATATATTGGGAGACCCCTATAGGAAATTATCCTTTATCCATAGGAAGCCGTGTCAGCCGCCCTACTGATCGCGATGTAGTGAACACAGCATTCACGAAGATCGACCACCCGTACCGTAAAATGTATTTTGTGGTTTCGCGAAAGGTTTGGCACACCCTCTGCCTAGATCTCCAGAGCAGTTTCTTTTGGCCCTTTTCAAACTCTATAACTGAAAAGGTCCAACCGAGCATTTGTCACTTCGGGCTCGTTAATACATCGAAGGAGACTAGAGTCATCTTTAGCTTTTTCTCGACTCTTAAAACATGAAAAAGCAAAGTTATGTCTAAAAGCGTCTAATAAAATTCATTCAAATCGGAAACACAAATTTTCTCCTTTATATTTTAGTTGATCGAGTAATCCGCAATCGTGGAAGAAAGTCAATTGAATATCCGTCGTTCTCGGAGGCTTGCGAGTCAACCGTCTTTGTCTCCAGAATCGAAAACAATCCGGGCAAAGAGAACTCGTCGAACCAGTTCAAAATCTCCTTTAAAAGTTAGAACAAGTGTTCCAACAACATCTGAGATTCTGGTCACTCCAAACATTTCCGGAAACCCTGCCTCCATAGAAGAAGTTCAACCGCCACAGAGGGACAGTAATATTGATCCTAGTCTGGGGGAAAATACTTGTATGACTGAACCAGTTCCATCTGTAACTGGTCCAGAGAGTTTTGTTCCTCAAACATCTGTCGCTTTTGATACAACCCCTTCTTCGGCACCGGAAATTTTTTACGGACCTGACGGTCTTCCTCTTCCACCTGGTCTGATTGCGATAGAGGAAATTATAGAGGAACCGTAAGTATCCACTCCAACTCATTTTGGAGTAGGGGTCACTCTATTTCCTGCTACAACAGAAGTTTGTCCATCACCAGTGGAAATTCCTGTAGAATCACTAGGCAATCAATTGGATAGATTAAAAATGTCTGAACAACCGTCGACATCTAGGACCGTGTCAAATGACACGGCAACGGTAGAATTACCTGCTGTAAATCCAACAATGTTCGCCGGCATACCATCTGTCCCAACTAGCTCTCAGTCGCTAGAAGGAGTCCACCAAGAGACTATCTCGACAGTATGGTCTGTTCCTGTTTGTTCCAGAGTAATGTCTGGTAACTCTCATGGTGAGGCTCATCAAATTGACCCTTTTGGGAATCTAATTAGGCCATCCAGTCCTCCAGGACAATCAATTGCCTTGAGTTCTGGATTGCTACCGTATGGGGGACAGTATGCCCTTTCATTACCCCCTCCGGGAGGGTACCCATACGGGAGTTCTCAACCTTATTCAAGTTATGGTGGAATTGCAACGAGTAGTTGGGTACCTATGCTATCCCAACCACCAAGAGTTGTATATTCTATGCAACAGTGTGTACCTGTGACGAACATCCCAACTACACCGGCTATTGTAACCGTGTCGCAAGTTCAAACGATGCCTGTTGTATGTCACCCTCAGATTTCTCAGGTTCTCATGCAACAGCCCCTTGACCCTGCGACCCAACCACAATCGCCTACTGGTGGGGCAACACAAGTACAATCAGGTACAACTACCCCACATCTTGGTCCAATGGTCAGTATAGCGCAACAACCCATGGTGTCGCAACCGTGGATAGTGCAATACCAACAGCCACAATTCCAACAAGTGTACCAGGGTTCTGAACAACAAATCTTTGCGAATACGGGACAACCATATATCCAAAATGGTCAAAATCAACAACTTTATAGTGGTCAAGTCCATCAACCATATCAGTCATACCAACATCAACTCCATTATGCTTGTATGCAAAGACCAACTGTTCAAGCGATTCCATCGTACCCTGGTTACGCTTCACCTAACTTGAATCAACAGTTACCATTCGTGGCGACTTTAGAGTTGCCTGATTTACATCAGTTAACCAATGATCCAATTGCTTACGCCCCATGGTGGCCAGTGATCCCGCACAAACTTCCATCCGACATTCCTAAATTCAATGGAAATCCAGGTGAAGACCCGTCGAATCATGTGATGACATTTCATCTATGGTGTTCGTCGAACACTTTAAATGACGATTCGATAAGGCTTCGCCTCTTTCAGAGGACATTGACAGGTCCAGCGGCAAAATGGTATATAGAATTTCCTAGAGCTTCGTTCGACAATTTTAGCTCCCTTGCCACGACATTCTTAACCCACTTTCAATTACCAATAAGGTATGAAACGGGAACAGAGATATTGACCAACTTCAAACAGACAACCGCAACTCATATATCAAATCATATACATGAGTGGCGACGTCGATGAAGAATGGTTAAAACATACGTTCCTGACCAGCTTTTAGCTGAGTGGTTTATAAAGTCGTTACTTTCGGCCATAACGGAAGATGTGGCAAAGGGGGGAGTCGTAACAGAAGAGCAAGTTATCGCTCATGCACAATATTTGGACTTAGTATATACTCAGTCCGGCACGCTCTATGACAAAATACCAGACGCCCCTAGACCAGAGTTTCAATCCCTCCTCCTCCTAAATCAAATAGTGACTCTCATGTCGGCGATGGCGTGATTGGCACGGCAAACACGAATCCGAAAAGGACCAATCAAAAGAAGGCCCGTAAGGATTCGAATCAAAATGCGCATGAAGAAGTTCTTGCTTCGGAAGTAAATGCCGTATCGACGGATAAGGGCAAAGAAACCAATCAACCAGGAAGCAAGAAGAGGCAAAACAAAGGGAAGAAGAAGAAACAAGGAGAGTCATCTCCTCGAAAAAATTCTTCAAGCCCTCCTCGAGATAGGAAACCACCTTATGGGTGTCAAATATGTGATGAGGATCACTGGACGAGAGAATGTCCATACAAAGCTGATCTAAAAAGATTCTTAAAGAGTTCGCAAACTCCAGCTGTGTTAACTGATCCGTTTCCCGATCGAGGAAAAAATCTGGTTGGTAGTGGAAATGCTTCACCGTCGCAAGTGCTTATGTTATCGATATCGAAGCAACATAATGATGCTTTGATTTCGACAAGGAACAAAGATTACGGGAATCCACAGGTGTCGAACGATAAAGGTAAAGATCAACCTAGCAGTTCGACAACAACTTCGGCAGAAGTTGTACCCCCCATCACACATGAATTAACAATAAAACCGCCGAAGGGAGTAGTACACAAGTCGACATTTAATCCTCGTGCCAGAACGGCACAGCATTATAACATAGTGGAAGATTTGGCGCAATCGCCGTCCGCTATGTCGACTCTTGAAGTACTACAAAATTGCCCATCCCAAAGGCAAGCATTGTTATCAGCAATTGGTGGAGTGGATCCTAAAGATTCCAATCTTGTATCCTTTGATCACAAAGGATATGATCCTCAGTTACCAGCTCAGCTAGCTTTCCTCGTCCAAGTGAAAGCCCTCAACAAAACTGTTCATCGAACAATTATTGATGAGGGGGCATTGACATGTATTATGTCGATGAGTTGCTGGAAAACTTTAGGATCTCCAACCTTGTTGCGATCATCGACAACATTAAAAGCATTCGACGGAAGGACATATACCCCTTACGGTATCCTTAGTAACTTGAAAGTTGAACTAGGGGGCAAAACAGTAGAAATAGATGTTGAAGTCATCGATGGCAATCTTGACTATAACATCCTACTGGGAAGACCATGGATTTATGCCATGGAAGCGGTTGTGTCGACCTATTTTAGGAAAATCGCATTCCCCTTTCAAGGAGAGATTACGATCATTGACCAACAAAATTTCCTCCCTAATGGTTCACAAGTTACAAGAAGCGTTCCTCTGATCCATGGAAGCGACCATTCGTTTCAAAATATCGGAGTAGGCCTACTAAAAGATCCTACATTAATGGGAACTTTCACCCTTCCGCCAACGTTCATTGTGGGAGAAGTGGCGACAGTAGGAACCTGCAATATGATATCTTCCGCACAAAAGATGTCAGAAAACGATATCAGCATGGATCATGCAAAGGTTTTGTCCCCAAGCCCAATGGAAGTATTGTAGCAATCAATTTTCTTGGCCTGGGGGGCAACCCCAAATCAACGCTCATCAAGCATTTGGATAGATAGGTCTAGAGAATATGGCACCCCTTTAAGTCCTTGGTCGCGAGTGCATGGAACCGACAAAGGAATAATCCAATCAATGGTAATTGACGGGGCACCATGGAATGATTCCCACCATCGTTCCCTTCTCCCGGGTTGTGGGGAAGATACTCAAAATAACCTTTATCATCCTTCAGTTTTCGATTTTCTATCGAGTACTGCAAATACAGTGGGCAATGAGGATAGTTCTTTTACTATGTAAACCTCATTAAAAAATGAAACGATCCCCTTTCCAGATCTCAATGGTAAACCTTCATTCCAACCAACAAAGTTGAATGCAATGAAGCTTGGGGAGCATGCACCTCGATTTGCGTTATTATGCTGGGGGCATGCAAACATATCATCGAGAAGTTTTAGCAATGTTCATGCTCGTTAAAAAATAAACGCAAGAATCGAGCAGTTTTTGTATAGAGTTCATGCTCGTTAAAAAATAAACATAATTTGTGAGCAATCTTTCCCTACAGTTCAAGCTCATCCAGAAAAAATGAACCGGTAAATAACCTTGAGAAATGTAACCTTTGATAGCCATATTAAAAGCCCTTGGTCGTGTTTATATGCCGTCACCTCCATCCGTTCATTTGGCCAATCGTTCATCTCCATATGTGTGTTTACCCATTTTGAGGAACAGCTGCGAAGAGTGATTTCACTTAGCCATCCTTGTGACACTGCCGTGATTGGAAAATTCCAACCTGTACCTGGAATCTGCTGCTATCCCTGTTCATCACTCGTTCCTCAAAAGACGAGTCTTCTTTGAGCTCTTTTCACTGACTCGTAAAATATGAAAAGTTTTCCGAGTTTTGGCCTTCCATCTCGTAAAAGGACCGGAAGAGCTATCCCTCCTCTAGATTCTAATCTTTTTGGACCTGAGGGATTATTGCACAAAAAGATCGAGCGCTTGTTTTGTTCGGCTCGTTAAAGAAATCGAAAATTCATCCCTTTTGTATTGTTTTATACTTTTTCGGACTTAAGGGATTAGATGACGAAAAAGGAATTTTGGAGTTAACTTTCCGTACCTTTTCAGACTCTCTAAAAATGAAAAGGACCGAGTTTTCCTTGTCGTTAGACTCGTTAAAATGATTAAATAGCGACAAACTTGTCTTTAGACGAGAACGAGTTTCCCTATCGCTAGGCTCGTTAAAACATAGCGATGGGCTTGCCCGAAGGGCAGGTTATAGAACAAGCATATGTTATCCTCCTCAAGCTTGACAAAAATAAAGAGGTACTGGTCAGCAATGACTGGGGAAAAATTGGGAGAACCTCACAGCATTAATGGTAGCAAGTCGCTCTTGAACATGACACTTTGTCCTCCGTATCACATCGGGTTGGGTTGTTTCATTCACCGGTCTCATAACCATGGTCCTCGCCACACCATCCACAATTGGGGTAATGCTACCAATCCATCACATCAGTGTCGTTATATGTTCAAGAGATGTGGTTCTGCAAAGAGTCAACCGTGTCCCATCCACTGCCGTACATTGTCCTTCATCCATTTCATGACCGCCACCCTGAATCATACATCACAGTTTGTTTTCACCTCATCACAATCACTAGCTCCGTTCCGTGTCACTGATGTGGGATTCATTAAGGCCCTCCTTTGATGGATCGCTCCTTGTTGACATCAGCTCATTATCCAAGGATTTGATCTAGGAACACCCCCTTCAGTACTTTGAAGCTTGCATGCCTCAATGGCAAGTTTCTAACTTCCAGCGACAGGTATACATCAATGACCTTCGACCAGAAGATTTTGCATGGTGGTCGACGCCAAGTCCTCTATTCCCACCATGTGAATTGTACTGCCGTACCTTGAGGGTCATCATCCTTATCGGTGATTCCTCTCGCGCTTGTTAACGGTTTACATCATTGACCGGTAATCAAGCGATGTCTTTCCATGTTCGACTTCAAAAAATTCTCACATGGATCGACTTGTACATCGAGTGAAGATCAGAAGAGATTGAAGACCCCGGATCTAGTTTCATCCATCCGGGCTGCGATATATATTCAGGACATAAAAGACATTTGATATGTACATCATTACAGCAGATGATCATCCTTCTCAAAGGATGATAATTTCAGCAGAGAATTATCGGTCTACAATTAGACGATCGTCTGTTCTATGTACCAAAATGTATTTATAAAGCTGAGCATGGGAATGCCCGCCTCAGCTAGATCATGAAAATGTATCAAAAATAATGTATTGTATTGTATCTTATTACAGGACACTTCTCAGCAGATTGAATGAACTTCGGATCCTCTCAATAAAGCATTTCACCTGATAAAGGACCTCATACTTTAGGGGGCATCTGTTATAGACAATTTTGTGCCTTACAGCAACAAGCATGAATTGTCAATAATCCAAGGGATCCAAAGTTCCCTAAACATGATGTTCCTACCCCTAGAGGAACAAGGTCAGCAAACCAACAACTCTCAGATCAGTTCTCCACCTGAAAACACTCAAAAACAAGCAATCCTGAAATCAAAGCAGGTGCTCCACTAGGTTTCTGCGCTGAAACTCAGTTGCTCCATGGTGTACCTGCGTTGCAAAGCAAGTGGGACAAAGGCCACCTGCGCTGAGCGAGATGGGACAAGTGGCACACTGAGTCATTGCTCTGGAATCTTCCAAAAATGACACTTGGATCAGGTATTTCGCCTTGTGATGAGTCAGAGGCTCTGTTTCTCCAAGTGGAAGCAAGGTTCTCCAAGTGGACTCAAGAACTGAAGATCAACTAAAGATTAACTGAAGAGAGAGAGGACACAAGGCAGCTACACATCATTTGCAAGCTAACTCATCCTTTCTCAATTCATCTATATATTGAGCTCTCTCCTATGAGCTCAGGGAGGCTGGAATTTTGTGCAAAGTAATGATATGTTGTTGGTTTCACTATAGAGCTATTGGGTGATTGTTTGAGAGAGGTGAAGAGGAGAAATTCTTTCTGCTGGGAGGTGTTGCTGGATTGGAGCCTTCAATGGTTGTAATACTCTCAGAACCTTTACTTCTTCATTAATAAAAGCTATTGAGGTTCTTCTATGTGCTCTTGTTTCAATAATATATTGTGATAATTGCATGTTTGGTTTACACTAATCCTTGAACCAGTTATGATTGCATGCCTCTTGTAGTTTCCTTCTTTGTCATTTTGCAGGATCTCATTGTAGCTGGGCCAGCAAAAGAGCAAGGAGCTAGGAGCAAGCGGCCAAAGAGAAGAGTTTGGATTCGACATTAAGCGCAAGGCAACGGTTAGTGCATTTCTCCACTCTCTTTTGCTTTCATAAAGAAGTAAACCTTAAGTAGTTTGTTTTACAGTTGTTGCTGAGGTACTATCACCCTTAGAGTGGGATAGGGTCATCCGAGTCGGATACTTTTCCCTACAACACTTATTGCCATAAGCATGGACATACTGCTGAAAGGTGTTGGACTCTGAATCCAACAATGCTTCCACGAAAGTTAAAGAAATTGGAGCAAGAGTATGGCAAAAATGGGAAGGAAGTTTCCACCACTGATATGTGTCAAGATGATACACATGTTGATATTGATGTGCAATTAAAGGAAGCACCTTTGAAATAGATTGGTAAGAAATTGTTAGAATTCTTATCCAATTGAAGTTGCATGTCTTTGATTGAATGCATTTCTTTGTTAAGGGAATGCAAGTTGCAGGATGGAAAAGCTGAGTATGAGACTCACTCTATTGCAGCGAAAGTTATATTCAGTTCAGCTTTGAAAGTACATGTACATGTGATCGAGGATATTGTACTTATGATTGTACTTAAGAGAAAGTTGAAGAATAAACTGCATGCATGAGAATGATATGCATGAGCACAGGGATCATGATGATTTGCTTGTATTTTAAACATGTATGTGTGATTAACTTGAAGGGTTGATTATTTTGTTTTTAACTATGCATGTAATGTAATCTTGACTTGGAAAAAGTTAATTTGATCTCCAAGATTGTAAAGGGGAGAGATGATGAAGTGTTTCATCTTTATAAGATCCTTCTCATTTGGGAGGCAGTTCTTCTTCTGGAGCAGAGGTGCCATGGATGGGCATCGTGGCAGTGGCAAACCCACATGTGCAGAGGAATATTTTAGCTCATATATCAGCAAGTTTCATTGCTGGTTTCCACAAACTTTCAGTTTGTCTGGCGAACAAGGTTGGTCGGGATTCGACGAGTACTTGGTTTATGCAACAACATTCGCCATGACGACAGTTGATAAGGCAGGACATTTTGGCATCAGTATGCTGTTTTGGCTGAAAGGAAGAGGATATTTCTGTTCCTCAAGTACTGTACAGTTCAGTTCAAAGATTCAGTGAGCTTTTGGGGACCAAAAGCCTTCTCATTTGGGAGGTGTGATCAGGAGCTCAGTACCAAGTGTCGTAAAATGGTCAAAAATGAAAGTGCTCAGAACTGATTGGAACCTCAAAGCCGGAAAGTGCTCGTCCTCCCGATTCCCGCACCGCAAATGGTTCGAAAAATGGTCGCCGTATGAGGAAGTTATGGCAAAAAGAAAAATTTGTTAATAACATTGGAAATTTTAATTTTTTGAAAACAAAATTTAAAAAGGAATATTTCGCAGAATATTCCTTGGAATATTCTCCTTTCAGCCACCAATCAGAGGTTGCCACGTGGCAGGCCTGGAGGCCACCACGTGGCCCCCATATGACGTCAGCAAGCATTATATGGGCGCATGGTTAAAAAATTTCTATATGGCAAGGTCTGTGGTTTGAACCCATGACCTCACGAAACCAAAGGCAATGTCCTACCATTGCGCCAATGGTGTGAGCCGTGAATGAAGGGCGGAGAAAAGGTTTTTTAAATTTTAAAAATTGTTTGGGCGGGAAACCAAATGGGGACAGCCCCTAAGGGCCAGCCCCCCCATACCATACGACCAGGAGCTGAAAACCGTGGCCTAACCCCCTAACCGTCGGGCACGAAATCCGAGGCAAACGGTCACATGCATTGTTAATGTAACTGCAGTCAGACTGGCGGCGGAATTGGCGGACTTATCTGGACCTCCACTACAGTTAGCTGGAGTTTTTCTAGGGACAAACTGGAGAAATATTAAATGGCCATAACTTTGGCTAGGAAAGTCTGTTTTGGATGAATGTTTTTTTGATTTTGGATCTCTTTGACCTTGTAAAGCCATTGGCGCAGGTTGCATAACCATCTGAGGTCATTTTCAGGTGTTTTTGCTTCGTGGAAGTTCCAGGAAACACTAGGGCCAAATCAGTTTGGGAGCTGCATTGGGAATTGTGCAGCCATTGGAAGTGGAACGAAGGTCATTCCTGAAGTTTTCCAACCTTCTGAATCCATTTATACAGCTCGTTTTTCCTTCTGAGGCATTCTTCTCACTGTTTAGCTTCAGGGAAGCTTTCAGGGCCACTAGGGCCATTTCAGGGATTGAGCTGTTTGGGGGCTATGTTCATCCGTTTTTGGTGATTCAAAAGCCTATGTCTGCTATTTTCGACCTTCTGAGTCTAATGGAAGAGGTTTCAGAACCAATTGAGGTCATCTTCACCTCTAAATTCTCCATGCAAGTGTAAAGGGCCACCAAGGCCAATTGGGGAAAGTACTGTATAAGGTACAAAATTCACTGTTTAGTGTTTGAGAAAGAGCATGTTTGTCTAATTCATATCTTCTGATTCTATATTTACAGTCAGATCTGTCCTTTCAGACACCCATATTCTTGTATTAGCCTTTGTAGCAATTTTAATACAAGAGGACAAGCCTAGTTGGAGAGGCTTGGTCCAACAGATGTAGCCCAGGAGGGGGTGAACTGCTTTATCATTTTGATGTCTTTATTTGCTGAAGATGATATGCTAAACAAAACTGATATAAAGTATTAAACAACAAATAAATATAACTTGCATACACACATAATCACCTTTTCAGCTACAAAAAGTTACTTGTCTCATTCTGCAAGACCTTAAACTTCAAGTATGTGTATGTCAAAGACTTCTAAGTGTTTACTTTGTTATTTCTTTAGGCAGAGCCTAGAGAGGGCCAGGTAGCCTCTGGAACTCATCCTCTTTTTAGAGGTGACATGTCCGGTTAATGCCCCTATAGTCTATCTATGTATAAGAAATAAGAAGTTTATACATTTTTAGAGGTCATGTGGAGTGTCTAGCTCACAATTGAAATTATTGGAAATGGATACCTTGCACCCTTAGACAAGTACATTCCGTTTTCAGATCAATTGTTGCAATGAATTTTATATCCAAGGCTTGACAGTTTGATTTAGCCATGAGTTAGGCTAAACCTTGGCCTTTGATTAAATTAGTAGGTTTGATTTCTATATCATTGTTATAGACATTTTTGTGCCTCACAGCATGGAGCATGAAATGTCAATAATCTGAGGGATCCAAAGTCCTCAAACATGTTGTTCTTACCCTTAGAGGAACAAGGTCAGCAAACCACAGCTCTGCAAATCAGTCTTCCACTGAAAAAACACTCAAAACAGGTCAATTTCGGATCAAAGCAGCTGCTCCAAAGGGTACCTGCGTTGCATAGCAGGTGCAACAAAGGCTACCTGCGTTGCAAAGCAGGTAGGACAAAGGCTACCTGCGTTGGGCGTAACTGGACATGTGGAGGAATCTTTTTCTCAAAGTGCCAGTGCCCAGGAAGCTTCCAAAAAGGCATGTGATCAAAAGATTCGCCTAATAATGAGTTAAGAGCTTCTAGAACTCCAAGTGGAAGGTAGAAACTCCAAGTGAAGGACTGAAGAACAACTGGAGTTGAAGAGCACAGCAAGTCACACATCAACATGACTTGCCTTCACTCCAAAACTCTATATAAGGATCTCATCCCATGGGATCTAAGAGGCGGGAATTTAGCGCAAAGAATTGCTGTTGGTTTACAGTTGTGAGCATTGGGTGATTGCTTGAGGGAGGTGAAGAAGAGATTTCTCTCCGCCGGGAAGGTGATGCTGGATTAGACCTCGCATGGTTGTATCACCGCCTGAACCTTACTTCCATATATTAATAAAGCATTTGAGGTTCTTCTATTCGCATGTGTTTCAATGATGAATTGTCTTACTTGCGTCTTTGATTTATGCTAATCCTTGAATCATTTATACATGCATGCCTCTTGTAGTTTCCTTTTCTTGTCTTATTTGCAGGATCTCGTGTAGCTGGGTCCGTGAAAAGACTTGGAGCTGGGAGCGAGCGGCAAACAAAGGAGATAGGACCGACCATTTGTGCAAGACATCGGTAAGTGGATCTATCCCTTTTATCTCTTGCATGTTATAAAGAAGAAACTTTAGATAGCTTTGCTTTCAGCTGTTGCTAGGGAACTGTCACCCTTAGAGTGGGTTAGGGTCATTCCGAGTTGGATACTTTCCCCCACAACAGACTGGCGACCATACTGGGGATCATGTCTTGTTGGTAGCTTGTGTATTCTTGCTATTCATCTCTTGAACAAAGGGGGTGCCGAATCGAACTGCATGCGAGTCCTTCGAATGCAAAGTAGAGGGCAGCTACTCCAGCCCAGTGCTGGGCATGTTCATGATTTGAAGAGCTTATCCACAAGGACTCTTTTGCTCTTTGTGATAGTGTTCATCTTCCTTAATCATCCTCTAGAGTATACTTGACTGATAGCCTCTGATTTGAGCAAAAACCGTTGATTTTTGAGCAAACTGTGACCTGGAATCTGGGAAGGATGAGAGTTGTCTCGTTCAGTGCAGCTGCAACAAAGGCTACCTGCACTGCAACGCAGGTCCCGAAGGGGCTACCTGCGCTGCATCCTTGTTTGACAGTGCAGTACCTGCGCTGATCCAGTTTTGCCTTGAGCAACTGGGGTTCCCCACTGTCTATTGCCCAGTTTTCAATATTGTTTTTGCAGCCTGCTGTCAACCTGTATACCCAGCTGAAACCACTTCTCTTTGCCTTCATTCCGCCTCAGTTGTATGTTGAAACCGTGATTGTTGTTATTGTATTTCTTGCTGTCATTCACTGTTTCCCATAGCGAAAGCGAACTAGTCTTGCTATGACCTCTTGGATCTAGACCTGTGAGAAAGAGTCGTTACGATTCTAAGAGCTAGTTTATTGCTGTTCATAGCTGCTTGAGCATTTGCTTTCGTTATATGGTTCGA
The DNA here is from genome assembly GCA_031772625.1 of Pinus tabuliformis. Classification (NCBI taxonomy): domain Eukaryota; kingdom Viridiplantae; phylum Streptophyta; class Pinopsida; order Pinales; family Pinaceae; genus Pinus; species Pinus tabuliformis. Next base: position 343,973,350 of record CM062819.1, on the reverse strand, counting down.
ATTTCATTATTTCTTGTGTTGAAACGAGCGAATCTTAAGGTGTTCTTTTGATTATTGGACAAAACTTGTTTGCTTACGCTTGAAATCGAATTCGAAATTATACAACAACTTTCTTTTTGTAATCATCAACATTAAGGAAGAAGAAAAGAAATACTTGCATTTTGCATGTGCATTTTGACAGTTTGCATGTCGATTTAGGAAAAGTGCATTAGTGTGTGCTCCATGATCTGTTTGAAAAGATGATGTCTTTCTTTTCCTTCAGTAGTTAAGGTTTTCATAAGTTGAAAGAATTGAAAAAGCTTGCTTATCATTCTTAGACTGCATTTAGGAGTTGTATATACATCACGTGGTGATCCGTAAAGGCAAACTGCTAAGCAAGATCAACCTAAAAAGAACTAAATTTATCTAACAATGATTTGAAGCATAATGAAACATAGTAGAGGTCTAGGTAGAGACGTGAACCGGCGTCGTTAAACATAGTGACTGTCGATCTCTACGAAGGTGGGTGATTCCTCCTGAGGGACGATAGCACTAATACGGACTTGAGCCCCCGCGTACCGTCGCGTATATTGGGGGACCCCTATAGGAACAAAGCCTTTATCCATAGGAAGCCGTGTCGGCCGCCCTACTGATCGCGATGCAGTGAACACATCATTCACGAAGATCGACCACTCGTACCGTAAAACGTATTCTGTGGTTTCGCGAAAGGTTTGGCACACCCTTGCCTAGAACTCCAGAGTAGTTTCTTTTGGCCTTTTTCAAACTCTATAACTGAAAAAGTCCATCCGAGCATTTGTCACTTCGGGCTCGTTAATACATCGAAGGAGACTAGAGTCATGACTCATCTTTAGCTTTTTCTCGACTCTTAAAAAGTGAAAAAGCAAGTTGTGTCTAAAGCGTCGTCATAATAAAATTCATTCTAAACGGAACATAATCACCCCTGATTCCTATGTTGATCTTAAGGTTGAGAACATGGAACGCACCAACCAAGGGATTCCACATGATGGGAACCCTAGCCCTTTCTCCTCTTGGGGAGAAGTTGGTGCGCCCCACATGGCCACATTGTCGCTTCCAGGACTGACGATTGGCCTGCCAGTTTGGCTATTCTCAACCGCTGTAGTTCAGACCACCACAGTTCCTGAACAGTCGAGTCGACAGTTAGACCCGTCTAGAGCTACCCTCCAACCTTCCACTTCTTATACGCCTTCCTCCGATCCTTCTTCTTCGAGAGGTCAAGCCGCCAAAAGTGCAACTCCCATAGAAAAGAAGAAGGAAAAGAAGAAGAAAGAAAAGAAGCAGAAGGAGCCAAAGGCGCCTTGGGGCAAGCAGAAGGTATCTAACGAAAACCCACGCACAGCACGGACCGGGCCCAAATCGCCATGTGTCATATGTAGAGGGAACCACTTCCACAGAGATTGTCCCAGTATTCCCCAGATACTAAGGGACTGGTCCCCTCGTTTGCACGATTCGGAAGCGTCAACCTCTGACAACCAGGTTGAATGCTTACCGTCGACCAGCGAAAGTGAAGGTTCTAGACAACGAAAGGGATTGAGATCCCCCTGCAAACTGTGTGAAGGCAATCACACCCTTCGCCGTTGTCCCTTTTTAGACGAAGCAAAGAGAGTTTTGGAAGATCAACCGGTGGCACCGGTGCTACTTCCTTCTGGATATCAAAAACTCGCACCAAGTCCTTCGTTGGTCGAAAATACAGCTGCCCCGCTCATAGGGCCAGCTGAAGTGTCAGTCGCTGAAAGTGAACCTACTGAATCCGGACCGGACAAAAGTCCAAAGGTTGAAACGGCAGTTGACCCGGTTCTCCCTTCAGAAGTTTCATCTTCACATACCACAGTCACTGAGGATTCATCTTCAGTTGACACCCCTACCGAAGAGAGTAAGGATGACACCATCCAGGTCCTCTTCGTCAACACCGATTCTGATGAACATCAGGGCAATGTGCCCACTCCTTTATCGCAGGAGGGAGCGTCGTCAGGATCATATCCGGCCGTATATTCGGTCCCACCACCGAGCAACCTAGTTGTGTCCTTTGATTGGAACCAACTAGGCAGACCCCGGTTACCAGCCAGTATACCGTTTAGAATTATAGTCCAAATATATAAAATGGTGATGGCTGGAACTATCATCGATGAAGGGGCATCTGTGAGTATCCTGTCCTCTATTGCTTGGAAAGCACTGGGTTGCCCGGCGCTTTTGCCTGAGACAAGAAATCTCTCGGGTTTTGACAGAGGAACCAGTCGACCATTAGGGATTCTACCTAATGTGCCTATTGCACAGAAAGGTAAGGCTGTCAAGACGAATTTGATGGTCGTCCAAGGACCCTTGGATTATAACTTACTCCTTGGACGAGACTACATATATTGCATGGAAGCAATAGTCTCCTCGCTCTTTCGAATAATGTGTTTTCCATACGAAGGAAGGATGGTCAAGCTCGTAGACCAACTTTCACTTCCGGGATCACGCATCGCAAGTAGTCACATACCCATCCTCAATGGTCTATTTGATCAAGAAAGGTCTCTACCTCCGGTTCTTCTTCCTGATGAGCGCGAGTGATTCGGGAAAGTAAGGCCGGAACCCAGGGGGCATGCATCCTGGTCTGCTCTGGAGGCAGAAGAAACCTTGGGTGTAAAGTAGAATTTCCGCGGGAGAATATGACTAGTCCGTACCCCGTCCCCTCCTTCTTCTTCGTAAAACAGAAGAGCCATGAAGAGCTCTCATGCGGAAGAAGGGGCTGTTAGGAGTGGGGTTGTTCTAGAAAAAGATTCTTTTGTTAAAGTTAAGTGTGTGGCAGAGCATCGTCATCCACCTTTGTCTAAATATGTAGGCTCTACCAAAGAAGGGGATCCGTTTGCGGCAGCAAGTAGGTACCGTCTTTGGGTAAAAGGCCAGCCTCACCCATTAAAACAAATGTTTTAAAGGATAAGTAGGGGCAGCCCCCAAAGAAAGAGATGCTATTTGCTGCAACAGATTGTAACTATCTTTGTGTAACCTAATGATAGACATCGCCGAAGAAAGTCTCTGTTTGAAAGAATTAGCAGGACAATCTTTGGGTAACCTGAAAGAGGTAAGCCTCACCTGTTGAAAATAGAGGTTTTTGACAAAAAGATAGGGGCAGCCTTGAAATTAGACTTACACCTGGGGGCATGCAAACCTCTTGGAATGCGAGCTCGGGCGGCTTTTTAGTTTTAGGTAGGACTAACCCCACTAACCCGTAGGATAGGCCGATACCCATCTTGCATAAAGAGAGGATATGGAGCAAAGCGTAGGGAGATGAAGCTCTTTAAAAAATAGGGATCTTCCATGAGACCTTACTACTTTATGACTGGTAAAAACGAGCAGTTTTGGCAAAGTTCATGCTCGTTAAAAAATAAATGCAAGATCCGAGCAGTTTTAACGCGGAAATTCATGCTCGTTAAAAAAATAAACAAAGCTTGTGAGCAGGCTTCCCCCAGAGTTCAAGCTCATTCAGAAAAAATGAATCGGTAAATAACCATTTGAGACCGTAAATTCATCAGCCATAAAAGCCTTGGTCGTGTTTGTGCACCGTCACCTCCACTTGTCATTTGGCCGATCATTCACATCCACTTGATTGTTTACCCATTTTGAGGAACAGCTGCGAAGAGTGATTTCACTTAGCCATCCTTGTGACACTGCCGTGATTGGAAAATTCCAACCCGTACCTGGAATCTGTAGCTATCCCTGTTTATCACTCGTTCCTCAAAAGACGAGTCTTCTTTGAGGTCTTTTCACTGACTCGTAAAATATGAAAAGTTTGCCGAGTTTTTTGGCCTTCCAGCTCGTTAAAAGGACCGGAAGAGCTATCCCTCCTCTAGATTTTAATCTTTTTGGACCTGAGGGATTATTGCACAAAAAGATCGAGCGCTTGTCTGGTTCGGCTCGATAAAGATATCGAACATTCATCCCTTCTGTATTGTTTTATACTTTTTCGGACTTAAGGGATTAGATGATGAAAAAGGACCCCTAGAGTCTACTTTACGTACACTTTTCAAACTCTCTAAAAATGAAAAGGACCGAGTTATCTTTGTCGCTGGGCTCGTTAAAAAGGGGTGATAAGCGACAAACTTGTCTATAGACGAGAACGAGTTTTCCTATCGCTAGGCTCATTAAAAACATAGCGATGGGCTTGCCCGAAGGGCAGGTTATAGATCAAGCATATGTTATCCTCCTCAAGCTTGTCAAAAATAAAGAGGTACTGGTCAGAAATGACTGGGGAAAAATTGGGAAGAACCTCAAAGCTTAATGGTAGCAAGTCGCTCTTGAACATGACACTTTTGCCTCCGTAAATATCGGGTTGGGTTATTATCATTCACCGGTCCCTTCACCATGGTCTCGCCATACCATCCATACATGGGGTAATGCTACCGATCCATCTCATCAGTGTCGTTATATGTTCAAGAGATTTCATTCAGAAAGTGTCAACCGGGTCCCATCCACTACCATACATCATCTTTCATCCTTCCATGACCGCCACCCTGAATCATATTTCACAGATCGTTTTCACCATCATCACCAGCTCCGTTCCGTGTCACTGATGTGGGATTCATTAAGGCCCTCCTTTGACGGATCGCTTCTTGTCGACATCAGCTCACTATCCAAGAAGTTGATCTAGGAACACCCCCTCAGTACTTTGAAGCTTGCATGCCTCAATGGCAAGTTTCTCACTTCCGGCGATAGGTATACATTAATGACCTTCGACCGGGGGACTTTGCGTGGTGTTCGACGTCAGATCCTATATTCACGCCACGTGAATTGTGCTGCAGTACCTTGAGGGTCATCATCATTATCGGTGATTCCTCTCGCGCTTGTTAACAATTTACATTATTGACTGGTAATCAAGCGATGTCTTTCCATGTTCGACTTCAAGAAATTCTCACATGGATCGACTTGTACTTAGTGTGAAGATCGGAAGTTTGAAGACCCCGGATCTAGTTTCATCCATCCGGGCTGCGATATATATTCAGGAGATAAAAACATAGACATGTGCAGCAGATGATTATCCTACTGAAAGGATGATAATTAAAAGCAGAGAATTATCCGTCTCTTATCAGACGATCGTCTGTTTATGTACGGCAAATGTATTTATAAAGCTGAGCATGGGAAATGCCCACCTCAGCTAGATCATGAAAATAAAGTATGAAAAGATAATGTATTGTATTGTATTTTGTTACAGGTCACCTCCCGACGATTGAATGAACTTCGGATCCTCCTAATAAAGCATTTCACCCGATAAACGACCTCATACTTTAGGGGGCAACTGTTATAGACATTTTTGTGCCTCACAGCATGGAGCATGAAATGTCAATAATCTGAGGGATCCAAATTCCTCAAACATGTTGTTCTTACCCTTAGAGGAACAAGGTCAGCAAACCACAGCTCTGCAAATCAGTCTTCCACTGAAAAAACACTCAAAACAGGTCAATTTCGGATCAAAGCAGCTGCTCCAAAGGGTACCTGCATTGCATAGCAGGTGCAACAAAGGCTACCTGCATTGCAAAGCAGGTAGGACAAAGGCTACCTGCGTTGGGCGTAACTGGACATGTGGAGGAATCTTTTTCTCAAAGTGCCAGTGCCCAGGAAGCTTCCAGAAAGGCATGTGATCAAAAGATTCGCCTAATAATGAGTTAAGAGCTTCTAGAACTCCAAGTGGAAGGTAGAAACTCCAAGTGAAGGACTGAAGAACAACTGGAGTTGAAGAGCACAGCAAGTCACACATCAACATGACTTGCCTTCACTCCAAAACTCTATATAAGGATCTCATCCCATGGGATCTAAGAGGCGGGAATTTAGCGCAAAGAATTGCTGTTGGTTTACAGTTGTGAGCATTGGGTGATTGCTTGAGGGAGGTGAAGAAGAGATTTCTCTCCGTCGGGAAGGTGATGCTGGATTAGACCTCGCATGGTTGTATCACTGCCTGAACCTTACTTCCATATATTAATAAAGCATTTGAGGTTCTTCTATTCGCATGTGTTTCAATGATGAATTGTCTTACTTGCGTCTTTGATTTATGCTAATCCTTGAATCATTTATACATGCATGCCTCTTGTAGTTTCCTTTTCTTGTCTTATTTGCAGGATCTCGTGTATCTGGGCCCGTGAAAAGACTTGGAGCTGGGAGCGAGCGGCAAACAAAGGAGATAGGATCGACCATTTGCGCAAGACATCGGTAAGTGGATCTATCCTTTTTATCTCTTGCATGTTATAAAGAAGAAACTTTAGATAGCTTTGCTTTCAGCTGTTGCTAAGGAACTGTCACCCTTAGAGTGGGTTAGGGTCATTCCGAGTTGGATACTTTCCCCCACAACAATCATATTCTAAAATAGTAGCAATCCACTTTCCCCTCTTCAAATCAGGACCAGCCTGAGTTAGGATGTCTTTAACTACTGAATTAGGAACGTAAGCTACTATATGATAATATAATATCTATACCCTAAAGTCTTTAATGGCTTTGACTAAAGCCAAGGCTTATTTTTCCGTTATATTATATTTCAAGGTGGCATTTCTCAGGGCTTTGTTGAAGAAAGCAATGGGTTGTTCATAGCCTTGGTCATTTTTCTACAATAGAACTGCAACAATTGTGTGCGCAAAAGCAAAGGAAAACAAGATGAAATATTTGTCAAATTTGAGCACTAATTGATACAGGTGTTTTAGTCAAGGCTAGTTTAATGTCTTCAAAATATTTTTTAGCCTCAACAATCCATTTTATGGTGGAGTCCTCTTTCAGCATGTTGTTTAGTGATCTAATTAACTCTGTCAGATTAGATATAAATCTTATAAGAAAATTAATTTTTCCTAAGAAATCTTGTAACTCTTTAATATTCTTGGGTGTTTTATTTGCAGGATGGCTTCTATCCTAGCAGGGTCTATTGTTATACCATCTTTTCAAATTATGTGACCTAACAACTTTCCTTCTTCTAACCCAAACAAGGACTTTTTGGGGTTTAAGGAAATTCCAAATTTCATGCATTTAATAAAAACTTGCCTTAGATGATCCAAATGTTGATTGTCAAATTTTGAAAGTACAGTAATATCATGTAAATATATCACAGGGAAATCATGAATTTCTTTTGCAAAGGCTATATCCATAGCCCTATGGAAAGTGGCTCCTACATTCATTAGACCAAAAGGCATTTTCACATACATAAATGTGCCCCAAGGAGTAGTAAAGGTAGTTTTGGGTTGGTCATCTCGATGAACCAAGATTTGATTTTAACCAGAAAACCCATCCAACAATGAGATTCTAGTTGATCCAACTACTCTCTGTAAAATGTGATCCATTTTGGGGAGATGGTAATTGTCTTTTAGTGACACTCTGTTGAGGTTTCTGAGATCCACACAGAGTCTGATCTCACTAGTTTTCTTTCTAGTTGGCACCAAGTTTGAGACCCAATTAGAAAATCTGATTGGTGCAATTATTTTGGCATCATACATCATCTGCATTTCTTTTTCAATTGCAGGTAATAAGACAGGATTAATCCTTCTAATTTTTTGTTTGAAATGCTTTTGATTTTATTTAATAGTAATTGTGTGCTAGATGATGTTGGTGTCATAGGACTTGAGGTCCTCATAACTCCAAGAAAAGGCATCCTGAAATTCTTTCAATAACTCAATGTGTTTCACTTTTTAAATTTGGGGTAATGATTTTGAAAGTTTGATCAGTTTAGGATCTTCATCAATGCCTATATTACATTCCTCTATATCAGACCTTGAAGGCTTCATTTTCGGTTTCCTAGGAACATCATTTGAATCAAATAAATATTCCAGAGGGGTTAGTTATCTTTCAGATTAATTACTTTGGTTTCTTCACTGATTATTTCATCAATATCAATTTGCTCTAAATTATCTACATCTAATTTGGTAAATTTAGTTGGGTTGAGTCTATCTACTTCATCAACTTCTATCTCATTTATTTATATCTCATCCTTAGTGTCAAAATTTATTGATGTATCAGTATCTATATTGTTATTGGTAAATTCTTCTTTTGAAATTAAAAAGTATCTGTTTATCATCAAAAAATATTTGCTAATTCTTCAAATTATCTGGAATTGTAGGTTTGTTCCTAACTTCAGCAGTGTATTGATGGTTAGGTTGGAAGGGTAATTTGCAGGTGCTGGTAAACATTGGTAAACTATGGGCTTGCATGTTATATTTTCTAGGACTTACTGCAAGCCTTGATTCTAGGAAAGTGTTAATTATTTCTATGATAGTTCCCCTATAACAACTTAATCTAGGGTCCTTTGTCATATATACACATCAATATGTTTTACAATTAGTTGAGGGTCTCCCATGGTAGAAACTCTTTTAGCTCCTAGATTCCTAACTAACTTAAGACCTAAAATTAATGCTTCATATTTAGCGATATTAACGGTACATTTAAAATTCAATCTATATGCATGGCCATATGAGTAATAATTTTCCTAATTGTATATCCACACTCTTGCTCTTGCTCCTAACCTATTGACTGATTAATCAAATCCTAAATACCATAATATCTCATCATCTATATTCGCACTATCTAGTGCAACAAACTTTTCATCATTTAGCAATTTGACCATCTAGTTGATTGAACAGTTTTGTAGTCCGGTTAGTTTCATTTTTTGTAGAAACTGCAATTTCTTTTGGTTTTGTATTAGTACTATCTAAAAAAAATTCTTGTGTTTGATCAACATTATAAAGGATAAAAGAATAGATATTTGAGTGTATGGAGTAGATGGGAAAGTTTTGAGGCCGATCCTGGCTACTTACCATATATTTCATTAAGGTTTCTTAGTATAGTTTCTTAGGTTGTCCGAAAATAAAGATTGTTGCATATGACATATCTAGTTGTAAGGATCCTTGAAGTTTGGCTCCCCATGATCTCGATAACAGCATGCCATACTTTGGTGGGATGTCAACAACTACAATATCCATAAGGATGCTTTTGGCAGGATATTGGACTAAAGTGACACATAGGTCTTTAATTAATCCTAGACACTTTACCTGACTGTAGTCAAATGAGAATAAGTATTTGTAAGGCCTTCTAATGTCTAGGTTTAATTTTTCCATTACTAATTTGGGCATTAAGTTGTGAGAGGCCCCAGAATCCAACATTGCATTGTGTAGAATTTTTTCATGGATACTAAGGCTAATGTAAAAAGATGGAAATACTCCTTCTAATGGTTTTCCATTAACATCTGGACCAAATATGAGTTCTAGTTGTTCATCAAACAAGTTCATTGAATCCTCATTTTCAGCAATGTTTAAGCTCTGGGTTATCTGTGGTTTATAAGTTTCATTCTTGATTAGTTTTGTTAAAGGAACTGAAATCTTTAGCTTTGCTATCTCTGCTCCCAAATTTAATGGCAAAGAGACTTTTTCTGTTTGATGGTTTTGAATTTTTGCAATAGGGATTTGAGTAGGCTTGTCTTCTTTTCCTTTATTGGGGACCTCCTTATGTGGATTTTCAAATTTGATGTTTTGAGCTTTGTCCACTGGTTCCTTAGGTGGAATTAAAGTGGATGGTTGATTAGTGGAAGGTTGATTAGTTTTATAGACATATTTGTGCACATCAACCCCAATTCACATGTTGATGTATTAGGGTTCATCAACCCCTAAAATAGTTTTTTTATGCCCTAAAGGAACCAAGTCATCTAAATGCCTCATTCCCCAAAAGTTCCATCTCAAAAATCATCCAGAAAGTGCCTAAAATGAATCATTGATGAAAGCCCTGTGTTAGGGTGAGATGCATATCAGGTGCTACACTGTCAAAGTAATATGTGTCACCATTTGGCCCTCTAGTAGGTGCGATGGGCGAGGTAAGACAAAATTCCCAGAGAATTTGAGAGTTGGTTGCTCATGGAAACTTCTAGAAGCTTCTCATGTGCCACTTGCCCTTCTGAATTCACCCAAGGATGACAAAGGGAATTAGGAAACCACCTCCAATTCCCCTATTTCATGGAAACAATTCATAAAAATAGAAAGGCATTCATCATCCCCATTGATGACTCAACCTCCTGCAATCATCTATAAAGGGATCTCTCATCCAAGAGGTTAGAAGGCTGAATGATTCTGAGTTGTAAGGAAGTGCTACTAGTTTCAGTATTGAGGTGAGAGCATTTTGTTATTGTTAGTGTGTTCTTGCTGATTCATCAGGTGAAGAAGGCTTGAAGCTTGGAGGATGGCGCTGGATCAGACTTCTTATGGGTTGTAATTCTCCTTGTTATCAATAAAGTTCTTCAAGAGTTTTCCCAATTGATTGTGTTAACTATAGATGCATTCATATGTTTATCATATTTCTAATTCTATGATGTTTATGCTATGATGGATCATTATTATTTGACATGTCTTTATTTCTATAGCTTTTCAGGTATTCTCCAAGCGTGTTAAGTACAGGGAGGAGTTACGGGATTGGCCAAAGGAGAGGGAGATAAAGCGAGGATTCAAGCGAAAGTTATAGGTTGGTCCTTCATAATCTATTTCTTATCTATCACTCATAGGAAAGATAGTGAATTGCTTTGACTGTTGTTTCTAGGTTAGCTACCAACCTAGAGGGCTAGCAATTCTTAGAAATACTAGTTTTCCTAGAAACGAACTGGCGACTCCACTAGGGTAAACCTTTTTGTCTAGATTCTCCAGAGTAGTAACTTTTGTTCCTTTTCGACTATTTAAAATAAAAGGTCCATCTAATCACTTGTCCTTTTAGGCTCATTAAAAATCGAAGGTGACTAGAGTCATCTTTAGCTATTTCTCGACTCTTTAAAACTGAAAAATCAAAGTTGTGTCTAAAGTGTTGTTAAAATTAATTGACCACGAATAACATCCCTATTCCTTAGTTGATCTTAGGTTGAAACATATGGTGGCAAAGTTGTAGTCCACCGATAAAGGAATTCCTTTTCATGGGAATCCTAGTCCTTTTCCTTCATTTGGAAATATTGGTGCTCCATATATGGCTACATTGTCCCTTCTGAGATTCACCATTGGCTTTCCGATATGGTTGTTTTCAAACTCCTTGGTTCAAAATGTCATGATTTCTCCGCAATCGAGTACACCTCCAACTGGACAAAATCAACCTCCAGTTGATCCTAAAGTTGACACTTTGCCTTCTTCCTCATTTGTTTCTTCCTCCCCTTCTTCCTCTTCGCCTGGTGAAAGTGTTGGTACTAGTAACCAAGTGGCTAAGAAGAAGAAGAAAGGGAAGAAGAAGAAGAAGAAGCAAATTCAACAGAGGGGCAACCAAGAAAAAATTCCTCTGAATGCAACCGCTAATGAGAAACCATTCATTAAGCCACACAAAGTTCAATATCCATGCAAAATTTGTGTGGGAGACCATCTTCTTCGAAATTGTCCCGATATTCCTCGGATCTTGGAAGAATGGTGTTCCTATTCACATCATCCCATGTCATCAACCTTTGGAGACCATGTTGGTGACATACCATCAACTAGTGATAGCAAATTTCATGGAAAGGAGGGAAAATTCAAGTTTCCATATAGGTTATGTGAAGGGAATCACCCCATTCACCTTTGTCCCTATCTAGATGAAGCCCAAAAAGTGTTGGATAACCATCCTGCTTCACCGCAGTGATTTCCATTTGGTTACAGGTAACTATCCCTAAATCCTTCACTAGTTGATGAACCGACTGGCCAAAATCAACCGTTAGTCGAACCCACTCTCTCTGAAAGTGAACCCAATGAGTCTTTACCTAACCCATATCAATAGGTCGAGGTAACATTTGACCCGATTTCACCTTTAGTAGATCGTACTTTTTCCGAAGAGAGTGAACACCATACCACTCAAGTTCTTTTTGTTTCTTCAGATTATAATGAGCTTGGGGGTATTCCTCCTATTCTATCAAGACAGGAGGAAAATCCTCCAGTTCTCATAATTCAAGGGGTTAATTCTCCCATTTCTACGGTACCCCCTCTAAGTAGTCTAGTCACTTCCTTTGATTGGAATTGACTGGCAGGATTTCACCTTCCTTCTTATGTGCCTTTCTAGATCATAGTAGAAGTTTGTAAAATGATTGTATCTAGCACTATTATAAATGAAGGTGCATCAGTGAGTATCCTTTCCTCAACTGCTTGACAAGTTCTTGTTTCGCTACCGCTTGTGCCTATTACACAGAATCTGTTGGGCTTCAACAAAGGAACCAGTCGACCATTACGGATCCTTCCTCAGTTACCTATTACTTTGTGAGGGAAAACCATTTATCTAAACATGATGGTAGTTCCAAGACCTTTAGGTTATAATTTACTTCTTGGGAGTGACTATGTTTATGACATGGGAGCTATTGTTTCAACACTCTTTCGAGTGATTTGTTTCATGCATGAAGGCAAAATTGTCACTGTTGACCAACTTTCATTTCTGGGTCCAAATATAGCTCCCAGTCAACCATCTTCCCTAAATGGTCCATTTATACCAATGGTATCATTCACGCCATAGGTTAATTATGTGGAAACCTATTCCATACCTACATCAACTGATGATCAATTCAATGATGTTGTACCTTATGTACTGGGGGCATTGGAACCATATCTGTCCTTCATGACCACCTATGAGTTGTGATACAGGTCTCCCAGGATAGTACTTTTACTGTGTCAACCTCGTTAAAAAAGTCAAATAGGTCTTTGAGGACAGTTCTTGGTCTTGTGTCAACCTCATTAAAAAATGAAACAAGGAATATGAGGATAATTATTTTATTGTGTCAACCTTATTAAAAAATGAAACAGGTCGATGAGCCGAGTTCCTTGTCTTGTGTCAAGCTCGTTAAAAAATGAAACAAGGAATTTGAGCAAAGTTCCTTGTCTTGTGTCAAGCTCATTTAAAAATAAAAATAAAAAATGAAACAAGGTCCCAAGTTCCAAGTCGAGTCCTTGAGTAGATCTCATAAAATCCTAGTCGAGTCTTTCACTTGATCTCGTAAAAGAACCTTCATTTCATCCACATGATAGTCGTGACCAGTCTACTTAGGTGAATGTAATGAAGCTTGGGGGGCATGCACCTAATGGTAAAGTTGAGCTTCCCTGTAGGTTATGTGAAGGGAATCACCCCATTCACCTTTGTCTATCTGGACGAAGCCAAAAGGTGTTGGATAATCGTCCTACTTCACCACAGCGACTTCCATCTGGTTACCAGAGACTCTCCTTTTCATCATGCTGGGGGCATGTAAACCAATTCAAGCATAATTTTTCATTTCAAGCTTGCGTAAACATGAAACTGAATCCAAGCATAGTTCCCCATGGTTCAAGCTTGCGTAAAAATGAACCCATTTCCATTTTAACCTTTGTGATTGCCATTTTATCAGCCTCTTTCGTCAGATGAGCCTTGGTTGTTTCATTCCATCACCACCATCTCTTTGGCCGATCATACGCTTTCACTTGGTTGTTTTATCCTTTTTGAGGAACAACTGCAATGAGTGGTCTTATTAGCCAGCCTCTTCACATCAATTAATATGTTTTGAGAAGTTCCAACATCATCGGAACCACTTACTACCTACACCACTCTTTCTTCAAAATAGAGTCCTCTTCAAACTCTTTTCAGACTCTTTAAATAAGAAAATATAGTCGAGCGCTTGTCTCTTCTAGCTCGTTAAAGTATTGGAAACGACATCCCTCTTGTATTATTTTATTCTTTTTCGGACCTGAGGGATTATTTTATGAAAAATAACTTATGGAGTTTCCTTTTCATCTTTTTTCAAACTCTCTAAACATGAAAAGGACTAAGTTATCCTTGTCTTTAAACTTGTTAAAATAATAGTGACAAACTTGTCCATCTAGACAAGACCAAGTTTCACTGTTGCTAGACTCATTAAAACATCAAATAGCGATGGGTTTGCCTGAAGGGTGAATTATAGAACAATAATATGTTATCCTCCTCAAGCTTGATAAAAATAAAAAGGTATTGGTCAGCAATGACTGCGGAAAAAGGGGAAAAATATTGAAAACTTATGGTAGCGAGTCGCTCTTGAACATGACACTTTCACTTCATCACCATGATTAAACTAGGTTGGGTTATTCCATTTGATGGTCATCATACTATTGGTATATCACACCATCCATCACTCTTATTTTGGGTCGAATGCTACCGATTCATATCAGTGTCGCTAATATGTTCAAGAGAAGTCATCTAGTTAAAGTCTCATCCGTTTCAATACTACAAACCTCCATTTTCATGACCGTCATTCCCGAACCTTATGTCGTTAGTTCGTTTTCGTCTCCAAAATAATTTACTTCATTTGATGTCGTAGATTTGGGATACATCAAGGCCCTCCTATGATGAGTCGTTTCTTGTTGAAATCAACTCATTATCCAAGAACTTGACTTAGAAACGCCCTTTCAGTGCTTTGAAGCTTGCATACGTCAATGGCAAGTTTCTCTCTTCCAGCGACAGGTTGACATCAATAGCCTTTGACTGAAAGATTTTCCATGGTGTTCGACATTGAATCATCTATTCACACCACATGAAATGTGTTTTTATACCTTGAGGATCATCTTCATTATCGGTGATCCCTCTCGCGTCTGTTAACAGATTACATCATTGGCTGGTAATCAGACGATGTCTCTCCATGTTCGACCTTAGAACATATTTTCACGTGGTTTGACTTGTACATTGAGTGAAGATTGAATGAGTTTGAAGACCCCTGATCTAGTTTCATCCATCCAAGCTGTGATATATTTAGGAGTACAAAAGCAGCAAATGTACACAAGCTTTACACAGATGGTCATCCAATCATGGATTATAATTCTATATCTACATACCACTGTCTGATTTATGTACATGTAATGAAAGTTTATAAAATCTGAGCATAGGGATGCCTCCTTCAACTAATTCATGAAAATTCATATTATCATGATGTATTGTATTGTAATTGATGTAGGTCACCTTCCAGTTCGAAACTTCCGATCCTCATGATAAAGCATTTCACCTGACATGAACATTTATGACCTCATGCTTTAGGGGCAACTGTTATAGACATATTTGGGCACATCAACCCCAATTCACATTTCGATGTATTAGGGTTCATCAACCCCTAAAATAGTTGTTTTATGCCCTGAAGGGACTAAGACATATGAATGCCTCGTTCCCCAAAAGTTTCATCTCAAAAATGATCTAGAAAGTGCCTAAAATGAATCATTTCTTAAAGCCTTGTGTTAGGGTGTGATGCATCTCAGGTGCTACACTGTCAAAGTGAGATGCATCATAGTTTGGCCCTCTAGTAGGTGTGATGGGTGAGGTAATACAAAATTCCGGGAGTATTTGAGAGTTGGTTGCTCATGGAAACTTCTAGAAACTTCTCCTGTGCCACTTGCCCTTCTGAATTTGCCCAAGGATGACCAAGGGAAATAGGAAACCACCTCCAATTCCCCTCTTTCATGGAACCGATTCCTAAAAATAGAAATACATTCATCATCCCCATTGATGACTCAACCTCTTGCAAGCATCTATAAAAGGATCTCTCTTCCAAGAGATCAGAAGGCTAAATTATTCTGAGTTGTAAGGAAGTGCTACTAGTTTTAGTATTGAGGTGAGAGCATTGAGTTATTGTTAGTATGTTCTTTCTGATTCATTAGGTGGAGAAGGCTTGAAGCTGGGAGGATGGCACTATATCAGACTTCTTATGGGTTTTAATTCTCCTTGTCATCAATAAAGTTCTTCAAGATTTTTCCCAATTGATTGTGCTAACCGTAAATAAATTCATTTGTTTATCATATTTCTGATTCTATGATGTTTATGTTGTGATGGATCATTATTCTTTGACAAGTCCTTGTTTTTGTAGTTGTGCAGGTACTCTCTAAGCGTGTTAAGTACGGGGAGGAGTTACGAGATCGGCCAAAGGAGAGGGAGATCAAGCGAGGATTCAAGAAAAAGTTACAGGTTGGTCCTTCATAATCTCTTTCTTATCTATCACTCATAGGAAAGATAGTGAATTGCTTTGATTGTTGTTTCTAGGTTAGCTACCAAACCTAGAGGGCTAGCATTTCTTAGAAATACTAGTTTTCCCAGAAACAATAGGTTATGTCTACAATTGTGGGGCTAGAAGATTTTGGGTTTTCCCTAGGGAGAATTTGGAGGATTTTTGAAACAGGGGCTTCTTTTATTTTCTTGGGTTGATTTTCTATTGTTTTCATAGTTTGGTCAGGGACATCATCATTCTTTTTGGTTCTTAGGTTATACTGTTTATGGACTTCAAAGATGGCAGAATCATATCCCTGTTTGTAATCAAATCATTCCCCATACTGCAATTGTAATTGTTGTAGCATATATAGTTCATAATCATCTTCGGTTAGAAAAACAATGTCCTCATCATTTATTCCCATTAGGTTAATTTTTGTATCTTGTTCTGGATCTTTTGGATGGGATGTCTCTGCATAATTTTCTTGAAAAGGAGTCCTAATGTTTCGATTCGATCCATTTTTCCCAATGTTTTGGTTTCTTCTAAAATTTTGGTTTCTAACTGGAGGTGCTTGTTGGTTATCCCATTGGGGTTTCCTTTCTATGTTCTTTATTGTATCCATTAGTCTCTCCATACTTTTGGCTAAACTATCTATTTTAATGTTAGATGGTGAAGTTTCATCCTATGCAGTTCCTCTCCTTTCATTTCTAACTCTAGCCCTTTTAGCTAACAAATTAGCTTCTACACTAATAACTACACTTTGCATCTCTTCCAATGTTGGGGGATTTCTTTCCCTAAGTTGGTATGCCATATCTATGTCAAAATGATCAGGGAACTTTATTAATGCCAAGTCAGGTGGGGGTCTAAGTTTAACTGGGATTGCATTATATATATTATTGAATCTAGTGCAATAACCTTGAATAGTTTCATTAGGCCCCCTTCTAATATTCCCATATTCTGAAAGGTTTTGTAGGGGATTCTTTTTATTTTCCCACCTACCAATAAATAATCTTTTAAAATTTGCCTGGTCTCCAATGTGGTTGGTAGGAAATGCTTTCAACCAGTTCTTGACATCGCTAGTCAAAGTTTGGGTAAAAAGTATCATCTGGACATTTGCTTCATCTATTTCATGCAATTCAAAAAAATTAGACATCTTTTTTAAGTGTTGCTTGGTAGTGTAATGACCAGTAGCATCAAACAAAAAAATCTTACTCTAATAATCTACAGGCATAGCATTATGTTGGGCAGGTAAAATAAGAGGACCATATCTGTTTGCCATTGTTGTAAGTTGGGAGAGGCTAAGATGTGGGGTTGAGGTACCTAGAGATGATGCAGCAATGGATGAAGAACCAAGACTAGTAGATGATGAATGAGTAACGATAGATTGGTGAGGGAGGGTAGGTATAAACGGTGGTGAAGAGTGGACTTCAGAAGGTATTATTGTTGAAGTTGAAGGCAATAATGGTGAACTCAAAGTAATGGACAATTGTTTAGAAAGCTCCGGGGTCATGGCCGTATTAATGGATGATTATGGAGATTTCAGAATGTATTCATCAATTGATTTTTTGCCCTATTGAACTTCAAGGTTTTCAATAAAATCAGGATCTAGAACAATTTCATTGATTGCATTTTTCATATTTTGTTCTAAATAATGAAAGATCAAATGGCATATCAAAGGGGAGTTCTTCTAAAAATAACCACTCATCAAGACATGAATTAGCTTTAACTAATGGTATTTCGCTTACCAAAATTTCTTCTTTTTTAGATTTTCTTGAAATTAGGTTGGGATTATCAACTACTGGGGCAGGGTTTGGATCTGGATTAGCCCTAGTAAAATGAGTCTTCCTAGAAGCTAGAATTTCAAAAATTTTAATTGTTTTTGTGAATTTTTTTCAAAATAACTTCTAACAAATGACTTTAAGAGGCTCAAAATGTAGCTTTAGAATTTTCTTAAAGCTTTATTAGGACTAACGATTCGGTTGTCCCTAGTATGTTCACTACTATGTTATCACTTAAAAATTTCTCTATAAGTTATTAGAAGAAATAAAATGACCGAGGTAACCACAAACCAACTTTGGAGAATAGGCTCTAGCCAGCCTAGGCTCAACGAGGGCTCTCTTTATATGATTTAGCTTTGTTTGCTTGGATTTCAGGCTAGTTATGAATGTTCAAGGGTTTTTTTATTTGTATTCAAGACTAGATAGTGGGATGCTTGATAGAGATGGATAGAATGTTGTCTTTAGACAATTGGGCTATGTAGTGAACAGAAGGGTAGCAGAACTAGATCTACTCACTAAACAGAATGTTCAAAGGGCAATCTAGTAGAGTCAAGTGCATGTCTTTGGAAGAGGGGAGTGAAATGGTTTTAATCAAGGTGAGAGAGCAATTAAGGGTTCTCAGACTGAGATATGAACGACAAATAGAGGGTAATTGAAAGCAAAGGAAAATTACGAATCCTTTGATCTGGATTAGCAAGAAACAACCTAAACTAAGGATCAATTAAGAATTCCTTAACTTAGATATCAGTTGAAAACATTTATATGCATAACTGTTAAAGCAGAGCATAATTAAACAAATTCTGAGATATTTTTCCAGTTATAGCATTCAGATTCAGAAACACATTAAAGATTGTGGAAAAACTTTAAGAGAGATAATGATAACATAAGAAAATACTTGTCTGCACTTCACTCAACACATGAATCCTGTGAAATATCTTGTCTTTATTCATCAATCAAGCTTGCTGGATCAGTCAATGATACAATAGCTTTACAATATCTTTGATCAAAATTATATAGAAATTTCTAAGAATCCACACTTACATACTTCGAATTGTGAAGTATTTATACAAAAAAATATTACAAAATATCTAAAACTAACTTGATATTTAATCTAGGAAATAACAATATCTTCGCAAGAAGATAGAGACAACTATTTAACTTCTTTCATGTTGTCCCATTTATTTTGGTACTACTAGCCTTTATGGTTTGATTTTAGCCCTTTATGTTGCTTCACTCTTTGATCTTTCACACTAGAAGCTTAATTTACTTTTGGCTTTCATCTGATACTCTTTGAAACTGATCCTCTTTGACTCTACTAACCTGTCTTCATCTTTTTACCAGGTTGTTTTACTTTTACTATAATTTAACCTTTTTTACTGCATATTTCTCACAGTAAGTCAGTCAAATTTTCCCATATTCCAGCATCAGGTAATTGGATTTTTAACATCCTTCTCTATATTTCATCTGCCTCAGTGTACTTGGAAAAGTAGTCTTATTGATCAACAAGTGTTTTACCTCATGTTGGAGGTAAAACAAGTTTTCAAATTCTAGTATAGTACTTTGCATGTTGGCAATGCATTCATTGAAGATGTGTTCACTTGGTCTTTTTCTAGCTCTTTGAGTTTGTTGTTGTAATTCTGTTGTGTCATGAGCTTTTCATTTATGACTAAGGGACCGGGTAAGCCTTTCTCTCTCAAAATTTGAAATTTAGCCATAAATCTATCAATGGCTACCTCCATATTCTGACATTTGTCCTCCAAGTTTAACAATAAGTTTCTCTTGGAAAGGACCATCCTTACTTCCAAAATTGTTTTAATTATGTCCTCAATTTCCAATTCCTGAAGTTCATATTTATTTTTATTGTTAAGTAATTGGATGATTCTTGTGGCATCTTCAGGCTTCTCTCCTACTTCTTCTTTTACCTTTTGGATGGCTTCTGTATCCATCTTTATTAAATCTATTTGATCAAAACTTACTTGAATAGATGGCCAAATATCATTGACAGAGTCAATGATATTGGCCCAAAGCAGTTCCCTAGCTTGTCCAAGGGGTTCTTTCAGTGTTAGGTCCTTCTCTATGGCTTTCAATTTTTCGTTTATTCTGGCAGGTTTTTGCACTTCTTCTTTGTGCATGATTTTGGAAAGCTTGCAATTAGTTTCCAAGTTTGTCACCTTTTCTTTTAGCTTATTCATTTCTGTAGCCTGTATGGACATTTCCTCTATAGCTCTAACCAGCTTTGCTGCTTCTTCCCCTGATGTACCTGCTATTGAAACTTGTTTTGTTGTGGCCATAGGAGATTTGGCAGCCAATGAAGCTTCCAATGTAGAAGGGACAATTGTTGAGACTGTTGGGATGAAATTTACTTAGGTTGTGGTGATATCAGTCTACTTCAATTGGATTGAAGTGTCCAATTCCTTCTTCCTTTCCCTTAACTAATAATTTAATTTTAGGACTAGGTACATCAATTATTCATGTCTGGTTTGGTTTTCCAAGACTTCCAGTGTCTGGGGATGCTACAACTGAAGTATTTTCAATTGATTTTTAAGTGTTGCAATGTCATCATTATTTTTTGTAATTAGGTTCTCAGTGGCTTTGATGTCTTTGGGATCATGCCCCGATTCAATTACTAAGTCTTCCAAATACTTAATTCTGGTGTCTTTGGCTTGTGAGGAGGCCTTATCTAATTGATATTGAGTTATGATATTGGTCAAATAATTTTGCAGTTGATGGGAAGCTATGGCTTTTCTAGTTAGGGTGGAGTAAATCATTTCTCCAACCTGTTTGTGGAATTCAACTTGGTCAATGGGATGAATATCCCTTGCCAATACCTCAAAAATCAATATTTTTATAACCTACTGATGTCCTTGGCAGTTGTACAATTGGCTTTACAAAGGAAATTTGCATCTTTCCCTCCTTGATGTCAAAAGATGACATCAATCTAGTTTGGTTTGTAGGTGTAAGCTTGAGAAACTGAGAATAAGACCGTGCCTTTAGTTTCTCATTTCTCATTTTAATTTCTTTAATGTCTTTTTCTTTATCAGCAGGCCTACTAAATGAGGAAACTTCTACACTGAGCTTACTTTCCAACATTTGATTATGTGATGTGGAT
Organism: Pinus tabuliformis; assembly: GCA_031772625.1. Classification (NCBI taxonomy): domain Eukaryota; kingdom Viridiplantae; phylum Streptophyta; class Pinopsida; order Pinales; family Pinaceae; genus Pinus; species Pinus tabuliformis. Next base: position 343,952,562 of record CM062819.1, on the reverse strand, counting down.
GGCTCTTGAGTTTCTCCAGATGGAGTTGTTTGCCTACTCATGTCAAACTCAGTATTACTTACCTTTGCTAAGCCTTCTATGTCTTCCTATTCTGAAATAGGATTGAGCCTTGGTCTTTTTCTCTAGCTACCTTCCTACTACACATTGGATGTGTCCATGCCTAAACTGGACACTCCCTCACTCTTCCCCTTGGGATTCCTTTCCTCATTCTGAGGGGTCTGTCAAATAGTAGGGGTGCTCATGGTTGCTTCTTGTTGTGGTACCTGCAGGAATGAGCTTTTTCATTAAGATGTCTCTCTAAATCAATGAAGGTATTTTCAACATCTACCTTTGTATTATCCCTGTCTATGAGAGTGTTCTCCAACCACTCATATTGATTTGTATATCTTTCAATCTCTAGCATGTGATGATGAATGTAAGGCCCTAATTTGACCTTTTGGCTAAGTCTGGTCATAAACCCTTGAGGGTCATATCTCCACATAAATCTATTTTGAAACTTCATCTGTTGCAGAATCATATCTGCCTCCTACCCTACTTCTCTAGAATTGCAAATGAAAGGGCGTAACTAGTTTTTGACTCTGAACTGTGTTCTTTTCTTGGTTGAGAAAAGATTTACTACGTCAGAGTTCATTATTTTCCTATAATACTCTAGAGAAAATAACCTCATGGGGAGGTATTTGGAGAGTTTGTATGGGTCAATTTGGCACCCATAGATTCTTATTTCTATGGGATTTTGGTAAAGGTACCAATATCCCACTTTACTTTGCCTGGAAAACTGGAGGACCCTTTTGATATCTTTGGTTATTATGGGCAGAGGATTTCCTATTAGCATGGTCATGATTGGGTGGGCAAATGAATCAATGAAGTATGTATAAGTGTATAGTGATGAATACTTGTGGAATAATGGAGTCCAAAATATGAAAGACCTGAGCTGGCCTCTAGTATCAAGCTTTTGGAGGGTAAAGGGAAATCTGTCTTATTGGTAATGTAGAAACATGTGGTACAATACATATGAGTATTTGAATACTCTCTCATTTTCCATTCTAGTAAATTGTTCATGCATCCTTTCAGCTATGAACTAGGCATAATTATATACAGTAGCAGGAGGATTTCCTCGGGTGAAAATGGACATGAAGGTCGGGATGAGCTCATCAACAAATTCATCAGTGTTGCAGCCAAAAATACATTATATCATAGTGACAATGTGCTTTCCCCTTTCAAAGAAATTAATAGAAACATATGGAGGGGCATATTTGGGAATGTGTTGCTCTTCTACAATGAAAGTTTGAAATAATTGGGCTAGTTTTGATGGACTCGACTTGGTGTACTGGTTTAACAAATCTCCAATCGAGAGTGGGGTCATGTTTGGACCTAGTTGGACTTGTAACATCTCATTGATTGATTCAGATGTGATGGTAAATAGGACATTCTGGTCAGGGGACATTATAACTCTTTGGTTTGGAATGTAACATGCATGGCACATATGGACAATTTCAGGAAAAACATGTACTTGGAGAAATTGGTGTTTGGGAAAATTCGATTCCTAAAGACCAATGTCATCATAATGGTTCAGATATCTATCCCTACTCAAACAATGAAGTTTGAGCAGGACCTCATATGCACTGGTATCTCTGATTTCAAAATCCTGGTCAGCGAGGGGGAGGCGGTCTAGGTCCAAATGGGGAGTTGTGATAGGTCTAACATCCATGATGACAGGGGCAGCCAAAATTCAGTTCTTGTGGATTTGAATTTAGCAGTGTAGGGATGTATCAGGGGGTTGGAAGGCAATTTAGAAACTTTGAGAAGGGCTTAGGTATGTCGTGTTAACTTGAAAATATTTTTCAATTAATTTTACTTAATTAAAGCCCTTTAAGGGTGAACATTTTCAAATTTTTAAAGGGCTTCTTGTAATTCGTTCATAGATACGTAGAGTTTAGGTGAATTGACTTCAAACTGATGCCTGGATGACAGCGGAAGGTTGAATGGGCTCTGAGAGCTTTGAAGGTGGTCTCTGGAGCTTCTTTGAGGATCAAAATGGAGTTAATTAGTAGTTTTCAGGTTTGTAGAGGTTTTCAAAGATCTCGAGCGAAAAAAGATGAAAAGGGCTTCTCGGCCTTTTTATTAAGCAATGGTCACATTTTGGTGGGCAATTTTATGAATGAACAGTAGGTGGTTTATCAAGTTGAGAAGGGAGGCGGTTTCTTAGGCCATTGCACCTCTTTTGTGTAGGTGGTAGTATTGAGGAGCGGTCACCCGATCTACTCCAACACTTGACACGTAGTAGTTGTGGGGCCAAGGAAAACCACCTTATCGGGTGGGTAAAGGTCAGTTGTCGGGTGCAACCGATATGATTGTGGACCGTCAGATGAGGGGGATGGTGATCAAACGACCGTTGGGCGAGGGAGGTGCGCAGGTGATAAGATCATGGGCTTTAGGGGGGCCTAGGGCTTTAGATTTCAAAGGTTTGGGATTGATTTAGACTTAATCATGGATTTAATCGATCAGGTGGGGTTTGATGATGGGTTTTATCTGTTTTGCTGGGATCTGGGGTAAATGGTATAGTTTATATTTAAAACTAAGGGTTGGGATATTTATTTAAGGGATTTATTTGATATACAAGAATAGGTATATCAGGGGATTTATATAATTAAGTTAGAAATTGATATCAAATGTGCAGAGTGAGCATACCCTTAGCATAATGGAAAATTTGTGCATTTTATTCACATACATTTGGTACCTAGAATAAAACACTTTTGTGGGTTTTTTTAATGAAATAATATTTAACATGGGGTTGCTTTACTTTTCCTAGCCAAATGAAGTTTAGCCTTAGGAAAAGGGGTATTATTAGGGTAGTGAAGGGGGGTGAATTTTATGAAGGGGATTCTAACACTTAATGTCCATAAATCATTAAGCTGAGGGTTTGGTCCCACCAAAATTTAGAGAAATGCTTTGAGCCTTTATGACTTGAAGGATTTAATTACTAGAACATACTTGTGGATAGGAAATTAGTAAGTAAGGGGAAAAATGAATGAGGGGGAGTTAATCACATTAACTTGCAAACCTTTTTTTTTCTTCCATAATTGATCTTACATACTGAAATATGTGTCTAAGAATGATGCATGTGTTTTGATCCAATCAACTTTATACTTCAGCAACCTTTCTTCTACTTACCCATTACTTACCCTACCATTTTTTCTTCATTTATTTGGGTGCATTTAGGCTAGCAAACCCTTATCCTACCATTTATTTTATAAAACAAACTATCTACTTCTAACCTTATATCATCCAAGGGCTCAGATTAAACTGATGAGCTCCTTTTATTTTCTCTACCTATCTAATGATATGCCAAGATTAAACTATTTGGTCATATTTTATTCTCTAACTATAAACATAAAATTCAAATCATGATATAATCAAGATTAAACAGTTCGATTACCATGGATTGTGGCATGAATAACAAGATGCACACAATCATTATTATGCATAAAAGTAAATAGTAGTGGTATTTAGACTTGCACACTTTCATGGTCTCTTTTTGTTTTTCGGGTTCATATATTTTCATTTTTTTGACCTTCTCTTATTCTTTTTGTCTGTTGATATTTCTTTTAGGATATACTCTCTTTACATTTTTTAATTTTTAATATGGAAGGAATTTGCAGAAAGCAAAGGTATGTACAATATTACAAGGCTTAACCTTAGTCATTCAAAATTATGACTCTTATTGGTATAGGAACCTAATAGAACGTAAGAATGAAAAATGTATTTTTGTTGGATATTTTGAATATTTCAAAGGATATAGGATTCTTCAACCTAAATCCAAAAATGTTATCATTAAAAGAGATGTAAAGTTTTCTAAAAATATATCGGCCTATGAGCCTAGTTCGATAGATGTACCACCTCTCTCTATCCCTTCTACTTTTGAAAATATTCCTTCTTCAGATGATGACAAAGAGGATGACAATCCTCCCCCACCTTCTCAGGATCCTCCTTCATCTCATCAGCTTCCAAAATGGGTCTGTGCTACTTGGTATGTAGTAGGTCCTCTTGCAAGTGATCTTGTTGATTAGCGTCGTACACATTATCAGTTTGATAAAGCCTCTTCTTTACTGCCTCAAGTTTCAGTGAATTATGATCCTGAAACCTCTGTAGATTATTGAGGCCATCCAAATTGGGATGCAACTATGAATGAAGAATATAATTCACTATTGGAAAATGATACATGGGACCTTGTTCCTCTTCCAAAGGGATGAAAACTTGTTAGATGCAAATGGATTTATAGAACCGAGTTTGGACTAGATGGAAAAGTTGATAAACATAAAGCTCATCTTATTTCCAAGGGTTTTTGACGATTTGAAGGAATTCACTATACTGAAACATTCTCCCCTATTACCAAAATGAACTCTATCCACCTTATTCCTTCCCTTGCTGCCAATTTCAAATGGGAATTCCATCAGATGGATGTTAAATCCACATTCTTGCATGGGGACTTGCATGAAGAAATATATATGGAACAACCTCATGTATTTATAAAAATAGGCTCCAGCCTTGTATGATGGCTTAAGAAATCCCTTTATGGTCTCAAGAAAGCCCCTCGAGCTTGGTATGTCAAAATGGATAGCTTTGTTTTAGATACTGTCTTTTCTATGTGTCATTCTGAGAATACTGTCTACACCAAGAAAGTTGTTAAGTCGTTTATCATTCTTATTCATTATGTTGATGATATTATCCTTACTAGTAGTGATCCCAACCTTATAAACCATGTGAAGTCCAACCTTAAAAATCATTTGGACATGACAGACTTAGCACACTTGCATTATTTTCTTGGTGTCCAAGTATTGTAATCCAAAGAAGGTATTTCCCTTTCCTAGTGCAAGTATGCATGTGATTTTCTACGCCACTTTGACATGGAAGACTATAAGCCAACCCGTTATCCCTTTCATTCTCGAGCCACAATTTAAGTCACTTGTACTTTCCCTGAAGTTGATGCTACCTTATACTGTGAGCTTGTTGGAAAAAAAATTGTATCTCACCCATACCGATCCTGACCTTTCCTTTTCTATTGGCCTTGTTTCTTGGTTTATGGAAAACCCGCATGAACATAATTGGAAACAAGCTAAAAGAATACTTAGTTATGTTCAAGGTATAGCTTATTTTGGGATTCATTACAATGTAGAAGCATCTCCTCTATTGGTTGGTTTCTTTGATTCTGATTAGGCTGGTGACCCTGATGATTGGAAGTCTACTGTGGGCTATGTATTCACTCTTATTTCTGGACCTATTACATGGGTTTGGAATAAAAAAAGTGCCGTTTCACTTTCTTTAGTAGAAGCAGAGTATTGTGACATTGTTGAAGCTAGTAAGGAAGCACTATTACTTCATCAGATCCTTCAGTTTTTGGTTTTTAGTAGCAACATCTAACTACACTTTGGTGTGATAATCAAAGTGCCATTCAACTGTGCAAAGATCCAGTCCAATATTAGCGGAGAAAACACATCAAACTACACATGCACTTCACTAGAAATATCATTCATGACCATGTTCTTGAAGTGCAATATTGTTCAACCGATGATCAAGTTGCAGGGATCTTTACAAAGGCTCTCATAGAGGTGAATTTCACTAAACTTCTAATTATGGTTAGAGTTCAAGAAGTTTTCACTAAGGGGAGATAGGCCCTAATTCCTCCTTCCTTCTTCTATTGTGTCATCGTTGTACATCCTTCAATCCTATACTAGTTGTTATTAAGGAGGGATGTTAGGATATTCTGACACATAGAAAATAATTAAGTACAACTTTGTCTAGTGTATAGTTAGGTAAAGTGTGTTTCTTTAGTATGTACTTTTTGTAACTTATAATCTGACGGCCATGATATGTTCTAGACATGAAGTGATCCAACAATTCATTCTCTCCTTGGTATTACCAAAACTTGATCCATGTCTTAACACCCGATTGGTCCATGATCTCTATTTAAAGAGAATGGAAGGTCATTTGTTAGGTGACATTCATGAGAGAAGCCAATGTAAAGTTTATTTATTTTATATTAATAAATTTCTTCAAGTGGTTGCGTTGGCTCAGGCCAAGGGTTGTTTACCTCTTTGAGGGTTTTAACCATGTCAAGAATACCAGTGTACCGATCTGTGATCTATATGTGAGCAGTGTCCTTTGATGTTCTATCTATGGAACCTACCCTCTAAATTCATGCATGTCCTTTGATGAGTTTAGTGGGTTTAATATACATGCCATACGCTTGGATTTTAGCAATCCAATTTCCTCCTTTTCCATCACTATCTCCTTGCACCATGATGTCTTTAGCAACTACTACTGGATGTAAACCACTATGCCAGATTGCAGGACATAAACTCTACAAGAATTTAGGGATTTGGCGACGATGTAATCTTACTTTTCTAGGATATTATACCTCAATTCGGCATCCCGTAGAACTTGAATGAAAAATGCTATTAGATTCTCATGCCCTCCACTATTGTTCTACAACAATATAGCAACCACAATGTGAGGAGATCTGAAAGCAAATATGTTAAAAGGTTTTGAATAATTTGGGCTAACCAGCACAAGAGCTTCAGCAAAATCACTTTTAATACTAGAGAAGGATTACTAAGAATCTGGGTTCTGTTTCACTTTATTTTCCTTTTTCAACATCTATGTGATCTCCTTTACTATCTCGATGTAGTTGGGTATTAATCTTCTCAAGAATTTAATTCTATCTATGATCAGGTGCTCATGTCCTAAGTGTCGTAAAATGCTCAAAATTAAAAATGCTCAGACTGGTTCAAAGTTGAATGACTAGAAAGTGATCTTCTTCCTGATTCCGGCGCCACAAACGGTTCGAAAAACGGTTGCAGTATGAGGAAGTTATGGCAAAAAGAAGAATTTGTCAATAACAATGAAAATTTTAATTTAAAAAAAAAAAAAATTTAAAAAAGGAATATTCCACAGAATATTCCTTAGAATATTCCAAGGAATATTCCCTTTTCATAGCCAATCACAGGATGCCATGTGGCAAGCTCGGAGGCCGCCACATGGCCCAACGATGACGTTAGCATATCCAAATGGGCGCATATGAAATTTTTTTGGCACTAGCAAGTTTTGAACCCGCGACCTCCAATGTAACAATACAACGCCTTACTGTTAGGCCACAGGAGAGGATCTGCCATACTAGCAAAAAATGGTCTTTTAAATTTTGAACTGTCTGTTGGGTGGGGCCCGAAGGGGGCCAACCCCTAAGGGCCAGCCCCCCATCCCATATGACCATGGGCCCACAACTGTGGGCTCAACCCCCTAACCGTCGGGCACGAAATCCGAGATAAACCGCCCTCCATGCATAAGCATTTAAAGTAACTACAGTTCATTTGGCGGAGATTATAGCAAGAGCGCCAAAATTGGCTGGCCCACCATATTTGGCAGGCTTAACTGGACTCCAACTAAAGTTAGCTGGAGTGTTTCTAGGCATAACTGGAGGAAAACTTTAATTGGCCATAACTTTGGCTAGGAAAGGCGGTTTTGGACGATTTTTTTTTCTTATTTTGGGTATTTTCGACCTTCTGAAGCCATTGGTATAGGTCTTACAGCCATCTGAGGTCATTTGCAGAGGTTTTGGAGCCGTGAAAGTTCTAGGAGCCACTAGGGCCCAGTATTGTGAAGACTGTATAGGGTTGCAGGTATCCATTAGAGGTGATCCAATAGTCAATCCTGAAGGATTCAAGTGTTTTGAATCTGCTTTTACCATCTATTTCACCTGTAGATGCTTCTATTCAGCTGTATATTCAATTTGAGCATTTAATTAAAACAAGGACAAGCCCATTTGGGAGCTTTGGACCCAGCAGACGTAGCCCAGGAGGGGTGAACTGCTTTATCAACTTATTTTGCATTTGTGGTTGATTTATTTTGCAGAACAAATTCGTTTTAGTGTGTTAAACAGTAAAAGGAAATAAATCTGCTATGCTTAAATGGGTCATGAACAACCGAAAATTTCATTAGCTTTCTTTCTGCAAGACATGGAAATCTTTTAAAAATGTATATTTCTGAATTGAATACCTTGCAAACAATTTACAAGTAGTTTCAAATTTAGACCAAGTTGGTATCAGAGCATGGTTTTGTGCAAAGATCTTCTAACTGTCTTTCAAGTATTGATGCTTACCAGGTTGAAACTTAAAAGAGGGGAAGGACAGTTGACTAGAGAACGAGAGAATCCTCAGTCAAGGAAGGCCAGAGAGCCATCACCTCCACCTTCAATTTCACCCTCAAGAGTCTCAGCAGAAGATTCAAGAATGTCTGCACATGAAGGAGAAATTCCTGCAGACATGGATCCAAAAGAAGAAGAAAGAGTCTTCAGAAAGGCTTTCTTGGACCTCACTGAAATGGTGAGGATACTGTACCAAGAAAGAAATGAGAAATTGGGTGGAGAAGGGTCCAAACATCCACATGAAGGAGAGGGCTCTTCAGGAGGTAAGAAGGATGATGATCATTCCAAGAAAGGACATGGAGGAAATGGTGATCCACCACCCCCATCGTCACCTTCTTCCTCTTCATCATCATCTTCTTCTTCTGTGCATAAGGATAGATCCTCTGGAAAAAGTCCTTTTTTGAAGCTTGATGTAAAATTCGAATTACCTATGTTTAATGGTGAAGTGAATGTAGAAAAGCTTGACAACTGGATTAGGCAGTTGGAAGTTTACTTGAGGATCCAGAATATGCATGATGATGCCACAAAGATTCAGTTGGCTTCCTTGAGAATGGATGGAGCAGCATTGGTCTGGTGGGAGGCCAAGACTAAAGAGGAGATTAAGAAATTTGGTAAGGTTACCTTAACATGGCCTAAATATCTGTTAGCCATTCAAAAACAGTTTTATCCTCTTGCTCACATGCAGAAAGCCATTATGAATTGGCAAAATTTCAGACAACTTAAGGGTCGGAGTGTCCAAGACTACACCTAAGAATTCAAGAGAAGAGCTCTCTTGTTAGGGGTAGATCTACAGACCCAAGAAACCTTGCTGAAATACATTGGTGGCTTGCATAGCTACCTTAGACACACCATCTTGATGTTTAACCCTACTGGCCTGGACGAGGTTTGTGTCCAATCTACTCATTTAGGGGCAAGGGGAAAAAACACATTTGAAGAGGGTAGAAACAAAGAGAAAACCTCCAAGGGAAAGGGCAAAAAGAATGCATTTGTCAAACAGGAGAGTGAGAAAGTGATATGTAAACACTGTTCTAAACCAGGCCATGAGGAGAAAAACTGTTGGAAATTACATCCTGAAAAAAGACCTCAATATAACAAATCCAAAGGGAAACAGAAAACTGCCGATACTACATCTACACCACAAGATTTAGGGGATGATTCAGGTGATGAAACCAAAATTGCAGCCATGGGTATGAAAAACTTTAAGGGAAAAGAAATTGAAACTCAAGCCAGCACTAGTACCTCAAACTGCCATGTACAACCTCCTAATGAGGAAGAAAGAATTGAACTGTTTCATGTGAGGGTGATTTCAAAACATACTAAAATTGACACACTTTTTGATAGTGGGTCACAAGCAAACCTTATATCAGAGGACTTGGTCAAGCAGCTTAAACTTGAGACCGTTCCACATCCGAAGCCATATCCACTTGGATAGATTTGCAAGGATGCAAATTTACAAGTTTCAAGGAAGTGCACATTGTGCTTTGCAATTACTGCACATTTTATTGACACAGTTGAACTTGATGTGGTACCTTTTGATATAGCAGGAATTGTTTTGGGAAGTCCTTACATGTTTGACAGGAAAGCTATCTTTCACCGCCATGAAAACAAATATCATCTTTTCAAAGATGGCGAGGAGTTCATTGTTAGAGCTCATCGCAAGAAGACAAATATAGCGATGGTGAATGCAGGACAGGTAAAAAGGTTGGTCAATTCAAGTAAGAATTTTGTTCTTCTTATGATTAAGCCCAAGGTTGATGTGAATCATGAGTCATTTGACAATTGTGATCCAAAACTTAAGTCAGAACTGTATGATGTAGTTGATGCATATCATGAGATGTTTCAGGAGCCAACAGGTTTGCCTCCTAAGAGGGAGATTCAACATGAAATCAATTTGCATCCAGATTGTCCTCTTCCAAACATAGGCATGTACCGCATGTCTATTATGGAGAATGTTGAAATAAAGAAGCAAATCAAAGACTTGTTGGACAAGGGTTTCATAAGGCCAAGTACTTTTCCATGTGGATCACTGATTGTATTGATTCCAAAGAAAGATGGCCCTTGGCGTATGTGTGTTGATTTCAGGGCCTTGAAAAAGATAATGTTAAAGAATCGTTACCCACTCCCAAGGATAGATGATTTGCTAGACCAGCTGAAAGATGCTTGATATTTCACTAAGCTATACTTGCATAGTGGATATCATCAAGTAAGAATTGAAGTGACATTTGGAAGACAACTTTTAAAACCAAACAAGGACTCTTTGAGTGGCTTGTGATGCCGTTTGGTTTGTGCAATGGACCTGCAACTTTCATGCGGGTAATGGATGATGTCTTGCATCCTTTTCTTGATGATTTCGTTATCGTTTACTTATATGACATCTTAATTTTCAGCAAGTCTAGAGAAGATCATGTCATGCATGTTAGGAAAGTACTTGATGTTTTGAAGAAGAATCAATTATTTCTTAAAATGTCAAAGTGTGAATTTGGAAAGACTTATTTGTTTTATTTGGGACACATTGTAGGAGGAGGTGCTTTGAAAATAGATCCTGCTAAAATAGAGGCTATTGTGAATTGGCCTACTCCCAAATCCATAACAGAGGTAAGAATTTTTTTGGGTGCAACTCAATATTGGAGGAAGGTTATCTCTAACTTCTCTTCTATAGCAGCTCCTATGCATGCAATGACAAGTGTGAAGCATGCTTTCCAATGGGGAGGCAAGCAGCAAAAAGCTTTCGAATCTTTGAAAGAGAAGATTAGTTTAGCTCCGGTCCTTGCATTACTGGATTTGAGACAGCCATTTGAGATACAAATCAATGCTAGTGATTATGCCATGGGTGCAGTTCTTCTATAGCATGGTAAGCCTATTGCTTTTCATTCTGAAACTTTTAATGGTGCTGTTGTAAGTTATCCTACATATGATAAGGAGTTGTATGCATTGGTACAAAGCGTCAAAAAGTGGAAACACTATTTGATGAGCAAAGAAACTGTTATACATACCGACCATCAGCCCTTACAGTACTTGCAATCACAAAGCAAGGTACAACAGTCACGACACTTCAGATGGATGGGCTTCTTGCAACAGTTCCATTTGTTAATAAGGTACAAGAAAGGCACTTTGAATAAGGTTGCTGATATGCTTTCAAGGCCTATTATTGGTGTTGTTACTTTACTTAAGAATGATTCCATTGTGCATGATAGTTACATAGAACAATATGCATCTGATGATGACTTTAAAGATGTGTATACTAACTTGAGTAAAGGGAATCATGTAGAGGAAAATGACTATCACATGCATAACAATTTGCTGTTTCATTTGGCAAGTTGTGTATACCACAGGGGGAGAGAATAAATGTCATAAGAGAAGCTCATTCTTCTCTTATTGCTGGCCATTTTGGGGTAAACAAAACAGTTGCACATCTACAGAGGTATTGCTATTGGCCTCGCATGGTAGATTCTGTTTCAAGGTTCATAAGAGGTTGTTCATTATGTGCTACAAGCAAGCCTAGTAATAGGAAGCTTGGCTTGTATACTCCTTTGCTGGTACCTTCTAGACCATGGGAGAGCATCTCTATGGATTTTGTAGGAGGTTTGCCAAAATATAGAAAGCAGCATGATTATTTATATGTAGTAGTTGATCGTTTCAGCAAAATGTGTATAATGCCTTGTAAGAAAACTATAATTGCTGAACAAACTACTGAATTATTTTTTCATCATGTATGTATTCACTTTGGTTTGCATACTTCCATTATTAGTGACAGGGATTCCAGATTTGTGGGGAATTTTTGGTCCAACCTATGGGAGATGATGGACACAAAGTTGAAGAAAAGTACTGCTTTCCATCTGCAAACAGATGGACAAACAGAAGTTGTGAACAGAACCATTGTGCACCTCTTGAGAGGTTACTGCAGCAAGCATCTCAAGCTTTGGGATGAACATTTGCACTACATACAACATGCTTACAATCGTTCCAAGCACTCTTCCACAAACACATCACCGTTTGAAGCTTGTTTTGGTTACTTGCCAAAATCACCTCTTGATTTCATTCTTGAGAAAGATGTTGCCATTGAGAGACATAGTGATATTGATAAAGCTCGTTCATTCATTGAAAGAATTTAGTAAATACATCAGCAAATTCAAGAACAGCTTAAGAAGAGTCAAGGCAAGTACAAGGAAAGACACGACAAGCATAGAGTCGATCACAAGTTTCAAGAAGGGGATGAGGTATGGCTATACATTAGTAAGGAAAGGATGCAAGGAGAAGGTAAAAAGCTGAAGCCTATTCGTTATGGTCCATTCAAAATCCTCAAGAAGGTTGGAAATAATGCTTTTCAATTAGATTTGCCTTCCTACATGCAAATGTATTCTGTTGTCAATGTGGAGAACTTACGTTTGTATGAACCTCCTTTGATTGCTGATCATGAAAGTGTTGTTCAGCTGCCATCTATAGAAGATTTCTCACCAGAATTCTTAGATGAGCTGAAAGAAGATATAATCCTTGACAGAAGGACTCACACTTCAAGGAGGGGCAGTGTAGATTATGTTCGGGTTGGTTTCAAAGGCAACAAACCGAACAAGGTAAAGTGGATGGAGGTGGACAGAGTGAGGGAGTTGTACTCTCACCTCTTTAATAGGTAGTTGAAGGCTTTTGGGGTCCAAAAGCTTCCTAATGGGGAGACATGATCAGGTGCTCATATCCTATGTGTCGTAAAATGCTCAAAATTAAAAATGCTCATAATTGGTTCAAAGTTGATTGACTCAAAAGTGCTCGTCTTCCTAATTCTGGTGCCACAAACGGTTCGAAAAACGGTCACCGTATGAGGAAGTTATGACAAAAAGAAGAATTTGTCAATAACATTGAAAATTTTAATTTTTCAAAAAAAAATTAAAAAAGGAATATTCCATAGAATATTCCTTGGAATATTCTAGGGAATATTCCCTTTGCATAGCCAATCACAAGATGCCACGTGGCAGGCCCGGAGGCCACCACGTGGCCCAAGGATGACGTCAGCATATCCAAATGGGCGCATATGAAAATTTTTTGGCACTAGCAAGTTTTGAACCCGCGACCTCCAATGTAACAATACAACGCCTTACCGTTAGGCCATGGGAGCGGATCTGTCATATTGGCGGAAAAAAGGTCTTTTAAATTTTGAACTGTCTATTGGGCGGGGCCCGAAGGGGGCCAGCCCCTAAGGGCCAGCCTCCCATCCCATATGGCCATGGGCTCATAACCGTCGGCTCAACCGCCTAACTGCCGGGCACGAAATCCGAGATAAACTGCCCTCTATGCATAAGCATTTAATGTAACTGTAGTTTGTTTGGTGGAGATTCTGGCAGGAGCGCCAAAATTGGCGGGCTCGCCATATTTGGCGGGCCTAACTGGACTCCAACTAAAGTTAGCTGGAGTGTTTCTAGGCATAACTGGAGGAAAACTTTAATTGACCATAACTTTGGCTAGGAAGGGCGGTTTTGGACGAATTGTTTTTTGATTTTGGGTATTTTCGACCTTATGAAGCCGTTGGTGCAGGTATTACAGCCATCTGAGGTCATTTGTAGAGGTTTTGGACCCATGAAAGTTCTAGGAGCCACTAGGGCCCAGTATTGTGAAGACTGTATAGGGTTACAGGTATCCATTGGAGGTGATCAAATAGTCAATCCTGAAGGATTCAAGTGTTCTGAATCCGTTTTTACCATCTATTCCACTTGTATATGCTTATATTCAGCTGTATATTCAATTTGATCATTTAATTAAAACAAGTACAAGCCCATTTGGGAGCTTTGGACCCAGCAGACGTAGCCCAGGAGGGGTGAACTGCTTTATCAACTTCTTTTGCATCTGTGGTTGATTTATTTTGCAGAACAAATTCATTTTAGTGTGTTAAACAGTAAAAGGAAATAAATATGCTATGCTTAAATGGGTCATGAACAGTTGAAAATTTCAATAGTTTTCTTTCTGCAAGACATGGAAATATTTTTAAAATGTATATTTATGAATTGAATACCTTGCAAACAATTTACAAGTAGTTTCAAATTCATATCAATCTAGGAAAACTTGAACTTCTTTCTTGTTTCTTGGTAGGGTGATGTGGTTGATGGCTTCCACATGTTTAGGATCGAATTTCACCCCTTCTTCTTCTACTATGTAGTCCAATAGATTTCCTTCGTTTACGGTGAATTGTGAATTTTTAGGATACAAAGACAACCCATATTTCTTACATTTCTCAAAAGTGAATGTTAAGTGCTCAATGTGTTCTTTATATGTTTTAGAGAAAACCATGAAATTTTCTAAGTAGAACACCACAAATTTTTCATGTTCCCCCACAAACACTATGTCCATTTCTCTTTGGAAAGTATCACCTACATTTATAAGGCATAATGGCATTCTAGCGTACATGAAGGTTACGTAGGGTGTGGTAAATGTAATTTTATTTTGATCACTAGGATGCACTGCTACCTGACTGTATCCTGAAAAGCCATCCATCATGGACATCTGAGCTGATGCAACTACCTTTTGTAAAATATAATTCATCTTGGGTAAGGGGTAATTGTCCTTCAATGAAGCTTTGTTGATATTCCTAAACTCCACACACAAACTTATCTCCCCATTCTTCTTCCTAATAGGAACAAGGTTTGCCACCCGCTCTAAATATCTTAGGGATTATGATGATCTTGGCTTGGAGTAATTTCCTTACTTCCTTCTCGATGGATGGGAGTAAAACAGGGTTGATTTGTCTGAGTTTTTTCTTATGCAACTTCATTCTATTCTTCAAAGGAATCTTATGCTAAATAATATTAGTATCAAAAAACTTTAAATCATCCATACGACCAAGAAAATACATCTTTATAATCCCTAAAAATATTTAGGTACCTTTGTTTGTATTGATGGGGGATTCCCATTGACATATTGAGCATCCAGAGCTCCTTTTCCGAGCTGATGTTGCATGCCTCCACTTGTTCATCAACTCCATTTTCATCAGGTTTGGATGCTACGTCATTGGAATTGAATAATATTTCCAAAGGAACAAGGCCCCAAGGAATTGTATTACCCTTTAACTGCAAAATTTTATGCCCTGCAATGGTTTCATCCTAAGTAGATTTCCACTCATATATTATCTTTTCATATTCTTGGTCAATCACAAAATCTAATAATTCCCATATGGATTCCATAAATCACTTGATATGCTCATCATCCTCAAACACCTGCCAATGTCTAACATTATCTGGCACTGAGGGTCTATATCTGACTTTGACCTCATACCTAAGAAGTGGATTTCATGGTGGTCTAAAATTATTGGTAGCTATGGCCAAGGAGTCAGCCATTAAATTTCCTTGTCTAGGTAGAAATTGAACATTGAAGGCAAGTCTGAGACCTCATTTCTGTAAGCTGTCAACCTCAAATGCTTAGTTTGACATTGGTTCTTGATTTGTTTCATTACTAGTTCAGAGTCTCAAAAAATAGTTAAGCACTTGAAGTTCAAGTTTATTATTTCTTGTAGGCCCAGAAGAAAAACATCATATTCAAATGTGTTATTTGTGGCTTCAAACTATAATTTAAATGAGAGAGGGATCAAGCTGCCTTCTAGGGATATCAACACCACCCATGGTCCATTTACTTCCTTGGAATTAGCACCATCAAAATATAGCTTCCATATCTTTCCGCAATCTCGTAGTTGTTGATCCAATTAGGCTGCAATATGCACATGTGTCTCTTCCAAGATAAGCTCATCCTCTTCTAGCAGTAAGTAGGATAAATCCCTTTCTTTCCCATATATAAGGGCATTGTGTGAATAATCAGCTCCCGTAATTGTTTTAGAAAACCTTGATTCTCTATACAATCGGCTTTATTCTCCACCAAATATAGGAATGGTAGCGTAGGTCAAATATAGATTAATGGAACATCCAACCTTGTATTCCCATGACCTGGACAAAAGAAAACTGAATCTTGCAAGAATGTTAGCTACTACAATATCCATTACTACACTTTTTACTAGGATCTGAGCCAAATTCACCACTAGATCCTTAATCATTCCTAAACACTTCACCCTTTCAGATTCAAAGGAGTAGAGGTCCTTGTATGGTCTAGTTATTTGCAGCCCCAATTTCTCCATGATAGCTAGTGGCATCATATTGTGGGAATCACCTCAGTATAGCATGTAGTTGAGTAGAAGGAGGTCATGCACTACTAAGGTAACATAAAAACAAGTTGTGGAAGGATCGTGTTCTTAAACATGGGGTCCAAAGACAACCATTTTCCTTTCTTCTTGGAGATTCAAACTATCATGTAAGTGGATTGGAGCATATGGACACGTGAACAAGGAAGCTTGGGCCTTATAAGTTGGTTTTTTCAACAATTCAACCAATGGGACCGTAATTTTGACTTTTTCGAGTTCTTTTTGAATATTAAGGACAACATGACCTTTTTAAACAGTGATGACCTCAACAAGCTCTTTTTCTTTATCACGGATGGGCTTAGACAGGGAAGGTGATAACTCTACTTTGGGGGCTTCAGACTTATGACAAATTTGGCCTAAGGAATCCTTTTTTGGTAAGATTGGATCTAAAGGCTTCTTCCCTTTGTCTGCAAGTTTGGGAGGGCCTTAAGAGGATTAATATTCATTTTGGTCTTGCCCCCTTAATCTATTTCTAGAAGATCGAAGATCATATTTCCTATGTAGCTAGGCCTGCATGAAATCAGAAAATTGCGTGCAGTAATCATCAATATCATCATCATTTAGTGTTGCATCTAGATCATCCACTCTTTCCTCATGTACTTCTACCTCTTGTTTTTCATCAGAGAAGAAGGAGAATAGGTTTTATTGAACCTATTTGGCCTCTTGTATCTATTCCTCTGGATCATCATCTACATGTAAGGGGGGTTCAATGTGATCTTGCTACTCTTTTCTCTCTCTTTGCAATATTTTTTATGGGAGGCCTTTTGTGTTGAGGATTAAAATCATGATTAGGGGCTTGAGAGTTTTGTCGCGGAAGGTTTTTTTTTTCTAACTCTAGTTTCACAATATTATTAGAAAAGTTCCTTATCAACTTATTCATTTCCTCCAGTTTCTATTCTTGAGACTCTTTCCATTGACTTGAGGAATTTTCTTCCTCTTTTCCCTTTCTCCTCTCCTTGGGGTTAGTTCTGCCTCTTGACTTCCTAGGTTGAGGTAAATTTTTCTTCAACCTCTAGAGCATCAATTTGAATCTGGTCCAAATTGCAAGACTTCCTCTCTATGAGTGTGAAACCAAACTCTGATTCAAAGACCCCAACAAAATCTAGTTTAGCCAATTTCTTTGGAGGTTTAATTTTGCCAGGGAGAATGTTGTACAACTTATTAAAATTTTTTATGAATTCTGAGACATATTCATTGTGTTTCTTTTTCATAGCATTGAACTCAGTGAGAGTATATCCATGATCCCTGTTCTCCCCACATTTCTACATAAGAGAATTTTCCATATCTTCCCAGGTGGTAATGGAAGCATTTTAAAAGTAATTGAACCATTTCCTAGCCTCTCCATCTAGATTTTAAACAAAATTCTTAGCACTACATGTAGGTTCTCGACGTTCAAGTTTTCTATGAAGGGATAGAAAGCTTATATATGTGTTTTTGCTCATATCTATTCATCTCTTGGGAATCTTGGCAAGAGTTTGAGATAATCTTGTGGCATAACACTCAAAGGTTGGGGCAGGTCTAAGTGAGCATATTTGCTTAATAGGAAGCCTGGGACAACCATATGGAGCAGAGGTAGTAGTACTATGTTTATGATAGGCCTTAGAGAGATTGTCAATTGTGGAAAAACTGGCTGACTTTGTATTTAAATGTTATTCAAACTTTGTGTAGGACTACTTTCGGGAATATCTTTAACCTCGTCAACTTCTGGGAGGGGAGGTAATGAGAAAGAAGGAGTGATGACTAAAATTTCTTCTTCCTTAACATTTTGGAAGGAAATGTTTGATATTTGACCACTTTATGAAGGATATACCAGGACTCTAAGGGAAAAATCAGAGCAATGTATTATGGCGATCTATGAGTTGGAAGAGGACACTTTAGGAAAAGAGGAGACAGTAGTAGTGGCAGTTGACATTTTTTTTTCTTCAAATCCTTCTGGATATTATTGTCTTAGGGTCAAACGTAGGTGGATTTCTTTGTTGAGAAGTATTTAAGAGGGTATGGGGTCTCTAAAATATAGGGTGATCAACTTAGATTTAGAGAGTGGAGTCGCCAAGGTGAGGGATCTACAACCCACACTCCTTTTCTCACCTTATCAAAGAGTGTATCAATGTGATACCCATGGAAAAAAATTCTAATATGTTCCCCGGAAACAATGCCATAAGAGGTTGTCACTCCTAGAGATAGTCTTTCGGTTAAAGTCAGACCAATGCCTACGAAATCTTAGTGAGCGCTATCGTATTTGGCTGGAAGCTCATAACACGTTTTACTTTTAAATGGGATTGATTTAGAACCATTCATAAGAAAATAAATATAGGAACTGATGTACATAATAATCAAAAGAAATTATATTCATAGGTTTATGGCAGTCAATTTTTATTAAAGCTTGCAGCTAATTCGTTGTTTTTAAAAGGTGTGATAGAAGAAGTAACATAGAAATAAAACCTGACATACAGAGCTTAAATGTTTAAGAATTTCATATATCTGAGTCTAGAAGGAAACGAGAGCAGGAAAAATGTTTATGAGATGTTGAGATACATGAAGTCGTTTAAGGACTAAATTTCCATATCTATGCAAGCATTTCTTATAACCATCTGATTTGAATGAATCTGAATATTTATGAAAAGTATATCCAACATCTAATTTACATGTGTTCTGAGAAGACATTTAGCATATATGTAAACACATAGAAGACAGAACATACTACAAACTCAATAAGTTGGAATCACTAAACACCTTGGATTAATTTCCAGAGTGTTGGCTTGGCTTGGGCTGACCCAAGTTCAATCTATACTGCAAAACAACAAAACCCTCACTCACTGGCACTTTCTGCAATGACAAGCAAGAAGATCATAGTCTCACCTGAAGTGAGTATGTGAGGATGTAGAACTAGGTTTTTGCAGCCTTGAAGGACTAGGAGATGTGGTATTATTATGTTATATTATTCTTAACATTTATAAATGACTTCGTTGCATTATATTACTTACTTAAACATTCCATATAAAACCATAAACCATCATTATGAGGAAGTAAAATGAAATTGTAATAAGTGCTACTCTACAACAAATTATGACCAAATATACACATCAAAACACCAATTTACCATGGTTCACCCCAGTGTAGGGCTACCTTCATAATAAATATTTCTTAATATAATAAATCTTTGAAAAAATAGTTCATGGCCTAAACAATAAGCTGCGGGTTTTCTGCACACTTAGCTATAGACAGTCTATGCACTCAGCTATAGAGCCTTGCCTTCTCTACCAAATTACAGGTCGTAATAATTTACCCATAACACTAATCTAGAGCGATTGATCATATGCTTCTTTTATTATTATTTTACACTATATATATTATTACATTGAAGGGTTACATCATCAAAATACCATGGAATCCCTAAAATAGGAAACTATGGTCCCAAAACCATTGATCCTTTATAAAATCGTGTGCATTTACGAAAAGTACGGTCTTCGACCCACTCCGAACCCCTTACGACATCACGCAATATACTCAAAATTCTCCACTGCGCGGTCCACTTCATGCTCTGATGCACACTCCACTGCGCTCTCTGCCCCAAAAGATGTGGAGTATTTACCAAAATATAGGCCAAGTTGGGTTTCATCCAACAGGCCCCCAACACTCACATGTTACTTGTTCCAAGTCACTCAGTTTATTTTCCTCTAATCTTCACTAAAATGTTGTTGTAGGCACTATCAAACTATTGCAGAATGTCTGTGAGCTGATTTTATTCGCTACACACTTCCTCCAACAGTGCTTTTGTCACAGGTTTTGTAGCCTTCTGCATCATTGTTGTCTCTCTCTATCGAATCTCTTGAATCTTCTCATCGACTTCCTAGAATAGTTGGAGAGCCTCATCCTGCCATGGTTCAGTTCTCTTTGACAGAATCTTCTCTTCCTTCCTGAGCTCCTCTATCTTCTTCTGGAGGGCATTTCACTCATTTATCTTTGTGAGCTTCTGTGAGATTGGTAAAGTCCTCATAATTTCCTAAATCTCCTCAAGTTGTTTCTGTTGAATATCCTCTTGTACTTTTAGCACATTTGGATCTCCCTCTAGTGAAGTCCAAATCCGTAATATCTCATCCAAAAGATTCCAACAATCTTCCACTACTGCAAAAATTCTAGCCATTGCTACCTTCAGTTATACCTCCCTCTACTCTCGTAATTCTTGTGGTGTGGTTGGATGTAGATTCATCTGTATCTCACTGATCTTCATCTCATATGTAAATTACACTTCTACAATCTTATCCTTGTATCTTTTTATTGCAAGGCCAAGCTTCACGACCTTGTCCTCCACTGGTTCCTCTTCTCGGACCTCAATGTCTGGAATCTCACGACATGTTTCTTCGACAACCTCCTTCATCTTCTGCTTCGACTATACTACCTGATCCCTCTCATTTATTGCTTGTTCAAGCTTCTACTGCAGTGAAGCTTACTCTCTCTCTACCTAAATGTTTTACTGTGAAGTGTGTTGTTCACGCACCTTCAACTCATCTATGATCTCTAGATGTAGCTTTCGTAATATTTGAAGTGGTACTACTATGAATTTGTTCACAAAACTTCATTCTTTGTCCTACTATTGTACCTTGGAATATTCAAACTACAGGGCTTTGGCAGGCATTGATACTATCTGTGCTACAAGTGTAGTCTCTATTGGTCTTTCCTCTCCAAGATTTTCATTTTCCTACATTGGTTGTTTGACCATTTGTTCCAATATATTCAGTTCTGAAATGATCTCCTCGACCCCTGTTAGAAGTGCATCGTAGAAATCATCTAACTTGTTCCATAATTATTTAGTTTCTTCATGAATTCTATCCCCAATTTGATCCATGTCCCCATCAGTGTGGACCGCTGGTGTTATGTCATTTGTCTTGTTTTCCTTCTGCTTTGTTTTGCTTCTTATGGCAGCTTCAATGCCTGCCTTCCTCTTCTCCATGACAAATTTCTCTATCTCTGTCTTTTTAGATTCTTTGTTCTTCTCATCACCCTAAAGAGGATCCTGGTGACCCTCATGGTATTTCTCCTCTTGTTATAATTATTTCTCATCCTTATCCTTTCCACTCGCTTACTTCTACTGTATCGTGTCCTCCTTTGTCTGTGCCTCTAGGGAAATCATCCACTACGTAGGCCACTGTTGTATTTTTGATAGGAAATCATCTTATGTCACTAAATATGACATGGGATGCCATTTCTTCCTTGTGTCCCTGCGAGCATGCATGTAAATTCTGTGGAACTCAGTGTTAAATTTCATGATATTACTATACTATTTTTATAGGCTTAGTGAAAGGAGAGGGTGTTGGTTCACCAACATGTGTAAGTCCATATGATATAAAACAAAAAACATTCTATTATCCTATGCTCACGCTAGTTTAGTGGTATACCAAAGCAAGGCATATCGTGTAGCCTCAAAAAAATTTGAGGGTACTGAAGGGAACTGCGAATCTTCTAGCTCTATCCATGGAAGCATCACAATTATCAAAATTAACCATGCATAATGAAACAGAGTACCTTTCTCTTCAGCCTCACAGAAGTCCTCTAAAAACACTTTGAAAATATATGTGGCTGAGTCGTACTCAACCCCATTAGCGCACTACACATCTAATGAAACTACTGGTGTAGGGACTTCATTAGCTTGACACTTTGTCATGATATTTCCAGACAATATATGTTTTGTGAACCAAACTCCTTGGTTATTGATCGAGTTGATATCATAACCTCAATTCCCTTTTTTCAGTCCAAACATCTTCTTCATTTTTTCTACTATGGCTCTGTCCTGATCTTTTCTAACAATTTCCTTTGTAGGGTTCAACCCTTGATAAGGCAGTCTTATGATTCTCCATATTAGCATTGGGTTGATGGGGATTATCTTCCCCATCTAGAAGCATCAATCACACACCAACACGAGATGTTGTTTCACACAAGATGTGCTCCAACTACAACAATCCAGCCACCCACTATTGCGGTTCTAACCTTGACATACCACTCTCAGGGTAGTGCACTTGTTTTAAATATTTGTTTGGTTCAAACTGTGGATATTTCTTTCTGTCGTGGAAATCATTGTTTGCGAACTTAAACTATGAAATCTTGCCAAGGGTTTCTCCAGTAAATCACAATGATTTTGGCAATAAAGGTGTGAAGGTGCCATACTTCGCGTCCTTAGACTCTCACTGGTTTTGCATATGGTTTTCTTGGTGGAATACACAGTGGGAAAGGTGATGGAAATTTTGCGCCACCCATTTCCATTTTCACTTGCTTTGCTTCTTCTTCACTATATCTTACTTGTTCAGGCTTTTTCTGAGGCTCAACTTGTCTATTGTCCTGTTTCTTCTTCATTATTTCCTCTCTGGTCAATTACTTTCATGAGGATCTCTGATGCATGCTTGATGATGTTTCTACACGTGGTGATATTGGTGCGGGCATATCAGATACTACTTCCATGAGTCTGGGTAAGCCCTTCTCACTAAACATACAAATAAATTCTTCAGTCGTCAACATATTCATGCAAAAATTTCTCCAACTTCTTTGCGATAGCAATATTTTAACTCCCAGAACAACAAAGTGCCAAATCTAGTTGGGATGTATTTTTTATAACAATTCTAAGTTTCTAATACCAGCATTAGCTTATATCGTGTTCATTAATTGCATATCTATCACTAGATGGACAGTCCATTGACACTCATAAATGCATATTTTCGTGTGTTTTAACGACAACTTGTCTTTTTGATGGTCATATTTTCCTGGTGAACCTCGACACATATTATAATGTAGTGATAAAGCTTTCTTATGTCAAGGCTCCTATGAACTTTGACATAATCCAAATGGCAGCGAAGTAACATTATACATTGAAGCTCTTTTTGTAGCATAGTTTATAGTCTAGTGGTCACTTTCAACTGCAGGTGGCACTAAGACTTTCTTCTTTCTTTAGAGTGAGTCTGTAGGGGTAGGGTTGTCCCTGTATAGCTTCAACCTACTACCATTTACTCTTACTTGAACCAATTATCCATTTAACTTTTCTAATTGAACTGAACATCCATAGGTAATATGCTTGATAATGTATGGGCCAAACTAATGCATCTTGAATTTTCCTAGAAATTTTACAAAAATATTGTCATAAAGGAGAACAAGGTCTCTGACCTAGAACTTCTTTTGCTTAATATGTCGGTCATTCTAGACCTTTTCTGTTGCTTTTTGTACCTACTCATGGAATCTTTCAATAAATTTATCTTCCTCCAAAGCAAGTAATTGTGACATTCTTTCCTCCATTATATCAGGATCTTCCATATCTATAAAAGCTGTAATTCTAAAGCTAGGTACAATGTACTCCATGGGAATAACAACTTCTTCCCCATAAACTAACCTGAAGGGTGTATGACCTGCCAATTTTTTACATGTGGTCCTCTATTCCCATAAGACTGCTGGATTTGTAAGGTCTGAGTCATCTCTATTCACATTGCATACCTTAGTAAGTGCATTCTCCAAAATCTTATTAAATGCTTCTACTATTCCATTGGCTTGAGGATGATAAGGGGTACTCTTTTGATGGTAAACTTGGAACTCATCATTCAATGTTTCAACAGTATTATTTAGGAAGTTTCAACCTTGGTCTCTCATCAAAATCTTTGGACATCCAAATCTAGACAATATGTATTAAAAAATAAACTTCGCAGCAATCCCTTATTGGTTGTGCCTAGGTCCATCTTGTCAAGTAATCCGTCGGTGTAATTATATACCTCCCACTAGTCCTTTTTCTAGGTGGGTTGATGGGTCCAACAAAATCAATGGCCCACTTATCAAAGGCCTACAATGTAAGTTATGGTACCAATGGCATCTCATCTCTTCTGGAAGGTTTCCCTGTTCTTTGACACACATCATATGCTTGATAGTACTCCTTCGCATCTTTATGTAGTGTAGGCCACCACAATCATGCTCTCCAAATCTTCTTCGCAGTAGATTTTTCTAAATAATGTCCACCAGCCATCCCCCATGAGCCTCTGCTACAATCATCTGTCTTTCATGTTCAGGAACATATCTACACAGTATCTCATCTAGTCCAATATTATATAATTGTCCTGCTATTAATGAAAATTCATCTTCCTTAATCAGTAATTATTTATTTTTCTATGTAGTATAATTCGAAGGAGCCATTATTGTGGTCAAAAACTAAATGATATCTACAAAATGGTCATCTGCAACTCTGATTGCAAATAACTATGCATCAGGGAGATTATCCTCTATGGTAGTTGGTTCTTCCCCTATTTCTAGTCTTGATAGATGGCCATGTCCTACATTTAGTCCCCCTAGTTTAATAACGATCTCAAAGTCATATTCATGGAATAATAGTAACCATCTGAAAATATTCCCCCCTACGACATGCTTATTAAACAAATAGTTTAGTTCAAAATGATCTGTACACATTAATGTATGACCCTAAAAAATAGTCTCTAAACTTCTACAAACCATATGCCATGGCCAGTCCTTCCATTTTTGTAGTGGTGTAATTATTCTCTGCTTTAGATAACTTTCTACTTGCAAAATCTATAGGATGATCAATCTCTCATGTGCTAGGTTGTGTCAATACAACTCCCAAAGATATGCAAGATTCATCGACATGGACATGGAATTCCTTATTTCAATTAGAGAACACTACATAGGTGAAACTACCATTTTTTCTTTCAATATGCCAAGGCTCTTCAAAAATTCTTCGTTCCACTAAAATGTTACATCATTATTCAACAACTTCTCCATAGGCATAGTGCTCTGAGCATACCCCTTGATGAATTTCCTATAATACCTAGTATGTCCCAACATAGTGCGAAGCTGCTTTACTGTCGTAGGTGGACATAAGTTCACAATGATAGAAGTGTTAGTAGGGTACACCATTAGTGCTTTATTACAAACAATATGTCCCAAGAATATGCCGAAAGGTAGACAAAATATGCACTTCTTTAGGTTCAAAGAGATTTGATATTTTGTACACATGTCGAGCATAATTCTTAAACTCCCAACATATTTTCTAAAAAATCCAAATACTATCCAATCATCAAAATATACCTCTAAAAACTTGTGGATGCATTCCTTAAAAGTTGCAACCACCACCCTAGAAAATATAGTAGGGGCATTTTTTAATCCAAAAGGCATTATTGTGTATTGATATGAGCCCCGTTCTGTAGAAAATTTGGTCTTGCACCAATCTTCAGGTGCAATCCTAATCTGATGATAACCTGACAATCCATCTGTAAATGTCTAAGCTTCCTAACCTCCTACATTGTCTATTACTGCATCTGTGAAAAGGGTAGGGAAGGGATCATGTAAACATGCATCATTCAACATTATCAGGTCAACGAAGATCCTAATTTCTCATTGAGTCTTATTCTCTTGCACCACCATATGACTCACCCATTTTATTCTTATACAAGTCCAATAATTCCTACTGTTTTCATCTTGTCAAGCTCTACTTTCACTTTCTCCTTATACTTTGGGTTCAACTTGTAAGTTCTCTGTTTTACTAGCTTCACATCAGGCATAAGGGGAATCTTCATGACTCCTAGATATCCTATTATACTCTTCATATCTAGAAAAGTAGTGTTAATTATTTCTTGATATTCATGAAGTAACTCTAAAATTTTATTAACTGTCTCCTCATCCCAGTAGTCTCCTATTGTTGCAAACTTGGGTTCCTTCTATGGTCCTATATTCAACTTCTTGGTCTTTAGTGGCTTCCCTATGTCTAGTATCTCTAGATGATGTCCAATTCCTTCGTGGTATCCTTCTGATTCTACTATATCGATGTTGCGAGGATCTTGTTTTTCATCTACAGTAAGGTTATAGCACTCGAGTGCATTTTCTATCTACACAACCCAATCAAGTTGATGCCATGTTAGTGGGGTTACATTCTCAAAGATCACCTTCTTAACTATCTGAAGGGCCAAATCTATGTATGGAAAATCGTCTGCAAAGTTGAATGTTAATATCAAACCATCAACCATGTTTTCCCAGTTCATGGTACCACGTCAAAGCTTTATTTCTAGGTACTAGTTTTTGGAGATTGTCTCTAATGTATGAATGCATCTCTGTACCGATTGTTCTTGTGGAATCACCTTCAATGTTGTAATGCATATATGGATACGCTTCCTAGGATTAATTTCACCATCATATTTTATCTCCATATCTATATATCTCCGTCCAAACCTTATCCCCATCAGTCTTCGACATTCCTACCAACCTCCTATATTCTTCTTGTCTGCATTCCACCATTTAGCAGGGGTAGCTTTCAGGGCTATATCCAAGGCTAGAAACCTTTGATTTTATGGATTTTTTTCTTCATAATCATTAAGAAAAGTATTCACATTACCTAAGTAATCATAATAAGGTAGGTTACATACCTTAGATATCATACAACGAACTGATTTGATAATTCTTGCACAATGCCTTGTTAATACTTCATGCAACCTATTTTGCTAGTTCCCCCACTTTTCTTCTAAGGATTAGGTACAAGAACTATCACACTCCCAACTCAACTTTCCTTTGCTAGTAAGGTTAACACAATCTTGTTCCTTCGTTTTCATTTGATAGATATTGTATATGTCAGCTGCCCATTATTATTCTTTAGTTGGTTTTATATATCTTACTCCTTATGATGGATGCAAGGGAACAATTACTCTCATATTGTTTCCTTCAAATATCATTTGTCTCTTCTTCACATTAATTATGGCCATATTTTCAAATTCCCAACCAATTCCAAGAAATGCAAGATAAGGGTTAGTGTCATTGACGATCTCCATTACTTCAAAATCAACAGTACTACAAACTCCTTCAATATCCATAGTGACACCTGGTAGTCTTCCTAGATGGAAGATATTTTGTTGATTTTCCATCCTTGAATGAATAGGTGACCACTATAGCTTTGGATTTCCCATTAATTCCCATGTCTACTTCGTCATGACATTAGCATTAGACCCTAGATCCAGAATAATTTGATCCATATCATATTCTACTATCTGCACACTAAGCCTCATTTCTCTTCCGGTTCTCCTCTGTCAATGCAAATTATTGACTGAGTGCATCTCACTTCACAATGTTTCTTTGGATGCACATGAATCTATCAACTCCTGAAGCCCTTCTATAACCTTTTGGTCTCTTAACAATTTCATACAAGTGTGCATAAACTTTAAAATACCTACTTGATTTGTTGAATCATGGTCTTGTGTTGGAGCTCCATCCTATGTTGGAGCTTAGTCCTATGTCAGAGCTCGGTCATGTGTCGAATTTGATGAAATTTCACAGTTAATTTTCTAATCGGGCTTTGGTTGTGGACTAGAGGTCAAAGTTTTAACATCCATAAAACTTCACTTTCCTTCCATAAACACTTATTTTTCTTTTTGAATATAAAAAAAGAGGAACTTTCTCAGCAGTCTTTCTGACCCATGCACTTTCATATTCTTTCTTCTCATCAAGTTTATCACTACCAACCACAACTCCATATCTAATGAAAATACTAATTCAAGGTTCATTAGTCCTCCTTTCAACAGTCATCATTTGAATATTCTATGTCTGTTGTTGATTTATTTTTCCTTGCGTCTTCACCATAAGTATATGTCATTCTTCAATTATATGGTCAAAGGATTTAGAGTACATACATGTCATTGTGGGGTTTTGGCAGTCTCTTGCACAATGACCTAGCTAGCTCCGGTTATAGTAAATGATTTTTCCATGTCCTTGACCAACTCCACCACCTCGACCTCTTCCTTGGTAACCTCCTTGACCACCAAATTTTACATTTTCCTCATGTCCATGCCCTTCTTCTTGCATTTTATAAGTGTTAGCACTGTACTCCATCATTAGTTCGTAAGCCCGAAAATTATTATCATCATGTCCTACTGATTTACACAATTTTCAATATAGATTCCTCGGACATTTTACATATTTATGTAACAAGTAACAATGTTCTAAACGATGTTGGCCTCTAGTCTTTTATATTTAGCGCCACATATTGGATCCTTCAATCAAGGGATTCAGTGCCCGACCAACCATGTAATTTCCGAAGATAAGGCACTATTCTTTAGAACAACCCTCCAATTTACACTTCGTACACCATACTTCCTCTCTAACTTATTTTCTTTTCTTGATGTGTTGTATCTATAGGGTTATGCTTTCTAGTTAATTCTGAATCCAGTTCCTTTCAAAATGGCTAGCTTAATATCTTCATCCATACTTATTCCTTGAGGGGGAGGGGAAGAGTATGATGAGGTGGATGGGTGGTAGGAGGGTTGGGGGGGTTGGCGGGGGGGCTGGGGTGGAATGGAAAGCCAAAAATACCTTGGCTGTTACTATATTATGGCTTTTGTGAACTCTCAGGTGGCAGGGTAAGTACTACGAAGTTACCTGAGGTTATGAGGTGGCTCTCTTCTCTCCCACTTTCAGATTCACTTAAAAGAGGACTATAATCAGTTTCTATAAAGGTATTTGGGTCTTTTCCACGAGATATTTTTCTGGTATCTAATTTATATCTCTTTTTACTGCATTAATCCGATATCTTGCTCAAGTTTTTTCTCTCTTCTTGCAAATATAAGTAAACTAGCAATATGGTTGCATCTATAAAACTCCCTTTTCACACAGAAGCATCTTAATCCAAATTTTCATAGATTTTAAATACTTACCTCACAGTACTCTGAAGAATCATCATGATTCTACTTCATTGTAGGACATGGTCGAGTCTGTGATGAACTCAGTAATGAATCCTCCCAAGATGCTATCAATCCAGAAATCGATGGCCCTTGAAATCCTATTGTCAATGCCCTTGAGTTGTTGTATTAGTTTAGGAGTCCACACTATAGGTTTTTCACCCTTAAAACAATTCTTCCTTTCAGTCAACCTCAATATCCACTCATATAGATCAATAGGAAAAAAGGTGAAGAAAATCTCGTATTGATCTATAAAATATACTTTTGTAACCAAGCTTTGAATGTCAAATGAGGGTTTCTATTTTCTTGATCTGCAAGTTCTCGCTCTTTCAGGTCTATATAGTCTTGAATCTCCTTCTTCAATGGGTACCACATCCACATATACTTAAAACAATTCTCAGTCCTAGCATCATAATCATTTGTTCGCTTGGTTTGGATTGACCCAGGTTCCATCTATATTGTGCACCAACAAAACCCTCAATCAATGGCCCTTTTGGAAATGACGTGTAAGAAGATCACAGTCTCACCCAAACTGACTATGGGAGGATACAAAACCAAGTTTATATAGCCTTGAAGGACTACGAGATGTGATATTATTATGTTATCTTATTCTTAAAATTTATAAATCACTTCACTACATTAGATTACTTACTTAAACATGTGATATAAAACCATAAACCATCACTGTGGTAATGTAAAATCCAAATGTAATAACTGCTACTCTACAACAGATAATAAGAAAACATACACATCAAAACACCAATTTACCGTCGTTCACTCCAATGTAGGGCTATGTCCACTTTAACTATTACTTAATAGAATAAATCTTTGAACCAAAATAGTTCTTGTCCTGCGCACTAAATTGCAGGTTGTCTGCGCACGTAGCTGTAGACTCAAGCCTCTGTGCACTCAGCTGCAAAGCCTCGCCTTCTCTACCAAATTATAGATCATAATAATTTACCCATAACACTAATCTGGATTGTTTCATTATATGCTTATTTTCTTGTTATTTTACCCTATATATACTATTACATTGAATGGTTACATCATCAAAATACCATGGTCCAAATACCATGGACTCCCTAAAACAAGCAACTATGGTCCCAAAACCATTGATCCTTTACAAAATCGGGCGGATTTACAAAAAGGAGGGGCTTTCACCCAACCTGACACCCTTATGAAACTACATGGTATATTCAAAATGCTCCACTATGTGGTCCACTTTGCACTCTTTTGCATGCTATATTGCGCTCTTTGCCCCACAAAATGTGGTGTCTTTATGAAAATATAGGCCAAGTTGGGTTGTACCCAACACAAATAAGTATACATTTGTCAAGATCCATAGCATCGTTCTTATGAAAACCATAAATGAGTTCCTGCCAAAAGTTCTGACCCTTGTTTTGTTCCATAAAATTGTTCTGATGGGACCTCCTAGAAAGAGAGAGGTTGTTAAAAAATATTATTTTCTTGATCTCATCATGATTACTAGGAATATCAATACTTTAGTGTGTTTGATAACACAATTGTACTAAACCAAGAGTAACAGACTAAAAAGGACAAAATATTAAGATAAAAAAACAAATAAAATAAAATATGCAAGTAAAATGTCGTAATTGACATGATCAGAAATATCTTCAAGGATGATGGCCTGATGTAGCATGTTGTGGAGTATGATGTGTCAATGACTCAATGATTCAGATAACTTGTGTATTAACAAATTTCTAGCATTGTTTCCATAGTGCTGGAGGTGGACAAGGATCATAATAGAATCACTGATAACTAACCTCTAAATTGCTTAAGCAAGCATAACTTAGCTTATGATGAACAAAATCCTCACCATTCCCAATAGTTGAAATTCATTCTACAGAAAATTTACTACTGTCTTCCCTTTGAAAGAGGTAGTTTTCTCATGAGACGAACCCACTTTTCTTTTAGATTCAACCAGCCTCTGACTATATTTCTCCCAAGCAGTTAGCTCCCTAAAAGGTTCCCAACAGTTGGGTTATCCCGCTTGGATCACCCTATCAAATTCGACATTGAAGGTGGCCACTTATTTTAATATTATTTCAAGGAATTTCTCAACTTTGATCATAGCCTCCTATTTCATAATTACTTTTGATACCTCCATTACATCACTGACTCTATTTGCTATATCAATGGGCATAATTCATCGATTGGCCTCTTATTTACAAACCAAATAAATCTATTAGTGATCTAAGAGTTAGATTTGCCTTCCTCTTTGTCATATCTAGTGAATCTCTTGTAATCCATGTTTGTGACCTTCTTCTCATGCATCAACGTTATGGGCCCCCAGATGTTCTTCATCTCCTCGATGATCTCGTCCAAGACGAGTCACCTTCCTTCCAAAAGAGACATATTCGCTTTTATCTTTTCATTCAACGCAGTTTTCTCCTGAGTCATTTGCTACAAATTCTTATTGATGAGATCAGTGTTCATCATAGTAGCTACCAAATATTGATCCTTCTTTGCTATAATTTCATTAGAGGAATCAAAGTCTCTTTGCACCTTATTTAACTCCCTTTCTAAGAGCTCTAGATCAGTAAGGGCCTTGGAGAATTGTTCAGTGAGTCATTGTGGATTTTCGAGGACAACCACCACACACACACGAGAGTTCACTTTTTCTTGCATTTTCACCAACTATTGCTTGAGGACTACTATCCCATTGTTTCTTTCTGTTACTGTCAATATATGCATACTTCCATCAAGGATCAAATCTACTCTTTGCATTTTCATTTTAGGTGTCTCATACTGAATTTTTTATCATTCCACTAGGTCATGCCAAAATGGTCTACTGATGGTTGTCTTCTTCTCAGAAAATCAAATTTTCCCTCATGAGGTACATTTGTTGACCCATCTCCATGTTGCATTCAGTTATGGTTTTAGTTATGTTATTTTTAGAGTCAAAGCAATTATGTCTTAGGGTTCATTTCCAAGGTCTTTCCATTAGGTCTTAGGGTCCATTTCCAAGGTCAAAAGCATAGTTTCAAGTGTAAACAAAGGGCAGAAAAGGTATAAGGAAGACCAACAAACAAAGAGCAATTGGTAGTAAGTCATGGTTAATGTACACAGATTTTATTTCACTGATTTAATTCTCATCTCAAAAACATGTTTTTGAGATGAAAACAGAATATTTTAGCTGATTCATATTTTTTTATGTAATTCAAACCATTTCATGTAATAAGTGTTCCCATAAGCTACCCAAGAATTTCTCCTTGCTGCAAGAAAATGAATCCATTGAAGAAATCAGTTCAATCAAAGCATCATCAAAGTGACAAATAAAGAAAAGCAATAAACAGAGATTTGAAGACAAAAAACATTATAAAGTGGGTTTTTTCTAAGGAAAAATCAAAATGACCCTCTATATAAGATTTCGAAATCCTTTCTCAAAATTCATCATATTCATTTGACAAAGAGAGAGAAGAGAGTTGAAGGACAGAAAGGAGTTGAAGCGAATTGGTGACTGAGAAAAGTGGAGGCGTTGCACATAGACCAGTGAGTGCTACGCACAGGGAAAATTGTGGAGGCGCTGCACATAGAGCAAGGAAGGTTGTGTAAAGGGTAGATTGTAGAGGTGTTGTGCATAGAGCAGGGAATGTTGTGCATATAGATAGAGCATTGTGCATAGAGCCTGTATTCCAGTGCATTTTTGCATGACGCTAAGCATACAACCAGAGCATTGCGCACATATACAAGGTGCTACGCATAGGGCCAACAAACACCAAGACTACCCTAAAAACCATCTAAATCGCTATTTTCCTACCTA
Organism: Pinus tabuliformis; assembly: GCA_031772625.1. Lineage (NCBI taxonomy): Eukaryota > Viridiplantae > Streptophyta > Pinopsida > Pinales > Pinaceae > Pinus > Pinus tabuliformis. Next base: position 343,919,719 of record CM062819.1, on the reverse strand, counting down.
GAGCCTCTAAGCAAGTAAGTACACTCCTTGAACCATCCTCTCAGCACTCATTTCACGATTTTGAAGTTTGTTTGCTATTTAAATTTTCAAACCCTAGGTTGTCTAAAAACCATCCCTTCTTACCATATCCCTCATTCCCACATTCTGTTGTCAAATCCCTCCACCTATCCCATATACCCGAATCCACCAAAAAAAATCCCTACACCTATCCCCTATACCCTAATCCCCCAAACAAAATCCCTACACCTATCCCCTATACCCTAATCTCCAAAAAAAAATCCTTAAACCCATATTTACTAAATAGTCCCTACCAAAAAATACCCTCCTTCTCACTCTCACATCATACATATCTCATCCCACATAACACAAACTCCTCTCCCCTTCACCTATCCCTATTCACCATAACTCACTTCTTTATTACCTTCTCTAGGGATTCTAAAGTTTCAAATTCAAAAGACATGGATAAAGAGGATAGAGATTATGAGGAGGAGGAAAATAATGGCAGTGAGAGCATGGGAGATGAACCTCAACATCAGAGGAAACCACATAAGGGAGGTAGAATTATCAGAGAGGAAGAATAAAACATCAAAGAGTTACAGGATTCTCATTTGACTGTCTCTTGCTTCAGGCATCTACAGTGTTATGAGTTTTGTGAGCAAGTACAAAGAGTTCAACATCATCTTGAGCTGACCAGGCTTTTTGTAGCCAAACTCTGTGGTAACAAGGTAACTCTTGTCGGGGTAACATTTATAGTCTCATCCTCCATCATTTCTGATGATACAAGGATTTCGAATCTAGGGGGAAAATGGTATAAGGCACAAGATTTGGATGAGCACTACTATGAGCCATACATCAAACCTAGGTACAGGAATGAAAAGAAGAGGACCTTTCCTTTCAAGTTCCTTGATGACAATTATGCCCCTATGATGAGGATCATTATGAAGTATTTTACATGTGAGGGCAGATTTTCGAAATTGTACACCTACCATATTAGGCTTCTTATGCACTTCACAAGAGTGAAAATGATGAACATCCCGTATTTATTATTCACGAACTTTGAGAATATGGCCTACATTGTACAGAAAAAGCCATACCCCCAGCAGATGAATAGTATTTATCACTATTCCTTGATTAAGATGATTGTGCTACATCATCTCAACCTCCTCAACATCTCCTAGGATATATTTATTGCCAATGACATCTTAAATGGTCCTCATATTCCTCTATCGGTGCCTCAAGAAGCAGAAAGGCCATCCAACAATGCCATAGTAAAGAAAAGTGAGAAGGCTAAAGAGACTAAAGTTGTTGAGAAGCCAGAAACCTACAAAACATATTAGAGGGAGGCTAGAAAGTTGTTTGCAGCAGATAGGCAAGTGTTTACTCCACCTGATGTGGAAGGGGCCTTGCCTTCTTCATCAGGAAATAGGAAAATGGTTGCTCCATAAACTGTGGAAGGGGCTTTGCCTTCTTCATCAACACAACGGGTACGACAGGTGCATAAAGGGAAAGAAAAGATGCTGGAGGAAAGCCTCAATAATGAAGAGGAAATTGAATTTGATTTTATGGAACATGATGGATCAGAACAGACACACATTCATCATGGCATTGAGATAGTCAACTTGGAGGCTCAAGATGAGGCAACAAATGAAAATATAACCGTAAGGGAAAAAGACGCACAAATCCAAGCACTGATGGACAACTTGGCGAGAGCTAAGTATGTCATTTCATACCTTGAGCAAGAGAACAAGTAGCTAAGTGACAAACAAGTCCTCATGGAGCTATAACTTCTCAAACCAAAGAGGCAAGGTGACAAAGGAAAATCAGTAATGCAAGAGGAAGAAACCCTAGCCACCTTGAGTACAAAGCAAAGGATTGAAAAAGAGATTGAGGAGGATAGAGAAACATGTTTTGAGAGGGTCAATTTGCATTTGGAGAAGCTTCTAAAAAGGGCCAATAGGGACAATCAAATCATTAGGCACATGGCTCACCATTACAGGACCCGGAACAAGATTTGTAACATAAGAGTCAAGCAAATGAAGACAAGGCTAAAACAAGCACTCAAAGGAAAAAAGGAGGGTGATAGGCTTAGGTTTCTTGCTGAAGCTTCCTTGGCTAACCCAAACATTTGATGGTGTTTTTCTCTTCAAATTTTGAGTAATTTTTTAGAATTTTGCAATTTTTGACTAAAAAAAAATTGCTTCTATGCGTAGTGCCACTGGCGCTGCGCATTTCCTAGGGGCATCCAAACAGGAAATGGTCAAAATTTTTGGATTCAAAATGATGAGTACATGCACCATGTGCATTTTCTAAGCTTATGGAGAAAAACTGGTCAACCAAAAGGTCAAAAAGCACCAAAAGCATGACCTTTCTGCCTTCTTTTTGACCATGGTGTTGCGCATAGAAGTAGTCTTGGGGGGATCAGCTTTTCTGGGGGTCAAATCAAATCAAAATAGGAAACTATAAGAATATTTGGAAAGTAGACATCATAGAATTTCCAATGAGCTATCATGAGCTCAATTTTGACATAGGGAAGACCTCCAAAATGGTCCTACAAAACGTACTATGCATAGAGCTTCAGCGCTGTGCATAGGACAATTTTGTGCTGAATTTTCACTTTACTGTGCCTTGACTATAATTTTGAATTTTCTCTCATGGATGATGTTTTTACTGATGTAAATGGTGACTAGGCATGTAAATAGGTTGGATAGTAATTACTAGAAGGTAGATTCATTAGATCAAAAGTTATCTTGAGGACAAATGAATCAGTTTCCTCTCTTTTAGAGGCAAGCTGTTAGGTTGCCTAGATTCCAATTTCTTGTTCAGTTTTTGATGGGTTGCTTCCTCATCTCAGGGATTCAACCCCTGAGGATGGCAGGGGGTTGAATTAATTTCTATATCTTCTTCTTCTTTCTCATTGTAAAGTGTTGGGCTCAGTTGGATGCTTAGGCTTTGATAAACATCATTTTTGTATCAGTTTCAGCATGAGATTAATGAAAAGTTGTAGCTATTTCCTTGGGATCCATGTGGTATGATGTTCAGTTCAGTTTTCTCTATTGTGATCATATGCTAATTTTTTTTTGTACTTCATCAATCATTTCATTGTTTTTAAGTGGATGTTTTCAAGTTAATAGGAAGAACCCATAATATTTATGCTCTATTTTGGGAAAATATTCAGAGTCTATGTTTTCTTTAGTTTGGGAAGAATCCATATTTCTTACATGCTCTTTCTAGCTCCTCACCTATCTTTAATAACTTATCCCATCAAACTGTAGAGTGATGAGTATTATGCCTACCTTGCCCCATCGAACACCTTTCAATTTTGACCTAATTTCCTTGCCCTGACTCTTTGGATCCTCCTGATCCAACAAAACCCTTCAAAATCAAATAAAACCTTGTGCTAGTAAACTTAGCCTAATATCATTTTCTAGATCTAGTCAATTTGGCTGAGATCCTTACAGGGAGAGTGCTCTCCTGGGCTAGTAGGGCTAGCTACTTGGCTAAACGTGGTTTTTGGTTACCCTAGCATTGCCTTCCTTCAACCTGAGGTTCAATCTGGGTGATAACATAGTGTCGACCATAATAGGGAAGCAAGATTAGAAATTAATCAATCCACTAAGATGTTTTATTTGAATTCTTAACCTTGTGGATGATGAGTTTTAGAATTTAATCATAGGCTGAATTGGAAAGTTGTTAAGCAATATCGTAATTTTCAAACTTAGACATACTGGCTTCTCGAAAGTACACCAAATCCAATCCAGATCCGAATCCTCTGACCATTTTCAGTGATCCTCATAAAACTGGGTGAAAATCTAAGAACTTTGCATAGAAATCTTGTTTAGCTAGAGAACAAGCAAGTGATGATTTCATTCATCGAGTTAATTCACTCCCGGGAAGGTTAGACACTTTGCAAGATGTTGAGTTTGATATCAATTTTCAGTAGAGTTTATTTCGCAGGAAATATTTAAGTTGGAATGATCAGACAGTTGTTGATTCCTCTATATCTCTTTATAACCTCGTTGAAGACTTGTTTTCAAACAATAAATTGGGGTCACAGCTTATTCACACTGTTGATAATTTCTATAACCTCTCTTCAAACTTAAACACTTGGGTGAAAAATAAGACTCATAAGCCATCTTTCGATTTTTGAAATACTTCCATTGCATCTACTACCACTCAATCTATCTCTCATCCTCCACCCTCTTCTTCACAGATTGTTTACACAACTCAAGCTATCATTAATCCCCCTTTGATTATACCAAATATCCCAATCCTTGTTTTAAATCCACCACCTCCCCCACCTCTAGTTATGGATTCTTGATATGCACCCATTGGTTTCCCTCAAAATCCTGGTGCCATGGCCCCTAATTACCAAACCAAAATACCTTTCTTCGATAGCACCCAAACTATTATAGCTCAATAGCACATAGACAAGAATATCTTTGACTTCCATGAAGTTGAAATTGAAGATGCGATGATGAGGTTATTTGTACAAGGTTTTGGAGAAGTTAGGAAATGGTTTAGAGCCCTAACAGCAGCTTCTATCACTACTCTACCTATCCTCCAAAGGGAATTTCTAGATCGATGGGTGGTGAAGAAGAATCCCCTCCATATTTTGTATGAATATGAGAACATCAAAAGAAATGTTGGCGAGAGTGTGCAAGACTATTGTGTGAGATTTAATGTAGTATACAAAGCTATCCATGAAAATATCAAACAACCAGAGGGATTAGCTTTGCTTAATTTTCCAGATGTATTTGATGCCGATATGGCATACCAATTGCATGACCGTGATCCTACAACTCTAGACATGAAAAAGAATGTTCTGAGTGTAGAAGCGAACTTGCTGGCCAAAAGAGAAGGAATGAGATCAGAGAAGAGAGTGACCGTGAAAGAAGAAGCATATATTTCAGATGTAAAATGGATACGTTCATTCCAACAATGGAAAGTATGGTTGACCAGTTATCCATCACAGATAGACCTGAACCATAGATCTAGAACCCAAACTTTAGAGGGCAGCAACAACCCTAATTCTCAATCAAGAAAAGAGAGCAAAAAGCACCAAAACAACTAGCGCAACAACAATAGCATATCAGAACTCCCTTACAGCAGAATTATGTTCAAGGAGTGGAAGAAGAAGAGGAGGAAGATTCAGTAATTGAAACAAATCACTTCTTCACTGCGGATGGTATGCCTATGTTTTTTATCGAAGATGAGGAGTATGCAGAAAGTTTTGACATTCTAAAGGATGAGGACTACATCTTAGCAAATGATGTTGTTTTGGAGACTGAATATGATGATTATCAGTGTGGTTACATGAATGCTTTGAGCACACAGAAGAAACAATATTCTTTGAGGAGAAGAGATGTATCAATCAGTCCTATTTAGAAGAGGAAGGATTTTTAGTAAAAGAATGATCTCTCAAAAAATCAGAAAAAAGGAAAGGAGCATACCCATCAGAATCCTAAGCCATCAACAAGTACAACTGCAAAAGAGAAAGACAATTAGAAAAAGGATAGTGAAACGAAGGAGAAAACAGATAAGAGGGACATCGGAGTCAAAGACGTAGAAAAAGTCACATCTTTTAATTTAGAAAGTGAAATTCCTAAATTGAAACTGTCCATTCCTTAGACCGAGCTTGTTAAGAATAGCCATTACAAACACCATGTGTCTAGAATACTGCAAATTGATCCTTTGTCTGACATGGTGAATGTTGAGGATGATCACCCTGAACTTATTTTTGGTCCAGCTATAGAAGGTCAGCTTGAAGATAGCGAGGTTTCATAATTCTATGCTTGATTCTAGAGCTTCCCACAATTTGACGCCCAAGGCTATAATGGAAAAGATGGGCCTAGATATTGTTGGGTAGAAAATCCCCCAATAGCGGGTTTTTGGGGCTTAAAGACGAGTTTTGGGTCAATGTAATGTAAGACCCTACCAAATATGGGTGCGGAGCGTGAGATTCTAGGGTAGTCCACCATAAAATATTGTAATGTAATATAGAATGTGTCGGCCTACCCATGGTCCACGGACCATGGGAATGTATAAATAGAGTGAGGCTCTATGTCTAGAGGGAAGTTTTTAGCCTTAATTTTAAGTGATATGGGTTTTTGAATGAGAAAGTTGTTCTGAGTCTGTAAGTCTAAGTCATGGGTTGTAGTAGGAAGAAGAGGCTCTACAGCTGTGTGCGCAGAGGCCTAGTAGAGTTCACAGCTGTGTGCACGAACCCTTGCATATGAGTGCATAGGGCAGAGTTGAGGTTGTAATAGAACAGAAGTTTAATAAAAGATAAGTTGATTCTGAAATATTGTGCATATACTCATAGATTTGTGTGTATATGCTTGTATTATAATTTTATGCATCTCTTTACAGTTTATGTTTGCACACACTTGTTATGAATATTGAATGATTAATAAAGACTCCTAGGCTGACAAAATTAAGTTAGATCTATAATAATAACATAGTAAGGGTAAAGGATCCGGACAACGCCTCTTCGTGTTCTATACAGAGCTACACGAAGGTCAAACAGTTGCATGTAATAGTGCAAGCACGCAGGATTGGTTCATGAACTTCTTAGACCTCATCGAGACATCCCTATGGTGCAGAAACCTAGTTCTAGCACCCTCCCATACTACCTCGGGTGAGACCTCAGTCTACGCTCTATGGACTGTTGCTGAAAGGGCCGGTAGTTTCAGGATTTGTTTGGCTAAATCACTTCTAAACCTTGGTTAGGCCCCAACAAGCCAAAAAATGGTTCCGTTGCTAGGATCGGGATCTACCTAAGGGATGTCTGATGTCAGAACACTGAAACCCCAAAAAGAAGGAAATTGAAGAGTGGTTGGATTAGAAGCTTCACGAGTTCGTGACATAGGAAAATAGAACTTTGCAGATATCTGAGAAAAGGTGGCTGGATCGCTACGTATATATGGAAATCCACGAGATCTTCTTCGTGTCCTTCTCTTTTGAACTGTATGAGCGGATCGTGAGGCTAGCCGACAGCCAAGGAAGGTATAAGCTCGATCAACCAATAGTGTGGACTTTGGAGTTAGTGCGCAAACTCGAGGCATCAGAAGATAAGATCATGCACGCTATGGACCATTGGCTCAACCTAATAATAGGGGAATTTATCACTGAGTTCACGGTAGACACAACCATGAGCTATAGTGAAGCGGAACGACGTTTTCTCAAGGGACTGCGAGGTAGGTACATTAAATCCTTGAACACTTGGATTAAGATGTTTTTATGTGAAAAGTAGGTTATGCAAATACATTAATGTTTGGAATGACACGGGGTGGGAATATCTACAAAGGTATCAAAGGATTAGGAGATAGTCCCTTAATTTCACCTTCATGAGAGAACGAGGAAGAGCATACTCGGGTTTCTCCAAGAAGTGCTGTTAGTTTTATAAGGCAGTGCATTCCGCAATTATCGCCTCCACTTACGCCATCGCCCAGTTCACCTACTTCACCTCCATCTTCAACCACCCCACCTGCACCAAACTCGGAATTTAGCATGGCGAGCACGATCAAGCTACCCATATTCAGAGGAGTAGGGAATGAGAATCTGGACCAGTTCTGGTTCATGGTAAGAGCAGTGTGGGAATCACATGGGATCATGAATGACAACATTAAGAAGGCCACATTGGTGAGCGCACTGTAGGATCGCGTGTTGACATGGTATACCAAGCACTCGAATGATCACCCAAATACAAGAATAGCGGAGATCCAGAATGCATTGAACAGAGAATCTAGCTAGACGAAATCAAAGACATAGTCAATCATCAGATTTAAAGAGATCGCAATGCTTCCAAGTGAGACCCCCTGTAATCTGTATCAAAAGCTGAAGAGTATGATCTGCAAGGCTAATATGACACTAACGGATGTGCAGCACCATGTGTGGTTTGTGGTGTCTTTGACACAAAACCTGAGGACAGCACTGTCACAACAAAAGCTGTCAACCTAGGCCAAAGCATTCAAAATGGCGATGAGGTTGCATGAAACACCGATACAGGGTTCGGGATTGGGAGTTCAACAGATCCACGTGCAACTATAGAATCTATGCTTGGAGATGCAATGTTTGAAGCAGGATAGGGCACCGAGGCTAGAGCCGCGCCAAGAAGTGTGGTGCGTAAAATACAAAGGGCAAGGCCATGACAAGGATCATTTTCGAATATTCACGAACTATTTGGCAGTAGGGGGACCAATGCCATTGAGACCAGAGGCACAGGCAGGGCCAAGTGCGACACCCGTGCTCTAGTGTGCAATCTGTTAGGTGGGAGGAAGCACACAATGGAAAATTGTCATTTGTTGCATAAATATACATAGACCCCCTAGTAGCTGTTTTACAATTTTTGTATATCAGTGGGCCATGATGAGCATACTTGTCATAGCTACGAGTTAATGATGGAGTGGAACCCAACATATAGAATGCAGCTCGAAACACGAGGCCTCCACCCAGCCACGGGGATGGTGGATGCTAGATTTTAGGGTCAAAGTCAAGGACAAGGAGGAATGGGACCAAGAAGGGGCCGCAGATAGTTAATTTGTTACAATTATAGAAGACTAGGGCACTATGCATGTGATTGTACGAACCCAACGAGAATCTCTTGTTCGTACTGTGAGTAGTTTGATCATGAAATGGTAGATTGTCCTACGTTGATCACACAAATGCATGAGAAATGGGTACTACAGCCTACTCCGACTCAGAATATCCAAATGATGAGGTTTGAACCGCACGAAGAAGACGCCAATGTGAACATGGTGCTCAGAAGTAGCACAACCATATGGGAAGATAACGGGAAGCAGCCCAAGGAAGAAACATGGGTTCGCAAGGCTCCTACAATGGAACCTAAGTTTGACTTGGAATGCGCCAGGGAGACATTAATGGAAGCTAAGAAGAGCTTCATGGACACCTCTACTACAGGTAGTAAGGATCAATAAGAAACAAGGATGGATCCTTCTATGCTAACTACGTTTCTAGATACATGCATGAAATTGTTGCGTGACAATAAGGTGGTTAAAGGACTACAGGAATTGATAACTAGGTGCGCAGGGTCAGAGGAACTGCACGTAGTCTGAAAGCTGGGAAGGTATGCATTGCCCACTGGGAGGGAAATGGGATTAACGACGTAGATTGTTGAATATGAGATGGATTAGGTAATCCTAGACTTGGGTTTGGATGTGAATGTGTTACCAAAGTAGACATGGGAACACATGGCTAGGCTCACATTGTAGTGGTCCCTAATTCAATTATGAATGGCGAACCAACAAAGGATTTTTCCCATGGGGAGGTTGCAAGGGGTAATAGTGGATATCGAAGGCACGAGCACACAATTAGACTTTGAAGCAATAGAGATTGTTGATGACAACAATCCTTATCCCACATTGCTAGGAATAGACTGGGCCACTGACATGAATGGAGTCATCCACCTAAAGAAGCGGAAGATGATATTCGAGAAAAAGTCTCTATGCATAGTAGTTCTGTTAGATCTAGCCGACGGAGTGCGCTACATTGAACTTGTGTGCAATGATGACAACGATGATGAGCTGGATTGCATTTACCAGATAACGGTGCAAGACCAGGATTAGGTAAACCCAACAGCAGATGAGAGAATCTCATGGGAGCACGACAGTTCCTGTACTTTAGATTCAGATGAAGAAATAGAATGTTGGCAGAACCGGTTGCACGAAGTAACAATGCTAAATTGCAACATGATGATTAGATCACTGCGATGCATGACAACCGAAGCAAGGGAACTGCCAACATATGATGGGGTAACAAGAGTGGATGAATTCTTAGACAAATTTGAAAGTGCAGTACCAGAACAACAGTAGTGTTGTGTGCTAGAAGGGGCATTGTGCACGACACCCACACGAAGGGGGAATACACATCAGAAGACTATGGGGAACTTGTGCGAATCTAGAATATGAATGCGCTTATAGTTTGGAAGTTCCCAGCATCGAATGCAGGTTAGATAGATAGGACAAAGCAATTTGCGCGCTTACTTGTGTCGGTGGGTATAAACAAGTATTGTGCAAGCATACTCCAAACTAAGGATCGAAAATTAGAACCCAATGCAGCGGCAGGGAACGTGACGCATGCCACAAATATTCCACGATGGGGCATTCGAAAAACTGTGCAAACTCATGAACAAATTTCACCAGGTGGGACGAAATGACTGGGACCTGCACGTACTAGTGGTTAGATGGGTCTATATGACCATAAGTAAAAACCGGACCATAGAAATGACCCCACCACCACATAGAAATGACCCCACCACCGATGAGAAGAAATGAAACCGGGAGAGCAAAGAAGAATCGCCACACCGCAACTCCCGTAGTTCGAACAGGATGCGAGGACCTGGGTAAAGGAATTAGGCAGTTATAGGAAGCCATTCGGTGGGGTAGCTTGAAACTTCACGAACTTGATGAAGCTTGGGCACGGTTGAGGAAGAAAAGCGTGACATTAGATGAAGAAATCAGCAGACTGGAAACCGAAGCCACGCAAGTGAGCTGCGAGAAATTGAACATGATGGGACCAAGTCTAGCCAGCCCTACTACTGCATTACAAGGAATTGCGACCCTATTGCCATGGCTGCAACTGCACCTTACTAAATAGGGGCACATACCATACAAAGAAGAACACGACGCACTAATAGACACAAGGGTGTTTGAAGGGTGCCGCGGCCTGGGCTAGCAGGAAAATTGAGTCCTCGCACCAAGGGTGCAACCACCTGACTATCTGTAGGAAGCACAGTCTCAACACTCCAAGTAGTTGAAAGAGGACGCGAGACTATAAACAAATCTGCAGGAGAGCTGTGTGGGAAGGACGTTCCATGCAGGGCCAGTGTGTGACAAGGGTCACGGTCATGTGTAAGGGGATGTGATGTTGTGTAGGTAGGCTGGGAGGTGACCATTGATGTCATTGTTCATGAAAGGAGTGGGCGGCAGGCCATTAAGACAGGAATTCAAAGCTAGATTCAAGACGATCTGCCGCCAGAAAGGTATTAATGACCCAGAAGTGGAGGGAATGGTCGAGTTCAAATTCAAACATGACTATAAAAACCCTTGGGGTAGCCTTGAAGCAACACTTGGTTGTTTAATATTTGAGCCAATACAGAGCATTGAGCACCAAGCTACCTTGCCACCCGTGAGTATGCGACTGAGTGGATCCAGTGTAGAAATGATGACGACTGCAAGAACCAGAGTGAGATTTGCGGAGGTTACCCCAGAGTCTCGTGTGAACTAGGAGGGGCCTGGAGAGGCAGCAACTGCACCAGAGTCATGATATCTTTAATCAGATTTGATATGAATTGTGTTCATTGATCCATGACTACCTACCTTAGATACAAAAACTTGTAGAAATGTTTTCTCTTAAAAACTCATCCACTTTCTGCTCATTTTTTGCTTTGACTGCCATTGTATTACCCAACTTTATCAAGTAACCAATGCACACAATGATGTACCTCTTCTGTCTAGTTGGTGGATCAATTAGCCCAATGAAATACATGCCCCACTTGTCAAATGGCTCTAAGGACACTTGAGGTTGTAGGGGAATTTCATCCCTCGGTGTGGGTTGCTCATCCTTTGGCACTGATAAGATCCAGTGGTGTATCTCATTACATCTTCATGTAAAGTGGACCAATAGTAACCAGCCTATAAAACTTTAAAGTTTGTCCTTTTAGCAGAAAAAATACCCCCACAAGGTCCATCATGACATGCTAAGAGGATATCAAATACCTCCTCTTCTCTTACACATCTCCTCAAGATCTGATTTGGTCCCAATCTGAAAATAATTCCTCGAATCCAAGTTAAAGGAGAGTGTTTCCTTATAATATTTCTTTTCTCTCAAGATGATAGATTAGGAGGGAACCTACTAGAAACCAAGTAGTTGGATATGTCAACAAACCAAGGAGAAAGCACCAAGATGGAAAATAGGTTTTCATCTAGATGTTGATCATCCACTATCTCCTCATTACCTGTAGGCAAGGTTAGCCTAGACAAAAAATCTGCAACCACATTTTCTTTCCTCGGTTTGTCAATAATAATAAAATCAAATTGTTGTAATAATAACAAATATCTAATTATCCTAGTATTGGAATTAGGCTTATTCATCAAATATTTAATGGTTGCATGATCATTATGAACAAAACTTTGGTACCCAGTGATATATTTCCTGAATTTGTTTAAACAATGTACTACAACTGAGAGTTAGTTTTGTAATTAAACTCAGCTTTAGACAATTTCTTACGAATGAAATATATATCATAAGGCAACCTATATTCTACTTCTCCCAAGGCTCCCCCCGCAGCTTTATCTGATGCATCAATATGGATATGGAAAGGAAATGCCCAGTTGGGACCCCTAAGGATGGGTGCCGTGGTAAATTTTTATTTCAACACTTCAAGGGACTGTTGGCAATTGCTTTTCCAATAGAAATCTAAATCCTTGGCCAATAATCTAAGAAAAGGTGAAGCCACTTTACTAAATTTGTTGATTAATCTCCTATAATACCCATCTAGTCCTAAGAAACTCCTAACATTTCTTTTCTTTCGAGGGGTAGGGACCATTTTGATGATGCAAATTTAGTTTGGGTCAACCTATATCCATTCCCTAGATATGGAATGTCCAAGGATAGTCCCTTCATTCAACAAGAATTCACATTTCTCAGGTCTCAGAGAGAGATTCATTTCAATACATTTCTTCAATACCTTGCACATATTGGAGAGAACTTCATGGAAGTAACATCTATAACGAGTGAATTCATCGATGTTTATTCTGACAGAGTCATGAACAAGTTCAACAAACCGAATGGAATAAACCTATAAGCAAAGGTACCCAAAGGACATGTAAATGTGGTCTTATCTTGGTCTTCATGGATTATTTGGATTTCATTATATCCATTAAACCATCCAGGAAGGAAAAGAATTTCTTCCCTGCAAGGCCATATAATACTTGGTCAATGAAGGGTAAAGGAAAATGGTCCTTCTTTATGGCCTTGTTAAGTTCCCAATAATCAACAAAAATTCTCCACTTCCCATTATTCTTGGGAACTAAAACAAGAGGTGACACCCACTCACTATCTAAAATGGAGTATATGAACCCTACATCCAATAGCTTTTGTAGTTCTTCTTTCACAATGTCCTTGAGAGTTGGGTTGATCCTTCTATGGGGTTTGTGCATAGGCTTGCATTCCTCCTTGATATAAATATGATTATTAAAAATTGAGGCATGCACACATTTCATTTCCTTATAATCCTAGACAAAAGCATCCAGGTGTTTCCTCATGACATTGCACAACTGCTCTTCTTGTTTGGCCGAAAGAGAAGGGTTTATATTTAAGGTTCTGGATGGGCCAAACTATATAATATTGACATATTATGGACTTGATTCAATAGGGAATAAGTTAGTCCGAGGACTACTCCCAATTATTTCATCAACTCATCAATTGGTATGGGAGTGGGAGGTTGGTTCTAAATCATATGGTCGATGAGGTCTTCTTCATTGGATTCCACCCCCCACCCTTTAATAGTATATAGAGTGCAGATTGGGTAGGGGGTGGTGTGATACAATTCATATTCTTCCTCCTCTTCTAACCACAAGGGTAAGTCATGCTCAATAGAAGGTTGATCAGGAGGATACAATACCAGTTGTTTCGATAAATGTCGATTCTTAATGGTCATGTTCCCATCCCTACAACTAATGTAAGCATCAATAGTGGGCCAACCATGGTCTTCCTCGGATGAGAGGATATCCATCAAACTTGGTTTTGGGTTGGGTAATCAAGAAATCAGTAGGATACTCCCAAGAGTCAATGGAGACCATAACATCTTCAATAACTCCCTTAGGAGCTATTGTGGATTTGTCTGCAAGCTACAACACTATGGTCGTCTTCCTCAAAACCCCTTGGATATTTAGATTTAGCATGGTTTCCTTAGTCATCACATTGATTGGATCCCCAAGATCAGTCAGGGTATTAGGGACTATAAGGCCATCAATGTGCACATCCACTACTGGGCTTCCAAGTTCTAGATATTTCGGAAAAATCACCCTCCCAAGCATCAAATCAGATTGTTTCCCAACAAAATTTATGGTGGGGGTGTCCCTTTTTCTTCTCCCAATTTTTTTGAAACGTTTCTCTTTTATAATCTTATTATATATGGGAACATCTATAATGGCCTAGAGAAGGGGTATATTAACACAAAAAATCTTCAATTCTTGGAGAAGTTCAACCTCTTTTGGGGTGTGCTAGATGGGTTCGATCAATCTCTTAGGAAAGGAGGTGGATTTATATAAGGAGCACTCTATTCCTTCTCTTGTTCAAGCTCTTCAAGTGGAGAAGGTGGGTGATTATCTGGGAGAACTCTCCTACACCTTAGGTTAATCTCCTAGATTTCCATAGCATAAGTAGGCTAGGATGTCTCTCCACTATAGTCCGGTTGTGCTTGCATGTTGTTCGAGTTCGGATTGGGTTGAGCAGGAATTTAAGGTTTCTTAGTGGAGTAGGATGGGTGGGTTGTGATTGAGGTTGGGGTGGAGGTAGTAAAGCAGGAGGTTGGTTGACTTGAGGCCTCCATCCTTATGATAGGTTTCCCGATTAAGAAGATTGGGGTGGATATGGCTGAAAAGGATGGTTGATAGGTTGAGGATGATATGGAGGAGCATAAGGCGAAGAAGGAGGTGTGGACCAAGATGGATTATTGGAATGGTAGCAAGGTTGTAAAGGTGCATCCTGATTTGGATTGTAATAAGAGTAGTGTGCACCTTGCATGCCTTGTTTATATGGTTGAGGTCCTTAAGGTATTCTTTGGTTAATGAAGAAAAGATTCTTTGTCCCACCTTTTTCCCCTTGGTATACATATTTTAGTCCTGACAAAGAAGCGAATTTGTTTGTTGCATGATTTCCTTCATAGACTAGGCAGATTTCTATGACATTCAATGGGCATTCATTCCTAGGATGTCTTTTTGTGAATCTAGGGAAGAAAATAGTTAGTGCCCTTTTTGCTTCCTCCTAATTTCATTTGATTTTCATGGTATCCATTTGCAATGCAAAGGTATGCACCATTCCACTCTTGAAATCCTCCAACATGTTCCCTATCTCATTCTTGATGGATGTTGTGGAGGGAGAGGAACTAACCAAGCCTTAACTAGCCCTACCCTTCTTCCTAAAAGCCCTAGAGTGATTCTTGAATACTATGTTTATGTCATCATAGGATAACTAATAGATATCTCCTCCAAACAACACGTTGTGGGTTTCCAACATATCTTCCCATATATCTTGGAGAAGAACTAGCTTGAGTGACTCAGGATCAAGGTTACATTTGGCCCTCCTATAACTGAGTTGAAATTTCTCCTCATAGTCCTCTAGGGATTCATCAGGTACAAGAGTCATTCTAAATATTTCTTCCTTAGTTTATTTGGACCTACAATAGTCCTTGTACTTGATATTAAAGGGCCATTACATTTGGGGCTAGGTAGTGATGCTACCCCCACGAGAACCCATAAACCAATGTAAGGCTACATCTTTAAGGCTAAAGTGGAATAACTTCAACTTATTCTCATTAGAGGTATAGTCATCGGTCCTACAAACAACAAGAAATTCAAACATGAAGGTGTGAGGATCCTAAAAGATTAATCCATGGAAGTTTGGAAGCATAGTACGGCTTATATTCTTCATTCTAGCCTCTCCATTGGTCTCTCTAATAGGTAAAACCTCATCATCCATGTTTTCATCCATAGTTTGGGTAGGTGAAGTGGGTTCTTATTCTTCCCCAATAGGTTCTTCAAAAATTTCAGGTTTCTCACCTAGAGGGTCTTCTAACTCCCCTATAGTGAAAGAGGGAAGCTCACTGTCACTGAAGAAGAGTGAAGGTTGATTGCTTGAGGGTGTGGGGATTTTTGGTATAAAAAAATTCCTTGATTATCCCTACTCTTACGAGGCATGATTTTTTATTTTTTTTTTATTTTTCAAAAACTTTATGCAAACAGAAAACAATGCTCAAGCAGAAAAAACATCTACTTAGACACCTCCCCGATAACAGTGCCAAAAAGTGGTGATCCCTGGTATCACACCAAGAATGTTGCAACTCCCAAGGGCTCCTCAACTCAAATTATCAACTCGGGGTTCATAAAAACTAGAGGTGATAGTGGTATATGCACACTAGATTGGATTCTACTCATGGCACCCTCACTTATGACATTTTATCAAAGTGCTCAAAGACCATTTGTTGGAATTATGATACATATGTTGTACTTGATGGCAACCCACTCATCTCAGATGATAAATTATAGTGCAGCAAAGTTCACGCACTTTCATGAAGATAAAATTTTCTTTCATGTAGAGAAAAGTTCACGCACTTTCATGAAGATAAAAGTTTCTTTCATGTAGAGAAAATTTCACGCACTTTCATGAAGATAAAAGTTTCTTTCATGTAAAGAAAATTTCACACACTTTCACGCGGAGAAAATTTTCTTTCATGTAGAGAAACGTTCATGCACTTTCATGAAGAGAAACGTTTCTTTCATATAGAGAAAATTTCACGCCCTTTCATGCGGAGAAAAGTTCCTTTCATGAAGAGAAAAGTTCACGCACTTTCATGGTTGGCTCATGGTATTAGTCCAACAATTTTTGATCCTATGGTTTTGGTCCGTGCTATTGCATCCAAAAGTGTTGACCCCAAGTATCGGGTTCATGGTATTGTGTTATTATGGTTTTGGACCGTGGTATTGTGAAAGGCCTAAGACTATAAAAGAGGAAGGAGATCATTTGGCAAGGCAATCAATCTGAATGAATTGAATATCTAATAAGTGCTAGATCTGAAATATTTGTGATTGGGGTTATGGTGCAGATCTGGATCTGAATGAAGGAGGAAACTTAGCGCATAAAGATGGATAAGTTATATTTATGGGTCATAATCTTTAAGCTTGAATAATAGTATCTTTGTATGATGTTGATCTGTTATATGAGGCGCATGCTTGATCTATAAATCTGACAATCTGGGTTAATTAGTGTCTGAATATTTGAAATAATGAATTATTCGTTATAGATCTGTACGTAGGTTCAGTGAAGTGAAAGAGCGTATACACGCTGGTTCAGTGAATGAAAACGACGAATCCGCAGGTTGGTCCAAACACAGGAGCATATGCACGCAGGTTTCAGGTTGTTGAAATAGCGTATATCTTTTAAATTATGATCTAGCTGCCTCTGTTTATTGCTGCAGTATTCTGGGTTCAAAATTTGGTGTGTGGTTACTGTTACTGTGTTTTGGGTACAGCTGTCAGAGAAGTGTTTACTTGATTCAGTGCTAATTGGGGAAAAGGAGATTGTTTGATGTAGATATACTTGATGATTGATTGATGTTCATGGATCCAGTCTAAAAATTTATGAAACGTGGTCCCTGGAAGAAAGAGAAGGTTGTAGCCTTCAGTAGGCCAGCACCTACGTATTAGTATCTTGGCTAGTACAAGAGCTAAGGGGGTTGTAGCTCCCTTCCAGGAGAAGCTGGAAAATGAGAGAGGGTTGTAGCTCTCTGCACATTGTAGCCTATGTACTGGTAAAGGACTGCACCAGTACATTGTAAAAGGAAGTTTCTAATTAAAGAAAGATAGAGACGGATTGCAGTAGGTGGTTTTCACCCACGTTGGGTTTCCACCTTATATCTTGTGTTCTTGTGTGTGACTGTCTTCTGTTCTATTTTACTGGTCTGGTTACTGTCTATTTCACTCAGATACACAGATTAATAATCAACATCTGAAAGATAAAGTAAATCATAAGTTTGCATTGTATACGCGGGTTTCCTTCTACATAGTTGCGTATATCCGTGGGTTTTACTAACTAAAGTAGCTTATATCCTTTGAGTTTTAAAAGGGGAATATTTGGCTTGATAATACTGATTCACACACCCCCCCCCCCCCCCTCTCAGTATTATTTCCAACACCATTCCTCCTACTAAACTATAATGAAAGCTTACTGGTGAAAATACAATTGAAATCTAATTCTAGCTATGAAAGTGGAAATATCATTTGCTCAACTTGTAGATGCTAATTAATCAATTCATGAAATGACAAGGGCTAATCTACTTGTAGAAATAAAGTTATTTCATCTTGCAAAATTCATCAAACTACAAAATATACTTTCATAAAGGGAGCTACTTTATCTTGCATAATTCATCAAACTACCAACATGATTTCATGTATCATCTACCTAGTTCACACTTGCTTGGAAATCATAAATCTAACTTGCATCATTTTTATGATAAAAAAAAATCTAATTCTACTCTATTTTGTAGTGACGAAATGGAATGGCCGGAGTGGCCTAGGAGCTTCCCCTGATCATCAAATCACATTTGGGGGTCATTATTCATCTTGACTGAGCTAGAGTTGAAGTGGGGATCAACACTGGTGAGGAAAAGTGATGCTACAGGCTTTCTACAGGAGGTCATGTATTGCTACAGGAGGACCTGTAATGCTACATGAGGGGTTCTAAGAGGATTTTTAGGGTGAAAATGGTGTCTTGAGGGTATGGAGAGTTGGATGGAGGTTAAATAGAATGAAGGGATGTTGGGTTGAGCCCCCTATCCAAGCTCAGGACCTCTCAGAGGCATGTCTTACAGGATGAATGCTCACGGTGTCCTAAGTTTACGAGGAAAACGGACTTATGGAAACATAGTTTTGGGATAGAATTGAGGGTGGAAAGAGAAGATGGATGAGTCCAAGGTGGGCTTGGAAAAGGTGCCCTTCCCTACATATTAACAAAACCATGCCATCAAGAACATGCATACATCCATTGATCATTAACAAAATGGTATAACCTATGATGAAAAAGATGAGTTGAATTTAAATAACATCTATATTATGCCATAACACTAATATAATCACTAAAATGACTTCTAATCTACAAAAATAAAATTTAAATTAGAAAAACTAACATTCATTTATTTCCAAGAAATCATAAACACAATATTTTTGGACTGAGGTTCTGAATCCTCCCACTCATTATCGCACAGGAGAGGTGATGTAGAAGATTGGAACCACAGGTTTTTATAGCTTAATCCCTACTGAAATGAAAGAAACTATGAACTTATTGGAATCAAGAACAAAAGACAAGTACAAAATAGGGACCAAAGCCTTGGGGTTGGGTCCAAACCTAAGGTTCTCAACCCTATGAAACTAACTTGGATGCAGCTTAATATCCACCTCATTATCATAAATTAAAGGTCTCAAACATTAGATAAAACTTCAAAATGAAAATGTTAAGCTTCAAGTTAAATAGCTACACCTAGTTGAATGGAACCTTGGAATCCTAATGGGATTTTTTTCTTGTTTATTTATATAAAAGGGTAGATGATAGTATCTCCCTTGAAAATAGGAGTGATTCCCTCCTTGATGTCAGAAATAGTGGATCTTGTTCCTTTTGGGATTCACTTGGACTAGGAGTCACTCGGCTGCCAATGAATTCAAACTGGCGAGAGAGGATGTTATCATCCCAATCTAAGTTAGGGAGTTAAGGAGGTGGACAAACCCCCTATATTCTCTCCTGGTTGTATCCATCAAGCCCCTACATAGTAATGGCCTAAAAATTTCTTCCTTTTCCTACAATTAAACCACATTATGCCACATACTATGAGAAACACCTTTTACTCCTACTACTAGGCATAATATAACAAAAAATGTGAATTAATGTGAGAGAAGGATAGTTTTAAGGTTAGAGGATCCCATGATGATCTTCGAAATATAACTATTGATGGGACTCATTATGTGGCACACTGGATTCTTATACTCCTCATCCCCCTAGATATGGTGCCCCATTATCTCCTTTCAATCCTAGTCCTTGGCTAGGATATTTCCTTTCTTTTCAACTCACACTTCCTTTGACATTTTCCTCCAGCAACTAGAAGTCGGTCTGATATCAAGGTCTACATTCTGGTTAACTCTTAGGAACTTCTCTGGTAATCTCATATGGCCATATTTAGAAAGCTATAAAATCTTCAAAACTCAAATAATCTATAGACTGTTGCAGGAAATCTCCCTCTTTCACCTACTTGGCCACTGAATCTAGTTTTTGCACCCCCTGCTGGAGCGAGAAAATATACCCATGACTACTACCAATTCGCAACTGGAAAATCAAACTTTTGAAACTCGAAGTCTACCGAGAGAAATTTTCCCTCCGTTCTGTGTGATTTTCTCTTCCACTCGATGTTGATTCTGCTACTACAAAACCCTCTTGGCTAAATTGAATTTCTCTTCCAATTCTACAACTAAAAATCGGATTTCTACCCCAACAATTTGGTCTTCCTATCAATGAATTTCACAACCTTTAAAAATTTCAGCCTATTGCTCACTCTGAGTAGCGAAATTCTCTCCTCCATTTCTAAGCTTCTCATCTTATCACTCATGCTCTGATACCATGTGAAAATTTCATCTATCATAGTGATTGGAAATTATTTTAATAATTTTTCATTTATTTAACAATTTATCTATTGTCTTCTATGACAAATACCAAATAATTCACATTGTGACATTCACAAATAAACTGCGGAAGAAAATAGCGCTGGAGACAGAAAATCTAGCACACACACATAAAAATTTAACATAGTTATTTTAGGATGAATGTCCTTGGAAAAACCCAACTTGGGAGAATCGGTCCAGCAACTCATGTTTTTTATTATCAGCAATAGTGAAATTATGAGTACAATGTGGATGCCTAAAACTAGCAATCCACAACAACAAAATCTGGCTGAAATTTTCTAAGGGGATTTCCCTACCTCCACAACCAACCCCAGCAACTTGTGTTGCCTGCGCTCGTGCAATTTCATGTACTCACACTTCTTCTCATACTCGCACTGCTACCCATACACGAGCTTTTGCATGTGCTCACGCGGCTACCTCTACTCGGGCTTCTGCCTACACTCATGTTGCCCACACTTGAGCTGCCTATACTAGGAATAACTTGGTCTCTTGTTGTCACTTCTCTAGATCTGTAAATATTGCTCCATATCAGTGCCCCTACCTCTCATTGACACTACATCCTTCTCTGGCTCAAACTCTTGCTGCTAGCTCAATCTGCACAAGGAACTGTTGCTCAAGTTTCTCTGGTGTATTCTCCAAGTACTCATCGACTTCTTCATATAATCCTTTGTTGGGACTCCAATGGCTAAGATTAAATCCTAATCAAGGGCTAGGATCATCTTGAATTTGTTCCATGTGAGTTTCTAGACTATTCTCACGTTGAATTAATTAATTCTGATTAATTAACTGGTTTTCCTAAGTTTAGACTTAGGAAACATTAAAAAATAGGTTAATAATCTAATTAAGTCATCTCTAGGTGGAATTTCTAGAAACAATTTCCAGGTTTTGGAGATCTCATGCATTCTAGCCTCTCCACCAAATTTCATGGCTAGAACACATCTAAAGCTACATAAAATAACACATAAAGGACAGAGAAATTTTTCCTACACCCCATGAAAACTTAGGAAACATTAAAAAATAGGTTAATAATCTAATTAAGTCATCTCTAGGTGGAATTTCTAGAAACAATTTCTAGGTTTTGGAGATCTCGTGAATTCTATCCTCTCCACCAAATTTCATGGCTAGAACACATCTAAAGCTACATAAAATAACACATAAAGGACAGAGAAATTTTTCCTACGCCCCATGAAATATCTCCCTTCCGTGGAACCACAAGATGAGAGCGAAGGTTGTATAAGACAATGTTGGTATCATGAAACTCATAAAAGGTAAGAGCATAAGAGGATGAAAGTGAGGACATGTCACATGGGCCATTATGAGTAGGGAAAAAAGGTGGGGCATGATGGGAAGATGATTAAAAATAAGGGATACAAGAAATAACAACATAGAATCCCACAGATAGTGGATAAATACATGCATGATATTGAGAAAAACAAAACACACATCATTGAAAAGAGGATATGGGGGAGAAGGGGAAGGAAATGGCATGGTACCTTAACAATTTGGAGTCGAGAGGGAAGAAGGATGGACATTTGAATGAGAACCCTTAGTTTCCTACAAAAATACTTGAACATCATCAATAGAGCTCACAAAATTTGTGTAAGATGTAGATACCATCATCTCCTATGATTGGATACCCTGTTTATACCTGCTAACATGAGCAAAATCCCCAGTTTTGTTTGCCTTTTTGTTCAAAGGTAGAAGCTAGCCTTTTTCAAGGTGCCCATGCTTATGGAACCTCTTGCTTCTGAAGGGGATTCCTTTGTAGTCCAACTTGATAGGAGAAACCTCAAGTACCATGTCAATTTCACCTAGGATCCCACCTCGAAGGTCCACACTGATACGAATACAAGCCATGGACATATCACGAAGGTATTGATAAGAAGAGTCATGTAGGTAAACCCCCACCATATTGTCAATATATCAAAATATGAGCTCGTCCCACATAAGGGCAGG
Source organism: Pinus tabuliformis (assembly GCA_031772625.1). NCBI lineage: Eukaryota > Viridiplantae > Streptophyta > Pinopsida > Pinales > Pinaceae > Pinus > Pinus tabuliformis. Next base: position 343,897,301 of record CM062819.1, on the reverse strand, counting down.
ATGATTTGGAATTATCACCCAAAGATGAAAGATGTTCATCCACTTATGCTTTGCATGGAAAAGAGGGGATTAGGGTTTCAATACAACTAAGCGAACATTCAATCTCCAATACCTTTCCAACTACCTTCTTTGTGTCCTATTCATTTTGGAATATGAGGTGTGCCAAACCTCTAGCCAAAACCCTATAGGAATAGAGTTTTCTAAAAATGGATTGATTGTGGACTCTACCTCTTCTGTAAGAAAGAGGAAACCAAATTTATAACCCCAAATCCTCCCAACCTATGACATCCAACATAAGGCCTCTGCCTATTGAATGGCCACATATCCACCCAAGGATAAGGAAATTGGCACATTCTTTGATTGTTTAATTAAGTTGTTGTTTTTCCTTTTACCCTCAATTACTCCCTTTTCCTTACTTTACAGATCTCCTTCTAACACAAAAGAATCCTCCTAGTTAGTAGGCAACCTTTCTTGAGGACTAATGAATGAGCTCCTATATACCACCTGAGAAGCTAAATCCTTTAAAAGATAGCTCATCGAGGTAAAATATTGAGGGACGAAAGGTATAGAAATGAATGAAGATACCCCAAGAAGGAGGCATCAGATGCTAAAACCATGGCCCACCGAGAAATCGATGGAATCCATAGAAAGATGAAGGTTGAACCCTAAATCCCAAGACATAGAAAACTGCTAGAGAGACATGGCCGAGGCTATGAAACCCAAAGACCAAGGGGATGGATGAAAACCTTGGAAGCTAACAACATCAACGGGGTGTTCCCCGACACTAAAACCCTAAGAGGAGATAGAGACGTGCAAGATGAAAGCACCTTAACTCTAAATTAAAGAAACCCTAATATTTTAGGTTTGATAGTAAAATATGGGGAAAAAATAGACACTCTAACCTTGGAAATGGTAGATCCTCCATGAACCGTGTGACCTTATCGAGGTGGCTAAACCCATATGCCTTAAAATATGGCATATATTGGTCATAATCAAGAAGTTTAATGCCCCCCATAGCTGGGGGGACATTTCTTTACCATGCCATATATAACAAACCCCAATATGGAACCACTTGTAAATTAAAATTTCTTAGTATAAATCCACAGTAAAACCTTAGGACATACACATGTTTTGAGAGACTGGGATAGGAAACAACGAAAATGTTGAGGGAAGGATGGAAACAATGATGGGAAATCACCTCTCTAACCGCATATAAGAGAAACCAATATTGCAATAATAACTAACCATGTCACCATGATCGACCTGCATGCTCCCCTATGCCCTTTTGATTTTCTACATTACTCAAAACTTCCTAGTTATAATTACTCTTTTGACTTTGAGATGGGTTTTAAGTTCCTTTTACGTTTCCCATTAGGAATAAAATTAGACCTTATAAGTGGAGTAGAAGTTGATAAGCGGTGTGGGAGTGTATAGCATTAATAATATGATGCAGGGAATGTAGGAAATTAATTTATGCTAACGTGTACAATAGTTAGATTCATATGGACATGTAGAGAATGTATTAAATAATTTGGAGATCAAATCAATGTTCCTATGTGTATGTGGATGATGGAATAATGTAAGAATAGTTGGAAGAATGAAAATGTGTGCCTTAAGTTTCTTGTGCTAAAACTAGAACACTTTTTCCTAATATTAAAGACCCAAAATGTGTGAAATGAAGATTTTATTATAATACCTAATGGATGTAGTATTTTATCTCTTTTATTACTTTCAATTAATATCAACTCCCCTTGCCAATTGATTATAACCTCTGCACAATGTATTTATTTTTATTATCATCCTTGAGATGTAGAAGTGTATATTGTTTAAGGTAGCCTTGTGATTCTTGTAGGTTGAACATCCTCATGCTTGGATATATATCATCTTTGTAATAAGAGAGTTAGTAATTCTTTGAATGAACATAAAAAAAATCTCTTTTTTCTTTCTTATGTTCTTCTTCTTTTTTCAAAGCACAAGTGTCATCATTTTTGTTCACTTGTGATCTACCTCATCATCCCTTGGGAGGTTCTCATCACAAAAAATATTATCATTTTTTCTTTTAAGTGTGATACTATTAGATTTGGTAGTTGTTTTTTAAATCAAATACAATTGTTAACCCTAAATCTTAAGCTTAAAATTAAACTCATCTTTTGATAGTGGCTTCTTGTAGACATTAAACATGTCCCCATTTACCAAAAGAAGTATTTTTTTTTTCATTTGTGGTTTTGATTCATACTAATCCATTTCCATAGTGGGTATCAATTTGATAATGCCCAAACCACTTTGTCCTTAATTTTCTCTTGAAGTATTTGAATCTTGAATCTATTGTTGTGAGTGTTTTTTTGTTGACATTCTTGTGATATGAATTTTCTCTTCATTATTGAATCATTTTGCTATGGAATAGAACTTGTTGTCTATACTCATATAGTGCATTGAGTTTATAACCTATTTTGTTGTGATTCAAAGGTATCCAATCCTAAATTCATAATTGTCCTTAATGTTTGAATTTCATATTCAATTAGAAGAATTGTTCTCTCTCTATAAATGAAGTCCTAGGGTATAGACCTTGTAGTTGTCTTCCATGTGGTGTTGTATTCAAATACAACTTCTATCATTCTATTTACCCAATATTTTCTATCTTGATTTACTGTTTTTTTCAAAATATTATCTATTTTATTTACCTATACTTGCACATTTTCTTGAGGGTGATAGGTAGTTGATTTATTATAATGAATCTTGGATAAGCCCATGAAATTCTCAATGTTATTCGATGTAACCTAAGGTCCTTAATACATTACGATCTCTCTCGACACTCCAAATTTTGCAAATATATTTTCATATAGAAATTATACCACCTTTACTTCTTTCACATTTTCTAGTGACTTCACTTCTACCCATTTTCTCAAAGTAGTATATACAAAGTAGTGCATGCTTCTTTTGCTTGAATAGTGGGTCAACAAGTCCCAAGGTCCAAGCCCCAATTTTCAAAGGGTTGTATTGATACTTGTGTTTGTAGTGGTATTCCATCCCTTATTGTAGGTTTTCCCATTCTATGGCACAATTAACATCGAAAACATCAAAATCGACCCCGAAATAAAAAACTAGTGTTACTGGTAGCATCCTTTTTGGGGAGAAAAACTAAAAACTTTTGAAACCATGCCAACCTTAACAATATTTAGTGTTGTTAGAAAAAAAAAATCATTTCCAAAATTGAAAAGTGGTGCTACCAATGAAGCCCCATTTTCTATGGTTTAAAATTAAAATGTGTTTGAAACCATCACCTTAACAATCAATATTGTTGTAAGCAAATCTTAAAATTAGCTTGTAAATTGAAAAGTGGTGTGAGGCAGTAACACATTTCTTCAAGAGGTTAAAATGACTATAGCGATTAATGAACGGGTGGTTGTGTCTAGAATACCCTCAAGGATATTCCTGAGATCCTTCGTAGACAGATCAGATTAACTGCAGCTGGAACAAAGAAACATGTACATATCCATATTAGTGAAATGATATTCAAAGTAGGATGGAAGAGATTATCTCATATCTTGATGTAGTTTTGTTGGAGAACCCAATGTAGCAGAGTGGAAGACCTCTCTAGTAGCTCCTAGATCAACACTTGCATATAGACAAGAAAAAATAATACTACAACATATAACCTTGATAATAAAAGAAGTAATACATAAGGATATCAACTAACATGCATCTAAGCTACTCATAAACTATGGAATTGCATCAATACATAACTGAATCACAACATAAACACCATAGAGTAGACAACACAATTGGAGGTCTATATTAATAATAGGAAAGGATGACTGCAACCATCTGGTGAATCAAGCTTCCCTTAATCTTCCAACGCCTTTCTCTCTCTCTTCTTAACCTCTTGGTAGACCAATATGTATCATATAATGCTTCGAAAATAAGTTGGCAATCCTTCAATCCTTTGACCTTTTACATAATGCCCCAACCCTCTAATATATAGAATGAGAGGCTAATCCTTGCTAGATTTCTCATGAGTTCCCTTTGGCAAAATCTAGGATGTTTCCTTTCTTTATTTCTCTTTCCTTTTTTGTTAGACTCAATTAGAAATAGCAATATCCTCAAACATGTCAAAGATGGATGTTTCCTACTTTTTTCACTGACATATGAGTAAAAAGTGGGATATTATTCAGTCAACCCACTCCTTTGACATCCAGAACCTCACAAAAGTTGACTAATACCCCTAAGGCAACACAGAGAGTCACCCTAGGGACTAACGCCTCTCGTTCATGCATGGGGAGTGTTATAACTCATATTTCTAGTTCATGTGCAGTGTTACCCAAGAAAATAGGACTATGAACTTGGTCAAACCTTAAGTAAAATTGTCTTCCTCCTTTGAGTTGATGAGGAGGTCATTTTCTTGTATAAAAGATGCCCCCTAAAGTGTGAGATCAGAGATGAAGATGATGGCCGAAATTTTTTAGAATTTTCATCTTGGAGAAAAGATAGAGAGGATCAGAGCTTCAAGACTACGAGAAACCTACTACAACCACATATGTTAAAATATAAAATCATGTCCTGAGTCGGGCATTCCCATGCTCAGTAGCTATGTCAGAGTGATTTCTCAACAAAGAGGTATGATGATCATGTCCATCGATAAGAACAATGTGGAATTCTGTCATAATAGGATCATCTTGATGAACTGTCTCCAAAAAATAATAGACGCAGCTTCATAGAGGAAACAAGGTTGAGTGATGTAAGCCTCTCCCCAAGGTCTTGATTGTTGCTTCAGCTTAACAACATATTTCGACATATGTGAATAAAGGCATTGAGGTCGAACATGTGCTAAATTTTCTTATTACTAGTCAATAATGAAAACTGTTAGCAGATGCAAGGATGGCCACCGATAATGATGATGGTCTCCAAGATGCATAGTACAGTCTAGCAAGTTTGAATAAATGATGTTGTCGTCAAACACTCGTAGAATCATTCAACCGAGAGCCAATAATGAAAATCCCCGATAAAACACAAGGTAACCTGCCACTAATGAATGCAACTTCCAAGGCACTAATATGTCTCTCAATCTACTTCCTAGATAGAGTGTTGAAGTTGATAAGAAGAGATCTATCGAAAGGTAGGCAATTATGTTTCATACATCTGTCGACACAAAATAGGTAAAGAATGATTGTTTTTTGAAGATAAAGTTTTGAGAAATGGATGAAATCAATGGAGGGCATTATTGAAGTATATGAGTGAGAGTTGATACAGGAACCTAAGGATAAAGGGATCCCTTGAACAATAGAAGACATGACACAATGGTTTACCCAGTTAGATTTAGACTCATTAATACCAAAGAGTGTTAGGATACAGGTATGTAGGAACATTGGAGTATATAGGCTAAACGAATATGATGCTAAGATTCATTTGAGAGGTTGTCAAAAAGGAGGTTTTGTTGAGGGAGTGACATGTTCAAATACAGACATGGAGAAATTTTGTTGTCCAAATTTTCCCCATATGATTAAATTTAACAAGTCTAGATGGGTAAACTCAGTAGTCTTTTTCATATTTAGAGACTCTGAAAAGATGGTAAAGAGCAACTCTAGGGGGGTCCCTTTGTCATAGTTGATAACCGAGTGCGACAAATTTTTAATAGTATACCCGACATAGTTCCTTTTTTGGAAGTTAGTCTATCGATTCTAGACAAAGTGATAAACCTATGCTCAATAGACATTTGCCTCATTTTGCTACGAGTAAGAGGGGACGGAGTAAACTCGATATTCTTCGTGAAGTTTTAGTGGGTCATGCGAAGACAAACACAATAGATCTTCATCAAATTTTAACGAGTCAAATGAAGAAAAATAGATATATCTTTTTTAGTTTAATGAGCGAGGAAAAAGAGATAAAAGAATTGATCATGCCTTCTTCATAAATTTAATGAGTCCAAATAAGGGAAAAACTCAAGGATTTTTCAAATTAAGAGCGAGAAAAGGTCCCAAAAGAAAAGTGCTCATACCATCATAGGATTTTAATGAGCCTAACAGTCATAGCTCAAGGATTTTTTAGTTCAAGAGCAAGAAAATATCTTTTAAAAGAAAGCACTCATATTGAGTCAAACATGGTTGTTTATGCAATTCAACACTAAAAATTCTTCATCAAAGCATAAGTAATATTGACAGCATATAAAAATGGCATATGATAAATGACATAGGAATGAAAAAAATTGATTTCAATGGCTAACTAAGGTGAGTCATACGTACAGACTAACTATAAGAAGGTTTGGAAGCCTTCATTTTCACCATTTGAGTTCTGTGAGAGTGTTCTAGAGTAAAAAGGAGAATATCTTCCCCGAGCAATTGCTAGCAATCCAAGCGAAAATTTGATGTGTTGTATGTTCCAAGTAGATGATCTAACCCTCATCTTGCATTCTATTACCTTTTTCAGCTACATTTGGGGTGAAAATTTTGATTTTTGGGAAGCCCTAGATAGTTTATTGTGCCTAACGTTGCCTAGTAGGGTTGGAGGACCGTTAAACACCCTTCATGACCTCCAGGGGTGCGTTAGCATGCCTTGTGGGCCTTATGGAGGAGCGTTAGGATACTTGGGCACATTTTAAAACCATAATGCATGATTTGTTATTGATTTCTCCATCATTTTGACTGATTTTTGGGTGATTTTATGTAGGTTTTGAGCCATCATCATGAGTCTTTGGAGAGAAAGAACTCATGATAGTGAAGAAATATAAATGCTTAATAATCCGACATGCTTACTTGCTTTGTGTAGATGTGGCTTGATGAAGTATGCTAGACTTGACTTGATGAAGGGTCAGGAAGAATTTCTCAGCTGGATTATCCAATGATGGGATGAACACCAAGGTGTGTTTCAGATTGGGGATCATGAGCTCGTGATAAAAAGAGATGTCATTTACTTTATTATAGGTTTATCATGCAAAGGTACACAAGTAAACTTTACCGATGGCAAATAGATCCATGAACCACCCTTGAGTTGGTTTAGACTCACTATAGGTCTAGAAATGGTTTAGTTAGTAATAGGGTCCCCATTGAGTGGATTAGGAATATGCCTTTGAGGGCCATCCTTAGATGATCGTGAACTTGGCGAGGTCTAAGATCCCACATGTAGCTAAAAAATCTCATTTTTTATTAGCCATTGACTGTTCTCAACCTCAGGTATTCAACTGGTGTGAGGGAGTTCTTTGCCAGGTGAAGGCAGAACTGACAACTTGTAAGACTCATGCCCAAAGGGAATTTGGGTATGGTACTCTTATTATATCCTTCTTTCTTGAGAGAGTGTTCATGTTGAGGCCATGGATGAGTTTGAGTCAGGTTGATCCCAAGGAGCCAAGGCAAGGGCGATGGGCTTCCCTAGTTCCTCAGACTAGAAGGGGACCAATTCGATACTTCTTCGAATATGATTTCTTCGAGTGGCTTAGCAACTAGATTCTCATGGTTGATTATTATTCTTATGCAAGCATGGATTTCACGGGATATCCAGAGTTGATGTTGCCACCTCGGACTCAGTGGGGACCACAAGGTAAGAAGGTTTTATTAGAGTACTAAAAGTTATTTTTTAACTTTTGAAAGTTATGTAATGTTTTTGATTTTATGGATGAACAAGTTCTAGCATGAGGCATTTTCTTGACACATATGTGGCAATAATGCATCCTGAAAGCATGCCCTACCAAGCAAGGCAAGGGGACTAGCTACTTGGGGCTGGTGCAGGTGTGGCAGCCGCCAAAGAGGGAGATGATACGCAGAGTCTCCATGAGGTTCTTAGGAACCTTGAAGGTATGAACATGCATTTTCCTCCTCTTCCCATGAGGGAGATCCTTTCTCATACACTGTGATAAACAATGGGTGTGCCTGAGTGGTTTATGGTTCCTCTTAGGAGGTTACCTAGAGTTGTTCTACATTTTCATGAGCAGTAGTCTCTTAGCAATATCCTAGTATAGCCAGGGGGTATCATAATGAGGCTTAGTAAAGCCATTTTATACATAAAACACCCACGTTTTGGGAATTTTTGATGTAAAAACTAGATTCGATATATATATATATATATATATATATATATATATATATATATATATATATATATATATATATATATATATATATAGAGAGAGAGAGAGAGAGAGAGAGAGAGAGAGAGAGAGAGAGAGAGAGAGAGAGAGAGAGATAGATATATAGATTGGCATTTTTTATGATGTAAATGTTCTTTAATGTTTTTGTAAATTTTTTAACTATGTAAAATTTTACTTTCATGCATGTTTCTATAATAAATGAGATAGATGTAAATCTAATACATAATTTTCTAATGAGTTAGCAACCGTATTCAATTCTTGAGGAATGTGTTCATATGTAATAAAGTAAAATTGAATTTCTACGATTCGTACACTTAAATAATGACATAATAGGATTGGATTGTGAATGTGATAATGATTTGTCAATTGCATAATGACTAGCTGAGAGTCTAACCTGACCACCAGATTGGAGATGTCCCGAGATGACACTTCAGTGAGAAGTGAAATTACAGACATATACTCAGCAATATTGTTGGTGGCAGTGCCAAGAAAAACTCCCTCGGAACAAAGTAGTTCTGACTCAGGTGTGTAAATAACCCAAGCAATTGATGCAATGTGTCGTGTGTGACCACTGGCACCATCCACATATCCTATGTATGGTAAGGGTGATGAAGACATTTGCACAACAAGAGACATGTATGAGACAAATAATCAAAAAATGCTAAAAAATCCAGTCACAACAAAGGAAGAAAAAATTATAAATACATAAAATTACAAAGCACATGCCTAGTGCAATACTAGGCATAATACTTTTTCAGATAGAGCCCATTTCGGGGCTCGACAAGCAAGATTCCTTAACAGTCATGAAGTTAGTAAGCACCTTTTGAGAGGGCCTTAGTGACGACACATGGACTAATCCACAATGGTTGAAGCATTCCTACCCCCAAGGGGTCATGTTTTTATCATAGAGTAGAATATGATCACCCTCTTGGTAAGAACGAGGCTTGACATTTTTGTCATATTGGGATTTGAATCAATGCTTATGGGCTTTGAGGGCTAGTGTTGCATCTCGATGAGTCTCGTCTAGTTGATTGAGATATACTAAGTACTCTTCTTTGGTAGTGGTGTCATGAAAGAGTTCAACGGCGAGTTTCAGTGAAGGAATCTGGCACTCGATAGGTAGTACTGCTTCCAGGCCATAAGCGAGTTGGAATGGTGTAAAGCCTGTAGAAGTCTTGATGAAGTTCAGTATGCCCACAATGTATGATATAACATATAGTGCCAGTGGGTTTTGTGATTTCCTACTAACCAGCAGACCATGGTTTCTAGGATGCCATTAACTTCCACTTGGCCATTAGCCTGGGGGTAGTAGGAAAAAGATTTTTCTTACCTAAAACCAAGCAATAATGTTAAGTCAGACATCATGTGGTTCTAAAAATGAGAACCATGGTCTGTAATGATTGTTCAGGCAACACCAAAATGACATATCACCTAATTAAACAAGAAAAACGTCGCAGTTTCTCCATCGGCCCAGAAAGTGGGAATGTCTTTAGTCCATTTCATAAAGTAGTCCACAACAACAATAATGTGGTTGTGTCCATCATATGAAGTGGGGTTGCATGTGATGAATTCGATGCCCCACTTGGGAAAGGGGCCGACAGAGATAACTGGGTCTAGGGGGACTAGGGGTGTGCACATTTTCTTTGTAAAGATTTGACAAGGGTGACACTGCTAGATTACCTTGATACAATCTTTAAACAAGGTTGGCCAATAGTATCATGCGCGTAGAATTTTCTAGGTAGTATCCATGCCAGAAAGATGAACACCACATGCCCCAGCATGGCAGTCTTTTCAAATGTGTTTCACCTCTTCATGAGTGACACACCGTCAAAGAATTGTATTAGTGCCATGACAATATAAAGTATCGTTCAGCACTAAATATTTCCAAACTCGGTGGCAGATGCGACAATGGTCATCTGAAGATAGTTAAGGGTGGAGTCGTTGTGCTTGGAGGTAGACAAGAATTTCACCATACCAAGGGTCATTTGAGTCAATCATATAGATAACTTTATCCAGAAGAGGATCATGGGCTATCTCATTTAGATCGAATATGGGAAGATCTCACAATAGTTTTGTGAAGACTAAGGCTTTTTTCACCCTGGCAGTGGCGAAAACCAAATCAAATTGCTAGAGGATAACAATCAATTTGGAATATTTTCCTCCTATGGCTTGATGAGACAAAATGTTACTCATGGGATTCTCTGAAGTGATGATGGTAGTCTGTCGTAGTAGTATATAGTGTCGAAAGCGATTGACAACAAAGACAACTGCTAAGGACAACTTTTCTACATGTGAATATCGGAGTTCAGGCCCAACCAGGCCTTTAGAGAGATAGTAGATCACATGCTCACTTAGATCATCATGGGTTTGAACCAACACCATACCAATAGAGGATGGCAAGGCTGCAAGGTATAGGAGAAATTTGCAAAAATAGCTGGGAGCACTAAGCAGTGGGGAAGATATAAATTCCACTTTCAAGGCAACAAATGATTGTTGGGCTTGATCATCCCAAAATTATGGTACTCCCTTCTTTAGTAGGCACATAAAGCCTTTTGTCATCTTGACATAGTTCGCAATGAATCGTCGAAATAAGTTTTCTTTCCCTTGCAAAAGTTGGAGCTGTAAATGGATTGTGGCATGGGAAATTGAGTAATTGTCTTGACCTTATCGGTATCAACCCTAATCCCATGTTTGGAGACAATGAAACCAAATAGGCATCCAAACTCGACAAAGAAAATGCATTTGTGTGGATTCAAATATATGTTATAGAACTTGCACCTAAGAAAAATTTCTCGAAGATGCACTAGATGTTCAGCTTTCTTCTTGGAATGGGCTGGAAGGTCATCCAAATAAGATTGAAAAATGTGTCTAATATCATGGAATGCATATTCCATGGCCTGTTGAAAGGTTTCTCCATCATTCTTTAGACTGAATGGGAGTTTTTGATATGAAAATTTTCACAAAGGGAAAATGAAGGCAGTTTTGGGTTGGTCTGCCACTTTTATGGTGATTTGGTTATATCCTGAGAAACCATCCATAAATGAGAAGGATTTGCTACCAGCACAGTCGTCGATAATCTAGTCGATGAACGATGTTGGATAATTATCTTTTGGACACACAATGTTCAAATCCCAGTAGTCGACACTGACCTAGATGGTACCCTATTTTTTATCTACGAGAACTATATTGGAAACCCATTTTGTTAAGGGAACGGGGTAAATGAAACTAGCACGTAATAATTTTTGCACCTCGATCTTAATGGATGTAGTTTTTGAGTGGTGGACTAGTCATATTCTTTGGTGCATAGGCCTAGAATTGTCATAAACCTTGATCTTATGCTCAACAATACATGGATCTATGTCGGGCATTTCCTCATAAGACCAAGTGAATACATGAAAAAATTCCTTGAAAAGGCATGTGAGCTTGCAATTTCCTCAGGATTGCAGTCGACTCCAATTTGTATATTTTCCACGATGCCTCTCTTGACTGAGATATCAATGAGGATTTTCTTGGAAATATTTCCCATGTTCTCTTCTGAATCCAAAGTCTGGATGGTTGTATAACTCGAGGGAATGATCTTAAGTGGTTCAAGGACATGATTTGTATAGGGGTCACGTCCGAATCAAATATTGAAATGCAATGGTGAGATTTTTCCCAAGGTCATTCCTCTAAACACACGATCTCTCGAATAGCTTTGTCTGAAGGTAGGACTTGATTGAGGAGATAACTAGATGGAGAAGTTGTGGGAGAGGAGGTGGTACTATTTCCTGTGACCAAAGTGACAGGAGAATCAGATGTAGATTGAATGGCTTGATAGGCCAATTCGACTCGTGACAATGGAATTTTCTCTCCATAAGAGTCAATGTCTGAAGGGGCTGGGAGGATCCAGGGATTCGTTGGGCCATGTGGAATAGTGGAGACCATAGAAACCGTCTGTGGAACTGCAGGTGATGAGAGAGGAAAGAAAGAGATTAGGGAAGAACCCTTCAAAATACCTTTACTGATACTGACATAAGAATCAGTTATGCCACCAAATAAAGGTACAGTGTCGCTAGGCAATGGGGAATAATATAGGGTGAAAAAGGACAACTCGTCCACTGTAACTATTCTTCCATCCAATGAAATAAGATTATGTTAAAATTAGTACAGTGATGGAATAATTCCAACTGTGGCCCAAAAGAAGATTATAGTCGAGTTTTTGATCCACGACTTCAATGTCCACCATTATTGTTTTCCCACTCAAAGTGATGCGGTAGTTGGCAAGGTAACCTTTTGGGATGAATGTATGGCCATTGAAAGATTTAAGGGAATTCGACATCAGAGAGAGGTTGGATAACCCAAGGTGAGCCAAGATGAAGTAGACATGATGTAGGTGGAAGTGCCTTTGTCAATGACAATTCTATGTAACCCTCGTCCTTTAAAAAAAAATTGCACTTGAAATGAAAGTTGGTGGGAAAGGTGAGGTTTACATTTCTCCATGTTGAATATTTCTAGCATGGAATCCTGAGGGTCAACTGCACCAATAGATGAAATCAAAGCTTTCCTTTGTGTTGGAAAAGTTTGCAATACTTTGACTGCAGACATAGCTGACGATGCTTGCGCCAAGTCTTCTATAATACTGTAGTTTTGGGCAGCACATGCAGATGTATTATGTGTTGTATAATGAAGTGCCCCTTTTGGGGGGCGAATGAGAAGATCAAAAATCAGCATCTCAATATGATGATCGTTGGGCAGCGGTGGGTTTGAACTCAAGGCAACATCCTAAGCATTAGCGACTAGAGCTCCATAAGTTTTCGCTCGCGTTTGAAGATCAACTGTTTCAAAGGTGTAAATGGTCAATGATCCTTCACCAGCTGAAGAATGATGTGAACCTTTGTTGCCCCCTTGTGGGGGTTGAGGCGGGTTTGCAATAATATGCTACTACTGCTAAGTAGGGAAAGGGTTGTGTAGGACAGTGGGGGTCCGTCCAGCATCCTTTTGAGCAAAGAATATTTGTGCATTCTTGGAGGCGGGGACAACGATATGTCATATGGTCTTCCAAATAGATTTTTTAAGGGAACTTGATAGCATTGTCCTTTCCACTGTCAGGTAGCACAACATCTTTTTTCTTTGGGTTTGATTTCTTGGTTGGCTGTTCTTCAGAAGGAGAATTCTTTTTCTTACTCTTCTTATCCTTGCCATTAGGTTTTTGTGTAGACCACGCAAAGTTTATCGCAATAGTAGGAAGAGAAGCTGATTAGGTAGTGGGATCAAAAGACAATTGGAGAATGTGTACATTTAGTTGCTTTACAGCAGACCCAGAGGTAGCACTGATAATGCCATCAGCGTGTGCCCTGGGATTTTAAGTAGTGGGAAAGTTGGAAGTTCTTAGGGCATTGGGGATTACATCGTATAATGTTCTTGACCACGAATAAATCAAATCTAAGAGTTCGGCACGACAAATTGATTGGTCTTCAGCGACTTCACCACCTAAGGAAATGTCCTTGGCGATTTGGGGGAGAATAGATTTACAGAACCAATATGCTAATAGATAATCCGAAATGGGAGCTTTGACTAGCCTGCCTATGTCTCCATTCATGAATGTGATCAGAGATGTGGGTGGAGGTGTCTTGGTGTAAAGTAGTAAGGAGTTCCGTCCTAGATTTGTAGCAGATGGGTAACTGAAAGTGCTTTAAAAATTCCATCACCAAGGCACCAAAGGTATTAAATGACGTGCGTGGAAACTCAATGAACGACTTGGTGACATTGATAGTAAGGGTGCGGGTGAAAAGCCGAAGCTGGATACTGTCATCCAGCATGGAGTTTGATACACACCATAGATGATAGGTGGTGACATGTGTACCTGGATTATCCCCTTATTTTCCTTCAATCTTCAGGATGTCGATAGGAATTTTGTGCGAGATTGGGGGCCAACGTAAGTTATGGTAGATGGGGTCATTGGTTAATTTGTATAGATTGAGGATTTCGAGTGTTTCCAAAAAAGGAGAAGTCTTTGGTATCCCCGACTCTAACCATGGTGATGATAAATGACTTGAGGGTCCTTGTGGTCTACCCATCATGTTGTTCCCAACATTATACATAGGATTTGCTTAATAATAGTTTCCTTGAGGAATTGTTATATATTGCGGTTGTCCATATAGGTTGTTAGGCTAAGGGATATAATCTTGATTTCCCCCAGGATAATAATTTCCCCCTTGACTCAATTGAGGTTGAGAATGGGGTGCCCAAATGGATTAAGTAAGACCGGGTTGATGGATCCCACCACCCACATAGTTGGTCGTTGGCACTTGAATGACATATGGAGGATTGATGTCAATCAATGACTGACTAACTTTCCTATAAACTAAGGGGAAAATATAATGCCCCCTTCCATTATATGCATGTTGGGAACAGTGCCCCCTAGAATTTGAACCTAGCGGATTGAACTAAACAAAGGATTCTAACCAAAGGGATTAATAAAGGGACCCGTGTTAATAGTGTTGTTTTGGAGCACTAGCAGGAGCATACACAAAAGGTGCAAAAACTGATATATACTGGGTTTCTCTCATTTTGGGTGTAACTAAGTTTCTCAGACATGGCATAGTTTGGATAGTGAGGTTTACGATTAGTGGTGTAGTATTGACTATCGGTTGGGGAAGTGAGCGTGGACCAAATTTTTCTACAAAATCCCACGACCGAAATAGTGGATGTAGGTACAGTGGAAGACATGGTAGGTACAGGTGCAACTTGAATCAATATCAATCCCAAAGGATCAGTGATAGGAGGATTATATGGAGGTATAAAACCTTCAGTGAAAAATTCTTTCGACAGTATTGAGTCTTGGGATGTATTGACTAGTTCGGAGTTAGATATTGGAGACTGATTACTTGAAGATGGGTAGTCCTGTTCACGAAGGCTCAGTGAATCCTCCATAGTCAGTGGAGGAAGACCTTGTTGTTGCACAAATTGACGACAAGGGTCATATGTAGCCACGGTGATCGATATATTTTATCAAAAATAATTATAGTGATATTGAGTATAGTTTCATTGATAAAAAACTGACACCTAAACAATAAAAAATACTATAAACAGTCGATCAGCAAGCAGGGGATATGACTTTGTTTAATAACCACCATTTACTGGAGATGAAACCAAGTATCACAATGGATTAAAGAGATATTTGTCCAAATGCGCAGTTACGATTACTCTTGATCTTTGCCTGAACCTCAGATTAAGGGGCCAAGTACTCTCGTGAAGACAACAACCCTCCCAAAAACCAAAGACAGAGTAGGTTCGTCTATTTTTGGTACTAATAAAGCCCACCCCAGTCACCTTGTGTTCATCCCTACTAAGTATGGCCACTATGGTTACCTCAAATCACACACACTACTGAGGGGGACATGGTCACAGACAGTACGTTGTGTGGGAAGGATACCTGAGTCCCCGACTCAGCTCCGATACCTCTGAAGGGATCCCGGTACATAGAATACCAAAAGGAGATGCAATCTAAGGCAGGCTACCTTCTTTCACCTTCCAATGTTGTCTCACATTTAGCTCTACTTTGATTGGATTGGTCACGTATAGTATGAGTGCAGCAAGATTTTCTCTCATTAATGACATTAGTCTCAATTTTATAATCTTCGGCAGTTAACTCACAACTACCTAACCCAAGGTCCTAGCCTAGACTGATATGTGTATATACTCAAAAAGGAGTTTCTGATTGATTTTATTACGAGTTAGATTTTAAATGCACTTTGTTAATGTCTTCAAAAGGGGTATTGACATATGGAGTTTTGTGGGACTCTGACACAAACCATGCAGAAAATGATTTTAATTTTAGTATGATGAATGAGTTATTTCTACAAGGAGAGGATCACTTATACATCAATCAGTACCATGCATCTAGTGCATTAAAACAAAATCACAACTTACATACATGAAAGCTTTCTAACAACTAAACCAAATAAATGTAGAATCTAACCAACTAAACAGAAAAATTTAACAATTTTTTTTTTTAAACATAAGAAATTAAGCTATTTTCCTAAGAAGAAAAAGCTCAGAAAACAGGGAACCAAACAAAAGTGCACAATAGTAAATCCATGATCAGAATATAGGCAACTTACCCAACCCATGAGTTCACATAACAGGTTGTTTATCAAGATTTGGCTGGCTAACGCACTTCAAAAGAGGGCATAGAGAGTTAGTGAATGCTCTAACTCTCTATTTACAATCCAGCAGAGCGTTATAACTCTTTGTTTGCACTATTGGGGTGCGTTAGGGGTGTAGATGCTCAAGAATTCTTCTGGGATAAAAAAAAAAAAGACGAGCACAACAAGGAGGGTGATGAAGAGTCTTGAATGGTTAAAAAGGGAACCAAGAAGTACAAGAGAGTTTGAAATAAAGAGAGATCTAGGAACTTGGTAGGAGAAAACTAGGAACTAAGTATAGTCCCTAGCAGAGTCGCCAATTCTGCTATAGGGATTAATGCACGGGTGGTTTTGGCTAGAATACCCTCAAGGATCTTCCTAGGACCCTTAGAAGACAAACTAGATTAACCATAGCTAGCACAATGAGACATCTACATATCCATATTAATGAAGTTATATTCAAAGTAGGAGGGAAGAGACTACCTCATATCTTGATGCAGTTTTGCTAGAGAACCCAATGTAGCAGAGTGGAAGACCTCTCTGCTAGCTCCTAGAGAAACACCTTCATATACATAAGCTAAGAAGTAATACTACAACATATAACCTTGATAATCAAAACAGTAATACATAAGGATATCAACTAACATTCATCTAATCTACTCATAAACTATGGCATTGCATCAATACATAACTAAATCACAACACAAACATGATAGAGTAGACAACACAACTCTCAGTCTATATTAATAATAGGAAAAGATGATTACAACCATTTGGTGAATAAAGCTTCCCTTAATCCTCTAGCTCCTTTCTCTCTCTCTCTCCTTAAGCTCTTGGTAAACCACTATGTCTCGTACAAATTTTCTATAATAAGTTGGCAATCCTTCAATCTTTTGACCTTTTTCACAATGCCCCAAGCCTCCAATATATAGAATGAGAGGCTAATCCTTGTCAACTCTCTCATGAGTTCCCTTTGAAAAAATTCTAGGATGTTGTAGAGCCTCTACTTTACACTTGATTATCCACCATTACCTACAGTTTTCCCTCATTCATCTCTCACTTTTGCCTCATTTTCCTTGCAAACCAACCCAGATCATTACATTATATGACTTTAAGCATGATTAAGGAATTTTGCTAATGTGTGACTGTTTTGTTTAGATTTTGACATATTTACAGGCATTCCGCAGCCATCTGCTGATTCTACAGCCATCTGCTGATTCCGCAGCCATCTGATGATTCCGCAGCCTTTTTATTAATCTCAAGGTTCCACGTGTCATTTTGCCAAATGAGCCACATGGGCACTTAGGAATCAAGGTGCTCGAGGTTCCTGTGCTATTTGTTCAGCCATCCACGTCATCTGTACCTCCGGTCAACGAGGGTCAACTTACGGTCAACAAAGGCAGCTTAACGGTGATGCGTAAGCTGTTGGGTCACTTCAGTTCAAACGGTGACTTGTCCGTGTTACGCAGGTTGTGGGGGACATAATCCAACTCTGGATTCAATGCCCATAACTACCAGAACCTCCAGCTCATCCACGCAGGCTTATGACGTGTTATGAACCTTAATTACGCATGACAGTTAGTTTATTTTTCAGTTTTAGCTGTACGCATTAGGCCATCTTCCAGATGCCTATAAAAACTTGCATCTGCGTACGCTTATGTTACTTTTTAGTTGCTGTGTTTTATGAACTCGTTATTATTTTAGTGCATTTCAAAACTCTGTTTTAATAGTGCTGTTCTAGCACTCTTGACTGTAATTTTCTGCACATGGAGTAATAGAAGCAGTGATGTTCTGAAGCTTTCAATACCTTGAGTCTTCTTTGGGTTATATGAATGGAGGGCCCCTGTTCATGTTAGCCTTGTATAGTATTTTATGTTTAGCATTTCCTTATTTTCATTCAGCATTTCTTTTCTTGAAACATGTACAGCTTAATTCGCTTTCATTGTTATTTCATTTGCAGCATTCATTTTGAGTGATCAGTATTGTTCTTTTGCAGATTTTTAACCCGGGATTGCTTTTGTGTTTATGTATTTGCTTAATATCTAGTGGTAGTTTCAGTTGACAGATTCAAAGTTGCTGCCTTTACTTTATTTTCATAGCTGATTTTTAGTTTAATTTTCAAAGTTGTCTGCTAATATATGAATGGTCTCTTTATCACAAAATTGTCTATCTTTTAGAGATCATAATACTAATCACTTGCAGCTGGTTTTGAGTACTTTTTAGACTAATCTTTAACTACTTTATAATCGTGCTTTACACAGTACTATGTGTTAGAGGCAGAGAGTTAGAAAGAGCAAAACATTATAACTAGTCTTTAAAGTAGACTTTTCTCATTTTTTTATCATTTCTTAGACTTATCTTTAGCTACTTCCTAATCGTGTCTTACACAGTACTATGTGTTAGAGGCAGAGAGTTAGGAAGAGATAAACTTTATCATTGGTATTTTAAGTGATTTTCTTACCTTTTATTTGCAGCAGCATGAATGGTGTCGAATGCCATTAGAAAGTGGTTCTTTGCTTTCAAGTTATTTCAAGTTATTTATTTCTTTCAAGCTTTTACTTTTCAGCAAGTTGTTAGAAACCACTGATCACACACCCTCACTCATCTAGAATTCACCTTACACACACCATCACTCATCTATTTATAAATCACCACTCCATCTTAGGAAGATAAATTAACCACAAACAACACCCCAAACGACAAAAATCTCTAAGAGGTTGCTTAAGTACATATAGTACACCTTCACTTCATCAGCTTACGAGCCCCGGGTTGACAATTAATGACATCAATTTAGGAACACTAAATTGACTAAACATTTTGGCACCGTTGCCGGGGAAGTGAAATTAAGTAGCCATATTCTTAGAAAAAAAAAAACATAAAAATTTCAAGGAAAGAAGTTGATAACCTATCAAAGTATGCTCTCCTCTTGCACTGCAAGGTGATCTGGAGGATCAGAAAAGAGAAAGTTATTGATTTGATAGTTTCTTGAGTATCCTCTCTTCTTGCACCTAGAGTGAACTGGAAGATCAGAAAAAGAACTATTAACTTGACTTGAAGAAAAATAATAAAAAATGACATGCATAGAGCTAGAGATTCTAGAGGAAGGTTTTTAGCTAGAGCTCGAAGTTCAATTTTTACAAGTCCATCTGCTTCAAGGGATAGACAAGAGACACCCCCCTTATCTCCAACCGAAACTCCTAGTCCTAGAATTCCTGGAATTCAAGAGCCAAGAGTTGACTCTCCTACACCTTCTATTGAGTTTGAACCAGGAAGAGACTCTTCTCTTTCTCCTACAGGAAGACCAATTGTAATTGAGGAATTGGAATCATCTGAAGAAGAAGGAGAAATCTCTTCTCATTCACCTTTTGTAGAGGAACCAGAAGATTTTGAAATCCCTAGGAGAATCATCATGGCAGAGGAAGAAGGAGGAGGTAGAGGTAGAGGTAGAGGAGGAGGAGGAAACAACAATAACAATAATGGAGGTAGAGGTCCCCTTGGAGGAGGAAATAGAGATGGGGATAATTCATTTGTGTTTCCCATTGTTAATGAGGATTCCCGAGCCACTATGAAAAACATATCACCATCTGTCCTCCCTAACTTCCATGGGTTAAGGACTGAGGACCCTGAAACATTCTTATTTGAGTTTGAAGTGGTATGTCGAACTTATGACTACCTGGATGACTCTCAGAAACTCAAGTTGTTCCCTTCAACACTGAAGGATCAAGCCTTGAAATGGTTCATGGGGTTACTCACTCAATCCATTAGGACTTGGGATGAGATGAAACAGACATTTTTGGATAGGTATTTGGACTATTGTATGCCTACTAATCACAAGGACGAGGTTTTTAAAATGATACAAAAAGAAGATGAGAGCCTAGAAGATTTACTTGAAAGATTTCAATATAACTTGAAAAGAGCAAAAATGAGTACCTTGAATGAAGAGACCTTGAAAGCCCTCTTATTAAAATCCATTAGGGATGAATGGATAGACATCTTAAACATGATGGGGAAAGGGGATATTTCTTAACTTTCTCTCAATGATATAGCAGAACTTTGTATCCATCTCTCAAGGGGCAAATCAAAAACTCAAAAAGGGCCTAGAGATCCTTCTCTCCTTAGGGAAAATAAATCTGCAACAGGATCAGTGAGTAGGGCTGAACTCGGAAGTATGCTTGATGAATTTAAAACTGACATCTTAGGGAGTCTTAGTGAACAACTTGATACCCTTAAGATTCATAATAAACAAAAAGCAGAAGCTGAGGCTTTGGCTATCTTTTGCCCGAAGTGTAGAAAGAAACATGCTTTAAGGGAATGTCCCTTAGATGCACACATTGTAGAAACATGTGTAATTTGCTCAGAAACTCATGAGACCAAGGATTGTCCTTCAATTCTTGGCCACAAGGCAGTCTTTCAAGAGGATCCAGATACACTTGAATCTCTCTGTTTTATTGCAAGGAGACCTTGGCAAGGATAACAGAATCAAGGGTTTAATAACTCTATGAATTTTGAACCCCAACCAAATTGGAATCCTTGGCAACAACCTTGGCCTCAACCTCAAAATGCTTTTCAAGCATGGATGCAGAGCATGCAAAATACTTATGGGAGATTTTCTCAATTCTATCAATATCCTCCATCATTTCAGAATCAGCAAGCTCCACAACTTCCAAACCAAGGTCAACAACTATCATTGCCATACCCTCAACAACAATAACCTCCTCCACAAAATCAAAATTCTCAACTATCACTTCAATCCCAGCAGAAATCAAATCAACTTCCCTCTCAGCCATTACCAAATCCAAATAATAGGAACCCTCAAAATTCTTACATGATGGAAGGTCAACCATTCCCTACCTATATGGTTGTTCCTCTCAATGAAGTACAACTCAGATCAGGTAGAATCTTAGATCAACCTTCTACAAGTATTCAACAACCAAGAATTTCGGAGTAAGAATCTCTCAAAGTCAATAAAGGTTCTGAAGTATCACTTCAAAACCAAAATATCCAAAAAGAAAAAGAAAAAGAATCAACCTCTACAACTCCCATAGTTGAGCAACCTACACCTTTAGCTACACCTCCTTTTCCTGAAAGATTGCAAATTGACAAAGGAGTGGAAAAGCAGATATGGGTGCCTGACTATAGTTTCCTAGATGAATTGAAGAATGTTTGTATCAAGATCCCCTTGTTACAAGCCATTAAAGAAATTCCCATTCTAGCGAAGACAATAAAGGAGTTGAGTTTGAAGAAAACAGGAAAAAGAACCAGAGATACTAAAAGGGTACATCTAGTTGGAAAAATTGCAGACATAATGATGGGTAAGATTACCATGCAAAAATATGTAGATCCCGGTAGCCCTATTGTCAAAACTCATATTAATGGGGTTGAAATCCCAAATACTTTGATTGACTTAGGAGCCGTGATCAACATCATGAGTAGACAGACCATGGATCAGTTAAAGCTTCCTAACCTTCTCTTTACACCTACTTTGCTGCAGCTTGCAGATAGATCAATCATTAAACCTGATGGTGTATTGGAAGATATTCCAGTCTCTCTAGATTCTTGGGAATATCCAGTTGATTTTATGATTTTAACTCCCAAGAACAATCTAGGAGGACATCCTCTTATTTTAGGAAGACCTTGGCTGGCCACAGCTGATGCTTTCATAAGTTGTAGGTCTGGGGACATGTATATATCAGATGGTAATTCCACCAAGAAATTCAACTTGTATCCCCCAGCAAAAGCTATAACAGAAATAGGAGAAGATGAATGGGTAGAGGATGAAGATACTATTCAACCTGTTCTAACCATCTCTGAGATCAATGAGGATAGTCAAATTCTAAATACATTAGAAAATTTTGAAATATCTTTAGAATATGACTCTACACAGTTTCAGTTAGATGCAGACATTGAATATCTCTCCTCTAGATAGATGTCTCTCTTCTCAATGGAAGAGTTTGGTAGTTCTACAGTTGAAATCCTTCCAGGAAAAACATTAAACATTAACAAAAACTTGGGAAGACCACAACAAGAAGAATTAACTAAACTGTTGCAAAAACATTCTACTGCCTTTGCATGGGAATACACTGACATGAAAGGAATCGATCCTAAGACTTGTATTCATCACATCTACATTGAAGAAAACAACAGACCTATTAGGCAACCACAAAGAAGGATGAATCCAAACCTTAGGGAAATCGTGAAAGAAGAACTCCAGAAATTGCTCAAGGTAAACTTCATTTACCCCATTTCAGATAGCCAATGGGTTTCTCCCTTGGTTATAGTGCCCAAAAAGAATGGTAAATGGAGAGTTTGCATTGATTATCGAGAATTGAACAAGGCAACCTTAAAGGATCATTTCTCTCTACCTTTTATTGATCAGGTACTAGACACTTTAGCGGGTAAAAAGTATTTCTCATTCTTGGATGGTTTTAGTGGGTATAATCAAATTCAGGTAGCACCTGAAGATCAAGACAAAACCACATTTACTTGTCCGTGGGGAACTTTTGCCTACTGACTACTCCCTTTTGGATTGTGCAATGCACCCGCTACATTTCAAAGGGCTGTATTAGGAATCTTTTCAGATCTGATTCATGATTGTGTAGAGGTATACATGGACGATTTCACAGTTTATGGTAATACATTTGAAGAAGCTTTGGAAAATTTGGAAAAAGTACTGGTAAGATGTAAGGAAACAAATCTTTCTTTAAGTCATGAAAAATGTTTTATGATGTTTACTGAAGGGATTGTTTTAGGACATCATATTTCAGGAGATGGGATTAAGGTTGATAGATCCAAAGTTGAAGTCATCTCTAAGTTACCTGTTCCAAATTGCCAAAAGGATGTTAGAAGTTTTCTTGGGTTTACTGGGTATTACAAAAGATTTATTGAAAACTTCACTAAGATAGCATCCCCTCTTTTCAAATTGCTTACCAAGGACTGTGAGTTCAAATGGGATCCTGAGCGTCAATCTGCCTTTGAAGCTTTAAAGACTAGAATATCTGAAGCACCCATCTTAAGGGGGCCAAACTGGAAACTCCCTTTCCACATTTCTACTGATGCTTCAGATACAGCTCTAGGAGCTGTTTTGGGACAAAAGGATTTGATCCCTTATGCCATTTATTACACAAGTAAGAATTTGACTCCTACTGAGTTAAATTATACTGTTACAGAAAAAGAGTTCTTAGCTGTGGTACATGCAATCAACAAGTTTAGACACTACATAACCGGCTATGAAACCTTTGTCCATACTGATCACTCTGCCATAAGATATTTAATGAACAAACCTGTCACTAATGGTAGAGTTACAAGATGGCTTTTACTCTTACAAGAATTCAACATTACTGTGTTAGATAGACCTGGAAAACAAAACACAGTAGCTGATTTCTTGTCTAGAATCCAAAACACTAATGAGGATTCTCCAGTAGAAGATAAGTTTCCAGATGAATACTTGTTTGCAGTGACTACCAAGACTCCTTGGTATGCAGATATGGCTAATTATCTTGTTACAGGGAAGCTTCCTCTACACTTATTTCCTAATGAGAAAAGGAAAATCATTCAGGAGAGTGCACATTATTCTTGGATTTCTAATGAATTGTTCAAAACAGGGCCAGATTGTATAATCAGAAGGTGTGTTCGGGAAGATGAGATGCCTGACATCCTTAAGGCATGTCATGATGAACCATGCGGCGGGCACTTTGCTGACAAGAGGACAGCCTACAAAATCCTTTCTCTAGGATATTATTGGCCTTCTCTCTTTAAAGATGCAAAGCAGTATGTTAGAAGGTGTGACAGCTGCCAAAGAGTTGGGAAACCAACTCCTTCAAATGAAATGCCTCTACAGCCTCAGGTATGCATCGAACCCTTTGAGAAATGGGCTCTAGATTTCGTTGGACCAATTAATCCACCATCAAAGCAAAAGAAGTATATACTGGTTTGTACTGATTATGTTACTAAGTGGGTAGAAGCAAAAGCATTGCCTTCTGCCACTGAAAATTCAGTTGTTCAATTTCTTTTTGAGGATATTTTCACTCGTTTTGGTGTCCCAAGGGAAATTGTGACAGATCAGGGCAGCCAGTTTACATCTAAATTGATGGAGAAGCTGATGGAGGAATATAAGATCAAGCACAGAACATCCACTCCCTACCATCTGCAATCCAATGGCCAAGTGGAATCTACCAATAAATTTCTTGAAGGCATTATCACTAAGACTGTTCATCTTCATAGAAGAGATTGGGCGGAAAGGCTCCCTGAAGCCTTATGGGCCTATAGAACTACATGGAAGAACACAACAGGACATTCTCCCTATGAACTTGTTTATGGGAAGGAAGTCCTGCTCCCCATTGAGTTCCAAATCAAGACCTTCAAGATGGCAGTCCAATTGGGAATGAGCCTCTCAGAAGCTCAAAGACACAGAATGGACCAGCTAAATGAGCTAGATGAAATAAGACAAGATGCAATTCTAAGGACCGATCTAGTTCAGCACCAAAGATCTAAATGGCATGATCGTCATATCAAAGAAAGAAAGTTTCAGAAAGGAGATTGGGCTCTATTGCTTCATTCAAAGTTCAAAGACTTCAAAGGAAAGTTTCAAACTCATTGGCTTGGGCCATATGAGATTGATGAAGTCTTTAGCAATGGAGCAGTTAGAGTGAAAACTATTGATGAATTTCATACTCCTCTTATTGTGAATGGCCATCGCTTGAAAATCTACCAAAAGCCATTCTCAAAAGAAGAGTTTGTCAAGTTGTTTAAAGAAGATTCTGCAATCAGGTTGGTGGAGAAGGATTCTTCTCCTCCATCACCCTAATCTTTGGTTTTTGAAAAAAAATAAAAATAAATAAATAAATGTATGAGCCTGAAAACCAATCTCTGATTGGCAGTCTCATGCAGAAAACCTGAGGTGAAAATCAGGGTCACCTGACACCTCATGTTTTCCAAAAAAAAAAAATCTCTCTCTCTTCCATCTCATTTCGCCATTTCATCCACCTCATTCACTATCTCATTCATTTAATCACTCTCACCTCACCTCATGTCTTTCCATCCATCCATCCATTCATTACATTTCATTCCATCAATAAAGTCATTTTTTTTAGACAACTAAAGTTATTTTGTGCAGCCGAAGGGTACCACTGCAGATTCCGTAGCCATCTGGAGATTCTGCAGCCATCTAACGATTCCGCAGCTCTCTGCACCTGCATAAAAAAAACACAGTCAGTTTGAAAAGAAATTTACAGTTCAGAAGTCATCAACAATAAGTGGAAAAGGGTCATGCAACAGCAATAAAACAATGAAGGGTTAGTGGAAAATAATCAAAGGCAATCCAAGCGCGGATCTGAGGTATGATCTAAATCTTAAACTTACGGTTATCTCATTTTGCAAAGTTTCTGGGGTTATGTTTCTTGCCATTTAATGTAATGATTACCAGTTTTTCCCATCATACGACCAAAGATCCACGTATCCCCCACACTTATCGGTCATGTTCATCATGATTTTGAAACTCGATTGCGGCTGCTCTTCCATTAAGGTTTTCGTACCTAAGTGACGTAGAATACTGTACTACGTCTCTCTGCATCATAATTCCCGCAGCCAAGTGTAAACCCATGACCGAAACCTAAGGACCTAACCGTTTCTACCCATCATTTCATAACCCTCATACTCTCGTATCATTCCATTCACGTTGTTTCATTTCCACAGTTCCTATTCCGCTGTGCTCACTATGCTGCTACCTTAGCCATACTCTGTTTTACGTCTTCCTCTTTGCTAACTCTGATTATCAGTGTTACGGCTGTTACAGTAGAACTGTAAATTTACTGTGTGAAGGCCACTATTGAAGCCGTGTAACCTTTTTTCCAAAGGATTTAGAACAGAGCCGTAAATCTACTGTGTTAGGACCACTGTTGAAGCCGTGTAACCTCTTTTTTTTTCAAAAAGTTTTAGAACAGAGCCGTAGAGCCAATGGGTAAACTCTTGAGAGTAGAACCCGAGGGTTCAAAATTTCTGGAGGGATATCCTCAAGTTAAAGAAGCTTTGCAGAAAGCAAACTGGCTCCAATGCATCCAGAAATTCAGAGGTTACCACAAAGAGGTTACGAAGGCCTTTGCACGTTCCTTCAGAGACAAAGACAATCAAGTGGAGATAGGGGACCAGAAGTTTACAGTCACTGAGAGCAGTATAGCACATGCCACTTCACTCCCACAAACTGGGGAAAGATGGTTTAAAAATCGATCAGTACAAGACCAACAGTGGAAGCAAATCTTAAAGAACCCAGGTATGGATACCAGCATTTTTACAAAAGGGATTCATGTTACTTATGTCAAGGAAGAATGGACAACTTTACTGTTATTAGTGCAAAAATTCTTTACTTGTGAGGGAAGGTTTGGAGTTTTATATGTTTACCATGCCAAAGTCATGATGCATTTCTTAGGAGATGATATTAACCTTCCATATTTTCTACTCTCAAGTCTTAGAAAAATGTGTTCAATTGCCCAAAGGAACCCAACAAACATTGAACCACATTTGTACCATCATGGTCTTGTTAAGATGCTAGTTGAGGAACAGTTGAAAGAAAAAAGAGATACTTGGGAGAAATTTCTTGTGAGAAACCATTTTGAAGAAGCAGGAGAAACCTCTGTGCCTAGAAAGAGTAGAAGAAAAAGAAAAGAGGCTACCCCTGAAACTGTCGTCCAAGAGGAAACTGTCCAAGAACAGATTGAAGAAGAAACTGATGTACATCATTCTGAACATGAAATTGATCCTGAGCCTGCTATGGACACTGATCAAACAGCTCAAGGAATCATCACAGAAACCCTTTCAGAACTTGCCCAAGAAGTTGCTCAAAAGAGAAAAGAGAGTAGGATGAAACAAAAGAAAGATAAAGGCAAAGCTGTAGCTCAAGAAACTTATGCTACTCCTGAGAACTTTAGTGAAGAAGATACTCAGCCCTTAGCACAAAGAATGTCCAAACTCCATGAAACTGCCCTTTCCAAGAAGGTGGAAAAACAAAAACAAAAGGCACAAAAAGAAAAACAGAGTACCACCACCGTAAGAAGAAGCAGCAGGTTACAAAGAAAAGTAGGGGCCACAAAGGGTAAACAGTCATTCTTTATTGACTTGAGCACACCTCAAAAAGGTGCTACAAGTCCTGACTTTGAGAAAAGCCCTTCACACGCTGAGTATGTTGAGACCAGTCCTCCACGTGAGGAAAGTCCTTTTGAGCATGAACCTGAATATGAACATGGATCTGAATTTCAGTATGAACCTAGCCCAAGGCGGTCACCAGAGGTTGACCCTGATCAGCAGAAAGTTTATAATTACCTGGAGACGCTAGAACAAGCAGTTGCTGGTCCAAGCACTGCTCAACCTTTGGAGCAGCAAGTCCAATCACTGAAGCAGGAAATATTTGAACTGGAGGTACTAAATCACCACATTAAACAAGAAAATGAAAAGCTGAAGATACAGGGCAATGTGGACAAGATGGTCCAAGATAACACCATGCTTCATATGGGCCTGTGGCAAAAGGAAAACAAAAAGCTCAAGAAGAGATGCAGAAAATTAAACAGAGCTTTAATCAATCTGAAATTCAGGTGTTTGATGAAAAGACCAAGAGTCAACTGAGCAATGTTTTTGATTGCATGAGGACATGCAATGCCCTCGTAGTGGGGGTATGTAGAGCCTCTACTTTACACTTGATTATCCACCATTACCTACAATTTTCCCTCATTCATCTCTCACTTTTGCCTCATTTTCCTTGCAAACCAACCCAGATCATTACATTATATGACTTTAAGCATGATTAAGGAATTTTGCTAATGTGTGACTGTTTTGTTTAGATTTTGACATATTTACGGGCATTCCGCAGCCATCTGCTGATTCCGCAGCCATCTGATGATTCCGCAGCCTTTTTGTTAATCTCAAGGTTCCACGTGTCATTTTGCAAAATGAGCCACATGGGCACTTAGGAATCAAGGTGCTCGAGGTTCCTGTGCTATTTGTTCAGCCATCCACATCATCTATACCTCCGGTCAACGAGGGTCAAGTTACGGTCAACAAAGGCAGCTTAACGGTGATGCCTAAGCTGTTGGGTCACGTCAGTTCAAACGGTGACTTGTCCGTGTTACGCAGGTTGTGGGGGACATAATCCAACTCTGGATTCAATGCCCATAACGACCAGAACCTCCAGCTCATCCACGCAGGCTTATGACGTGTTATGAACCTTAATTACGCATGACAGTTAGTTTATTTTTCAGTTTTAGCTGTACGCATTAGGCCATCTTTCAGATGCCTATAAAAACTTGCGTCTGCGTACGCTTATGTTACTTTTTAGTTGCTGTGTTTTATGAACTCGTTATTATTTTAGTGCATTTCAAAACTCTGTTTTAATAGTGCTGTTCTAGCACTCTTGACTGTAATTTTCTGCACATGGAGTAATAGAAGCAGTGTTGTTCTGAAGCTTTCAATACCTTGAGTCTTCTTTGGGTTATATGAATGGAGGGCCCATGTTCATGTTAGCCTTGTATAGTATTTTATGTTCAGCATTTCCTTATTTTCATTCAGCATTTCTTTTCTTGAAACATGTACAGCTTAATTCACTTTCATTGTTATTTCATTTGCAGCATTCATTTTGACTGATCAGTATTGTTCTTTTGCAGATTTTTAACCCAGGATTGCTTTTGTGTTTATGTATTTGCTTAATATCTAGTGGTAGTTTCAGTTGACAGATTCAAAGTTGCTGCCTTTACTTTATTTTCATAGCTGATTTTTAGTTTAATTTTCAAAGTTGTCTGCTAATATATGAATGGTCTCTTTATCACAAAATTGTCTATCTTTTAGAGATCAGAATACTAATCACTTGCAGCTGGCTTTGAGTACTTTTTAGACTAATCTTTAACTACTTTCTAATCGTGCTTTACACAGTACTATGTGTTAGAGGCAGAGAGTTAGAAAGAGCAAAACATTATAACTAGTCTTTAAAGTAGATTTTTCTCATTTTTTTATCATTTCTTAGACTTATCTTTAGCTACTTCCTAATCGTGTCTTACACAGTACTATGTGTTAGAGGCAGAGAGTTAGGAAGAGATAAACTTTATCATTGGTATTTTAAGTGATTTTCTTACCTTTTATTTGCAGCAGCATGAATGGTGTCTAATGCCATTAGAAAGTGGTTCTTTGCTTTCAAGTTATTTCAAGTTATTTATTTCTTTCAAGCTTTTACTTTTCAGCAAGTAGTTAGAAACCACTGATCACACACCCTCACTCATCTAGAATTCACCTTACACACACCATCACTCATCTGTTTATAAATCACCACTCCATCTTAGGAAGATAAATTAACCACAAACAACACCCCACACGACAAAAAGCTCTAAGAGGTTGCTTAAGTACATATAGTACACCTTCACTTCATCAGCTTACGAGCCCCGGGTTGACAATTAATGACATCAATTTAGGAACACTAAATTGACTAAACAAATGTTTCCTTGCTTTATTTATCTTTCCCCTTCTGTTAGACTCCGTTAGAAATAGCAATATCCTCAAATAGGTTGAATATGGATTTTTCCTGCTTTTCGGGCTGACATATGAGTAAAAAGTGGGATATTATTCGGTCAACCCACTCCTTTGACCTCCGAAACCTCACAAAATTTGACTAACGCTGCCCCTAAGGCGACACAAATAGTTACCCCAGGGACTAACGCCCCTGGTTCATGCATGGGGAGTGTTATAACTGATCTTGCTAGTTCCTGGGGATCGTTACCCTTGCAAATAGGACTATGAAATTGGTCAAAACTTCAATCAAAATGCCTTCCTCCTCCGAGCTAATAAGGAGGTCATTTTCCTGGATAACAAAAACTACAATTTGTTTGAAAGTATGGCCTTAACAATTTGTTCTCTTGCAATTAAAATTCTAAAATCAATTACCCAAATCAAAAAGAATTTTCCAATAACAACTTTTTTAGGCTGAAAATTATAGCAATTTTAAAACCATAACCTAAAAAATATTGTTGTAAACCAAATTTTCTTACCCATCCTCCCTCTTCCATTATCTTCCCTTTTCTAAAAAAATAAAAAATAGAAAATAAACATAAAAATGAAAAAGATGAGAAAACATGAATAGTAGCTAAGGGAATGTAATTCCACATGACTATTTTATTTATGTTTTTCTCATGTTTTTTTTACATTCTAATCTTTATGGGAGGTCATCTAGTTTCCCTCATAATGGTGGATGGCCCTACCTATAACATTTTTATGATAGACACCCTTTTTTTCTATTGGCTCAATCTAGTAATCTGCTAGATAAGATTTTCCAAGTATGTAAACTTTGTATAATTTTAGTAATACAAAGATGGGGGAACACAAATCCAACCCTGCCCCTCTCCCTTCCTCCTCCTCCTTCCCAATCCCTCCCCCTAATTAACAATCAAGGGGAAGAAAATTGGAGGGATTACATGAGGGTGAGAGCGACCAAGAGGTTGAATCACAATATCTCTCAATTTTATTTTTCTTCTTTTTATTTTTTTCTCCTTGTTGTTCTTAATTTATTTTACTTCTGATATGTTTTTCATCTAGCTCTTAATTTTGTGTTCACAAATTTTTTTTAACTTCATTTTTTATCAATTTAAAAAATGATGTAATTTTAAGGTTGGAAAAAATATATACGTTATTGGTAGTACTTCTTTTTGATTTGATGATTTCTTTTTAGATTTTGGTACAATGACACTAGTTGTTAAGGCCATGGTTTCAAACAAGTTGTAATTTTAACTTTGAGAAAAAATAATGCTATTAATAGCATCACTTTTAATTTGGTGGTTTATTTTAAGGTTTTCATTAGCAACATTATTGGTTTTTAACGATATGGTTGCAAAATGTTATAATTTTACCTCCGGCAAAAGAAAAAGAAAAACAAAACAAAACATGTGTTACTAGTAATGCCACTTTTCAATTTGAATGTTGATTTAAAAGTTTTTGTCTAAAACATTATGGATAGTAATTCTACAAGGTTGTAATTTTTACTTTAAAAAAGAGAGTGATACTAATAGCCCTAACTTCATAAATAAAAATAAAAACAACTACTAAATATAACTTCTAGAAAATATGAAAAATCTAAAAATGTTTCATTAAATATGTTCCACAACTACAAATTTAAAAAATACATAATGCAAACCTCATTATGTTAATAAATATATAGTGGACACCTTATATTTTGAATTTTTAACATTTTTTCCTCAGGAAAAAGTGTAATTTTATTATCAAATGAAATGAAATTAAATTTTGTAGATACATGACTAGCATGTATTCAAAGATAGATTATCGCTTAGATCATTTTGTAGATACATGACTAGCATGTATTCAGGGATAGATTATCACTTAGATCCATCACAAAAGTGGCTTAAAGCCCTCATGACTGAGAAAAAATAGAAAAAATTTAGCGAAAGAGCCTAATGGCTTACATAGTTGTAGAAATCATCCACTTTGACTTTCTTCCCTTTCTTCATTTTTACTCCTTTCCATATCCCTTGGGCAAGTTGGATAACTACTAGTGTTGTATCTATCATGTTTGCAATAGGGAGGAGCCCCTTTTTCATATTTAGAGCTCTCTATTTCGTGAGATATTTGAGTTATTGACATCGATTCATTCTTTGTTGTTGCTACTTCAATGACTGCAAGATTTGGTGTGACTTCCATCTCTATATTCTGATTGAGATCTATGGTTTGTGGAGGGAACACATCTTCTGTGGTATTTTCAGTCATCTCCTAATTATTCTTGTTGGGGGGTTCCTTTAGATTCACCTCTTTGTCATTATCTAAAACAGCAAGTTCAAAAGGCGACTAGATCTTTGTCTTAGTCCACAACCCTTTCCTCTTGTTTGCTGATTTTTGGATAGGTGGCAAGTATCTTATAAGTCATGTTTTCATAATCAAGGCTCTGTGTCCATTGGAAATGTTTGTTTTTCAATTGGATGTCATCTGACATCCCCTTGCTAAGGTTGATCTCCACACATATGTGGGTGAAGGTGAAAATCCCCTTTGTTATTTTCTCATTATTTATTTTTATGAATTCTCTAAGTGCATTTCCAATGTCTTCAAGTACTTGGTGACACCAAAAGGGAAGAGGGAGGTTTGGAAAGTGAAACCAGACAATAATTTTTGTGACTTCCATGGTGGATGAGTTGAATTTTTGGAACAAGAGAGTCGTGAATAACCCAGCTCTTCCCCAAAACCATAGTCCTTCCTCTAGAATTTGCTGGTAATCTGCTTTAAGAAAGGGAGTACTATGAAGAAACCCTTTGAGCAAAGGTAGATGTCAAGTTCTTTGTTCCAATTAGTGTAGATCCACTTGCAAAGGTCTTTAATTTTAGGCTAAAAGCCATTGAATCTACAAATTACAACCTCTTCGTAAAAATATAAGAACATGTTCTTTACCTAAGGATTCTTGATCTTTATATGTTGGTACTACTCCTTCTTTCCCACTATGTAAGGCCCAAGCAGAGTCCCAGAAGAGGCGGTAGCCTTAGCTTGTCTTGCATTAGCTCTAGTTTCTTCTTTGTAGGAGATTGATGGACCAAGTCTTGTTCCTCTATGCAATCTTGAAACCAAGGAAAGAGTGGAGCTTCTTATTATCTTATAGTCTTTGAGAATCCTATTATCTTGTAAAAATTTCCTTTCTAAGATGAACTTTTGCTTTGATACTGGGAGCCCCACACATTGTTGAATCTGATTTTTGAAGCTTTCCACTAGTTCCTCATTTGTGATCAAGATTAGTATGGATCTACATGATAGGGGTTTTATAATACTTGGAAGGGCCCATTTTTCTTTGTTCGTGATAGGGGGGTTGGACTAACTTTGGGTTAGGAGAGTATCACTTGTCCTTAATTGAGATTTCTTTTAATCCATGCATTGTAAATAATGGATCATCTCCTTCTTTGTACTTGGGGCTCTTCCAGCCTGAGATTAAGCTTGATTTGTAGGTGTTAGTGTGATATTCTTATGCACAGAAGAGTGAATAGAAAGTATCTGACCCCGCAGAGCATGTCTGACATGGCCACAACAGACCATCCACACCACCTCCATAGATTTGAGCTTTGGAAGTCGATATGGGGCTTTGTTCCTTCTCTATATGTTCAAAAGGGTCCTTGGAATATATTTTTTTAATAAACAAGAACAAACGCTTACCATCCTTGGGTGATTGTGCAAGATAGCAAGATTTGGACCATGTCGCAAGATAAAAGGCCAAGATCCCCTTTCAGTCATCATCCCACAATTTGAGGAGGGGTTCATCTTCTCTCCAATGCCAATATTCTTTGCATCTCACGAGCATGAGGCCCTTGGTAGTGTCGAGTAAAGGGCTACATAAAACCTCAGCCTAGCACAACACAAGACAAGACCTCCATTTTCTTATATGACCAATCCCCTTGTTAAAATGTTTTAATATAAATTATTTGTAAATAATTCTAGCCCCATTTTAGTAAATCATACTCACAATCACAAAAGTTGATGACTTTCACGATCACAAAAGTTAATGACATACACTTGCTTCATTGATGTATAATGCATTCGATGTTTCCTTAGGATGACAAATATTTTATTCATGTAGAGATTAAACCAAGAAATTAACCAACCATTTAAATAGATCCATGTCCTCAGGACGAAATAACTCACAATTCAGTTTCCTATATATCATGAGAAAAAAGTAGGCATATATTTGAATACCATAATTATCACAAATCAACATAACAATAATCATGAATCCATGTATTGGCAATCACAGATGTCTAAAGAACATACACATCACCGACAACATATGTTTATCGTAATTGAAATTTCCCATAATCATACCAACGAACATGTACAACGTGCACCACAAAAGACAACACACATAAACGTATGTAATCCTAGCTGTCTCCATATCAAGTGGCTCTGCACTTAGTCAAAATAAATCAATACCTAAGGTTGCCAAAATGTAAGGAAATATCTAAAGTAAATCAAATCAAATTGTTTCATGGTGGAGATAACCCGCACTATCGAATCATAGAAAGTCCTTGACCCCCATTTTGATATCCAAGAGGATTGAGAACTTGGCTTGGTTCAAGATAACCCGCACTATCGAATCATAGAAAGTCCTTGACCCCATTTTTGATTTCCAAGAGGATTGAGGTTCAATGCATTTAGTACAATGTCATAGCAATTTGAAATGTTGTTTCTTGTTTGTTTGTAATATGACATAGTAATTTGAAATGATCTTTCTTGTTTGTAATATCATTAGTAGCGTTTAACAATTGATAAACGAGATATGTATGGTCCTTGACTTTCTTTACAAAATTAAGCATTTTGGCACTGGAAAGAAATTCATCAAACAATGTATTTGACTACACGATGGTGAAGGAACACTTTTTACACGTCCATTATATTTTGGATGAGTATTTAGAATTTAGTTTTAAAAAATGGTATTTAAAACTAGTCTAATGAAGCACACCCATAAGGATATAACATATATGTTTTAAATGTACTTGGTGACGTTGGTTGTTGAGGCCTCATAAAAGGCTAGATAACTAAGGCCCATCATGAATGACAATTTCTATATTATTAAATTTTAAAAGGAAAACTTGCCCATCATGAATGACAATTTCTATATTATTAAATTTTAAAAGGAAAACTTGTTTTTAGGTTGTTGTATCAAATTTATTTTAGACATTGAGGTGTTTTAGAGTGCAGTTTAATGAGTTTTAGCTAAACATGGTTGGATGTATAAAATACCTTATAGTAAAGGAGGTAAGATTTATTTTTTTGTCATTGAGATTAAGTTTCTAAGAATAATATTAAAATAAACTTAAAGATATAAAAGTACTAAATAGAGGGTCTCAAATTCAATAACTTTTTCTTGAAGATATAAAAGTACTAAATAGAGGGTCTCGAATTCAACAAATTTTTCTTGAAGGAAATGTTCATCCATTATTGTAACAGACCCACACACATACTATTGATAAATCAAGTAGGCTTCCCATTTAAGGACTCATTATACAGCTACAGAGTAGTATTCTTGCTAATTAAAGGAAAACCTTCCTCATGAAAGAGAGATCCATTTCCCCACAATGAGATGTGATCATTAAACTCATGACCAAGTATATCTTAAGAGTGGAGATTCAACTAAATGCGTGATCAAGGAATCAACCAAAGAGCCACAAGTAAGTTCCAACATGATTGGTTCTCCCAAGACCAATTCCATTCATAGAAGAGTGTAAAAGTATATTTGCAACAATGAGGACGTAATAGAAGTTCGAAGGTGAGGATGGACATAGCAACTAGGGAAAGGATTAACTATATTCCTAATTCATTTTCTATTAGCAAAAGACTTTTTGAACCCCCTTACCCAATACAACTTTTCATTTAAAATCCCTCTTATATTTTTGTGTAATATGGGAAGAAAGAAATTCATATTATATCAAAATTAATGTTAGATACTAATATCTACATGTGATTTGTCTGTCATTGGGGAAACCAAACATGGCACACCTATAAATATACTTTTTCCATCTTGAATGTCTAAAACTATAATAGAAATTTAAATATAATTGCATGATAATACTGACACGACTAACCTTGCATATTATATCCTTATCATTTTCAATTATCAAACAAAAAAAGGAACTAGACTAATTGAAAAAATTACAAAACATGGATTATCATTCAGAGGTGAATCTATCTACATGGTGAAAGGTGGGCTAGTATCATCCTCAGAGTCTATGAACTATAAACTATTTAATTCATGCACCATATTTATCACCTTCCTATCATATTTCCTCGTCTACTTTTAGGACTAATTTAAGCAGATGAGGATTTCTTATTGCTCCTTTGATCTCTCCACAAGAACCCAACCATTATTGCTTTTATCTACTAATAGATATCTACAACCTACATGCAATTTATATCATGATTTTATATTTTCCTAATGTCGATGATCCATTTTCCCACTTGTGTTAACACTTCCTCACTAGTCATAAACCTTCTTTCGTCTCAGGCCCCCTCTTCTACTTTTTCAATTTCCTACTGAGAAAAAGGAGGAGTGGAACTATAATATATGTGGTTTGAGCTCTCTACAACTCTTTGAAATTAAGATGTAGAAGTTCCTAGGCCTTCTCATCACCCATGACAATGTCTACATCCCCTACCTCATAACATGACAATCTGGAAGTGACTAAGAATGAAAACCTAACCAGCAGAGATTTGTGAAAACTATAGGAAAGGCACCACAAGTAAAGAAAAAACCAAGCAACCAAAAGTAGGAACCAATTACAGCAAAGGGGTAGAACCCCTATGTATACACCCCAAAGAGGAGAAATACATGAAGGATCAACCTTAACCAATGACTACTAACCAAAAAAATAAGATGAAATTGTAGATGGCTTCATGCGTGTTATTTTGATGATGATTCAAGTCACAACAAGGATCCAAATCCAACACAAGGAGAATGAGAGCCCACAAAAAACTAGGATAAAGGTGGGAGAGGTTGCACCAAATTACACTCACGCGAGCAGAGGGAAAAGGAGCCTCTAGGAAGCCAAGGCCATAAACGGCTAAGGGGTTTAGATAGTAAGAGAACCAGAGTTTCCAAATTAAGGTGCTACAATGGAAACCTACGTCCCTTTGTAGTCTAATCCCTACAAATGGGAAAAATGAATAAAGGGTGGCCTACCTCAAAAGAAAAAGACACAGAAAAGAGGATTTTCCAAAACTAGAGCGAACATAACTAAAATGAAACTACCAAGGGTGGATTGAAAAATCCTAATTAATAACAATTGGAGAGATACTCACTTGTTCTCCTAGTTGATTCCTTGACCTTCACTACTCTATGTCATCTTCGAAATCCATATTTTGATGTTGATGCTTGTGTGTCTCCAACAATCAACCCCTAAATCCTCCGTAATGGAACCAAACCTTAAAGCCTCTATAATTTTTTTGTCTCCCTCATGAATTATCATTGCTACATTTTATCGACAAGTGCCTTGAATGATCAAGCTGGTGTGGTAAGGAATGGAGGCAGGGGTTTTCAAATTGAAATCATCAGTTGTGTGTCAAGTGGAGTGCATTGTCCTTTCCCACCTTCTCCTTTGTTAATGAGTCGTGAACTTAATCATCTCTGTGTTGGGGCACCTACGATGGTGAAAATATCCCCTATTTTTACTGCACATCCTATGTACCATTCTTTTCAAGACATTTTCATATCCTTTAAATTTTTACCAAACATATTTTTCCCAATATTTTTCCCAATGTATGATCTTTTTTCTACTAATATTCATTACACTTCCTCCTTTCTCTACTTTCAAAAATTCCCATATTATTCATGCTCAAGGCCATGTTGAAGCCAACTTAACCTTATTCCTTCCTTTTCACCTAGAAATACATAGACAGGAAAAAAAAAAATTAAAATAAACTCCTCTCACCCCTTTATCAGCATATAATATATTAATTAAGTTTTAAGTAATTTTAAAACACTCAATAAAAATAAATATACTAAGACCTTATATAACTAACCTCATACATGACCCATATTTTTTTAAAACATGATGGGTATCCAAAGATTGACTCTATTGTTTTGAAACATGATGAGGTGTCAAATACCAAACATTTCTATAGAAGTAACATAACAAGAATACTCATGACCCACATTTCGTTTTTTCAAGAATGATGAGGTTTCCAAAGCCCAATCCTATCCATAAAGCAACGTGTCGGGAATAACCATGACTTGTCATTTTTCCAAATATGATTGAGTGTCTAAATACCAAGTGTATCTATACCAACAAGATAACCCCAAATAACCATAAAAGAAAGAAAAAATATAATTGCAATAATGAAGATGCAATAGAGGTTCGAAAGAGAGAATGGATATAATGACTAGGGAAAAGACCTAAATATACCCCTATTTCATTTTCTATAACAACGAAAACTTTTTTTAATTCTTACCCATTACATATTTCCATTTAAAAATTCTCATATTTTAGCTTAATGTCCTAGGTACCATTTCTTTCATCATATTCCCATACAATTTTTTATTATTTACGTGGATGCAAATTATTCTCTTTGTATGATCCATTTTCACCTGCTAATATTTCCTCAAACTTCCTCCATTCCGTTGATTCAAAATTACCTATATCTATGTCGAGTAAAATTAAAATATAGGTTCTATCATCAGTCAATACAACCCTCACCCATTTATAATCATATATTATATTATTTTTAGTTAATTTTGAAGATCCTAATAAAAATAAATGTATTTCAGTTAAAACAAAATATATGTATTTAACCATCAGGCCAATTCAAATTAGACACTTAAATAATATTTAAGTAATTTATTAAATGTAAACTTATTATATGATATGAGTAAATTTAATGATTAGGAACATGTGTTTGTTTATAAGAGTTTATAAATTCAAATAAAAGAATAGAGCATGTACACCACCCTAAACTTTAACAATAAAATCTGTATACTATATTTATTGAACCAAGAGATGCTTTATAACCCAATATAGGGGCAATGTAGTGGTGTAAATATTTGTTTGTAAACATTTACACCTAGACCCAATAAAAAAACAATAAAAAGTTCAAAGTAATATAGAGCCTAATATGAAGATGTTGCAGTGTTCCTAAATGAGTGTTAACATTTAAATGTTAGATCAATTAATAATAAAAAGTTAAAAGCAATGAAATTAAATTTGTTGTATTGTAATTTTATTTTATTAATAAAATTACAACAAATTTTCAGATAAAAGAAAACCATAATATGCATATCATGTTAAAGTATATAACATATAAATAGTATCTATAAACTAAGACCCATTTTACCATATAAATCAAAATAAAGATTATGTAACCATATTTATATTTAATTAATAAACACATAAAAGCTTAATACTTGTGATAAATTTACAATATAACACAATCTTTAACAATGGATATTCACCTACATTTTAGCATGTATATTATAAACTTGTAAATATATTTTCTTACAATACCATGGATTATCTCCAAAACCATAACTCATTTCACAATCAAAATATTTTATTTTAAGTTAATTTTTGACTTTTTTTATTAGTTAAGTCTAAAATAAAAAAAAGGTTATAATTAATTTTCTGATATATGTAAACCCTTTGTTCTTACTATTATTGAAAATATTTGGTGGATATCACATAAAGATTAAATCAAAGTTTTAATGAAATTAAAAAAGAGAATACTTTTACATATACAGATGTCAAATTTATATAATATTAATAATATTATTAATAACCAAGGTAGATCCATATTAAGCCCATTGGTTGTAGCTTAATTGGCTGAGTTATGAATTGATATGTAAAATTATGAGAGACTCAAAATTCAAATCCACGTGGTTTTGACCAACAAAAAAAATAGATCCATAATGAGAGGAATCAAATATCTTGACGATATGTTGAGGAGATGTTGTAATGGTCCTAAATGAGTTTAAACATTTAAATTTTGGCTCAATTAATAATAAAAGGTTAAAAATATTGAAAATAATAAAAAACAATTTTTATCCTGTATTTTTTATTTTAAATAAAATTAGCAATTTTGAAAAGAAAAAAATCATAATAAAATATCGCATTAAAATATATAACATATGATTAATAATCACATAAAAAATACCTACAATAAACTTACAATATAACAAGATTCTTAATGGTGGATATTCACCCTACTTTACCATGGATATTATTAATTTGTAAATAGACTTTGTTATAATACTATGGGCCAATCCCATGGCTTATCAATACCACATGCTCAAAATCCATAACTCATTTCATAATCAAAATATTATATAAATATTTGATCCCTCTGAGGGCTTGGTAAATAGGGAGTTAAGATGCATCTAGGCTAGTTTAATTATTAATTATAATTATAATTATTGAATTCGTTTGTTTTTCTAATTTAAATTTTTTTCTAATTTGACTTATTCAAAATGTTTTAGTTACTAATTATAATTAATAATTTATTTTAATTTTGTTATTTTACTTTTATTAATCTTTTTTATGTAATTTGATTAAGTTAAAATGTTTATATAATATAAGAGTACGACATTACAACATATCTTCCATATCAAGTTGGACAGCATCTCGGCACAACAATAACATCCCATACAGGATTGGAGAGTGTCGACTCAAATTCCACTTGTGGGCATAGTGCAACACTGACCAACCTTTTTGTTTCACCACTACTATGGTTCTCGGACTACGCCTAAACTTCCAACACTTAGTTAAATTTGCTAAGTGTTCACTTCTTCTTTAAATGCATTGAAAACAATTATCGCTAATTCAATTATATTTCATTACACTATTAGGATATTCTGACACATAGGAAATAGTTAAGTATAACCTGGTCTAGTGTAGAGTTAGATAAAGTTTGTTTCATTACTATGTACTTTTGTAACTTACAATCTGATGGTCACGATATGTTCTAGACATGAAGTGCTTTGACGGTTCATTCTCTCCTCGGTATTATCGACACTTGATCTGTGGCTTAACACCTAACTGGTCCATGATTTCTATTTAAAGAGCATGGAGGGTCATTTGTAAGGTGACCGTTCATGAGAGAAGCTTTTGTGATTTTTCTTTCTTTTATTAATAAATTTCATGAAGTGGCCGCGTTGGCTCAGATCGTGGATTGTTTCCCTCTTTGAGGGTTTAACTACGTCAAGAATAATGGTGTATTGATTTGTGACATGTTTGTGAGTTGTGTCCTTTGGTGTTCTATCTGAAGAGCTTACTTTGTAAATTCCTACATGGAATCAGAGTTATTTGAGGGCCGCATCCATGGGTGATCCAAATCTGAAGCCGGTATAACTGCATCCGACTGTCATTTCCTAGATCTACTATTTCTAACTACTTTCGAGCCGAGGGGACTGCTCTATTGTGTTAGGAGCATCTGCTCCAGCTAGGAACCGCTTTCATTTCACGTGAAAAGGTTTCTAGTAGCCCTAGGTATGTCATTTTTAAGATCTGGAGGTATATAGTCTTTATTTTCACTTTTAGTTATTCATCTCTCTGTTTATTTTGGTTTATTTAGCTCTCTGTTTTTTATTACCAGATATACCTCTTTCATTTATGCATATGCTCTTTGCCCTATGACTATGTGCAATCTAGTAAAATCAGAAACAAAAAGGAATGATTCTTCTCATGCATATGCTCTTTTCTGGCATGCCTTAGTGTGATCTCGGAAAATCAGAAACATTGAGCAAAATATTTAGTTTCTGGCAAAAGCTAACTTTAAGCCATAAGGTTTGGTTTTTTTTTGCATGTCTATGTTGGGTTGTGTGTTTTTTTGTTTTGTAGGAAAAATGGGTTTTTTTCAAGTAATCACGCACTCCAAAGCTTCAATGACTAGGAAAAAAAAAAAAAACCTTCCTCTTTTCCAAAAATTCATAATAGAGGTCTTAGGTCCAAGTCTTTCTTTTTGTTGAGTTACTTTTTCAAAAAACACATGTAACTTATATGAGTTACTTTATGTAAAAGATTTCTCACCCATTATAAAATGTGAGTCACTTATAATTCTAAAGTCTCTTTATCTTTTATTTAAGTTACAATTTAGTGGATAGCTCATAAAGTACCATTGTAAAAGTGACTTTAACTTATTTATAAAAGTGGGTCACATAATTTGTTTTTAAAAGTGAACTAATTAGACTAAATTTTGAAAAATGGGTTTTTTTTTTTTAAATATAACATTATCATTCACTTCCGCACATTCATGTACTTTGTCAGCATCTTCAACAACATTTCTTCAAAAAACCATAACTTTCTCATTTGGAAGTCGTTTTCAGAACTGTTTTTCTTTAATTAGCCTAATTTTTTGAGATCTTTCCATTGAAACACTTAGTTTCAGCATCTACAACTTCAGTTTCTGTTAAAATGGAAAGTCCATGCCAAGTTATTCTTGACAACACCAACTACTTCCAATGGGCATCCTACATGGAGGATTTACTTAGAAGTAAAGGTCTTTATAGAATAGCCTCAGGCCAAGAGTCTAAACCTAAATATGAAGATAAAGCAGTCAAATGGGAAAATAAGCAAGATCAAGCACGTGGGTTGATAAGGATGTCTATTTCTCGAGACCTTAGATTCCATATCGCAGAACTTGATACCCCTGATGAAGCAATGAAACAACTCAATAATGTTTTTGGAATTAAAAATGAAAATAGAGCCCATCAACTCAAAAATGAGTTGTTTACGTTGGACCTCAATAATTTTTCTTCCATTGAAGATTTTTTGTCCAAGTTCAAGACCCTTAGACTTCTCTTGGAAGGTGTTAAGGTTAAGAAAGAAGATGGTAGTCTTATCTATTCCATTCTTGCTAAGTTAGGACCAGTCTACTCTGTATTTGTTTCCACCTTCCATTCTACTAAAGAAACGTTTATTTCTCAACGACAAGCAGGCTACAAGTCCCCCTCTTTTGATGCCTTTTGTGCAAGGAAAATTTTAATGATGGAAATTTATCTTCACGTTTAGAAACCTTGGCGAATCTCACTAGTCCATGATATGCCATCTATAAAATGTTTGGTGGTATTTCTGTAGAAATATTCAAATTTGTAATAATTTTATGTAGTCTCTATATAAAATTTTACCGATTTTTAAGGTAAAAGAATTTTATACTATAAACTTTGGGCGAAACATTTTTAGAAAAATGGAAATTAAGGAATCGTTTTTTTTCAAAAAAACATGGAAAATTAGCCCATCTGCGAATATTAGCCCCTAAAATTTTCTCTGCTTTTATGATTATTTAATAAGAGAAAAGAAAAACTCTTACATCTTGATCTTCTTAATATTGGAAACTCTTCTAAGAAAGCCATGACTACCCAACAAAAACCAAGTTCAAAGAATCCTAAGAAGCAACATCTTAAAAGGAATGGTCCTAAACCAACCAAGGGTCCTAAGCACTTTCAATCTCAAAATGAAAAATAAATTCAACAAAATGATAAGGAAAATAAAAACAAAGGCAAGAAGACTGATAGAGATTGCAACTTTTGTAATCAATATGGCTACTTAAAATCCAAATTCTTTATAAAGATGGAAGCCTTGGAAGTAGCAATGAATAAGCATAACATCCATTTGGAGCACTCTTCAACTTCAACTTCATCTTTAGGAATAACACATTCTGCATGTGGTTGTCAAGCATCTCGGTCTGGTTATGCACTAAATGTATCTTATTCTTCGCATTCTCATGAGTAGCTTATTGATTCTAGAGTTTCTTATCACATGGAAAAA
This sequence comes from Pinus tabuliformis, assembly GCA_031772625.1. NCBI lineage: Eukaryota > Viridiplantae > Streptophyta > Pinopsida > Pinales > Pinaceae > Pinus > Pinus tabuliformis. Next base: position 343,853,850 of record CM062819.1, on the reverse strand, counting down.
AACAAAGCCATGTTTTCTTCTTTAAATGATTGTAACACCAAAAATATATATGTTGGTGATGATAGATCTCTTAGTGTTGTAGGGACTGGAACTATTCATCTAGACAATGGTCAATTTAATGATGTATTATGTGCTCCAACCTTATCCCATAACCTTCTATCTATATATCAGGTAGCTCATTCAAGTGAAGGTAAAATCGTTGAATTTTCACCCGAGGATGTTGTAATTAAGGCCTTAAGAGATCCTAGATAGATTTTAGCTACTGGTATTGCTGATGACTCTACAAGGTTGTATAAGTTTAACAAATTTGGTTCATCAACTCTTCCCTCGGTATTTGTTGCTCATAATGATGAAGTGAGAAAACTTTGGCATGAGCAATTTTGGTCACTTAAACTATCGATCCCTTCAAAATCTATGTAAAGAAAATATGGTGAGAGGTCTTCCAATGGTATCTTGCAGAGATGATGTTTTTTCCTGGATATGTACTCGAAAAACATCACCAAGATAGTTTTGAAAAACGTGCCTCTTGGCATGCCTCAACCCCTTTACAACTTGTGGATAGTGATTTATGTGGTCCACTTCTAGTTGTTTCATTCTCTGGCTACAAGTATTTCTTAACTTTCATTGATGATTTCTCCAAACTCACTTGGGTATACTTCTTAAAACTCAAGAGTGAAGTATTTAACATGTTCTTGGCCTTTAAGGCCTTTGTTGAGAAACAATCTGGACATCAAATTCTTAAGCTAAGATATGATAATGGCGGAGAATATGTTAACAACAAATTCATCAACTTTTGCACTTACCATAGAATTCAAATGCATCATACTGTTCTATATACTCCACAAAAAAATGGTGTAGCTGAGAGGAAGAATCGCACCTTAAAGGAAATAGTTAATTGTATGCTTCAATCTAAAGGACTTAGTCTTAATTTTTGGGCAGAAGCAATTAACTGTGCAAATTACATAATAAATCACACTCCTACTAAGGTTTTAAATAATATCACTCCAGAAGAAGCATGGAGCTCAATTAAACCTAATGTAGGTCACTTTCATGTTTTTGGAAGTGAAGCATGAGCCCATATTCTCGATGAGAAACATAAAGCCCTAGAACCTAAGAGTGAAAAAAATTATTTTTGTTCGACATTTTGAAGATGTCAAAGGATATATACTTCTCTCACCTAAATCCAAAAATTTTATCATTAGAAGAGATGTAAATTTTGTTGAACATATATCGGCCTATGATCCTAGCTCGACAGATGTGCCACCTCTCTCTATCTCTTCTAATTTGGAAAATATTTCTTTCTCAGATGATGAAAACGAGGATGAAAATCCTCCCCCACCTTCTCAGGATCCTCCTTCAACTCCTCATCTTCTAAAATGGGTCCGTGCTACTCGAGATGCAGCAAGTTCTCTTGCAGGTGATCCTACATATCAGTGATGTACACGTTCTCAATTCAATAGAGCCTCTTCCTTACTGGCTCAAGCTTCAGCGAATTATGATCCTGACACCTTTACAGAAGCTTCAAGCGATCCAGATTGGAACGCAGCTATGAATGAAGAATATCGTTCACTATCAGCAAATGATACATGGATCTTTTTCCTCTTCCAAAGGGAAGAAAACTTGTTAGATGTAAATGGGTTTAGAGAACCAAGTTTGGACCAGATGGAAAAGTTAATAAGCATAAAGCCCATCTTGTTGCTAAGGGCTTTTCACAAGTTGAAGGCATTGGCTATATTGAAACCTTCTCCCCTGTTTCCAAAATGAACTCTATCCATCTTGTTCTTTCCCTTGCTGCCTCTTTCAAATGGGAAGTCCATTAGATGGATGTTAAATCTTCCTTCTTGCATGAGGACTTGCATGAAGAAAGATATATGGAACAACCTCCTGGCTTTATACAAACAAACTCTAGCCTTGTATGTCAGCTTAAGAAATCCCTTTATGGTCTCAAGCAAGCCCCTCGAGCTTTGTATGCCAAAATGGATAGCTTTCTTTTAGATACTGGCTTTTCTAGGTGTCATTCTGATAATACTATCTACAGTAAGAAATTGGGTAAGTATCTTATCATTCTTATTTTTTATGTTGATGATCTTATCCTTACTAGTAGTGATCCCAACCTTATAAACCATGTGAAGTCCAACCTTAAAAAGAAGTTTGAAATGACAGACTTAGGATACTTGCATTATTTTCTTGGTCTTCAAGTCTTGCGATCCAAGGAAGGTATTTCCCTTTCCCAACCCAAGTATGCCTGTGATCTTCTATGCCACTTTCACATGGAAGACTGTAAGTCGGCCCCTTCTCCCTTTTAGTCTGAAGCCAAACTTTTAGTCACTTGTACTTCCCCTGAAGTTGATGCTACCTTATACCGTCAGCTTGTAGGAAAACTTTTGTATTTGACCCATACCCGTCCTGACCTTTCCTTTGTTGTTGGCCTTATTGCTCGGTTTATGGAAAACCCACATGAAAGTCATTGGAAAGCAACTAAAATAATACTTCATTATGTTCGAGGTACAGTTCAGTTTGGGATTCATTACAGTGTAGGAGCATCTCCTCTTTTGGTTGGTTTCACTGATTCCGATCAGGATGGTGACCTTGATGATCAGAAGTCTACTACAAGTTATGTGTTCACTCTTGGTTCTGGAACTATTACATGGGCTTTCAAGAAAAAAAGTGCCATTTCTCTTTCTTCAATGAAAGCAGAGTATTGTGGCATCGTAGAAGCTAGTAAGGAAGCCCTGTGGCTTCATCAAATCTTGTCAGAGTTTGGCTTTCAGCAGCAACATCCGACTACACTTTGGTCTAATAATCAAATTGACATTCAAATATGCAAAGATCCATTCCAACATCAGCACAACAAAAACATTGAACTACACATGAACTTCATCAGAAATCTCATTCATGACCATGTTCTTGAAGTGCAATATTGTTCAACAGACGATCAAGTTGCAGACATCTTTACAAAGGCTCTCACAGAGGCAAAGTTTACTAAACTTCGATTTATGGTTGTAGTTTAGGAAGTTGTCACTAAGGGGGGATAGGCTCTAATGCCTCCTTCCTTCTCCTATTGTGTCATATTTTTACATCCTTCAATCCTATCCAAATTTTTTCTTAAGGGGGGATGTTAGGATATTCTGACACACAGGGAATAGTTAATTATAACTTGGTCTAGTGTAGAGTTAGATAAAGTGTGTTTATTTACTATGTACTTCTGTAACTTACAATCCGACTGTCACGATATGTTCTAGACATGAAGTGATTCGATGGTTCATTCTCTCCTCAGTATTACCGACACTCTATCCACGGCTTAACACCTGATTGGTCCATGATCACTATTTAAAGAGCATGGAGGGTCATTTGTAAGCTGACCGTTCATGAGAGAAGCTTATGTAAATTTTCTTTCTTTTATTAACAAATTGCTTGAAGTGGCTGCATTGTCTCAGGCCGTGGACTGTTTCTGTCTTTGAGGGTTTTAACCACATCAATAATACTAGTGTATTCATTTGTGATCTGTTTGTGAGTGGTGTCCTTTGGTGTTCTATATCAGGAACTTACCCTGTAAATTCCTACATACACATTGTAATAAAAATGTACAAAACATACATGAACAACAATGTACACAAGTTTACAATGGGAGGGGAAACTCTCAAACAAGTCTTCCTCAACACTTATAAAATATTCTGCAAAGTTGTTTTACAAGTTTACAGTAAAATAAAATTGTGTGATAATCTGCCACGGTGCTCCAGTCCATGTAGCCTGTCATGCAAGCCTGCTTGACTGTCTACCCATGTCGTGCAAGCCTCCACATTGTTCACCCGAATCCTAAATTTGTCATGTAACCCTCTGTATTGTTCACCCACATCCAAAATATGTTGTGTAGCCTCTACCCTGCAACTCGTGCAACCTGTTCAGTATTCCTAGGCCATGCATCCCACTCGGGTCGTGCAGGGGGCTCGTATCATGTAGGGCACATGGGTTGTGTAGAACTTTCATTTCACAAACCTGTTTAGAAATTTGTATAAAAAACTTGTTCAAAAAACTCATTTCCAAAACCCGTCCAAAACCCGTACTAAAAACATGTTTCTAAAACTCATGCAGAATTTTTATTCGGCGTGCCTAGTTGAGCACATGTCGTGTCATGCCCTTGCACGCCTTGCAGTTCACTTGAACTTCCCAGAACTTTGTTTTCCCTCTTGTGCCTTTGCCCTCCACCCAAAGTTTTATGCGAAGTACAATTGAGTTGATGCCTTAAACGCATTCCCCTTGTTCAATATATATGGTTATTTTCCCAATGAGTTATCAAATGACCTGCCTATTCGCTTCACTCGGGTGACCCAACTTGTTTGTTCCACCCAGCTGACTTGACTCGTTTACTCCACCTGACCAACCTATGTGACTCATTTTGTTCGACCCATGTGACTCATTTCATTCAGCCCGTGTGATTCGTTTTGTTTAGCCAACCCGTGTGTTAAACCCATGTGACACATTTGGTCAGATGCCCTCGAACGCCTTCACACGACTTCGCTCATTCGTTCGGGTAGACTCCCTATGATGCCCTCACATGACCTCACCCATCCACATGCCTGGTCACACTCATCGTCTGCACACCCATTTGCACACCTAGTTCACACGCCTGTCCGCATGTCGTTCCCGTTGTGTTGGGAAGGTGTCCACCGCTATGGCATGCTTGCCTCGCCAATCACACATTTTTGATTAAACGTTCTTGGGTGAGTCACCCGTTAGTTATGTGAGCATAGCCCTCTGACTTGCCCATGTGTGTTCAGTTAAACGCGCCCTTCTCTTGAGTTTGATTTTTCAACTCTCCCTGAGTAGGTGGCTCATCACGAGCACTCGTCAAACTCGAGGCCTGACATCCTCCCCCACTTTAAAAATTTTGTTGCCCTCGACAACACCATCTTGGAAAAATCCATGGCCAAGACCAAATGTCTCGAAGTTTCATCAGCTTCAACATCAAATTCCCATGATGCATGAACTCCCTATTCTCCATTGTATGAACCTCCACCAAGGCTCATGACTACATGTGGTTAAGACTCCTCAATCCATGTTCATCAACCACAACTCGTCGCAATGTAACGTCACAACTCCTATCATACCAATCCACCATCTATCATCATCATGTGAACTGTTGCTGCAAATACTCCAACTCAACTCTAACATATCTCAGTATGTTGAGCTCTCCCATGCCTCAAACTAGTCAAGTGATAAATCTAACTATCATGTCCAAATCATGAGAATGCACCTCCTCATGCCTTCATCATTTCTTTCTCCAACATTCTTTCACATCTTCAACTCAACCAAGAACTCGTTTGAATCCAATGCTCAATGTGCCATATCGAGGTCCATGAAGAAACTCCATCTCATCTGTAATATGCTGCCCAACAATGTTATCAAAGTGGCAAGTCTACACTTGCCTCATCATCTTGTGCATGTGCTTCCCATGGTCATAGACCAACAACCTCCATATCCATCAAAAATGGCTAAGTCCAAACAGCTCAACCCTAGCCTAAGTGCTCCCACCAAGGCACCTCCATCATTGCAAACCCATCCAACTCTAAGGTGTCCCCTCCTACCGTATACATCAAGTCACTCCCCACGAACATATCCCATACTATGCCCAAGGTATGCATATGATAATGCATTAAAGTTAAGTACAAAACTAACCTCAGCTCCACAACAAATTAGATACTCCAAGAACAATATATTATGAAATCTTCATTAGCTGCAACTCTGTCAAGTCATCATAAGCTCCCATGAACCATTTCCACCAACACTTTGGAAAACATACTTGTCTTGGTCACAAGTGCCATTGAAAGTTTCCTCTACCCTCTCTATCGCATGAATTTCCTCATAGGTTGCCCATGTCTCCTCGAAAACAACCATGGCGTTGATTTCCAAATGCGCGTAACATACCCATCGGTCCATCTGTAAAATTTTCTCATGTTGCCACGGTAAGTCCATCCTGCTCAACATCCTTTCCTTGGCACTTCTCCTTGATGACCATACACAACATCTCCATAAGTCCTCCTTCTTGATCCCCTGCACGATGCCTGACACATGCCCTTCCTCTTCAATTTGATGCCCATGACTTCAACTGCCCAACTTGTCCACTTTAGCAGATCCAACGCAACTTTGGTCATCACATCCTTATCTTCGGTTCAGGTTAGTGCCTTCGATCACTCTACCTTCATATCACATCATCATCGTTGCCTCCCCCACTAAAGGTCTTCCCAAGACTACCTCTTGGCCTCAATGAAATTGCAATGAAGAAGTCCACCTCAATAATGTATCAAGTCTCATTCACTCTGGTGTGTCCTCGCTTTGGTCTATGCAGGAATCATGTCAGGCACTTAGCCAATTCTCTATTTGGCTAAGCATGACTCATCCATCGCAAATATCATGTTCCACCCTTGTCATGGGAATCTACACCTTAGGCTCTAAGGTCGCATACTACCCAGACAAGTTCTGCAACATCCAATGTTCCTTGCTGCCCCAATGCACAAGGTCTCATCGTAATATTCCAAGGAAAGATTGTCCATCGCATTGAAAAACAAACAATTCCTTTTCCCATTCCTACATATGGCCCATCTTCCAAAAGCTCTAATGAAACACAATTCACTTCAATACTTAGATTTTCATGAGGTCTCTCCATGTGAGTACCTCCTTCCATCAATGGTTGCATTGTGCACGAATCTGGTTCTACTTGGGCAAGTAATGGTACCCCAAGTTCTTCCTCTTCCACTGAAACTTCTGCAATGAATATCATAGCTTCTTCCTCTTTTCCACAATCAACAACATCATCCTACCCCATTTCCCAGCTAAGTAAAAAAAACTCTCTTTTAACATTCTCTTCCAAGACTTCAAGTTCATCCTGAATTCCTAATCTTTCTTCTTTCATGCATTTAAACCTGTGCAGGATCTGCACAAGTCTCTCATAGCACTTTTCCATCATTCAGCTTGGCCCTAACCTTGATGTTCCTCAGCCTCTGCTAAAATTCAACACTTCAAATCAACTCGGTCCTGCTTGAACGAAGCTCTTATACCCTTTGTCACAGCCCCAAACTAGTGGTGGTTGAAATTCCAATTGTGGGTATGGTGCGGCATCGACTAACCTTTTTGTTTCACCACTACTACCATTCTTGGACTATGCTTAAACTTCCAACACTTAGTTAAATTTTTTAAGTGTTCACTTCTTCTTTAAATGCAGCATAAACAATTAACTTTACTTTAATTACCTTTCATTACGCATTGGAATAAACATGTACAAAACATCCATGAACAACAATGTACAAAAGTTTACAATGGGAGGGGAAATTATCAAATAATTCTGCCCCAACAACACTTATAAAATCTTTTGCAAAGTTATTTTACAAGTTTACAATAAAATACGATTGTGTGACAATCTGCTTTGTTGCACCAGTCTATGTAGCATGTCATGTAGGCCTGCCAGACTGTCTACCCGCATCATGCAATGCTCCGCACTATTCACCCAAATCCCAAACCTGTCGTGTAGCTTTTCCCTACAACTTATGCAATCCATTCAATCTGCCCGAGTTGTGCGACCCTCCTAGGTCATGTAGCCAACCCAAGTCGTGCAAACCACCCATGTCGTGCAACCCACTTGGGTCATGCAGAAATTTCTTTTGATAGTCTCGTTTAGAAATTTTGTGTCAAAAACTCGTTCAGTAAACTCATTTCCAAAACCCGTGCAAAAAACTCGTTTTTGAAACTCATGTAGAATTTTCGTTCAGCCATTCTAGGTGGGCACATGCCCTATCGTGCCTTGCACGCCCTACGATCCACCCAACTTGCCTAGAACTTCGTTTGCCCCCCCATGCCTTCACCCTTCACCCGAAGTGTTGTGCGAAATTCAGTTGAGTTGATGCCTTGAAAAAATTTCCATCATTCAATATATATGGTCATTTTCCTAATGAATTATCAAACGACCCATTCTGTAAGGCCTCCGGGCGTGAACGCGGATGGGTGCTGGGCGAGTCGGTGTGCACGATGGGCGCGTGGGTGAACGACGGGCATGCGGGCGGGTGCGCGGGCGCACGGGCGGGCGCGGGCGCACGGGTGGGCGCGGCTACACGGAAGTGCGACGATATAATGCGACGAACGATGTGCGACATATGAAAAATGACTAAGGCATAGTGCAACGATGGCGAACTTATACCCTATTGTGTGTGGAGCAAACATGTGGGCAGGCCGACATGTGAGAGGGCGCACACAGGGGTGTGTTAGACATATTTTGGGGGTCAGCTGGAGAGCCACCACCCACGCAAAGATGTGTATATATTACCAAGTGTTGAGGATCATTTGGACATCGAAGTTCGATCAAGGCAACTCGCACTAGTTCAAGGAGCACAAGGAAAGTGCGCAGATTTGGAGGAGTGCGCATAGCTCATGCGCAAGTCTTGAGGGCGCAGTTTTGGATGTGACTTAGAGCGGTTGTGGGTTGGGCAAGGTGTGCCTAGGGTTGTCTTTGTTGCAGTTTTGTGCCGGGATTGACAAGGGGGTCTTGGTAGCTCGGGTGAGCACCCTCCCTTCGTGCAAGGCGTGCACATGATTATTGTAAAAGGTTGATTTGCCTATATTGTAAAAGAAGCTAAGTATTGGCTTGAAGCTTTCCAAGCATTACTTGTGATGATTGTATTATTATGAAGAAAGGTTGAATAATATATATTGTCGGGCAGATTTGTTCGGGAGTTGCCCCTCCCCTTTATATTGTGCAATTGTTATTGTCTTTTATAATTGTTGTGGATAATGAATGAGTATGGATGTTCATTGGTATAAAGGATAAATGCAATTTTACTTGGTTGCGAAACACAAACTAAGTAAGGACAAGTGAATTAGGCATAGTCCATGAATGTTAGTATTGGTGAAAATAAAGCGTTCGGTGGTGTCGCACCTCGCTATAAGCAGTTGGAAGACTACCGCAGGTGTAGGGGCGTGACACATTCACTCGCTTCACGCAACCGACCCGACCTGTTTTCTCCACCCAGCCGACCTGACTTGTTTACTCCACCTAATCGACCCATGTGACTTGTTTTGTTCAACCAACCCACGTGTTGAACATTTGTGACTCGTTTGGTCGAACCTCCTCACACAAGTTCCCACATTCGTTCGAGGGAATGCCCTCCAACACCCTCGCATGACTTCGCTCGTTTGTTCGAGTGGATGCCCTCTGACGACTTTCCTTGTACGAATGCCCAATCACATGCCCATCTGCATGCCCTGATTGCACGTCTCGCTCGTCATGTCTGGCGAGCACCCGCCACTACGGTGTGCCCGCCTCACCCATCGCACATTTTTCGATTAAACGCGCCCAAGTGACTCACGCCTCGGTTATGTGTGTGCGCCCCTTCGACTTGCCCATGTGCATTTGGTTAAACTTGCTCGTCGCTCGAGTTCAGTTTTCCAACTCTCCTCAAGTTGGCAGGTGATCACGGGTGCTCGTCCAACTCGAGGCCCTAATAGAAAGCCCCTCTGAAACCAATTCAAAATGAGAATATTTTTATACATAAAATTGTAATTTTATAATATAAATAATATTATTAAAAACCAACATAAATCCATTTTAATTAAAACTCTACCAAATATTAAAAAAAATCAAATCTCTTTAAATACGAAACTTTCCTGAAATTTTACAAATATATATATATATATAGATATCTTCAAAATTTTAATACATAAATAAATCCAAAATTAAAATAAATATACACTCATTTAAATTTCCCTCTTTAGTCATCTTCACCTTCACATCCTTGCTATGTGATACTATAAGTTAAAAGAGTGAACAAGATGAAACTCTATTGTCAAATGTTCGTCCTGCATTCGGTCCAAGTAATCATTGTGCTCGAAGATTACAAGTTTCTAATTTATCAAGAGCATATGCTTTCCATTTGTTTGCTTGGAATCTCTCCACATATTATACTCATTTAGCCTTTCAATGGCATGCTAAGTTACCTTTAAATAAATATTAAATTTATGAGTGTCGGTTAAAATGGCTTTTCATATGTAATAAAATACGAACCCAAGATAATGGGACACGCTTGCATCCAACTCATCTCTTTTTGGGTACACTTCCATCATTAATTTTGTCGGGGTTCTAACTTTTGAGTGCACAGAATAAATCATTTTATGTGAAGAAATTTTTCACCACACGCAATGTTATAAAACTCCAAAAAATTATTCGGCTCTCTGTAGTGTTGTATTAAAAATAAATATTACAAGCAGACCACCTCTATCCTTTCGCTTGCTTATAAATCAATATTTTTATTTTATCGAGTTATTATTTAGTCGACATATGGTGTGAGGCGCAGGAAGAAGCAGAGAAATATATGTGTTTTAATGTGGGATATTTTTTAATATATAGATTTTTTTAATTGATTTTGTTTTTTTATTTTACTTGACTTCCAAATATTTACTTTGAGTCTTCATTTTTGTTTTACTTTTCTTTTTTATCTTGAGTAAACTCGTTTTCAACCAAATTTTAATCAACTCTTAACCCTTAAAAACACTTTAATCTTTTTTTTTAACTAATGAGATACACAGTACAGATAACCATCTTTAAAAAATCCTCTCCCTAGAACACCACTAGCTGCCAACACATTATAATTTCCATTCCCATATACATTAAATAGCCTTCTCTAGATATATCTTCAATGGAAAAATCCAATGACGTGTTCATTAAATAATTGATTTAGTTTATAATTTATGAAATAAGTCGTCGCCGAGAATTTATGAAAGAAGTTAGACACAAGTACATTTTTGCATTTGCACGTGGCAGTATCCCCACGGACCACACTATTCCTAGATGTAAACTTCCCTTTCGTTTTTATATGTCATTGCCACTGCATCCATGGGATGAGAGGTCCAATAAAAAAAAGATGACATTCTTTCTTTTCATATAATAAGAAGTATGCATGCACTCATATTTTGCTAATTTGTTTTCTTGTGATAACTACTCTGTACCAATCGCTATCATTGAACAACATATGCTGATGAGATGGCCATGAATTTGGTCACTAGCTTTGAACACTAGATAAGATGTGTAGCAATTGCCCATATGGGAGAGTCACCACTAATGATAAATAATAGAAATAGTGAGGAGAGTCAGATATGAAGGTTGCCATCTAAGAATAGGTTGGATATGAATCTTCAAAGTTAAATCATTAAGGAATGACTCTTAGAATATTGGAGGATGAAATGATCGCATGTATGTCCAGCAATAACATGTGGCAAAGAGTGTTATTCTTCCTCCGTTCTCCTATAGGAAGAACATGTTATGTTTAGCTATACAACTTAATAATCTGGGTTTTGATGAAAAAGGTGAGAAATATTTAAATTATTATTTTAAAAAATAAATATTATATTAATTATTAAATAGAAGTTTTAAAGTTTTTTTTCAATTAGTAAATTTTATAATAATTTAGTTTTAAAAGAAAATTATGTTATCTAGAATAATTTGTTAATGGTTAGTAAAATTATTATTTAAAATACAATTTTGAATGTATAAATAGATTTGGTGCTTTTGAATTTTGAAAGTATAAATATTGAATGAGTAATTTATTGTTGTTATTCGCAAGCTCAAGAATTAATGAAGAGTCAATGCAAAATCTTACTCTACCCGGGAATAGACCTCATAACTTGTGGGAACCAAACCTCCACATGTACCCATTGGACCACAACTTCAGATCTAAATCCTTAGTATTTAAAAGCTCTTAACAGGTGAAGTTTAATTTTTTACACTTTTTCTCTATCTTTTGGATTTTAGTGATATAATTTTCCATGAAATCACTATTTTTAATTATTTGAAATGCATTATAGAATGTGAAACAAATTCAACGCTTTGAAAAACTACTAAAACACTCAATTTGTCTAGATTCAATAATTCAAATTTACCCTTTCAACAATTTTTAATAAAATTTCAAATAAAAAAAATATATATATATATATATATATATATATAAAAATATTAAAAACTACACTTTATTCAATACACCTAATACTATTATTTTGTTATTATTATTTTTAAATAAAAATAATTAATTTATGTTATAAAATTAAATATATTATATTAAATTATTAATTGATTTCATCAAATTTAGTCAAATTTATGGTTTAACTTTTATCAAAGTATCCCATCAATATAAGCATAAAATCTTTAGTACTATTACAAATATCTTGTAAATATAATTACAACCATTGCATTAATCAACACTTCACTTTTAACAACGTAAAAATGTTATTATAGAATATTATTCACATTAAAATAATTACCTCACTTTCAAGAACATAAAATATTACTATAAAATATTATATTCACATCAAAATAATTTGCATTTTATAATTTGAGACAAATAAAATGTGTGTAACACCAATAAATTTAGATATGAAAAAATAAAATCACATTTCACTTTATTAAATTAAAAAATAATATAACATAAAAATATTAATTCAATATATATTTATCTTAAATAATATACACAATTTATTTTATTTTATTTTATGTTATTAAATTAAATTAAAAAATAATATAATATAAAAATATTAATTCAATATATATTTATTTTAAATAATATACACAATTTTATTTTAAAATAATATAGACAATTTTATCTAAAGAATAAATATTGTTCAATATATATTTATTTTAAATAATATACACAATTTTATTCTAAAATAATATAGACAATTTTATTTAGAGAATAAATATGGTTGATTATTTAAAATGGATTTAAAATGATTGTAATTTTATTTAATTCAAAATTCAAAATGATGTATATAGATATGTAAAAAAATAATAACATAAGCATTATCTATTTATGTGATAATATTTATATCAAAATTTCTTTCATTATTTATAAAAACATATTTATATTTGTATTTGTATTTATATTTAGATAATATATATTGTTTTAAAAATTATATTTTTAAAAATAAAATATAATGACATATATCTGTTAGATCTAAGACTTCTTTAATTGAGAATGTAGAGAACATCATTCAGATTATAAGGATTAGGTCGAAGTCCCAAACCAATTAATGTGATTCATCATATTATTTTTGTCATATTAAATTTTAAAAATTAACACCTTTAACATAGTAAAAAATTATATAAATTCATTAATATAATATAAATTTTATAAATCCTTTATAATATTTTATAATTTTAAAATTACATCAATTTATATGTTAAATTTAAAATAATTAAAAAATAAATAAATCCAAATTTTAAATTTGATATTTCACAATAATGCAATATATTAGTAAATCATTATTATTATCAAAATGGGTGAACATTGAGATGCTTGTACTTCACCAATTAATTGTACCCAAAAAGGATCAAGTTGAAAGTCATGGAAATCAAAGCAGTTCTCAAGTGATTATCAATGTTGCTGACCATTAAGATTCTTGTGTTTCAATAACCTCATTGTGCTCAAAAGGCCCTAAATTGAAAATCATGAAAAACAAAAGCTACTCCTGAGTTCAGATGTTTACTGTTGTTTACCACAAATGTTGGATTTTCTTACTTCAAATTTACAATCGTTTGAGATTCTAGTGCTAAACACTTACTATATCACACCAAGGACAATGTGATGTACCCAATGATGTTGCACTTGCTATGCCGTATGACAGGGAACACTACAAACGCTGAAAAGTGTGCCTGAAATGTGTACCTATCAGCATGAAGCTATACTCATGTTTGCATGTCTAGTAATGCTTCCCAATTAATATCGAAATTTTCTGACCTTCAAACTTACAATTATGTGAAATTCTCATGCACTGCATATACCTATACATCGCACCATTGCAACACAGTGATACCTATACATCACACCATTGCGACACAGTGATAATCGTACGTGCTATGTGACACCAGTACCATTATATTGGAATTTTAATCTAAATTAGTCCGTGGTTATTGGAATTTTAATCTAAATTTGTCGATGGTTGTTGATTGAAATTTCTGAATATTGAACTGTGTATGAATTTTTAGTCATAAACCTAATTGATAAAGTATTATCATCTGGAAGCGCTAATCCTCGGTGGCCATGTCTTATCATGTGGTAGTGCTGAGAAACCTAGCTAGAGGCTCCTTGCCATGCCATTGGGCTGATAGTACCATTCTATTAGAATTCCAATACTAATTTGGCGATTATTATTGTTGGGGGTACTTAGAAATGTGGGAAACATGGTTAGGGACTCACAATCATTCCATAATGAAGATGACGGTCTATGATTGAGATCACTGTTCTTTGGTTTATTTTCAAACAAGTTATTGAAACAGTATGAATTTTTGTTGATGGTAGATTTTGGAAATATTTGGAAATTTGTTTTATCTTTAATAAGTTATTGAAACAGTAATAAACATATGTTTATTGCAGATTCTAAAAAAATGTTTGAAATTTAATTTATCTTCAAACCAATTATTGAAATAATAATAAACTTATGTTTATGACAGATTCTGAAAGAACTTTGGAATTTAGTTTATTTTTAAAGAAATTATTGAAAGTGATAAACTTATGTTGATTGCAGATTCTAAAAACATCTTGAAATCTAATTATTGAAGTCTGTCAGATTTCTAAACTAATATTGTTTTCCTTAACTTATATTCATTGCAAATTATGGAATTTCGATTATAAGAAAAAGGTCTGTCAGATTCCTAAATATTAAGAAAAGGGTCTGTCAGATTCCGAAACTTCTTGGAATCTGATCATGAGAGGCGTTGGATCCTCTCCTACTCATAATATTCTCGGAATCTTCAATTGAAATAAAAATAGCTGGAAAAACAGTGAAGGTAAAAGCAATAAATTAAAAAAAATACAGCACAATGAATTTAAAAAATACAGCACAATGAATTTAAAGTAAATTCGATCAACATCTCAACTTAATTTCAAATATTTTAAAGACAGAGAAAGGATTTTACTAATTTGGCTATCCAGATACAGAGCTGAACAGTTTAGACTATGATTAAAAAAAAATTGGCCCAATAAATCGTCATACTATCGGTCTGTTGTTGTTGGGGTGTTCCCCGTGGGATCTAGAGCCTATCGGCCTCGCCTATTTAATGGTTGCGTTTCTCATACAAATTTCAAAACTTGCCTTTCATTATTTCATCTTTCCCCATGTCTACCACATCTCAGATCCCCTCGATCAACCCGCTTGTCCGCATGGACCGCAAATCAACGATAGTGCCAGCTCGTCCCTCACAGCCCCGGCGATGCAAGCTCTGCCCTTCAGACTTGCAGATGCTCGGCTGCGATTACATTCAGAAGGGTCTCTTATACCACATGCCCTTCGCCGAAGACCACTTTTCTTCGATGGTAGAGCTTCTGAAAAAAACCCTCTCCGAAGCCCTTGTTTATTTCTATCCGTTAGCGGGGAGGCTGCTCACCTCTACGGATGGCGTTGTGTATATCGACTGTAACGATGCCGGCGCGGATTTGATCGAAGCATCCGCACCAGATGTCGCGGTTCAGGATATGATGCAAATGGAGATTGGCCCTGTCGTTCGCCAGTTGTTTGCCCTCGATGGCGCCATCAACCTGAACGGTCATTTTCTCCCTTTGCTGGTGGTCCAGGTAAGTTATGGTCTCCTAAATCGTAAAATTCTAAGTTCGTTCTGTCGGCTTTACCAGTACTTCTCACTTTTTATGTGGAGCTCTGATTTCTAGATAGGCTTTGTCTCTATCATATAGGCATAATATTCTTACCTCTCTTACAAATTCACTGATTTTCTGCTTGTGTTTTTCATCCTTACATTCTAAATTTGATAATGATCAGGTAACGAAGCTGAGAGATGGTGTCGCGATAGGTTTTACCATCAACCATGCGGTCGTGGACGGGACTTCACTGTGGCATTTCATAAACTCATGGGCCGATCTCTGCAGAGGAGTGGCCACAATCTCTCACCCGCCACTTCACAGTCGGTGTTTTGATACAAAAGGCTCCCGCATAGCTCTGAACCTGCCTAAAACTCAAATGATCGACAAATTCTTCCCGCCTGCTCTGACCGAAAAAATATTTCACTTCAGCCAAGAGACGATCTCGAGGCTCAAGGACAGAGCTAACCAGAAAAATTCGAAGGAACCACTTATAATCTCCTCGTTCCAGGCTCTTTCTGCCCACATATGGCAGGCCATCACACGGGCTCGCGACTTGTCTCCCGACGAGACAACGACCTTCAAGCTCGCAGTGAACTGCAGGCCGAGATTGATGCCTCCGTTGCCTTATTCTTACTTTGGCAACGCCATCCAAATTATTAGCACCAAAGTCACGGCCGGGGAGCTCCTGGCCTCCGACATCTCTTCCGCAGCGTTGTTGCTGCACCGCATCATATCGCTGCACCGCGACGGAAACATCAGGGCGGAGCTGCAAAGATATAAGCAGCATCGCACGGTACTGAAGTTGGATAGAACGATAAGCGACAACAGTGTGATGATGGGAAGCTCTCCAAGATTTCCAATGTACGATAACGATTTTGGATGGGGTAAGCCAGTGGGCGTGAGGAGCGGTTGGGCAAACAAATTTGACGGTAAAATGTCTGCTTATCCTGGGAGGGAAGGAGGGGGTGGTGTGGATGTCGAGATTTGTCTTCAGCCTCATTCCATGGCTGCCTTGGAGAGCGACTCACAGTTTCTTTTCCCTTGAACAAGTCGCCGGTTCTATTATTGGGTTGCGTAGTATACGTGTCTGTAGGCATGTTATGCATGTTCAGGACGGACGGTCTGTACGCTATCGATACTTCTTCTGACATGTTGCATGCACGCCTTGGGATAATACCATGATCTGTCAGGATTTTTTAAGCTATTTAAATATATTATGATGCTCGTTTGTTCATATTGCTAGGTTCAAATTTAATTGAATAATGTATGAGACTCGAGAGTGTGAGTATCTATGGTTTTAAGTATTTAAAATATGTAAAATACAATTTATAACTTTTCTCACATTTTAAATCAAATCAATTATAAAAATATAAATAAAACACAGAAAAAATTAGCAGAGCAGCAGGCCCTCTCCTCTTGTAGATTGCCGGGCGAGCGGAACTCAAACTTTGCAGAGCAGCAGGCCCTCTTGTAGATTTAACCCGTCGTTTTGAGCCTGCGTTCAAAGTCACGGGAGCAGCGGGCCTGTTGTACATTTGACCACCGTTCTTTTCCACCCTGAAATTTTGTACAGCAGAGAACGCCACTCTAAACATCTCTCGTCATGTCTCTGTCATCAATGATATATATTATAGCTGGAGTCAGGGATGGAATTTGCCACTGTGTCATCAATAATATATATTATAGCTGGAGTCAGGGCTGGAATTTGCCACGAATTGATTTGCTTTAAATACAGATTAAAATTATTCAAAATCAAGGAATAAAAGATTCTTCCTTGAAACTATGAAGATAGGTCAGGGCTTATTTTGAAATTTCAGAGCTAGATAGAATTTAGATATTTTATCTTTATGTTCTTTTTTATTAGATTTCATTATAAATAAATTTCAATAAAATTATATATTATTTAATATAAAAATAAATTTAATAGAGTAATTTAGGAATTTTTATATAAAAATAAATTTTAATAGAGTGATTTAGAAAAAAAATAATTTATAGATTGTAAAAATAAAATATTAAAAAATCTCAAATAATTTCTTATTTTCATATTGATCTTAGCTGAGATTAACATCATCATCATCTTCAATTATATAATTTTTTTTTTTTTTTAATAAATAATTTCTAATTAAAAACCTCAATAAAATTAATTCCAACTCACAAATTTTGTGAGGACGACCATAACCTTGAAATATTATGTTCAAAAAAGTTCTAATTTAAATCCTCCAAATTTACCCTTAAATATTTAAAAAAAACATCAAAAATATAAGGGAAAAAATATATATTTATAATAATATTTAAAAAACTAAATTTAAAACATGCCATATTTAAAAAATCTTTCATACATCAATACCACTTAATTTTCTAATAAAAAAATACATTAAAATTTTACCATAGAGTAACAAACGCAATAACAAATTCCTTTAAATTCTTTAAAGGACCGTCAAAAATATCAAGAAAATCAAAACAAAAATATTTATAATAATATTGAGAAAACCAAATCTAAAACATGGAATATTTAGAAAATCTTTCATATATCAATACCTCTTAATTTTTTAATAAAATATATGTTAAAAAACTTAAAGGATTTCTAAATAAAAATGTTAATGACTCCTTATGCCCTATACTAGTATATCATATTGACATTAAAAATCTCAATGTAATTGGTGTTTTTTTCTCTGTAGTAATAATTTATGATCTCTTTATGGTAATAATTTAGGGTGATGTATTTACCATCTCTCCGCGGTAATAATTTAGGGTGATTTATTGACTATCTTTCTACCGTAATAATTTAGGGTGATGTATTTACGATCTCTCCATAGTAATAATTTATGGTGATGTATTTACCATCTCTGCCATAATAATTTAGGGTGATGTATTTACCATCTCTCTGCAGTAATAATTTAGGGTGACGTATTTACATCTCTGCGGTAATAATTTACACGGTCATAATCTATGATCTTTCAACAATAATAATTCACAACCTCTCTACGGTAATAGAAAAACAATCTGGGGCACGTGCGTCTGCAGTCCGGCTTGGTGATATCAGGTAGTAAAACCTCAATTCTAAAAGGAACTGGAATATTTATAAATGAAGATCTCATTCCATAAGATAAAGAAGAATTGAGAAAGGAGGTTCAAAAGGTAAAGGAAGATAGGAAGGAAGGAAAATGGGCAATCATCAGAAATAGAAAAGTCGTTATTCGAGATAGAAACCAAAAAGGTAATAATAAATAGCAATTCAACATGCTCCGGATTCTCTCTTGGAACTGTCGGGCTTTCCATGGAACAAAGGCCTCAAGCTAAATTGGATCTCTAATTATGTTGATATTATTTTGCTCGTTGAAACTTGGGAGAACTAAGAATCTAAGGTCCCTAACATAGATGGCTTTACATTATGGTCTACCTGGAATAAGCGATCCTCCCGTAGATGCATTTGGGGTATATCTTGTTACATTAAGAAGAACATCTCTCCCCATGCTAGGATTTATAAAAATGACCCTTACAACCAATATAGTTGGATAGAAATTACTGACATTTATGATAAAAAGACCTACATAGAAATATGTTATTTCGCCCCCATCAATTCTAATTTCTACAAGAAAAAGAATCTAGATAAAAATAGTCCTTACAATGGTTTAGAGAATGATATTTCTAGCCTAAGGAATGAAGGCAATGTCCTTTTAATGGGTGACTTTAATGCTCAAACTTCAAGCAACCAAGTTATTCTTCTAAGCAATCATTCCAACCCCAATCCTCCTTTGTTAGATGAAGACCTTCCTCTAGCTAGCCAGTACAAAAGGTGCTTTGAAGATCTTAGGGAGAATTTGTTTGGGTCAGAGCTAGTCAAGCTCTGTAGTGCTCAAGATCTCATAATTCACAATGGTCTAAAGAAGTGGCCCAATTCTAGCCAGATGACCTGCATCCATGGGCTTGGTAGTAGCGTGGTAGACTATGTTTTCTCCGATCTGTCTCTATACAACAAAATAACAAATTTTGACATCTTAAATGACCACAAGCCTAACTCTGATCATAGGCCTTTACTTATAAATCTCAATTTTTTCATGCATAGAGATCCCATAGAAGATAATCCTTATAGCCAAAAGAAGTTAATTTTTTATAGAAATAAAAAAGATCTCTTTCTAAATGAATTAAAAACTAATTTGCTTCCTTTATCTAGTATAGACAACATAGAAGATCTCTATCATAATTTTACTACAACCCTCCCATATCCTGTTAAGAAGTTCACAATTGAAGTTTCAAGTAATAAAAGAAATAGCAAAACCAACCCATGATATGACAAAGATTGTAAAAGTGCAAGGAGAGCAATTAAGGAAGTTGTTGATGAATCTCTTAAAATTGGCAAGATAAAAATATACAAATCCCTAACTAAAAGGAAAAAAGGGTAGTATATTCGTAAAAGACAAGAGAATCTCTTACACCTGTCTAAGGTAGCTCCTAAGAAATTCTGGAGGCAGATTCTAACTAGGAAAACTAAATAATAATAAAATTTCTTGACATGACTGGAATTCCTATCTTACAAAGCTTTATGAATCTCCAAATGTCATGGATAACTTTGAAACCCTTCTCACAATGAAAGAAGTTTTCGCATTAGAAGACATTAGTTTTGGGGTTAATCGCTTGGCTAATGGGAAAGCTAAGGACATTGAAGGTTACGAGGCGTAAATCTTAAAAATTGGAGGTCCTGTCCTCATCCCCCACATTCACAAACTTTTCAATCAAGCGGTCAAGCAAGGGTTACCTAAACCATGGAATTAAAGCCTCATTATCCCTATTTTTAAAAGTGGGGATACAAATAACCCCTCTAATTATAGGACAATTATGATCAGCCCTCTACTATCCAAGTTATATGGTATTATTTTGGAAAGGAAGTTGAGTATATGGCTTGAAAGTGAAGGTAAGTGGGCTAAAGGCCAAGTGGGTTTTAGAAAGAAGCACTCAACAACAGAGCACCTCATTACGCTTAGGATCATTATGCAAGAATGCCGCAATGATAAATCCAATCTCTTTTGTTGCTCTGTGGACTTTAGAAAGGCTTTCGATACAGTTCCTAGAAACAACCTTTGGAACAGATTAGAAGAGCTAAAGGTTCCTTTTGAGTTGAGAGCTGCCGCTATAAGGTTATACGAGAATATAATTGCCAAGTTAAAGAGCAATGAGAGGTGGTCGAAAGATATTAAGTGTAATATCAGAGTTAAACAAGGTTGCCCCCTCTCCCCTACCCTATTTGGCATTTACATCGACAAGCTAGAAGGTTGTTTAGATGATGCAGGATGTGCTGGCACGATCTTAGCGGGGATAGTCATCATCTTTCTTCTCTACGCTAACAATATTGTTCTTCTCGCAAGGTGCCCATCTAATCTTGATAAGCAACTTATACTTCTCAAACATTTCTGCTCTACCATGGGTATGATTGTTAACACTGACAAAACAAAAGTTATGATTATCAAATCCAAGAAGGACACTTACTCTAATTTTATGTATGACAATAGTAACTTGGAGGAAGTGTCTTCCTATAAGTACCTAGGAATTGATATTCATCACAAGCTCAACTGGAACTATAGCATTGAGAAAAGGATTAATGGGGGATGGAAAGCTTATTTTGGTCTTGAAAATAATTGTAAAATGGAAAACCTCATAATGTGGGATAGAAAGAAGTTCCTCTTTGAAACTTTAGTCACTCCGGTTATCTTATATGGATGTGAGGTTTGGGGTTGTAGCATCTCTAGAGCATCCTGGAGAAAGATTTAGAAAATCCAGAAGTGTTTTATAATGTATAACCTCAAAATTAAAAGCAACACACCCTATCCTATTCTCCTTATAGAAGTGGGTCTTTCCCCTATCGAGAGCCTAACTATGACTAGGCTTTTATTGTACAAGCACAAACTCAATAACATAGGAGACCATAGACTTCCTAAGCTAGCTTTAAATTCCAACCAAAACCACCTAAGGCTCAAACAAGGTTGGTATAAAGACACCAGGGCCTGGTTAAAACATTGGGAGATTGACGAGAATGTTGCATTGCAAAACATTAATAACATTAAAAATATTGTTACTTCTAAGTTCAAAGAGAAAATGTGGTGTGAGAAAAATTTAGCAGCTAAAAGAAAATTAAGATATTATAAGGAGGTCATCAACCCCACCCCAAAAGATCAAAAGTATCTCTCCGTTTTATCTAGCTCAAAGAAGAAAATTAATATAGCCAATATTAGAATGAACTCTCATGAGCTCCATAGTGAAACGGGTCGTTGGGCAGTTCCTAAAACACCATGGATGGAAAGATTCTACCATCTCCGTGAGAGTACGAACATCGAGGATGAAAATCACTTCCTCTTAGAGTGCCCCACATACAACCACATTAGATCTCAGTTTCAAAATCTTTGTTGCAATACTGACCTTCCTAGCCTTTTACGTTGTCAAAATTACAGAGAGCTTGGGAGGCTTCTCTCTAAGCTTTTTGAGCATAGGAATAAAATCTTAAATCAAACTGAATAATTCGTTTCTTTAGGTCTGATAGACCAATGTTTGGTCTCAATAGACATTAACCACCACCACCATCATCATCAATTTGTTTATTTTTTAATTTAAAAAAAATCTTTAAATTTGTGAATATTAACATTATCAGTATCAATCATAAATTTAACCATCATTTTTAATAAATATTTTTTAATTAAAAACCCAATAAAATTAGCCTCAACTCAATTACCAGGGACCATGACCATAACCATGAAATATTATTTTTCAAAAAATTCTAATTTAAATCCCCAAATTTATCAATAAAATAACCAAATCCTTTAGATACTTTAAAATAACATAAAAAAGGATTTCAAAATAAAAATGTTAATGACTCCTTGTCCCCTATAGTAGTATATAATATTGACATTAAAAATCTCAATGCAATTAGTGCTTTTTTCATTAAAAAAAAAAAAAACTTTTTTCTTTTTATTTATTTTTTTAACATTTAAAAGTTTTAATTTTGTTTTTAAACCTTAAGATGGTTTATTTATCTTTATATTTTTGAATTGCAATATTTTTTTTTTTAATTATTTTTAGTGTTAGTGATATGTAGTTGATATGTAAATATTTCATTATATAGTTCAACACAATAAATATACTAAAACACAAAATCTACTATAGGAAGGTTTATTTATTCTTATATTTTATAATCTTAATTATTATTTATTGAGTCTGCATGAAAATTATTTTCTTTACTTTTTTTAAAGGATTTTTTTTTTTTAATTATTTTTAGATTTTGTGTTATATGTTTGATACATAAAAAGTGGTAGATATTCCATTGGATAGTTTGACACAATAGATGTAAAAAAATTCAAAATCTACACAATGAAGATTTATTTATCAAAATTCAAAATCTATTAATTAAGGTTTATTGAGTATGCATGCAAATTATAATTATGTAGAAAATAGAAAACAATGAAATAAAGCAAACCACAATTGACACAAGATATAATATGGGAAACTCTTTTGAGAGAAAAACCAGCAAGAAGGTGAGGCTCTTATGTTCTCTTTATCTAAATGAAAAAGGGATGCAAGTACAAAGGAGTGAAACTTGTGGCTTGTGAGCTACAATGGTATACAAACCCCCTCTCTTTTCTACCTCCCTATCCACTCTTGGCTATGATGAACAAAATATGCTCAAATAAAATGGAATTCTTGAATAAAATGAAATCATTTTTCATCCTAGTGGCCCAGTTATAACATAGTCTGATAGCCTACTAATGGTTAAATTTAACTTCTTCAAATTTTAACTAGAGTTAAGGGTGAATGCATGAAGATGGGTTACACTTTTGGGCCAAATGTGGCGATGAAATTTCAAAATTTTACTCTTTTATCGAATTGAAGCCCTCAAAATTCATATAAGCATTGTGAATTTTGATTCGGAGTAAAAAGACAATTTTGTGGAGAATTATGTTGTTGTCCTAATGATATATTTTGCAAAAAAATATAGTGTCATATAATATGTCAATTTTCCATTAAATGAAATGCTTGTCCTTGCAAATTTTCACACACCTTAAGACTTATGCGTGTTTTCATGTAGCATAACTTAGTTTATGTATATATATATATATATATATATATATATATATATATATATATATATATATATATATATATATATATATATAAGCATGGTCTACACAACGAGAGCTAAGTTATGTATATTAAAATTTATTTTTTATGCGAAATTATATTTTTTTATTATTTTTACAAGTTGGCAAAATTAATATTTCAATTGCATTTTGCAGAATTCTGTTCATGTAAGTTTTTCTACTATTTAAATAAATTCAAAAACCAAGAGTACCATTTTGAAGATGTCTCATAAACAAAGATATTTGGGTTTTTTGAATTTTTTTTGTTTTGCATTTTTTATGTTATTGATTTTTTATTCAGCCCCTTTGAAATTTTCCAAAAAAAATTCAAGCATTATGTTTAAAATAAACTAGATGAAAAATATCATATGAATTTGAAAATGTCAAACTCATATGCTGTTGGATAGAGGATTCTTTCTTGAATCCAACATGATCAACTCCGCCACTTAAGGACAAATTATGCCTGAAGTCTGCTAAGGTACAAAATGGTCTTGCAATGAAATATATAGAAGGGGAGCTAAAACTCTATTTTTTAGGCCCTCAACAACTCGATCGAGCACTTAAAAATCTCAATCGAGTGCTTAAGTTAAAATTTGAAATAGCTCGATCGAGGGTTTACCAAACCCTCGACCGATCTCTTGACATGGTTAAACAAGGGCTTGATCGAGCTATAGCTTAATCCAACCCTTTGAACCATAAAATCCCCATTGTGTTTTCAGTGGGATCGATTGAGCATGTAGCTCAGTCAAAACTCCTATGTAATTGTGGGTTACGTAGGAGCTTGATCGAGGGCTAAAATATAACTTGATTGATCTACTTTTTTCTCCCTCCCAAAGTCTCATGCACTTGCCAAAAAGTGTAACCCATATTCATGCATTCACCCTTAAAATATGGACTCTTTGGATTATTCTTCACCATGATCACATGGCTAGCTCATGTTGTATGAGTGGCATCCTCAAATCAACCCTTGAATGGCATAAATTTTTCATATGGACTTTGATTGAGGTGATTATTGCACTGTTAGAAAGGTATTTGTGTGTAAAACCATCACTAATGAGTGTTTCACTTAAGTGGCAAAGTTTTACTTCCAAAAAATGTCATTTAATGCCTCAAAACTACTTCCATAATGTTTTAGACCCTAGTTTTCCAAAATATGACCCATGATAATTTTATAATTATGGCTAATGTGCCAACCTTGATGTCGATAGATGTCAAATTGTCACATCACAGTTTCGTAACACTATGACATTCTTATCACACTGTCATCATGACTATTGATATTGTTGGTAAGCATCCAAAGTTGTTCCTAGCTAGGTCTTGGATGGATGCTGTCTCTTAATGATTTTAGAGGAGTTGGAGACCTATCTTCATGATTACACATGAGTTACAAAAGCTTGCATAAGGTCTGGATTAGTTGCAGAAGGATGGAAAAGGATTGGAGTTTCTTGAAGGTGAAGACAAATAATGATAAATAGGTGGTTGATTGGAGAAGTTTTACTGAGGTTTCTGAGGTGTTATTGAAGCCTTATCAAATCTTTATAGGACCCACATGTGTTGGAGAAGCCACACTCAAAATTGGAGAAAGTTCGAGTGAAGTTTGACTGTGTTTTGATTTCTTTAAGGGCTTGGAGACATGGTAGTGCAAGTTTCCTCTTCTGGAGAAGTGTTAATACCTAGGGTAACATAGGTTTTATATGTAATGCCAATGTTACTAAATCATTTCCCGAAGGGGAGAGGTGAATTACTGCCTATAGGTGTTGAAAATTAAAAACTTCTAGCTAAACCATGGATTTTCCCAAAGGATTTGTATGTGAGAGGTTGAGTAACATATCTTTGATACTATCAAGGTTTACCATAAAAAAGACCATGGGATTTTCCCTTGGTATTCGCAAGGAACAAAGGTTATAAAAGGAGAATAAGATTGAACAACTAGGGCATGTATTTTCTTGAGTTGCTTCTATTTTCTTTCGAATAGGTGTGCAGCAGGGCATAATGACAAGGCTTAGATCTGTCCCTCAATGAAATATATGAAATAGATCTGAATGATATATTCAACACTTGTACTATTACTTGAAGATCTAATGGTTTGATAAAGGTTTGAAGGGTTTATCATAAAGTTTTTGTTGCAGATCTGATTATAAGTGTAATGCCTCCTCCCAAATTTACCCGCTTTTACAATCTCTCAAGGGGTAAAAATGAGATGGGTGCCATTATGATATGACTCAAAATCCAAGTTTTAGTTATGAAAGTGGGGACTGACAGACCGAAAAACTTTTGATACCTCTTAAGAGCACAAAATCACTTAGAAGCGAGTCCACAACATCTAATTATTAGACCCTGAGTTGGAATTTATTTTTCACAATCCTAACACCCAAAATCCACCCATGACTCGCTATGCATGCAATTATGAGGCTCCAAACACATCCATAAGCCTGATTGCACACAATTATGACCAAAATTCCCCACTTTTGTATGCAGTGGCGAGATGTATGCCACTTTTTCAAGCTAGCCTCCAGACCATTTCCTAGAACTACTTGTAATTTTCCAAAATCATGACAATTATTATAACAATGCAAACCATTCAAAACTTGAGAAAGATCTTGACCAAGACGTTCGTAATGCAAGATAGAAATTTTGTTAAACATATGACAAACATGTAAGATATAGGTCATGAATGCAAATCTGGTCATAAACTTTTAAACTTCATCTAAAGTTTGCCAAGAAGGCTCTATGCCCTCTCTAGCTAGCTGTAATAACACTTGTTAGTCCATGCTTTCATAAAATATCCAATAACTTATTAAATCATGAACAAGAGCCATAACTAGAGCACATTATATAGTCATGCATAAAACCAACATATAAATAGAATATAAATCAAGAAAAATCAGCCATAAGATCACCATAATAACTAGTACAAGTGCTTATAGATCACAATAGGAAAATAGATCATTTTAACATATGAAAATGCCAAGCAAGTTAGGGACTTCCATGTACCACGCGACCATAGATTGGCTGAAGCAAAATCTTTCTTTTAGCCAATGACCCCTATGCCATGTCCCAAGCATGAATGAGAGATCATGTGGGTTAATCCAAAAAAGAACAAAACAGGGTTTCCAGAGGCCAAACCACCTCAACCCTCAACCATAGTGATCTCACCTATACGGTCTAGAAGTCAATAACATCAATGAGATTGGTATCTTCCCAAGCTATTCAAGAGTCCAGGGATTCCATATCAATGCACAGCCTCCACGGACCCAAGATTTAACAGGTCTCCAGAGAAATACCATCTCAACCCATAGCCTCTAGGGATCCAAGTTGTTCCAGGGCTCAACAGATTTTATCTGAACCCTAGCCATATGGAACCTTAGAACAAATCTGAAAATCCAAATGGGTAACCCACTACATCATGGTTACCCAGCAAATGGCAAGGCAAGGTTGAAACCACTGTCAATCCAAGAAAATCTCTATGCCATTGACAACACATAAGCAAGGAACCACATGCATATACCATGCATCTAAAAACCAGCAAGGAAATCACACATCTACCTGTTACCTACAAAGTATCCCTATTGTAGATACGGATCCAACCTTCTCTTCCATCCCACCAATTCCTTGTTTGTCATTTTCTTTCTTTCTCTAAATGTAAGTGAATGCAACATTTCTCCAAGAATGCTCTAAGTTTTGAAGAGTGTAGGAGAGAATGAACAACAACTCAACTAAAAACTGTTAGAAAGCTAGAAAATGATTCTCTACTTCCTTTTTATCATTGATTTCTCCATTTTCCTCATTTTCCTTCATTTTTCCTCTAATTTCCCTTGCATGCATATTTGTATCTCTTCACCTCCCTTTTCTCCTATTTTCCTTTATTTTCATAATTAAATGTCATTTATTTCCTCTTTTCCTTTGAAAATGCTTTGCCAATTTCCATAGCCATCATCAAACCACAAGTGATGCCCACTATAATGTTTTCCCACCATTCAACTTGTAATACGTGTCCCATGACTTTGGTCTTATTTATTTACATGGAAAATAAACCAGGGGTTGTTACAAACCCCTACCCCTTGGGGGAACACCATCCTTGGTGTTCCATGATGCTTATGATTAGTAAAACATACAGCCTATGGAGCTTTATATCACAACTTGATGCATTATTTACAACATACCAAACTTTTGAAATATCATGACCATCATACTACTTATTGGAGCTTTATAACACGACTCGTTGCAATATTTACAACATACTTCTTATTGGAGCTTTATAACACAACTCATTGTAGTATTTACAATATAGATGTGCATATATATATATATATATATTTTGTGCGTGTGTTATATATAACAAAAATACATATATCAAACACATTTTCTCAACCAACAAATAAGAAAGGATATAAATCCCTCATTTGATCAACCATCTCCCATGTAGCTTCATTGGGCGTAAAGTGATTCCACTTCTATTTAACTTTCTCTATTGCTTGGTTCCAGAGCATGAGCTATTTTTGTTGCAAAATGCACTGAGGTTCTGGATAGAACTCTCCCTACGGTTCCACCTATAATACATACCAATTAATCACTTGATCAACATATTGGACATATCCCTTAAGTAACAAAACATGAAAAAAATCGTGGACTTTCACTGTTGATAGCAGTGAAAGTTGGTAGTCCATTGGTCCAATCCTCACAAGGATCTAAAAAGGCCCACAATATTGATGTTCTAGCTTAGTGCATGACCTAATCCTCAAGGATTCCCTTTTGGGATTGATGCACAAGCGTACATGATCCCCAACATTAAAATCCTTGAATTCTCTATGTTGATCTGCATAACTCTTTTTCTTCTCTTGTGTTTCCTTTAAATTCCTCTTAATAACCTGTATCTCCTACTCCATATCAGCCAACATATTTGGTCCAATCAACACCTTGTTCATTGGATCTCTCCAACTGATAGGATTATTACAATTCTGCCCATAAAGAGCCTAGAATGGACTCATCTTCAAGGATTCCTAATACCCAATGTTATATGAAAACTCCACCAGTGGAAGATATTCTTCCCACCTCCTCTATTGATGCATGACATACATTCTCAACATATCCTCAATAATCTAGTTAAACCTCTCTATATGTCCATATGTCTGTAGATTATAAGTTGTATTGACAACTAACTCTATCCCCAAGCTTGGAAAAAAATCCTTCCAAAACTTGGAAGTGAACTTGGCATCTTTGTCCGATATGATCTTCTTGGGAACACCATGCAACCTCACTATCTCCCTGATGAATATCTTAGCTACCTCAATAGCTGAATTAGTAGACTTAGCTACAATGAAGAGAGCTTTCGTGCTCAAGCTGTCAACCAAAACCATGATGGAATCATGTAGTTTCGATGTACTCGACAAACCTATAATCAAGTCCATGGAAATGTCCTCCCATTTCCATTATGGAATTGAAATAGGTTGTAATAGACCAACTGGATGTTTAAACTCAAATTTCGCCTGTTGACAGTCCAAACATCTTGTGACAAACTCAGCCATGTCTTTCTTGAAGTCTGGACAATGATAGAACTTCTTAACAATTGTCAAAGTCTTTTGGTATCCTAGGTGGCCTGAATATGGCTTGACATGAAACTCCCTCAAGATAAGCTTCTTGAGATCACTGCTATCTGGCGCATAAATCCTACCCCTGAATCTCAGGAAGCCATCTACCATAAGGTGATACTCCTATTCCCTTTCACCTTCACCCTGTTTCTGTACTCTTTGCTTCAGATGTTGATACCTCTCATCATGTTGCTATACATTAAAAATCGGCTCCTATAAATATGTCCCATATGAACTCACCACTGAAATACAATTCACCTACACTCTCCTACTAAGAGCATATGCAACCATGATCTCCATTCCCTTGATGTATATGATCTCAAAAGTCAAAGTTGTTGAGGGTTTCCAACCATCTAGCTTTCCTGGCATTCATATTCTGTTGGTCAAACTAGTACCTCAACTTACTATGATCACTCATCAAAACAAACCTCCTTCCAAGGAGATAATGTCTCCACATCTTAAATGCATGAATGATAACTGCCAACTCAAGATCATGAGTCACATAGTTATGCTCATGCTCATTCAATGCCCTTGACTCATAGTATACCACCTACCCTTCCTGCACCAGGACTCCAGTAAGTCCTTCCTTGTAAGCATTTTTTAACCTTATCAAGATCTACAATCTTCAAAACCATATCATTTGTAAGAAAATTCTTCAACTAATCAAAACTAGATGCATGCTCTCCAGTTCATTCAAACTTCTTCCCTTTCCTCTGCAAAGATGTGTTATGATAGCTAATCCTTGAGAATTTTCCGATGAACCTCTTGTAATAACCTTCTAGTCCCATGAATGATCTCATATCATCCACATTCCCAGGATTCGAAAACTCCATGATAGCTTTAATATTTTATGCATCCACTACTATCCCCTCCTTGGAAACAACATGTCCCATGTAGTGAATCTGACACTGAAAGAAACCGCGCTTGTTGAGCTTAGCATATAATTCATGCACTCTCAACAATATCAATACTGCTTGCAAGTGCTTTGCATGCTCTTCCTCGTTATTGGAGTATATCAATATATCATCAATAAAAGCTATCACAAACATGTCCAAGTAAGGGCACAACACATTGTTCATCAAACACATAAAGGTAGCTAGAGAATTAGTAAGATTGGAAGGAACCACCACAAACTCAGAATGCCCATACCTTGTATGGAATGCATTCTTGTATATGTCTTCTTCTTTTATGCACACCTGATGATATCCTGATCTCAAATCAATCTTTGTTAAAACTGCAACTCCCTTCAACTGATCAAACAAATCATCAATTTGTGACAATGGATACGTTTTGTTGATAGTTACCTTGTTCAACTACCTATAATCAATGCAAAATCTTAGAGTATCATCCTTTTTCCTTACTAGTAATACTGGTGCACCCCAAGGTGAGTTGCAACTTCAATTAAACCAAATCTAGAGTACTCATCCTGTATGGTGCCTTAGATGCTAGTGTTGCTCCCGATATCAACTCAATAAAAAAGTCCACCTCTCTATGAGGAGGAAACTCTAGAATCTCTACAGGAAACTGTTGAAGGCTCAAAAAATCAAGACACCAACAAGGGGGGTAACCACCCGGTCTATACCTTAGGACAACTCCTTTTCCATTTGGAATAGTGGCTCCGACTGGGGATGATGGGACCAGTTTCCCAATCCATTTATGATGTTTGTGCTAATGGGATGATGTTTTTCTTTTATGGGTTTTATAGGGTGAATACTTATTCTAAGCTTAATCTATCTTCTAACTATCATATGTAATCTATCATAATCAAAGAAAACATCTAACATTAAAACTATCCTGTGAGTAACGTTTATATATGTGATCTAAAATGATTTCTAAACGTAATTGATAATAAATATCATTCAATCACGATAAGAAGAGAATCCATTTAATAATAATCATTTCGCATAAAAAGTTAGTTGAAACGATATGAGAGATATATCGCATAAAGATTCATTCATATATTTAGCATAAAGAATAAATCATCATCATACAAAAGTGCAATAATGGTAACTAAGAATTTAAACATTCATACATAAATAATTGAAAATGATTTATTGTTTGATACACAAGTAAAAAGCATTAAGAGACAAAAGTATCATTTGTAATACGTCCTACTCATGTGCTCCAACAATATTGATCTACCTTCATATCACTTAACATCAACTAAGAGTAAAAAAGTGCAATTTCAGTAGAAGATGCTAAACTCAAGTAGAAAATAAATCTCGTTCCATTAATTCTACCAAAACCTCCTTAGTGGGGGGCAAAATGCACATTCTAAAGAATGTTTTTGATAAAATTTTTGGACCCCTCTCTAAATGCATGAGAGGGGTTTAAATACTAATCTAAGAAACTTAAAAATAGAAATTACAAAAATAGATGAGGAGGTTTAAATGACCTACCTCATTTTAAGCTAAAATAAACAAAAACAAAAATAAAATATGTCTATGACTAATCCTACATCTAGTTCTTGAGATCGCAAATATTCAGCATAGGTTTAAGGAGTGTTAGTTGGCTGACTTCAGCTTTTAGTTGTTCTGCGAATATGACATTAGTCAGTGCTAGCATCATTTTCTTGGTGGAAGTAATCAGGCACTTTGGGGTCATCCATTGGCTGTGCGGTTTCACTAGGTATTGCTAGTATGCCTCCCAGTTCAACCTGTTTACTTATCTAATTGCCTCTGCCTTTTCGTCAGTTGCCTGTTTTCATACTGCTTGAAGCTGTTATGCTTTTGGAAGAAAGCCAAGGGTGGTTTCTGCTACCAAATTAGCATTATGTAGATTTTCATTCACACATTCGATGACATTGTTTGTTGCTATTGCCACATCCTCCATTGCCTATTCTGCCTCTCTGAGCTTAGAATCCTATTTCATAAATAAGGTTTATTTATGCGATTCATCTATTTTTGGAATATCTGCTCTTTTTCCATCTTCGGATTTCTACCAGTTTAAGAAGTCTGAAACTTTCTTAAAAATTGAATCATATTCCAGTCGTAATTCCACAACTTGGTTAGTTATGTCATCACTCATTTAGCAGTGAGAATTCCATTGCGAAATCTTCTGGCATAATAGTTCTTTCTATTGTAAAAGTTGGGAATTGAGGCTAAGTGATTATGTGACAAACTGTTTAATTTTGGGATCATCTTTATGCAGTTCTGTTATGCTCTGTAGTTGTGCTTCTTTACCAGCTAAACTGCTTTGATGTGCCAACTACATTTGCTAAAAATCTTGCTGAAGTTTTGCCAGTTGCATTTATGCTTATTGATTGATACTGACCTGTTGTAACTGTTGTTCCAATAACAAAATCTTATCTTCTTTTTCTTTGAGCAGCAGTTGTACCTCTGCTGCTTTGTCAATAGTTTCTGAAGCATATGCACCTATGACCTGGAAGAGTCTTGTGAGATTAGCTGAAGGATCTATAAATGGGTCTTTCCAGAGAACGTCTAGAGGTTCATCCTCAGGAGTGAGAACATAATCCAACTTTCTTTTCTTTCTTTATCTTCTGACAACGACTTTATGTTGAGGGACGTACAATACATCTAGAGGAGGAATTTCCTCTATTCTCAATACAAACTCAGATGTGGGAGGAATGGGAATATGCTCTGTTTCTGGAGTGTTAACAGCTCTTTCAATTACCATCTCTGCGGTCATGTCTTGTCGGTTGGTTTGTGGTTCTGCGTTTTGTTCCTATGTGTTGAGTATCTTATTAAAATTTTCCCATTCTTCTTCTAAATCAATTACAGGTGACTTTTCTTTCTTTGTAAGGGGAGTTGAGGCTTTAGTTTGTTTTACAACGAAGTCTGTTGATCAGACTTTGCTCTAGACTGGGCTGTGTCTTTTATTGAATCCTTGCTGTGTTCACTTTCTGATGTTTTTCAGATTGATTGCCAAACTTTTCTTCAGATTCATTTTCCGAACTTGTTTTGGATTTCTCTTTTGAGTCTCCTCCTGTGCTTGCACTGGGAGTGGGATCTCTTACTAGCTAAATGAGTCGTTGGTCCAATGGGACCCTATATAGCCTCTTTTTTATGTTATTATCAAAACCTTGGAGACCTTATTGATCAAAATGTATTTGTGCCATGTGCTATACTTTTTTGAAGGTGTTTTTCTGCAGGAAAACATCATCAAAGGGATCTTTTTCATGGGAAAATACTCTTATTTTAACCATTGTGTTAAAATCTTTTACAATACCAAAGGGATCATATTACCTTCCGGGAACTTGGGTAATCGCAAAGATAATACATTGTCAACTTCTCTGAAAGCATGTCCTAAGTCATGCAATGAAAATACTCCACATGTTACAGGAAATTGAGTCAAATGGCCTTCCTGGAATCTTTTAGTATTTTACTCATTCCTCCCTCATCGCATGTCTAATAGGCTATCTCCCTAGCCATCAGTTTGTTCGAGAGATAAAAAGGTAGGACATGGGGCGAGGCAATACTGTTGAACACTCTGATATATGTGAATAATTCTTCCCCGAACCATCTGGCTACGAGGAGAATAACTACTTTGGCTTCTTGGGAAAACCTTGGGGCATCTCTGTTGTAAATCTTCTTGTCAATCGGAAGCATAGCTTCGTGACAAATCTTGAAGAAATGTGGCATGAAATTAGATTCCCACATGAATTTGTGATATATTTGAATGGGAAGTGGATTTTGAGCAGTCCACTTCCATCCCATAATAGGGAATTTGGAACCAAAAAAAATAGCGTCGATAACATAGGTGCTCATGAAAAATGGCAAGTAAACCCTCGAAGCAATACTCCTTTTTCTTCTATACTCTAAAATTGCAGTGGCTAAGTTATTTGACAAGATTTGAGCCCAATTCATTATTGTAGCATTGATAGCTGCATCTACTAGGGGTAACCATTCTGACAAGAATTTCTTGATGTCTAGCTTACCAAACAGCCTACATAACATAGCAGCAACAAAACAGAAAGTGGAACTAAGAGAACCGGTGGCATACATACCATTTTTATCTTTCTTGAGTCTTTCTTTATTGTTTGACCAATTCTTTGTGCATTCTGCCATGTCTTCATTTTCCTTGGCGAACTTCTCGACGAACTGTCTGTTGTAGATGGCCTACAGCTCTGGTAGATGGTACATGAGTCTCAGGTTGTTTGGATTAAATGACCCTATGACTTCTGGCTTGCTGTCTTGAATTCTCTATCCGATATGTCTACATCATCTATGATCCAATTAACCATGTCGGTATAGGGGAGTATCTTTAGTCTTGCAGCAAAGTAGTGCACAAATGAGCATGCAAGTTCAGTTAGAGAAGCATCAGAAGAACCGCGTCCATCCATTGTAACTGTTGTTTCCATAATCCTCGGTTATTCTTCCTATAATATTTGATTCATATTCTCCCATGTGGACATCCTTGCATCTCGTTACTGGTAGTATCTGTGAACAGGAGGGTCATCTCTGACTTCTCAGAAGCAGGTGCCTTTCCTTTCTTCACCATTTCTTCAGATGTCCTGCTTTGTATTTTCTTCCTGAAAGTTACAAACAGAGAGAAGAATAGGATAAAAATGATAGTGAATGCAGAAATAAATCAATAGAAGGATGAAAATAAGGTGATGGAGGGCCTTTAATTGTAAAACTTATTAAAAGATATCAACTTGCGTCAAATGGCCTTTCATCACTGATTGTAATCATTCTTTTAATAAATGTTCACTAATGAACCGTTATGCTTAAATTAATGCTCATAACTTCACATTGAAAGTCAGGAAGTACTCTCCTAGAACCGTGAGCCTTCTGAGTTTCAATAAAAGTGATTTTGTGATTTTCTTTTGGAATATCCCATATCGCAATATCGCAAAAACTTGTTTTCGTTGAGACATACCACCATGTAAGTTGATGTGATATGTGATATGTGAGATGATATCGCATTTCGCAATAAATGTAATGCTTTATTGAGTAGTGCTGCATGGTTAAAACTGTGATGCGAGAAGATTATAGGAGTCTTTTAAGATTTCGCATTTCGCGAATCGCATTTTTCATGGGGTAATTTTTATGAGGAAGGCCCATCGTGATATTTTTGTGATGCAAGAATAATCTTCTAGAAATGGGTCTTTTCAAGGTTTATTTTAATATTCAAAACTTTTCTGGGTATAAAGTTATTCTTTAGGTTTTTCGATCCTGGGGCACTTATTTAAGAAACTTATCATTTGTGAAGCTTTATGTGCCTAAAGTATGAAACGGTAAATTTCCATGATTTTGCAAGTTCCGCTTTGACATCTTATTTTGTTCTAAAAATAAAAAGGCATGACTAGGTGCTAAGATTTGATTTTTTGGAAAGGTCCCCATTTATTAATATTATTGCTAATACTAGTAAATAGGGGGTTGTTGATAAGCACAACAATTGGCGATTCACTTGGAAGAACCAGCTATCTCTGAAGGTTTTTTGAATTTTCTAAAACTTTTGAAATACATATGGTTTTGAAAATGAAACTACATTGTACGAAATATAAGGTAAATAGTGCTATTTATTAATAACAACATCTTGTTTTAACTATCTTTATTCTGATTATCTTCTTCTTAGAGTTAGTCATTTTACTCACATCAGTCATTACTTGGTTGTAAATATAAAACAAAAGCATCTCGTTAGATCAGTTTGCGTGTACTCATTTTTCGTAAGTAGAGTCTCTGCTACTAGCAAGCATTCGTAGCCTTGACAGGGTTACCTATTAACCAGCAATGATCCAGTGTCCCACTCGAGAAGAATCCAATTTTCAAAGATAAATCCTTATATATACTTATTGCTT
Organism: Pinus tabuliformis; assembly: GCA_031772625.1. Lineage (NCBI taxonomy): Eukaryota > Viridiplantae > Streptophyta > Pinopsida > Pinales > Pinaceae > Pinus > Pinus tabuliformis. The sequence goes on along the minus strand of CM062819.1, from coordinate 343,817,750 downwards.
TTCTTTTCTTATTTCTCTTTTATTTCTTAAAGAACAATGTCTTAGTTTGGTGGCCAAAATTTATAGTGCCATTCACTTCATTTATAACTTAACTAAACAAGTTGGCTCTTGATGAGACCCCTTGTCTTTTGATTAAAACAATCTTGAGCCATTACCCTATTTTGATATTCAGTTATGGCAATGTCAGTTAGTTATAATCTTTATGATCATGATAAGTCAGCTCTTGATGAGACCTCTTATTCTTTAAGTTTAAAGTGTATAATTGGATTACTCCTTGAATCTTGCAAATTCGTCGAGTGGGGGGGAAGTCATTGGTTCCTTAAGAATCTTCCTGGATGACAATTGTAGAGTTTAGAAATAGCTTTTCCGTGGAGAGTCTTTGCTTTGTTCTTGATACCTTTTGTGACTAATGTAAGGAAAACTTCTTCCTAAGGTTGATTCTAACCAAAACTCAAATAGCTGAAATAGAAGAATAGACGAAATTTTTTCCAAAATAATAGCACTTAACCCTATGTTTCATAAATAGAGATTAATTTTCATAACCACTCCTATTTATAGAAGTGAAAAAACAAAATTGAAATGAGAAACTATTCTTTTTGTGAAACCAAAAGTGAACATTCTCAACTTGTTTTATTATCAAAAGAAACTTAACTAAAACTATGATCTACAGAAAAATAGAAGACATCATATTCTATGGAAAATATTTCTTTAGGATCTCCATTAATAGGTAAAGATTCCCTTTTCCCTGCTAAATCTTGTAACATGAAAGTTGATGGGCCAATGAGTTCGACAATTTGGAATGGTCCAAGCCACATCCATTGGAATTTAATATGCTTGCCTTTCTCTTCATGGGATTTATCCCATTTTAATACTAAGTCTCCAAGTTGAAAATCTTTTCTAGACACTGAGTTTGAATCAAAAGAGGCTTTCACTAATTGTTGATGATGTGCATGGGTAACTCTGGCCTTTTCTCATTCCTCTTCAAGTTTAAGAATTTGTAATTGTCTTAATAGGATGGATGAGGAAGGAGTTTCTTCAATGAATTGAACTAAGGCTAGTGAAGGAATAGCTAGATTTGTTGGTAAGACCACTTCTTTCCCATAAACTAAATTAAAAGGAGAAGTGCCAATGGAGATTTTCTAAGTTATTTGATCTGCCCAGAGAGCATACACTAAAGAATTATGCCAGTTTCTTTGATTTTGATCAATAGTCCATTTAATAATCCTAATAAGGTTTTTGTTCATTGATTCGGCTAACCCATTTCCTTGTGGATAATAATTAGCAGAATATTTGATTTTGAAACCTTTTTTGAGAGCGAATTCTGTCATGGTATTGCTCAAGAAATAGGATGCATTATCAAACATTAAAGCAGAATTCAAGCCAAACCTAGTGATGATGAATTGATCTGTAAATTCAATGATACTCTTAGAGTTGGATGTCTTGAGTGGAATTGCTTCTACCCACTTAGTAAAGTAGTCAGTAGTTGTAAGGATGTGTTTATGTTGTTTAGAAGGAGGAGGAACAATCTCACCAATTATATCTAATTCCCATTGTTCAAATGGTTGATCAATGTTGACAGGTTGTAATGCAAATGATGGTTTCCTCTGTCTTCCAGTAGTAGTTTGGAAAATCTTACATCTCCTTACATAACTGTGTGCATCTTTAAATAAAGTTGGCCAATAGTAGCCAGCACGAAGGATTTTATGTGCTGTTGCATCTCCTGCATAGTGTCCACCTGCTGGTTCGTCATGGAGTTCCTGCAATACTTTTTTTGCTTCAGATTTCTCGAGGCATCTAAGGAGAACGGAATCATAATTCATTCTAAGTAGTAAATTATTGATGATTTGATATTGTTTAGCTTTTAGCGTCAGGGGTCTTTTCTTTGTGTAATTCAAATGTGGAGGGGCATATCCATTTTTTAGGTAGAAAATGATATCAACATATTTTGATTCAGAGTCATTTAGGCTTACCTCATAAATTTGCACTTCACTATCTGGAGGCTGTGACTCTGATATGTTCGATGCTCCTACCAATATCTTGAAAAAACCTTGACCTTTTACGATATTTGCTGGTTTAATTTCAGCGTCATATTCTTGCAGGGCCATGACCCAATTTTCTCTCTTTTCACCCACATCATTTTGTACCAGAAGATTTCTTACTGCTATAAATGGTACTATTATTTTGGTGTGAGTCTTGCGAAGGAAATGTCTAAAGTGTTTAATTGCTTTGAAAACAGCATAATCCTGTTTCTCAACATCATAGTAATTTAATTCATCTCCTTGCAAATTTGAACTGAAGAAAGCAATTCAGGCTTTGGCTTTATCTTGATTCACTTGAGTGAGTATGGAAGCATATGATTTCTTGGAGGCGAATGTATATAGGGTGAAGGGATTGGAAAAATCAGTGTTGCTAGAGATGGGGAATTTATAATTGTTTGTTTTATCAAGCTAAAAGCTTCATGTTTAGAATGACCCCATTTAAAGAGAGAGTTTTTCTTTATCATGGCTTGGACAGGTGCCACAATTCTTGAGAAGTTAGGGACGAATCTCTTGACAAAATTGATCTGACCAAGGCAAGACTACATTGCTTTTTTATTACGGGGTAAAGATATCTCAGAAATTTTCTTGATTATATCTGGGTCGATATGGATTCCTAATTAGGATACTATGAATCCAAGAAGCTTTCCTTCACTCAACAGAAAAAAAGATTTTTTGGGGTTAAGCGAAATTCCATATTTTTGACAATGTTGAAAGATTTGTTTCAAGTCTCTGAGATGATTACTATGTTTTTTAGAATATACCATTATGTCGTCTAAGTAGATTAACACTGACTTATTCACTAATCCCTTAAATGCAATGTCCATTGCTCTTTGAAATGTGGCACCAGGATTGATTAGCCCAAATGGCATCTTTTGATAAGCATAAGTGCCCCATTTTATTCTGAACGTAGTTTTCAATTGATCATGTGGGTGGAATAGGATTTGATTATACCCTAAAAATCCGTCTAAAAAGGAAATTAACTCAAACCCTGCGACTGATTGTAATATCTGTTCCACAGGAGGTAATGGAAAATTATCCTTTTGGCAAGCTTTATTGAGGTTGCGAAAGTCTATATAGATCCAAATATCACCATTTTTCTTTCTGATTGGGATGAGATTGGAGACCCATCTGGAATGTTTGATAGGAAAAATAATCTTGGCTCTTAGTAATTTGTTTAGCTTAGATTTAATCTGGCTTTCCAAATTAGGATGTATTTTCTTTAATTTTTGCTGAATAGGTTTTTCATTGGAGATCATAGGAATTGTATGCTGGGCAATTTAAGTGTCATAGGTTTTAAGGTCATCATAATTCCAAGTGAAGACACTCTTGTATTGTTTCAGTAATTGAATAAAAGTTGATTTTTCTTCAGACATCAGGCCAAGACATAGGTTGATGTTTTGTGGTTTCATGTCTATCCCAAGATTGATTAATTTGTATCTCAGAGTCAAACTCTAGAGTTTTTAATTGGTGGATTATTTAAATCTGTCCTTTAAGTCATACAGGTCCTCTAACTTGACTATGAATTTTGGTATAGTGTTATTGTTGGTTTCTTGTTCCAGTTGTTTGTCATGTTGGTCCTCGTCAGTTATCTGATCATTGTAAGAACCTTCTGAAGTAAGAAAATTCACAATATTAGGGTTGTTGTTGAAGACTCTCTAGTTGGTAATGTTATCAAGAATAGAGGGTCTAAAAATTAATTCAATCGAGAATCTATCTGGGCTGTAGTCCTCTAATGGAATAATCTTGGAAGCTACATTAGCAAGAAGATCGGTGCTAGCATTTTGGAGTCTTGGAATAGATGAAATATTAAACATTGTAAAGTGTGAGGTTAGGTCTTGTACTAAGGATTGATAGTGTTTCAAATGCCCTGATAGACAGTGTATAGTATTTCTTACTTGTCGAATGACAATCTCAGAATCTCCAAATACTTGAAGGCCTTTGATATTGAGTCCGATTGCTTTATATAGCCCTTGAACCAATGCTTCATATTCTGCGGTGTTGTTTGTGCAATCGAATTAAAGTATACATGCTAACATGGTTTTTCTCCTTTTGGACTAACTAATATACAACCTGCTCCTTCTCCATTGTTGGATTTAGAACCATCGAAAAATAATTTCCAAAACAAGGTTTTATTTACTGGTTTATTTACATAATTGATGCATCTAGAAGTGTCAGTTTTGGAAAAAAATTCTATCTAAGTTAAAACGGAATTTTCTAAAAAGGGTGAAGTGTGAGCATTGAAATTTCCTAAGAATGACTCAATGGAATAATTTCCGATTATGTTATTGCTATACGCTACAAGCTCGTTTTCTCCTTCTAACTCTGTCACTATGTACTTTCGATGTTTTTCTCGTTCAACATTGATATGATTTGGTTTGTCATTGTAGGGGAGCTACATATGAGACCAGTCGGTTGCAAAGTAACTGTAAAGATTTTCTAACCAATCCCTATTGAGGATTAGTCCATAAAATTCAGGAATGTCAGTCATAAGTATATCAATGACTTGACATACTTTTGGGTTCAATGAAAGTCTTATGGTTACTTGATTAAGTTCTTTGATGACTTCGACTTGAGACTGATCTAGATGTACTATTCGTATTGCAGACATTTGAGGTTGAACGTTTAACTTAGTGAAAACTGTCTTAGGTAAAATGTTAGATGATGCACTAGAATCAACTAGACAGTTGTGGAAATTTTTATTAAAAACTTCAAAAGTAAGTAGAAATGATGGAGTATGGGATTTGGATCTTCTGCCAATTAGAGCAATGTTGGTTGGGTCAATTTTATTTGCATTGCTAGTTGGAGGTCTTCCCATTTCATGAGTAGCTTGTGAAATTACAGCTGCGGGAAGAGGCGTAGTAGGTACTGCATTGAGTTCTTTCAAGAGTAATTTCTGTTGATGTTTTAACTTGCCGAGTTCATGAAGAGTAATGTTTGCCCTTGTTTTCTTCATATCTTCAACAATGTTGTATTCCATTTCATCTAAGACAATAAGCGTTTTAGATGAATATGTCGAATCAGATTGGATTGGGTTTGTCTAAGTAGACTTTGGTGAGGATTTTTTACCTGCGATTTTATCCCTGGAAGGTGGAATTGGGTTTTTCTATTTTGTACTAGATTGTGGAGGGTCGAGTTGGTTTCTACTTCTATTAGCAACAGATAGTGCTTCTTGATCTTCCTCATTTGGAAGAATGATGTCCCACATTCCTTGTAGTTCTACGATTTCTTCATTGTCGGTTTGTTCGTCATTTGAAACTTCTTCCTCTTCCCCTTCTGATTCAACATTTGTTATAGCATTTGGAGGTTTTGGATCGGTTGGAGGATTACGTTTATAGGGTCTGAAAGGTTTCTTGGAAGAGGTTTCTGCTACTTGTTTCTTTATATCAAGCATTTCATTGGACATGGTCTTCAAGAATTTCTATAACCCTTCTAGGTTGAAAGGGTCCTTCGATTGTTTCTTCTTAGGATCATCTCTAAAAGACACTTTTTTAGACTTCCTTTCATATACAACATTTTTCTTTTCTACGGCTAGGATACGTTTCTCTACAACTATTGCCTCTTTCATGTTTTTTGCTAATGTTGGCTTGGCAGCTCTATTTACAAAGATGGTTGAATTTGAAGGTAAAGCAAAAATATACCATTCATTTTGGACTTCATTACTAGGCTTAGATGCTTCTGGTATTTTGTTCAATAATTTATTGAAGCGAGAGTTGAAGTCCTTAATTTGTTCTTTTGGTTCGACTTTTAAATTGGAGATATCATTTATCAAAGTTGTTATGGACCTATCATCCCCAAATTTTGTTAAAAACTAATCTTGAAATGTATCCCAGTTATTAATGGAGCCTGATGGTAATGAAAAATACCATGGCCCTACTGCTCCTTGCAAAGTATAGGGGAATAATCTTACAACTGTGTCCTCTGCTATTACTCCATTCAACTTAACAGATAACATAAAATTATTTATGTGTTCTTTGGCTAATAGGCCATTGTCAGGATTGAATTTGGGAAACCATTTCTCAGGGTGAGCTGGTAATTGAGATAAGGGGGCAGGCATACTTACAGCCCCTGGATTGGCCCATGGCCTTGGTGGTGGATTTCCTGCCATCATCTGGGTATGAGTAGGAGGAGGTGTGGCAGTAGTTGAAGGTGATTGGGTAGAGGAGGATGTTACTCCTATACCTGTATGAACCGCTATCTGGAGTTGGGGGATGGATGAGTGATCTTATGAAGATATGGATGGGGCTATGGAAGAAAATGACGATAGAACCTCACTTTGAGATTCTACGAGTGTTTTCCTAGCTTTCTTATGACTCGGTAGAGGAAACTCAACTAGTGGGATTCCTAGTTTTTCGCTTTGTGCTCTAGTCAGTCATTGAGATGGGGTTAGATGAGAAGTGACACTACCTTGGGACAACTCAGATTATTATTGAGATATTGAAAGCTCCTGTAACTTATGGATTAAAGTTTGTAATTCAATGGGATCAGAAGAAGAATAATCTGGCTTTTTTGGGATTTCAGTAATGTGCTCTGTATTTTTCTTTTCAACTTCTCTTTCAGAGAGAAGAGATTTGGAATGTGAATGAGAAATTGAGGGTGATGGTGAGGGAGTTTTACTCTTAGAATGGTGTGAGGATGTAGATTTACTTTCCATTCATAGTCAGGCCCTCCTTCTAGTGCCAAATATGTTGAAGGCTCGAAAAATTGGGACTCCAATAAGGGGGATAACCACCCGGTCCGAACCTTAGGACAACTCCTTTTTCGTTTGGAATAGTGGCTCTGACTAGGGATGATGGGACCAGTTTCCAAATTTATTTATGATGTTTGTGCTAATGGGATGATGTTTTCCTTTTTTGGGTTTTATAGGGTGAATACTTATTGTAAGCTTAATCTATCTTCTAAGTATCATATGCAATCTATCACAATCAAAGAAAACATCTAACTTTAAAACTATCCCAGGAGTAACGTTTATATATGCGATCTAAAATGATTTCTGAATGTAATTGATAATAAAGATCATTCAATCACGATAAGAAGAGAATCCATTTAATAATAATCATTTCATATAAAAAGTTATCCAAAATGATATGAGAGATATATCGCATAAAGAGTCATTCATATATTCAGCATAAAGAATAAATCATCATCATACAAAAGTGCAATAATGATAACTAAGAATTTAAACTTTCATACATAAATAACTGAAAATGATTTATTTCTTGATACACAAGTAAAAGCATTAAGAGATAGAAGTACCATTCGTAATACATCCTGCTCATGTGCTCTAACAATATTGATCTACCTTCAAATCACTTAACATCAACTAAGAGTGCAGAAGTGCAATTCAGTAGAGGATGCTAAACTCAAGTGGAAAATAAAACTCGTTCCATTAATTTTATGAAAACCTCTTGAGTGGGGGGGAAAAATGCATGTTCTGAAGAATGTTTTTGATAAAATTTCTGGACCCCTCTCTAAATGCATGAGAGGGGTTTAAATACTAATCTATGAAACTTAAAAATAGAAATTACAAAAATAGATGAGGAGGTTTAAATGACCTACCTCATTTTAAGCTAAAATAAACAAAACCAAAAACAAAATATATCTATGACTAATCCTGCATCTGGTCCTTGACATCACAAATATTCAGCATAGGTTTAAGGAGTGTTGGTTGGCCGACTTCAGCTTTCAATTGTCTTGTGAATATGACATTAGTGAGTGCTGGTACCGTTTTCTCGATGAAAGTAATCAAGCACTTTAGGGTCATCCATTGGCTATGCAGTTTCACTAGGTATTGCCAGTATGCCTCCCAATTCAACCTGTTTACTTGCCTAATTGCCTTTGCCTTTTCCTCCACCGCTTGTTTCCATACTGCTTGAAGCTGTTGTGCTTTTGGAAGAAAGCAGGGGTGGTTTCTGCTACCAAATTAGCATTGTGTAGATTTTTGTTCACACATTCGATGACAATGTTTGCTACTACTATCGCATCCTCCATTTCCTATTCTGCCTCTCTGAGCCTAGAATCCCATTTCACAACTAAGATTTCTTTATGCGATTCATCTATTTTGGGCACATCTGCTCTTTTTCCATCTTCAGATTTTTGCTAGTTTAAGAAGTCTAAAACTTTCTTAAAAATTGAATCATATTCAAGTTGTAATTCCATAACTTGGTTGGTTATGTTTTTTCTCATTTCGCGGTGAGAATTCCACTGCAAAATCTTCTGGCAAAATATTATTTTCTGTTGTAAAAGCCGGGAATTTAGGCCAAGTGCTTTTGTGACAAACTGTTCAATTTTGGGATCATCTTTATGCAGTTCTATTATGCTTTATAGTTGTGCTTCTTTACCAACTAAACTGCTTTGATGTGCCAACTGCATTTGCTAAAAATATTACTGAATTTTTGGTGACTGCATTTCTACTTGTTGATTGATACTGACGTGTTGTAACTATTGTTCCAATAACAAAATCTTATCTTCTTTTTCTTTGAGCAGTAGTTGTACCTCTGCTGCTTTGTCAATAGTTTCTGAAGCATATGCACCTATGACCTGTGAGAGTCTTGTGAGATTAGCTGATGGATCTGTAGATGGGTCTTTCCAGAGAACGTCTAGAGGTTCATCCTCAGGAGTGAGGACAAAATCCAAATTTCTTTTCTTTCTTTGTCTTTTAACGATGAATTTATGTTGAGGGCTATAGAATACATGTCGAGGAGGAATTTCCTCTATTCTCAATACAATCTCAGATGTGGGAGCAATGGGAATATGCTCTGTTTCCAGAGTGCTAATAGCTCTTTCAATTACCATCCCTGTAGTCGTCTCTTGTGGGTTGGTTGGTGGTTCTGCATTTTATTCCTCTATGTTGAGTATCTTATTAAAATTTTCCCATTCTTCTTCTAAATCAATTATAGGTGGCTTTACTTGCTTTGTAAGGGGAGTTGAGGCTTCAATTTGTTTTACGAGCGAAGTTTGCTGATCAGACTTTGCTGTAGACTGGGTTGTGTATTTTATTGACTCCTTGATCTGTTCACTTTCTAATGTTTCTTTAGATTGATTGCCAAACTTTTCTTTGGATTCATTTTTAGAACTTGTTTTGGATTTCTCTTTTGAGTCTTCTCTTGTGCTTGCACTGGGAGTGGAATCTCTTACTGGCTCAATGAGTAGTTGGTCCAATGGGACCTTATATAACCTCTTTTTTCTATAATTATCAAAATCTTGGAGACCTTCTTGACCAAAAAGTATTTGTGTCATGCGCTGCACTTCTTTGAAGGTGTTTTTCTACAAGAAAACATCATCAAAGGGATCTTTTTCATGGGTAAATACTCTTATTTTAACCATTGTGTTAAATTCTTTTACAATACCAAAGGGATCATATTTCCTTCCTAGGAACTTGGGTAATCACAAAGATAATACATTGTCAACTTCTCTAAAGCATGTCCTAAGTCACGCAATGCAAATATTCCACATGTTACAGGAAATTGAGGCCAAATGGCCTTCTTGGAATCTTTTAGTATTTTACTCATTCCTCCCTCGCCGCATGTTTGATAGGCTATCTCCCTTGCCATCAGTTTGCCCAAGACATAAAAAGGTAGGACATGGGGTGAGGCAATATTGCCGAACACTGTGATATATGTGAATAATTCTTCCCCAAACCATCTAGCTATGAGGAGAATATCTACCTTGGCTTCTTGGGAAAACCTTGGGGCATCTCTATTGTAAATCTTCTTGTCAATTAGAAGCATAACTCTATGACAAATCTTGAGGAAATGTGGCATGAAATTAGTTTCCCACATGAATTTGTGATATATTTGAATGGGAAGTGGATTTTGAGCAGTCTACTTCCATCCCATAATAGGGAATTTGGAACCAAAACAAATAGCATCCATAACATAGGCGCTCATGAAAAATGGAGGGTAAACCCTCGAAGCAATACTCCTTTTTCTTCTATACTCTAAAATTGCAGTGGCTAAGTTATCTGAAAAGATTTGATCCCAATTCATTATTGTAGCATTGACAACTGCATATACTAGGGGTAACCATTATGATGAGAATTTGTTGATGTCTGGCTTACCAAACAGCCTACTCAACATACCACAACAAAACAGAAAGGGGAACTAAGAGAACCAGTGACGTACATACCATTTTTATCTTTCTTGAGTCTTTCTTCATTGTTTGACCAATTCTTTGTGCATTCTAATAAGTCTTCATTTTCCTTGGCGAACTTCTTGACGAACTACCTGTTGTAGACGGCCTGCGGCTTTGGTAGATGGTACATGAGTCTCAGGTTGTCTGGAGTAAATGACGCTATGACTTCTTGGCTTGTTGTCTTGAATTCTCTGTTCAATATGTCGACATCATCTATGATCCACTTAACCATGTCGGTATAGGGGAGTATGTTTGGTCTTGCTACAATGTCGTGCAGAAATGAGCATGCAAGTTTAGTCAGAGAAGCATCAGAAGAACTGCGTCCATCTGCTGTAACTGTTGTTTCCATAATCCTTTATTGTTCTTCCTCTAATAGCTGATACATATTATCCCATGTGGATGTCCCTGCATCTCGATTACAGGTAGTATTTGTGAACAGGAGGGTCATCTCTGACTTCTCAGAAGCGGGTTCCTTTCCTTTATTCACCATTTCTTCAGATGTCCTGCTTTGTGTGTTCTTCCTGAAAGTTACAAACAGAGAGCAAAATAGGATAAAAATGATAGTGAATGCAAAAATAAATCAATAGAAGGATGAAAATAAGGTGATGGAGGGTCTTTAATTCTAAATCTTATTAAAAGATATCAACTTACATCAAATGGACTTTCATAGCTGATCGTAATCATTCTTTTAATAAATGTTCACTAATGAACCGTTATGCTTAACTTAATGCTCACAAGTTCACATTGAAATTTGGGAAGTAATCTTCTAGAACCATGAGCTTTTTGAGTTGTGATCAAAGCAATTTTGCGATTTTCTTTCGCAATATCACATATCGCAATATCGCAAAAGCTTGTTTTCGTTGAGACCTACCACCATGTAAGTTGATGCGATATGTGATATGCGAGATGCTATCGCATTTCGCAATATCTGCTATGCTTTATCGAGTAGCGCCGCATGGTTAAAACTGCAATGTGAGAAGATTATAGGAGTCTTTTAAGATTTCGCATTCCATGGATCACGTTTTTCATGGGGTAACTTTTATAAGGAAGGCTTGTCGTGATAGTTTTGCGATGTGAGAATAATCTTATAAAAGCGGGTATTTTCAAGGTTTATTTTAATATTCACCACTTTTCTGGGTATAAAGTTATTCTTTATGTTTTTTGATCCTAGGGCGCTTATTTAAGAAACTTATCATTTCTAAAGCTTTATGTGCCTAAAGTATGAAACTGTAAATTTCCATGATTTTGCAAGTTCTGCTTTGACATCTTATTTTGTTCTAAAATTAAAAAGGCATGACTAGGTGCTAAGATTTGATTTTTTGGAAGGGTCCCCATTTATTAATATTATTACTAACACTAGTAAATGGGGGGTTGTTGATAAGCACAATAGAAACACATCCTAGAACTACTGTAAGACAAGATACTTCCTCGGGACTTCATCATCCTCATTTTCCTTCCCTTTGTCATTGGAAATATGAACTGCAAACAATACACATCTCTTCCTGCAATTGTGCTTTGTCTGCATAGTTATGACCATTCTAACTGATGTAGGCTTCATCTTTCCTTACATGATTCTCCTTTCCCCATCATCATCTAGGCACTTGATAGCCTTGTCATAGTAGTCTACCTTGGTCCTATGAATGAAAAACCAATCCATGCCCAAAAGCATACTATATGAACCCAATGGAAGCACAATTAGTTGTGCTAATGTCGGAATATATACCATTCAGCTCAAATGGACAAGATCTCACACAATGATGAACTCTTCTCTTGGTCCCTGTAGCCAACCACACCAACCAATATTCTACATGCACTTATTTATTCAAGTAACACTTGTCCATTAGGTTACGACTAATATAACTATAATTAGGGTCCAAGATCAATAAAAATGGAAACAACTTGATTGTGGAGCTTACATTCCATCTCAATAATGGATGCCTGATGATCTTCCTCCTACATGTTATCCACCACTGCATAAATCCGAGGAATACTTTGACCAACATCTCCAATTGTCTGTGCCTCTTGAGCACTATAAATCTGAGACTTGCCACCTTGGTACAATGCGAACTCACTCCTGTGATTCTCTCCACCACAAGCCCAACATATCAAAGCCTTTCTTCCACTACCCTTACTCTGCTCCTGAGGCTCAGATCCATGTCCTTTCTCAACTACATTGAACTTCTTATTGTAGACCAAAATTGTTCTCTTTTGGAACTGTTGATGTTGCTAGAAATCCATCAACCAAGGGGATATCCCTAATGTAAAGTATCAACTGCACTTCACATCGTTTGGTGTAGGAGTCCCATGGTATAAATGCTTCGTTGCCATATAATGAGAGATATGCCTTGGCTCTAGTTGTCATCACATGAGAGTGTTACTCTAGTATTTTCAAACAATAAGGTAAGTGTGCCTAGTGAGTGCATAAGTAACTGTGTCAAGGTTCTCTTACTTAAAAAGGGGGAGAAAAGTGAGTCTTTAAGTGAGAGGTAATAGTACCACCAAGGAAGAGACACACAAAAACTAGGAATGGTTTGTCGAACATCCATCACAATAGTCCATAGTGGACATCATAGTCGTTAAAACCCAAGTACAAGGGAAGATCCATCAACCATCTAGCAGAGTAGTACACAATGGATTTGATGGTTGTGGTAACCAATAAGTGAGGAAGGTTTGTCTAGTATCCTGCGGATTATTCCACAAGGATGAGACAACAGTGATAACCAATACAACACATTCCCAACAAGGTAAGTACTAAAACAACTAAAATAGTTCAACTATATTAGTACATGTGAAACAAACATGAATTACAAATGGAAAAAGAATAGTCTTACAAATGTGCACAATACGTGCATGAGGACATGCTGGCCTGAATAGGATTCTGTATTAAGCAAAATTTCCAAGACACATATCTACATCAAACATCACTAGCCCCAGTAGTGGTACACTAGAGCCACTCCTCGCTCCTTAAAGAAATAATTGCAAACTCTCTATGCTTCGTGGGAGGAGCCAAGGTGAAAATTCCTTGCTCATATAATGGGAGGTGTATATATAGCCAAGGGTAATGATTGACCCTTGTCACTCTTGGACTACCCTCATGACTGTTCAACTTCCTATGAATTTTCAGCTCACATGACTCTTCATCTTCATTGTGTCCATTGGACTTTCACTTTACATTACATTCGGTTACAATAGATATGGCCCACGGTAGTGATGTGACCTTGAAAAATCATGACACAACTTGACATGACATTGCTGACATGGACTGGTTGGTTGTGGTGGCAATGTCAAGTTATTGTTGCTGTTGAGTGATGGATGTGTTCTTGGATGTGCTTTGTCTTCTCCTCTACATGGCTTGATGCTACACAATATTCAATGATCTTGGTCTTGTAAGATGGTTACATTCATGTGTTCCTTTCGCTTTCTCTTTGATGAGCTTCTTTCATCCATCCTGCTGCAAGTGAATCTTCTAGCATGTTCGCTCCTTCTTCATCTCATTCATCATATCACCATGATTTATCAGTGTACTTATTCCTGCAATTCACTCACGCCAGTATGACATCAAATCCAAAAACCTCCTAGTCTAATATGATGCATTGTTTTCCATTGATTGGGTCCGGGATAGATGAGAGTGGACAGATGACAGGCAGGGAAGAGGGTCTAGTAACTGTGCATTACATAGTTCTAGGTGACATGGATGGAGACTGGTCAATGAGATTACGTAGTGTGAATCTCAGGCTTGGTTGAGGAACTCTAGGGCACAATCTTCACTCTCAGGGAAAACTGCATAGTGGCCACTGGGAAGAAGGATTGCACAGTTGAGGTCACTAGTGGTAGCTACAAGGTGGGACCCTGGGAGGCTCCTCTATGCGGTTTTTAGAGGGAAGACAAGACAAGGTAGCAGAGGGACCAAAAAGGATAGTTTTGGGCAGTTTTTGGGAGCAGTGAGTCCCGGCTGTGGGAGGTCACTGGGAGGACATCTCTATAGAGTCATGGCAGGAAAAGTAGGCTTAGGTCTCTATGCATTGTGGAGTTCTAGTAGGCAGGGAGGAGGCTTGATGGCTGATCTTGCGAAGTGCACAGTTTAGGTCAAGCTTTGAGGCAGTTTCTGCGCAATTCTGGGAAGGAAGGCAGACTAGTCACTTCTAAGATTGCGTAGTGAAACTATCCTAGGGGTCAACCTTGAGCATTGCGCAGTTCCAAAAAGCAAAGAAAAATCATTGAGGGCTGAGACTGTGCAATGCAACTCAGTTGGGGTCCGATGAACTGGATTTTTTCAGTCGAAATGATTTTCAAGAAAATGGCTAAGTGTGGGAGGCAAGTGAACTTGTGAGGACTCGACATTGTGATAACACACATAGCATACTTCGATGACATAAAAACATAGACCATTGTGACAACAAGGTAAAGCATTTCCCTCTATGAGACTGTCTAGAGTTAAAAGTGACAAGTGTGATGCTTGGGATAGACCTTTAGATGACGGTGATGACACTTGTATGACAATGCTTACAACTTTGTGTATGAGTGCAATAGGTGTTTACATGGCTACGAAAACTTATATACATGAAGAAAAACCTTCAAGGTCACCAGAATGGTTCGCAAACATGACATAAGAACCAAACATGTCAAAATATGACAATTGATCCAATAGGCGAAAGGAAGAAAGACACGTAAAGGAGACACATGGAATGACTTTCAGTGCTTGCAACCATGAATGTCATTGAAGGAAGAATGATATGAAAATGATAAGAAGTCCTTCAAGCCACACTAAGAGGTGTTTATCAAGAGATGTTCTTTGTTTTCCGTACCTACCCTCCAAAGCGTTATTCATTAGATGGAACCTTCATGTGGTCCTGATATTCTATCATACCTTAGGTTCCTTGGTTTGCTTATATTTCTCCTCATTGCCTTGAGAGTCATCTAGCATGTCATCCTTCTTCGTGGCCATTGAGAGGCGCAATTGCACAGTTTCAACAGGCAGTGACTGCTGCAAGATGAGGCCCTGGGGGGGCACATCTGCACAGTTTCAAGATATGAGGTAGACTAGGTAGCTGAGGGACAAAATTGAAAATTTTTAGGATGCAAGGCACTGGTGTGGGATGAGGAACTGGGAGGACACATCTGTGCAGTTTTAGGATGCAAGGCGAACTTGGCAGCTGAGATGGTAGAGGGACAAAACTGTATAGCTTATGGAGACAATGGGTTCCAACTGAGGGAAGGACATTGGAGGAAACCACTGCATGGTTTTGAATGCTAAGGGAGGTTTGGTTTTCTATGCATTGCGTAGTTCTAGAGGGCAAGAGAAAATCTTGAGTGTTATAGACACGAAGTGCACAGTTTAGGAAAGATGGATGAGGGTAGGTTGCTAGGGAAACTTCGGAATTTAGCTAAGTGTGGGATCAATGTAACTGATGTGAACAGTGATAGAACTTGACTATGATCATACACTTGAACACTTAGTCATAAAACATAGACCATCCAAAACATATGACACATACTTTTATTAATGCAACAACCTTTGTGGGAAATTATGACAAGTGCGGCTTCAATGATAGACTTTGGGAGGATAAAGGTGACACTTGTGTAAGAGTGTGTTAAACGAGTGTGAAACATGTTTATGTAGTGAGGACAACCCATTCTCACCAATATTTCCCCTTGAAGAAAAACACACTTCCCTTTGCATGACAAGCGATAATCCCCAAGCCCAAAGATGACACATACGATATAAAGATAAACGTGTGAATGACTCTTAAGATAAAAGAGGAAAGCTTGAGATCATTAGTTTACCAAATAAGTGGCTAAGGAATGATCGATCAAAGGGTCCACAATAGGCTCCAAAATTTAAGTATAGTCCAAAATTTTGGAGGGTGTTGCAACCACTACAACATTAGGTGACACACTGGTTGAGTACCAACTTCTCTGTCTTGGTTCGTTTTAGTGTAGATCCTTGGTCTTTCAGGGAATATTGATTCATTGTTCAGATTAATTTAGCTTCTCCACTTAGCCCATGGGAAGAAATGTTCCCCTTTGTACCTTCTTAATTGATAACAACATAAGATTCAACAAGATCACAGTGTTTCGAATTGTGAAGGGTAGTTTAGCTTTCCAGCTTAATATTTTCAGAGTATAGTTTTTCATCTCCAATTTTTTTGTACTGCCAACAGGCTTAGATAGTACCCCAATGGAGTAACATAGGAACAAAAGCATTTTTCCACTGCCAGCAAGCCTGGATACCTCGACGGAGTTTCCTGTTTCACCTCTTTGCACAGGAAGCCTTTCTCTTCTTTCACCTTTGTTATTTTTAAATAGAACTATTCATGGGAACTTATTTATTTTTGGGGTGGAAGAGAGATCTCGACTTATTAGGAGTATGAGAGGTTGTTCCTCTAGAGAATCATATAAAGAACTCTGGTTTAGGTTTGCTCGTTTAGATTTTTCCCCTTCTCCATTTCTAATAGTTGGGTAAGATTGAAAACACCAAAGCAAAAAAACTGAGTATAGGAATGAGGTTCCAAAATTGGACATGGGTTCATGGCCAGAACAAAACTCTCCTTACGGACATATTGTATTTTCCGTTAAGACTTCATCAACCAAAAGTTACAACCAAACACAAAGAAGATGGACACAGGACTAGCCAAGGGCTACAATGTCACAATAATTTTTAAACTCTAGCTACATACACATTTAGAAGCTAGGACATGGTAAGGAACAACACATATTTGAGTAATGGAAATGAAAGGAAAACTCAACAAGGAAGAAAAAAAGTAAAAATAAAGAAGACACAAAACCAAGAAACGAAATGAAAAGGAAAGAGAACAAAATGACCAAAGCGAACATGACGTAAAACAAAAATAAGAAAACAAGGACGAACTATAGGGAATAAGTGCAAGGTGGGTGCAAGGAAGGGAAAACTAATGATGTAGCTAATCCTACTCCTAACCTAACAACTAGAAGGTCAGGGTCACGTAAAATGAAATTTCCAATGAAGCCATTGTTTAGTCAGTTTAGTGTCCTAAATTTCTTGCATAAATTATGAACCGAGGTTTGTAAGATGATGAAGTGTGGTGCACTATATGTGCTTAGTTAACCATTTTCTTACTTCATTGTTTTGTATTTTATGTTGTTTTTGGGGGGTTTCTGTTCTTTGATGTCTAAGAATGTACAACCTGAAACTATGAGAAAACTTAAGTGAATTTAATGAATTTTAAAGGAAAGGAAATGTTCCTAAGTTAATCTAATTTCCTAAAAATGGACCAAGAACTGTTGGCTAGTTAGAACCTAATAATAAAAAAATAGAGCATCTATCTTATCTTATCATTAGTCCTAATCCATGGATCTAATTTTTAAAACCAAGAATGAAATTAATGTAGAAGGTAACTCAGTAATTGCATTCATTAAACATTCAACCATTCAATTTTGGAATATGATTAAATCAATCTCCTTGAAATGATTAATGGGAATATCAATGATGCAACTAAGTGAGATTCTGAAAGCAAAAAGATAAAAGCATGTAAAAGTAACTGTAAACAACTAATGTAATCTTGACTTTCTCCAACATTCAAATGTGAAGCATTACCCTCTTGAAGTGTTGTGCAAGAAATCAATTATAGCTTAGTTCCTAAGTTCCTAGGAAAATAACAACGTACTGAGTAAATTCAATCACTATATGAATTAGAAATTTAACCATTTAGTTTAGGATCATCATCATCTTGAAATGGATTCTGAAAACATCCATTAACACAATGAATTGACAATTCTGTTCTAAGAAAATGAATGACAAAACAGTGATAAAACTAAGCAACTGTGTATTCTTTTTACTTCAATCTTAATTTAGTTTGGAAACAACGTCATTTTTCTCCACGAAATATCTTAGAAGAACAAGGTTGCACAGTTGTGATTTATCATTATGATATTGATTAAAAACTGAAATGAAATACCATCCTAATTTAGAAAACAGATTTGCTGAAAATAGAGTAATGGAAATTGAACTAAAAACAACAAATGAAAAACCTCCTTCAGTGTAGGGGCCCTCTGCAATTTATGTGGCTCGAATGCTAGCTAGTTAAGGATGCCCTCTAAATGATCATTGGCAACACGAAATTTGTATTATGAAAAAAATGAAGTTTGAATACAGAGTATCAGCAAAAATCCTGAACTTAACACGTAATTCCTTCTAACTTCTAACTTCCTCTTGGTTCCATGCAAATGATATTTAAAGGAAAATAACATAACTATTTATGTGATAAACTTGCTACAGGTGGCTAATTCGAATTAAATTTAACATGACTATTTATGAGATAAACTTGCTACAAGTGGCTAATTCGAATTGCAATAGGACTGTTTAAACTTTTGATTAGCTACAGGTGGCTAATTAGAATTAGATTTGCAACAAAATTGTTAGACTCTTGATTATCTATGAAAGAGAAAATCAAGAGTCCTACTGCTTTCAGATAATGTACTTTGACTCCATCTTTGACCATGACCTTAGGTTTGCTTTTCCGTCGATTTGGACCAAGTGAATAGGATAGAATCCACGTGGAGATGACTCTAGAAATGCCCATGTGGCCCAATTACTCATTTGACTCCTGGAACCTGCCAAACCATGAGAGTAGCTACGAAATCCATAGTTAGCTATAGAATAGGCTACATTCTGTAGCTAATTTGAAAAAATCTATTCACATATCAAGAACATCAAAATATAATATGGCGATCATTTAAATGCTTTCCTTAAGACAAAACCTAGCATTTATCATTGATTGGGTCTGTAATCTTATGAGAAAGTGAGGGAAAAAAGTGAGAAAAAATGTCAAGGAGAGGGTAATTATGAGGTTCAACAAACCTCCACTGCAAAATCATTGCATGTCCTCATGCAATTTGCCAAAAATGTGAGTTCTTCCTCCCTACTACATTTGCTCAGACACCTCTGCTAGTACATCTAATTTCCTTCTTTTGTTCTTCTTTGAAGTGACTGTCATTTTGGGCTTTCTCATAAGAAGCTTGTACTTAAGGTTAATGACTACTATATTCAAAATCTTATTTTTTCTTTTCAATTTCCTGTTTTTCTTATACCACAGTCCTAGATGTAGAATGGTATTATCGTGAATTACCTTGTCCAATTTATTTTGTTCCTTCAAGGTCTCATTCTCCTATTTGATATGTCTCTTCAATATCTCTAATTCATAAATTTCTTGTTTGAGAGCATCAATTAGAGGTTCTTGTGGATTGATAGAAGGTTCTGGATTCATTGAGGCACTTCTCTTCTCCAGTGATTCTATATAGTTATATATTTGTTTCTGCATTGGGTCTATGCCTAGAGATCTTCTGCTTAGGCTACCTTCAAAATGATGAACAAGAGAATTTTGAGGATTGTGTGCAGAAGAGATGTTAACAGGAGATGTTTCTAGGGTTTCCTCATCTAGATTTATAAACTATGTCCCTTTTGATGATGTTTTCTTTACCAAACCTCGGAGTCTAGAGCTCCTTCTAAGTTGTGGAGGACTTACATTCTCCTCATTTGTGACCATTTCTTCCTTTCTTATCTTCCCTCTTGCTTTGATTTGCTTCCTGATTTCTGTCAGTTCTTTAGAGATTAAATTTTCATCATCTTTCTGCAATGAAGACTCAGGTCTGTTCTCAATAGTTATACCAGTCTTCTTCCTTCTACTTCTTCTAACATTATCTTCTTTAGGTGACTCTTGTGCTTCTTGGAAATGGTTTCTACTAAGGAAATACTCCCAAGTATCTCCTATGCTTTTTAAATGAAACTCAATCAATATCTTTATCAACCCATGATGATACATGGTTGTATCTATGAACTGTATTCTCTTTTGCACATTTGAGGCCATCCTTCTTAAAATATCTAGCAGGAAGAAAGTAAGATTGACTTCTCAATTTTCTAAGAAATTCATCAGTAAACGGATATGTTAGATATAAATGCAACCAAAACTCCCCTCACAAGTGATAAATTTTTGTAAAACCAACATCATGTTCCTCCACTTAGTTTTAAGAGTTGAAATGGGAATACCTTTTCTAAAAACAGAGACATCCATACCTGGGTTTTTGAGTATTACTTTCCATGATTCATTGTGGAACTCCTTGTTCTTGAACCATCTTTCACCATGCCTTGGAAGTTTTGTAGCCTCGGTCATAAATGACTCAGTCACTTCAAACTTGATATCTCCAATTTCTACCTCTGTGCCATCAAAAGATTGAGCAAAGGATTTTGTAATCTCCTTATGAAAACCATCAAATTTCTCGATGAATTTAAGCCATCCAACTTTCTGCAACATTTCTTTGAGTTGTGGGTATCCTTCCATGTACTTTTCTCCTACCGGTTCTGATCTGACAATTAGCCCCATGCCTTCTACTATGCAGAGTTCTCAACCTTCAGAATTACCCTTCCCAGTTTTATGAAATGAATTGGCTACGAATATGGTGAAAGGAACTACGGGTTTGTATGAAATAAATAGATGGTAGGGGTTCTCGAGAAACATAGACAAGTATGTCATGTCGTAGTCATGATTGTTAATAATCAACAAGGGAGTTAATTATGGACCGTTGTTATAGCTCCAAATCTCACTTTTATGGTTTGTGATGCTGCACTTATGGCCTAGGGCAACCCCTCCTTCCAGACTTGGTCCTAAAATTTAAAAAACAGTGTTTTATCCCTTATACGCGACATTGCCCTGAGTTAAACGCGTGTATACGCGGGTAGGCATATACCCAACCCACGTATATGTATTAAAACACTTAAAAAAATATAAAACTCCTTAATTTCGGGTGGAGATCGCGAATTTTACCTGCTGATCACCTATTAGTGCCCGTGGCCCAACTGTTCCCAACCAACTCCCAACTAAAAAACTACTTTGGAAGAGGTATAAAAAAGGACCTCAAAGGGAAGGCCTAGGGAGGAGAGAGGATAGAGAAAGGTTATTATGTTGAGAGTTTTCCCCTGACCAGGTCTGAAGTCCTTTGTGCCTTCTGCACTTCCCCATTTGTACAGGAAACCCTTGTTTCCTTGTGTGTTGATGTTCATCCACCATTTATGACATCATGGAGTGAGTCATGGAAGGAGTTTGTTAAAGGCTTGAGGCTGGACGGATCCGGAAGGAAGCTTTGCTTGGAGCCTGCGAAGGGTGACTCAAGACAAAAGAGAAGAAGGGAACTCCAAGAAGGGTTTGGACCCTAAAGGCCTTCTCAAACGTAGGACCTAAGGTACGTCCCCTTTACAATAGAATTTGCTTATAATAGCATAATGGCTGTGTGAATGTGTGTTTCTTGGAATAGATAACTTTCAGTCTGCGAGGGTTTCAACCCAAAAAGCCCTAGGGGGACATTTCCCTCAACAGAATTGGCGACTCCACTGGGGACAACACTCTTGTTGTTCCTAGTTTGGGTGTTTTGAAGCCAATCAGGGCTCAGCTGCCTGCTTGCTTGCTGCTGCTGTCTGGTCTTTTTTTGAACTTTAAGTTTTGCCAGTTTCTTCAGTTTGTTTTTTATTTTTCTTGAAACCTTTTATATACGTTGTTTTTCTTTGTTACAGAGGCGTATATACGCATGTTTCTTTAAATAAACCCGTGTATACGCAGGTTTCCTTAGTTACAGTCGCGTATACACACAATCTGTACATAAGTACAGTCGCATATATCTTGCAATTTTCAAGATTTTTAAATCTTTTTTACCTCTGAAGATCTGTCTGATGGTTTGAGTCAATCTGAAACAGTCACTTTCCAGTATCAGTTTTTGTTTTTACAGCGAGAATCTTGTTCCGAATTCTCTCTGATTATAAGGAGTTTTGGTCTTGTTTTTTGTTATTGCAAGCGTCATCGTTTCTTGTACAGGCACGCAAGATTTCTTGTTTGGAATCTTGACTGCTCTGATTCATCAGGGTAGGGAGATTGATCTCAATCTTCGTGTCAAATCTTGCTTTTGGTGACTTTTTGTTTGCTTGACAAAACCGCTTTTGTGACCATCCGCTTCTTTGTTTCATGAAAGTTGTTGATTGACACTTCCTTGAAATTTGTCTTTTTGATCTTTTTGGTTATTGTTGCCAAGGCTTTCATTGCTGCTTTTTGATTGTTAAAAGCATCCTTAAACACACCTCTTTTTGTTGAGTTTTCATCCATTGTATGGTGTCAATTTGCAAAAGTGTTTGTTGCCTATTCTTCAATCACAAGTTTCAGTATTGTTGAGAGCATTTTTGAAAAGACTTTTTTGTTGTTGCTTTCAAGAAAACTTTTTGAAAAACTTCGTTTTGCTTTCTTGAACTTGGTTTTCAGTTGGTTTCCTTTTAGTGAATGAAAGTGCTTTATGTTTGTCTTGGAACTTGTTTTTAGTGTTTAGACGAAATGAATGGTAGCATCTCATATTCCATCTAGACATTTTTAGTGGCAAGATAAAGATTGATAAGCAAGCAACTTTCATTTTTTGTTTTTAAAGTAGTTTTGAATCTTGCATTAGCATATATTTATTGCATTAGGATATATTTGCATATCTTTTTAGGCATACATAGCTTTGTTAACTTTTGTGAATGTGAAGCCTGAATTAACGAAAAGAAAAGAAAAATTTGTTTTATTAGAAGTTCCTCTGAACCCTATAGAAATTGCTTTTCATCGAAAAAATGAAAACAAGTGCATGTGCATGTAGTTAGGTTTTTATTAATTTCTTTTGCGTCAAAAAACACCACTAGTTTCATTTCCGTTACCCTATGACTTGAAGAACAACCTATTTTAAAATCAAGCGCTAACTAAAATTCACTAAAACGTTTTGTTTAAGTCAGTTACACCAACAAGTTTAGGATTTTAGGGCCTTGGATTAGGCGAGTGGAGCGTTAAATCTCCAAGGCCATATAAACGTCAAATGTAGGAGTCTGAACAACGAGTGAAAATCCAATAGTGTTAGGAAGACTAGGAAAGCTCTGGATCTGGGAGTTAAGCACGAGGGTCTGTGAAGACAGGGAAGAGAGATACCCCCTCTCCTACTTGTCCGAACTTACCTCAGGACTGTTCCACCTGGCTTCTGCGATGAGTTGGTATCCATAGTTGCTAACTCCTAGGGATCTACACAGGTGGCTGCGGAGGGGAATCCCGTGGCACCTGAGGTCGACGTTGCATCACTCTCGACAGTACTACTGGAGGGCACCCTTGCGAAGCTTGGGGGCTTGCACCGGCGCAGGCTGTTGTTAGGAGGTCAGCGTAACTTCCTCTAATACCTTCGCTAATAGGACTGGGCCCTCATCATCCTAGACTATCTTCGAAAGGCCCCTTAATTCACTTCCTCATATTTTGGTGTCCGGTCCTAATCACCCGGAGTGGAAATACTTGGAATTTGTTTGATTGGCTGTTATCTTTAGGGACTTTATAGTGTGTGCTCTGTGCTCTTAGTTGGCCTAGCTTTCAATTTTTTGAGTCTTTAGTTAGATCATAACAAAAAATTCAAAGTGGTTGACCGATCACCTAGACGGTCTCGAAGACTTCGTGGTCTTTCACCACCAAGTTTAGAGCCTTCTCCTAGAAGGCGCAGAGGTAACACTACTGGTGGGTTTCATCCCACGGTAGTTGACACATCAGGGATTGATCCTCCTCTCAGGGGCATTAGTGTTCAAGCGAGGCCTGGCACATCTGCAGAACAAGAGAGAGACACTCCAGTTCTTTCTCGAGTTCTCTTTCAAGCGGAGAATAACATAGAGGTAGAAGAACTCTTAGAGTCGTTAGCGGCTCCAAATTCTCCCCTACCATCTAGTCATCCAGACGTATTACAATACGTCGGGACTCCGACGCATAGACCGTCAAGTCCATGTTACGCTACGCGCTTACCATCGATGACCACTATCGGAAGCATGGCTTCTACTACAAGTGCTACAACTATGCACACTCCAACATCGGTACAGGGGGGAGGAACGATTTCCATCTCCTCTGCTTCTTTGTTTGGATCTTTTGCTAGCACATCTTTAGTTGGGTCTACCTCCATTCCATCCACGAGTGGAAATGCCCGAACCAATGCTTTTGGTTCTGGATTCTTCCCATTTGTTACCCACTCACAGGGTATTCCATCAGTTTCATTTAGTGCCGCTATGTCTATGATAGGCGGATCAGCGTCATTCCAGGGTTTTCCTTTTGGAAGTGGTCATATACCACATTCCAACCCGACAATAGGATCCATGCCTTTTTCTTCTATAGGACAAAGCAAAAATCCTTTCCAAGGTTGGACTAACCCTGCGGTTAGTGGCATGGGAACTGGGAATTTGTCCTTTGGCCAACAAGGGAATAGGCCGTACTCCACAGTTAGTTCATTTCAAAGTATTCCTCCCTTAGCTTCGTCTTGGAATCCGTATCAGGGGTTATCAACTCCTTATAATCCTTTAGGAGGAAACTTTGCTGGTTATGCAGGCTTTGCGGCCGGAGTTGGTCAAACTCCAAATTTTGCTGGATCACAAGGCTTGCCTTTTGGTTCAGCCGGTTCTACTGGTTACTTCGGGTAGCCTGGTGCCTCCCAAAATCTAAGCCAATCTTTTCAGAACTTTGGGAGCTCCGCCCAGTCTGGGTGGAATCCCCAAGGTCCTCCTAGGCTTCCATTTCTGGCAACTTTGAACTTGCCAGATCTCACTAAGTTAACAAATGATCCAATCAAGTACAATCTAGCTTGGCCTCCAGTACCAACCAAACTTCCTTTGGACATTCCAAAATTCGAAGGGAAGAGCGATGAAGACCAAGGAGACCATGTAACCACATTCCATTTGTGGTGCTCATCTAACTCCCTAATCGATGACTCGATCAGGTTGAGACTTTTTCAATGCACCTTGACTGGTAATGCGGCCAAATGGTATATAGAGTTGCCAGGGGGCAGCTTTACATCTTTTGCTGACTTAGCCAATATTTTCTTAAATCATTTCCAGTTGCCTATCCGTTATGATGCCGGAACTGAACTTCTGGCCACTTTTCGTCAGGATAAGGCAACTCACATTTCTGACCATATTCAGGAATGGAGACGGAGAAAGAGGCTCATTAAAGCTAAAATCCCTCCAGAGTACCGTCTCGAATGGTTTTTGAAATCTTTACAACTCGAGATCTCAAAGGATGTCTCCATGTCTGAAGTCTATTCTGAGGAGTAAGCCATTTTTAGGGCCCAACAATTAGAATTGATCTACTCTCAGTCTGGGATCCTTCAAAAATACTTGCCAGATGCTCCTGGGTCTAAGGTTGACATAGCTAATTCGAATCCAGGTCCCCACGTGGATGGTATCGTTGGGTCAGTAGACACAACTACCGTGAACTTGTTGAACCAATTGCAACAGTTGTCTTTACAAACTGCTATTAAGAACCAAGTCACATCGTCTAATCCCCCGGCTTCCCAAACTTCTTTGATTAACACCGTCCAATCTAATAACCCCAAAGGAAATCAAAATTCCAATGGGAAAAAGAAAGGACGAGGTAAGAAAAAGAACCAGGATGGGAAGCCTAATGCAAATAAATCCGGCAACAACACTGGTGGTGGTAGAAATGAGTCTAGAAAGAAAGTCAAGTTTCCATGCAAGTTGTGCAGTGGAGACCATTTAACTCATCTCTGCCCTAATATTGAAGATGCACAGCGCTTGTTAGGACAACAAGGGACTTCTAGTTCTCAGGCTGTGTTAACCAACCCTTTCCCCCAAGGGCAGCAACTTCTTGCTGGCGCGAGTTCAAACCCTGGAACCTCCACAGGGGGCAACCAGGAAGGGGAAAAATCATCAAATGTTTTCATGATGCGTTCTAATGTCCATGTGGCTACTCGGTCACGTGATTACGGTGAAGCCAAAACTTCCAAGGACAAGACTGTTCCCGGAAATACCGACCTTCATATTGAGCGACCCCTGTTGAGACTATACCACGGATACCGAAAGGTTCCGCTAAACGCGCGACTATTAATCCTAATGCTAGGGCTGCCCAGAATTACTCCATTGTTGAGGATCTGGCTCAGAGTTCGTGTGCCATGTCTGCTTTAGAGGTTCTCCAGTCGTGTCCGACTCAGTGAAGTGCTTTACTTTCTGCGATTGGGGCAGTCGATCCAACTAACTCTTTAGTGCTCACTTTCGACATGTTAAATGTCAAAAAGCAACTCCCTCATCATATGGCTTTCCAAATAAAGTCTACATACCGAAAAATTAACATTTTTCGTACCGTTATTGATGAAGGAGCTACCACGTGCGTCATGTTGATGTCATGCTGGAGGGCTATTGGATCGCCTTCGCCTGTTCCTTCACCTACCATCTTGACTGCATTTGATGGTCATTCTCATAAGCCACATGGGATTATCCCAGCCTTTCCTATATGTGTTGGGGGGGAAGGTCTTCAATATTGAAGTAGAAGTCATAGATGCTAACCTAGACTATAATCTCCTCTAGGAAGGAATTGGGTATACGAAATGGACGCCATTGTTTCGACTCTGTTTCATGTCATTTTCTTTCCTCATGAAGGGAAAATCGTTAAGGTTGATCAATTGGATTATTTTCCAGTTGATCCTCAAGCAAGCTCTGACTCTACTATTCCTTTAGTGGATAACCCTCATCCACCTACTGAGAATTTAGGAGTGGGAATGTATTCCTCATTGATGGGTACCTTTGATCTTCCCTCTCCTTTCACTAAAATCAATGCCGTTTCATCATCTAAGGAGTCTCTTCGAGAAGAGTTCTTCCGAACTCATTATTTTTCAGACCCTTGGACCTTGCCTTCACCTATGACCACATTAGTTGAAGGACAAGTAAATGGAATGGCATTCCCTATATTTGCAGCTGAGCTTAGATATCAGTCTATCGTCAGCTCTACAGATGACCACTCTACTCCTTTTTTTGAGGAGGAGTTGGATGGTGATGTGGCCCCAGCCTGCAGCCTTGATTCTACCTCTGCCGTGGACTGCTTAGATTCGGTTTTACCTTCTGAAGAAGCAATCCTAGAAGTAATGATGGGTATAGATCGACCTTGGGAATACTTACACCATCGTTCATACTTTCTTCCTCCATTGCAAGAGGTAGAATCTAGATTCTCCGAGCTCTTTACTAGTGATGTTTGTACGGTGTCAAATCCTTTGGCTCCAACACACGTTCGTGCCGAAGGTAATATGTCGGTGATTTCAAAAACGATACCTATAAACATCTCTAGGGACCCTAATGTAATTGAGAATATCTCATCAGAATTGAATGTTCCCCTGAAGAAATTCGAATTTACACCGATCTGTTCAAGAAATTCCGAGATGTATTTGCTTGGTCTTATGAAGAAATGCCTAGCATTGATCCTTCTATAGTTCAACATGAGATCAAGACGTATGAGAACGCCAAACCGATTCATCAAATGCTTCGGCCGGTTAACCCTAGGAAAGCAGCAGCTATCAAAGTTGAAGTTGAGAAGCTGCTGAAGGCGGGTTTCATATACCCTGTTCCTCTTACTGATTGGGTTTCTAATCCAGTCCCTATGGATAAAAAGCAAGGAACAATCCGAGTATGCATCGATTTTAGGGACCTAAACAAGGCTTGTCCGAAAGATAATTAACCCACGCCATTCATTGATCAGATTATCGACGAGTGTGCGGGTAATGAGATTTTTTCCTTCATGGATGGTTTTTCGGGTTATAATCAAATTTCTATCCGTCTTGAAGATCAACATAAGACAACCTTTATATGTCCCTGGGGTACCTTTGCATATAGAAAGATGCCTTTTGGTCTTAAAAATGCTGGAGCCACTTTTTAGCGGGCCATGTCATATGCTTTCCACGACATCAAACATGTCATCGAAGCATACTTGGACGATCTCGCTGCTCGTTCTCGAAAGAGAACTGATCACCCTAGTCATCTTCGAATGGTTTTTGAGCGATGTCATTTTTATAAAATCCGGTTGAATCCCAACAAGTGCATTTTCACGGTTACGTCCGGTCGGTTGTTAGGGTTCATTGTGTCAAATGAAGGGATTCGAGTTGATCCC
Source organism: Pinus tabuliformis (assembly GCA_031772625.1). Lineage (NCBI taxonomy): Eukaryota > Viridiplantae > Streptophyta > Pinopsida > Pinales > Pinaceae > Pinus > Pinus tabuliformis. Next base: position 343,789,636 of record CM062819.1, on the reverse strand, counting down.
TTCAAGGTTGAGGCAATAGTTCAGTTGCCTCCCCCGTCCTCAATTCGACAACTTCAAAGTCTTCAAGGGAAGGCTAATTTCTTAAGATGGTTTATAGCAAACTATGCCAAGATCACTAAGGGGTTCATGCGTTTGCTACGGAAAGGAGTTCCATTTGTATGGTACGACTTTGCGCAACGATCATTTGATGCTTTGAAAAAAGAATTAGTCTCTGCCCCACTTTTGAGTCCACCGGATTATGGTAGAGACTTCCTTTTATATCTCGCTATAGCAGAATCAACCATTGGCATGGTTCTCATTCAGGAAAACGATGCTCTCACCGAGCATGTGATTTATTATTTGAGCCAAGGCGTAATAGGTCCTGAACTTCGCTATTCTCCGGTTGAGAAATTGGCCTTGGCAGCAGTCCATGCTGTTCAGTGGCTACGTCATTATATCCTGTTACGCAAAATTTTTGTCTTAGGGGCGGTCAATCCATTTCAATTTGTCCTCAGTAGGTGAGTGATTGGGGGCAAATATAATTGATGGATAGTCATTTTGCAAGAATTTGATCTCGAGTTCTTGTCTGCTAAGTCTAAGAAATCCATGGTTTTCACGGAGCTTATTTCTGAGCTGCCTTGTGGAGAGGATACTGTTTATAAGGAAAGTTTTCCCAACGAACATTTATTCCTCATCTCTTCACTCGACCTTTGGTATGGAGATATCATTATCTATCTCTAGACTTCGAAGTTTCCCTCTACTTTCTCCAAGGATGAACGTCGAAAATTACGTCACCTGGCTAAAAATTATGTTATCATCGGTGACACATTATACCATCGAGGGGTTGATTCAATCCTTCGACGCTGTTTGACCTTAGAGGAAGCAGAGTTAGTGTTAAATGACTGCCATAGTGGAGCTTGTGGTGGTCATTTATCCGGGCTTGCTACAGCCCAGCGAATCTTACGTGCTGGCTATTGTTGGCCTTCACTCTTTAAAGATTGTGTGGAAGCGGTCAAACGCTGTCACCCCTGTCAAATTTTTACTCGGAAGATGCGCGCGCATCCAGCTCCTCTTTTCCCCAATGTCATCGTCAGTCCCTTTACTAAGTGGGGTATTGATTTTACAACTTGTAATCTGCCTTCAGCGGCGAATCATAGGTACATTATCATGGCTGTAGACTACTTTACGAAGTGGGCTGAGGCCATGCCTACTTATAAGAATGATAGTGACACGGCAACATTGTTCCTTTTTAATCAGGTTATCTCAAGATTCATTGTCCCAAGAGAGATTGTCACTGATCATGGCAGTCATTTCCAGAATCAACTGATGTCTGAATTGGCTCTCAAATTGGGTTTCCGGCAGGAGCAATCATCTCCTTATTATCCTCAGGCCAATGGACAGGTCGAGGTAGTCAATAAAACTCTTAAGACTATCCTCCAACGGACAATCGATAAAAATCGATCCAATTGGCACGTTATGTTGTATTCGGCTCTTTGGGCATACCGGACCTCCGTGAAGACTGCTACTGGTTTTACACCTTTTCAGTTAGTTTATGGGATGGAATCCATCTTTCCAGTTGAATGTGAAATTTCATCTCTTAAGTTAGCTGTTGAGCTCCTTCCAGAGACTTAAAGTCTCGAAGAGCGCCTCCTTCACTTGCAACATCTCGATGAGCAGCGTCGAGATGCCGCCACGATGAATGAGGCTCATAAGAAAAGGGTTAAAATGCAGTATGATAAATCTATCTGTCCTCGAGTCTTTTCTGAAGGTGACCTTGTCTTGGTCTATGACCAAGATAAAGACACCTTGGGGGCAGGCAAGTTTAAGCCTATGTGGTACGGTCCTTTCATTATTAAACGAGTTTTAGAAAAGGGGTCGTATGAGTTAATCGATTTTGAGGGAAACAAGCCGGCGGAGCCCCGAAACGGGCTCTACCTAAAGAAGTACTTTGCTTAGTTTTGGCCAGGCAATGGCTTCTTTGTACTTTATTTATATTTGTACATATATCATCAAGAGTTTTTGATATCAACACTTTTTGGTCTGCTGTGGAAGGTGTTGATGGATGATTTGGTCTATTTTGGGTTCACCGATGGTGCTAGTCGGCACACTCGGAATCTCGCCTCCGCAGCTTGGGTACTATATTATCGAACTAGTCAATTGATGGTATCAAGAGGCGTATGCATAGGTCCTACTTCAAACAATATGGATGAATATATTGCCGTTATTAATTTATTATCCGAGGCAACCTCTCATGGGATTGACTCATTGGTAGTTTATCTTGATTCTCAATTGATAGTGTCACAATTAAACAACATTTATCGGGTAAGGAATCCATGTTTATATCGCGAGTATTTAAGGGTGAGGTTGTTGCAAAAATCATTTACTTATATTAATTATTTGCACATTCCAAGATCTCATAATTGGTTAGCTGATTCTATCACTAATCAAGCATTAGACTGGCACATCAATCATTCATCACAATAAAATCAAGCATCAAAAAGTCAAACTGTATATATATATATATATCATAAAGCATCTCGAGTGTACATATGTGTGTCCAAAAATATACAAAATTGGGACTCAAATGCCCATAATCATGTCCGGCATATCTAATGCCCCGGCTCAGGATGAACGGCCAAGTAGGTAACTATCGCATTGGCCACACGCCAAAAAGTGCGAACCCAGTCACGTGGCATGCCAACCACATGACGCTGCATATCCTTAGGAAGGTCCTCTATGGCAGCCATCGGTACTCGGCAGCTCAGTCTCGTCAAGTGTCGCTGGACGTTATGTAGAGTCTGTTCTGTATCTATAGCTGCCTCTTCCGCTCCTCGGCCGCGGCGTCCATGCTGCGGGAACCCATCTGGTCATACCGGCCCAATGTCTGGAACGTGATCATCATATCAGTCATTTGAATCTCATCAAAAATATTTTTCAAAATTCATCATTATATTTGAAACATCCAAAAAATCATAAAATCAAAAAATTCTTACCAATCTCACCCCATGCTGTGTTCAGTGACAACACTAGATCAGGATCTCCTCAGAAATCCAGCCCAGCATAGGGATAGTCATCTACGGCGATGATCTGCTGATCCCACCAGGTGAAGAAGTCATTGTCGAAGGCAGTCCTTGGGACCTCCCCACCCCCCAGACGTTTCATCAGATCAGCCCACCGGCCCATGCATGGATCTCGTGGGGTGCTGATGGAAACTGCTACCCTGGGGTGGAGTGCAGGAACCTTCTCGAAAAAGAAAGTACACAGGATAGTCCCATACCCAAAGTTCTTGGTCTGTCCCCTCTTGATAGAAGTGAGCTGGCTCTTCATGTTGGCCAGAAGAGGAGTACACCAGTCGAACACAGTAGTGAGACAGTCAACTGCCACGCTCATGGTTAGCCATGATGCCTGATGCAGAGAGGACAATCCATTCACTCGAGCTATGGTGAACAGGATTATTCTCAGTGATAAACTCGCCACATGTGTGATGGAAATCTGGCTCCCAACCTTCTTAGGATGTCTCAGGCAATATATTTGTACGTAGTCCTCTATCGTGAGACTGCTCCGTGTCTTGCTCCGAGAATGTACTACCTCTCCCCTTCGGGAAAGGCCCGTGATAAAATAGATATCCTCCACTTCTACCGTGAGTGGCATCTGATCGATCATAAAGGCTTCCTCTTCGACGTCCCAATAATCAATGAGCATCTCGAGCAGACGTATGTTTGCCTTCATATTTGGTAGTTTGAAGAATTTAAGCAAACCGCATCCCCGTAGGGCATCTAAAGCTTCTGGACTATTCATAACTTCATTATCCACCGCTACATGCTCTCTTTCACGCCACGTGACTGGCATTCTGAGAAAAAAATGATTTTCAACCGTTATATTTTGGTTTAAAATTGTTTGCAGCGTATACGCAGGTCCCTGTGCACACAGTCGCGTATAGGGCCTGCGTGTACGTGGGTTTCATATTACCAACCCGCGTATACGCTGCGGTGAAATTTTGGGTAAAAAATTCAATGGTGAAACATTAATTAAAAATCTTAAAACTAGTCACAATCAATTGCAAGCTAAGTATAAGAGTTACCTGGAGGTTTTTGAAGAATTTGAATGGTTGAATTTGGCATACGGGAGGTTTGCTCCTTTTACTCCAACTCTTTGCTCTCAAACTGAAATGGTGAAAATGGTGAGTCCGAAATCCTTTTTATAAGTTTTGAAAATGCAAAATTTTTTCAAAATTTTATTTTGTTTAGCCTCATGTGACTTTTAACTTGGGAGCTTGGAATGTCGAGAATGGTTCGTTTTTCAGGACATTTTGGATGTTTTTTCGACAGTTCGAGAAGGTTCCATGACTGCTGACCCGTCATGGCAGGTATCGTTTTCTCACCGGCATATAGGCTAGGGACACCATTTTTCCGTTGCATTATGCATACTAGCCTCCACTTGCCAATACATCTGCCATAGGGTCGACCCCGTCATGTTATGGTTCGTAAGCCATCTTCACTTGCCGATTTCTTTAAATCATGACACGATGGTAGAGCCATCCTTTACATGGGCATCTTAGTTAGCACCTCACTGACATTTGTTGCCCATGCTGCTCCGATTTGAGTAGGCTCGGGAGTCCTCTATAGTCCCGCCATGACTTATGCGTTGAAGACTCATTCCTCCTTGCTTCTTCGCTTCGTTCTGGCCTTATACCCTAGAGGCTCCCTTGTGTTGAGTTGTACTACTGCATTGCATGTTGACCATTTGCACCTTTTGGCCTAGAGCCGGCTTCACTTGGACTCGTGTTTAAGCCAACTTTTGACCATGACGACTGCAAAATCAACCTTGCATACCTTTGACTTCTGTAGCTTGACACACCTTGACCAGTGGAAGGAACACACCTTTGAGTGTCATTGACCAGTTTTCACCTCCTTGCATTGAGAATAGGAACGTTCCATTCCCAGGAACTAGATCATCTGTTTCATCGACACTCGTTCTTTCCACTATACCATAGCATTCTTTTATTCTTTTTCAAGCTTAACAGAAAAAGACAAAAAAAATTAAATATTCCAAAAAGAGCGGGAACGGGATAGTGTTTCCATTTATTGTTGGTAGCTAGTGTCAGTCGTGTCACCCTTGAACAAAACACTCAAAACAAAGTCTCCTCTATTTGGGCGGGATTTAGTTTGACTTAGGTAAGCCTTAACCTTATTATTGAGTCAGTTCTCCCCCAATTGGTTATCTCTTCCAATCATATGGAGGGTTCGTTTGTGCCTCCTACACGATGAACTTATACAGAGTCATCATATGCTGCCACATAGTCACATTGAGTCATGCTTTTGTTCAAGGGAAGTTAGCCTGAGTCAGCCTCTCTGTGGTGTCTCTTGACTCATTTTTCAGTCGGCCATCCCTGGTTGTCAGTGTCATGTCCATCATCACATCAGTTATATTGGTCCTTTACTCGTGCAGGTTTGAGAAGGTCCCCATTGACTTCTTGCTGGCGAGTCTTGTCCTTATCGACGACGACACCTTGCTCTGAGGACAGGCCTAGAGCTACACCCTGGCCCTATTTTCATTATTGATAGGTCACCTTGTGCTCAGCATCGATTAGTATCATGGGTCTTTGACTGAGTGGTTTCCCTTGTGTTCGACATCAGCTTAAATTATCACACATTGGGATTCGTGCAGTACCTTGGTTTCCATTTGACCCTATTGGTGGATACCTCGCCTTTGTGTCAGCTTCCATTATCGGTTGGTTTAGAGGGTTTCTGCCGTGCGCTAGCCACATCTTGTGTATGCCGGAAACGTACTTCGGTTGGGTTACTACATCTCTTTCATCTGATTCCTTCCATATTATTGGCCTACGGGTTACACTCGCGCTAGATTGATGAAGGATGCCTTAATGCCTTCCTTCTAGCAAATCTTTCCCTATCGACCCCGACTCATTGCTCTGGGGCAAAGATCCAGAGTCCATTTGGCAGTACCTTGGGGTTTGCAGTCATTAGTGGCAGATCCTTCACTATCAACAGTGGGAAACCATCATTGTCTCCTGATCGATAGATTCTTACAAGTGTTCGACTCCAGCTCATCTATTCACACTTGTTAGATTGTACTGGGTACCTTGACGCTCATTATCATTATCGGTGAGTAGTCTCGCGTTTGTTAACGGTATACATCAATGATCGGTAATCAAACGATTTCTCACATGGTCGACTTGAGATCATTTATTCCCATGGTGTAGAAATGTACCATGGCGGTCGGTGAAGACCTCAGGTTGTATCAACATTCATTGGTTCACTTGACAGTTGCTCCTATTGCTACTAGTTGATACCACTCCACCTTATATGTTGCAGTCATTCATGGCGACATTCTATATGCTGGCACCTGAGTTTGCAGTGTAGTACCATCCTATTCCATCATGTTCAGTTGGTACCTTATGGGATCAGTCTTTGCTATCAGTGGACCGTTGCATCTTTCAGCATCATTGATAGTCTTATATGTGGTATTTAGACATGTACTTGTTCATTATGATCAGATGATCCATTATGTATTTTCCAGTCATTTATACTTGTATACTTAGTGGATCCGCTTGTACTTGATATGCGGACATGCCTTACTTTTTCTGAGCATGGGTATGCCCGCCTCAGATAGTGTTTCTTTCTGATCTCCTTTTGTGGCTTGGCAGGCTGAATTCTGGTGAAGTCCTCCTCAGTTTTTGACAGATTTCCTTTCCATGTACTTGCTTAATATATTTCGGCCATCATGTACCCCTTCTGACCTCATATATTAGGGGGCATCTGTTATAGCTCCAAATCTCACTTTTATGGTTTGTGATGCTGCACTTATGGCCTAGGGCAACCCCTCCTTCCAGACCTGGTCCTAAAATTTAAAAAACAGTGTTTTATCCCTTATACGCGACATTGCCCTGAGTTAAACGTGTGTATATGCGGGTAGGCATATACCCAACCCGCGTATATATATTGAAACACTTAAAAAAATATAAAACTCCTTAATTTCAGGCGGAGATCACGGGTTTTACCTGCTGACCACCTGTTAGTGCCCGTGGCCCAACTGTTCCCAACCAACTCCCAACTAAAAAACTACTTTTGGAGAGGTATAAAAAAGACCTCAAAGGGAAGGCCTAGGGAGGAGAGAGGATAGAGAAAGGTTATTATGCTGATATTTTTCCCCTGACTAGGTCTGAAGTCCTTTGTGCCTTCTGCACTTCCCCCATTTGTACAGGAAACCCTTGTTTCCTTGTGTGTTGATGTTCATCCACCATTTATGACATCATGGAGTGAGTCATGGAAGGAGTTTGTTAAAGGATTGAGGTTGGACGGATCCGGAAGGAAGCTTTGCTTGGAGCCTACGAAGGGTGACTCAGGACAAAAGAGAAGAAGGGAACTCCAAGAAGGGTTTGGACCCTAAAGGCCTTCTCAAACGTAGGACCTAAGGTACGTCCCCTTTACAATAGAATTTGCTTATAATAGCATAATGGCTGTGTGAATGTGTGTTTCTTGGAATAGATAACTTTCAGTCTGCTAGGGTTTCAACCCAAAAAGCCCTAGGGGAACATTTCCCTCAACAATCGTTATGTGACAAAATATGGAGGATGTGGCAGATATGTAGTATGATGCAGATTGCAATCAAATCAAATGATGATTCATCAAGGAAACATGTGAATATCCATATTATATATGCTTTATGTCTTAACCTTGCTATTTAAAATAATTTTTTTCACTTTACCTTTTAGAACTTAACCTTTTCATTTTCTGTTTTCTTTGGTATTGATCCGTAGGTACCCTTTCAGCATACTGGTCTTCAAAACAAGATTCTTCAATTTCCTGTAATCATCATTTGTTTGTAGGCTGTATAATTATGCTAGAGCTGCTGAATGAGATATGGCTATAGAATCAAATTAGCTGCAGAATGGAATCAGCTATGGAACATAATAAAAAAGTGAAGTATGGCTATGGAACATGAATTTGAAATGAAATGGAAATGGAATATAACAGTGAAATGGAATGAAAGTGGAGTGAGATGGAATGAAACTATAAAATAAAATGAAAATGGAGTGAGATGGAATGAGACTGTAAAATCAAATGAATTTGCGGATTCTGAACTGCAAATGAATGTAGCTTTATGTAACTACTTATTATAGAAAGGAAATGGAAAATATAGGATGTCAGAATTCTCTGATTTTCACCGTGTATTTTCGGTATAGGTATACCAATTAATGATTGGTTTTCATACTTATACATTTTATTATTTTTTTTTTATGTTTTCTTTTTACGATTTTTTTTTCTATATTATATATATATAGGAAAAATAAAATCTAAGTTAGTGGATAAGAAGAATTCTTCTTCACCAACTTCATTTCAGTGTTATATTGGAAAATCTTAGTAAAATCCTCTCTTGAAATTTGCTTATGATATATCTTCAACCGATGACCATTCACAAGAAGAGGTACCTTTCTTTCATCTATTGTCCTTATTCTCACTGCTCCATTATTAAAGATTTCTTCAATCTCATATGGCCCAAGCCAATGAGTCTGAAACTTTCCTTGAAAATCTTTGAATTTTGAATCAAACAAAAGTGCCCAATCCCCTGCTTGAAACTTCTTCTCCTTGATATACTTATCATGCCATTTAGCTCGTTGCTACTAGACTATACTGGTTCTTTGAACTGCATCTTACCTGATTTCATCAAGCTCATTGACTTGCTCCAATCTATGTTTTTGTGCTTCTGATAAATCCAGTCCCAATTGGACTTCCATGTTCAAGGTTCTTATTTGAAACTCTATAGGGAATGGGACTTGCTTCCCATAAACAAGCTCATAGGGAGTATGCCATTTTGTGTTCCTCCATGTAGTTCTGTAGGCCCATAAGGCTTTAGGAAGCCCTTCTGCCCAATCTCTTCTATGTAGATGTACAGTCTTAGTGAGAATTCCTTCAATCACCTTATTGGTAGATTCAACTTGACAATTTGCTTGTGGATGATAAGGAGTAGACTTTCTGTGTTTGATATTGTAATCTTCCACAATCCTTTCCACCATTTTAGATGTAAATTGAGATCCCTAATCTATCATAATGTCTCTTGGAACACCAAAACAAGTGAAGATGTCCTCAAAAAGAAAATTAACTGCATATTTTTCATTAGCAAAAGGTAATGCTTTAGCCTCTGCCCATTTAGTGACATAATCAGTGCATACCAAAATATACTTCTTTTGTTTAGATGGAGGATTAATTGGTCCAAAAAAATCCAAGGCCCATTTTTCAAAAGGTTCAATGAGTACCTGAGTTTGTAGTGGAATTTCATCTGAAGGAGTAGGTTTTCCTACCCTTTGGCAGCTATCACACCTTTTGACATATTATTTGGCATCTCTGAAGATGGAGGGCCAATAATATCCTAAATGAAGGATTTTATAGGTTGTCCTCTTGTTAGCAAAGTGTTCACCACAAGGTTCATCATGACATGCTTTAAGAATTTCATGCATTTCATCTTATTGAACACATCTTCTGATCATGATATCTGGACCTGTTTTATATAATTCATTAGTAATCCATGAGTAACTTGCACTTGTTTGAATGATTTTTCTTTTCTCCTTAGGAAACAAATGTGAAGGTAATTTTCCTGTGACTAAGTAATTGGAAATATCTACAAACCAAGGGGTTTGAGTAGTTACTGAAAAAATATATTCATCAGGAAATTTATCCTCAACTGGAGTGTCATCTTTGATATTTTGAATTCTAGACAAGAAATCAGGAACTGTGTTTTGTTTTCTAGGTTTATCTAGAACAGTGATGTTGAATTCTTGCAGGCATCATAACCATCTTGTAACTCTGCCATTAGTAATAGGTTTATTCATTAAGTACCTAATTTCAGAGTGATCTGTATGAACAAAGGTTTAGTAGCCTATTATGTAATGTTTGAACTTGTTGATAGCATGAAAAACAACTAAGAATTCCTTTTCCGTTACAGTGTAATTTAACTTAGTGGGAGTCAAATTATTGCTTGTGTAATAGATGGCACAGGGGATCAAATATTTTTGTCCTAATACAGCTCCCAGAGTTGTATCTAAAGCATATGTTAAAAGTGAAAAGGTAATTTCCAATTTGGACCTCTTAAGATGGGTGCTTCAGAAATTTTTTCTTTTAAAGTCTCAAATGCCAACTGGCAATTAGGATTCCAATTGAATTCACAATCTTTGGTGAGTATTTGAAGAGTGGGGATGCTAGTTTAGTGAAATTTTCTATAAACCTTCTATAGTATCGTGTGAATCCTAGAAAACTTCTAACATCCTTTTGACAAGTTGGAATTGATAGTTTAGAGATGACTTTAACTTTAGATTTATCAACTTTAATTCCATCTCCCACAATTTGATGTCCTAAAACAATCCCTTCTGTAAACATCACAAAACATTTTTAATGGCTTAGTGAAAGGTTTGCTTCCTTACATCTTTTAAGAACATTTTGCAAATTTTCTAAAGCTTCTTCAAATGTATTCCCATAAACTGTAAAGTCATTCTTATACACCTCTACAAAATCATGTATTAGATCAGAAAAAATTCCTAGTACTGCTCTTTGGAATGTTGCAGGTGCATTGCACAATCCAAAAGGAATTACTTGGTAGACATAAGTTCCCCATGGATAGGTGAATGTGGTTTTATCTTGATCTTTAGGTGCTACCTGAATTTGATTGTAACCACTAAAACCATCCAAAAATGAGAAATACTTCTTACCTGCTAATGTATCTAACACTTGATAATCAATACATTTCCTCCATTTACCATTCTTTTTAGGCACAATCACTAGAGGAGAAACCCATTGGCTATCTGAAATTAGGTAAATGAAGTTTACGTTCAACAATTTTTGCAAGTCCTCTTTCAAAATTTCCCTAAAATTTGGATTCATCCTTCTTTGAGGTTGTCTGATAGGTTTACAATTTTCCTTAATGTAGATGTGATGTATACAAGTCTTAGGACTAATTCCTTTCATGTCAGTGTATTCCCATGCATATGCAGAAGAATGTTGTGGTAATGTTTTTATTAGCTTTTCTTGTTGTAATTTTTCAAAGTTATTATTTATGTTCAATGTTTTCCTTGGAAAGATTTCAACTATAGACCTACCAAATTCTTCCATAGAATAAAGAGACATCTGACTAGATGACAAATATTCAATATTGGATTTTTCTTGAAATTGATAATGTTCATATTCTGGAGATGATTCAAGATTTTCCATTATATTTAAGATTTGACTACCTTCACTAATGGTTGAAATAGTAAAGAGAGGCTGAATGTCATTTTCATCATCAATCCGTTCTTTGTCATCTATCTCTGTGATTGTTCTTGCTGGAGGATATAGAGTGAATTTCTTAGTTGAGTTACCATCAGAGATATACATATCACCAGATCTACAACTAATGAAAGCATCAGCTGTAGCCAGCCAAGGTCTTCCTAATATAAGTGGATGTCCTCCTAGATTGTTCTTAGGGGTTAAGATCATAAAATCAACAGGGTACTCCCAAGAGTCTAAGGACACTAAAATATCTTCTAACACAACATCTGGCTTGATTACTGATCTATCTTCCAATTGCAGTAATGTAGGTGTATAAAGAAGATTAGGAAGCTTGAGTTGTTCCATGGTTTGTTTGCTCATGATGTTTATTGCTGCTCCTAAATCAATCAATGTATTCGGAATTTCAACTCCATTGATATGTGTTTTTACAACTAGACTTCCTAGATCTACATATTTTTGTATGGAAAATTTTCCCATCATTATGTCTACTATTTTTCCTACCAACTGAATTCTTTTTATTTCTTTTGTTTTTCTTCCTGGTTTCTTCATGCTCAACTCCTTTATTGTTTTAGCTAGAATTGGAATCTCCTTAATGGCTTGTAACAAAGGGATTTTGATACTAAAATTTTCCAATTCATCTATAAAATCATAATTAGGCAACATAATATGCTTTTCTACCCCTTGTCAACTTGTAATCTTTCAGGGAAAGGAGGTGTAGAAGTAGATACTGGTGGTTGCTCTATGATAGGAGTTGAGTTTACTAGTTCTTTCTATTTTTCATTTTTAGTATTCTAGTTTTGAAGAGATGTTCCTTTAAAATGTTTATTTGGTTGTAGAGAATCTTCCTCAAAATTTTCTTGTTCTTGAACAACTGCAAAAGCCTTTTTCTTTTCTAATATCCTACCAGATCTTAGTTTGACATCATTGAGATCTAGAGGAGTGATCATATAAGTTGGAAATTGTTGTCCTTCCACCATATAGGTATTCTGAGGATTTTTATTGTTGGGTTTGGTAATGGTGGGACAGGTAACTGATTTGGTCTCTGTGGGAATGACAGAGAAAGTTGAGGATTTTTGTTTTGAAGTTGAGGCTGTTGATTTTGTTGAGGAATTTGTTAGGGAGGATAGTTTGGATATGATGGAGGTTATTGATAATACTGAGAGAATCTTCAATAGGGATTTTACATTCCTTGAGCCCAAGGTTGAGATTGAGATTGAGATTGAGGCCAAGGTTGCTGCCAAGAATTCCAATTTGGTGGGGGCTGAATATACATTTGGTTGTTAAAACCCTGGTTTTGTGGCCCCTGCCAAGGTCTTCTAGAGACAAAGAAAAGAGATTCTATTGGATTTGAAATTGTTTCCTCTTGAAAAACATCCTTAAGACCAGGAATTGAAGGAAAACTCTTGGTCTCATGGTTTTATGAACAAATCACACAAGTCTCTATGATTTTTGCATCTAAAGGGCATTCTCTTAAAGCATGCTTCTTTTTGCATTTGGGACAGAAAATAGTTAAAGCATCAGTCTCAGCTTTCTACTTTTTTTGTAACTTAAGGGTGTCTGTCTATTGACTAAGGCTCCCTAGAATATCTATTTTAAATTCATCAAGCATGTTTCCAATTTCTACCCTACTCATTGATCCAGTTGTAGATTTATTCACTCTAGCAAGAAAAGGATCTCTTGGACCTTTCTTAGTTTTGGATTTTCATCTTGAGAGATGAACACATAATTCTCCAATGTCATTTAATGGGAGTTGAGAGATATCTCCCTTACCCATCATGTAAAGGATGTCTATCCACTCATCTCTAATGGCTTTCAATAAAATAGATTTTAAAGTTTCTTGATCTAAGTTAACCATTTTTTCTCTTTTTAAGTTATAGTTGAATCTTTCAATTAAATCCTCCAAATTTTCATCCTCTCTTTGCATCATTTTAAACGCTTCATCTTTGTGATTGATAGGCATGCAATAATCCAAATACTTGTCAAAAAATGCTCTCTTCATGTCATTCCATGTTCTAATAGATTGAGTGATCAATCCCATGAACCATTTTAAAGCAACTCCTTTCAACGTTGAAGGAAACAATTTAAGTTTTTAAGAGTCTTGTAAATAATCATAAGTTCTGCACAAGACGTCAAATTCAAATAAAAAGGTTTCAGGATCTTCACTTTTTAATCCATGAAAATTTGGAAGGACAGAAGGTGAGATATTTTTCATTGTGGCATCTGTTTCTTCATCAAATATAGGGAATCCAAAAGAAATATCAACTTCCCTATTTCCTCTACCTTCTCCATCATTTCCTCTACCTCTTCCTCCTCCAAATAGTGAAAATTCTCCATCCAAAACTCCCTCTCCTTCTTCTTCTCTTCCTACCATTATAGATTCTTTAGAGTTAATATAAGATTCCACCTACAAGGTTAATTTCTCTTCCTCTGGTTCCTCTATCAATGGTATGTGGAAGAAAGGTTCTACTTCTCCCTCTCCATTAGGAACTTCTAATTCTTTAGCTAAAATATGTTCCCCTGTAGAGGTGAAAAATGCTACTCCTGTTGGAGATCCAAGATTTTCTTCCTCTAGGATTGCCTCAGTAGATGAAGTAGGAGACCCTCTTAATTGGATTTCTGACCTTAGAAATTTAGGAAGTCTATGGCTAGTGAAATGTGGAATATGAGTTTTAGATGGAGGTGTATCTCTTCTTAGTCTTGGTGGAGTGAGTGGTGTTGTAGGAATTAAACTCTTGCCTCTAGCTATGAATCTATCCCTAGAGTCTCTTTCTCTACGCATATCATTTTTTAGATGTAAGAGATGAGGTTACCTAATTACACTTCCCCAACAACGATGCCAAAATGTTTAGTCAATTTAGTGTCCTAAATTTCTTGCATAAATTATCAACCAAGGTTTGTAAGCTGGTGAAGTGTGGTGCACTATATGTGCTTATTTAACCTTTTTCTTACTTGATTGTTTTGTATTTTATGTTGTTTTAGGGTGGTTTTCGTTCTTTGATCTCTAAGAATGTACTACTTGAAACTATGAGAAAATTTAAGTGAATCTAATGAATTTTAAAGGAAAGGAAATGTTCCTAGATTAATCTAATTTCCTAAAAATGGACCAAGAATTGTTGGCTGGTTAGAACCTAATTAAAAAGAAACAGAGCTTCTATCTTATCTTATCATTAGTCCTAATCCATGGATCTAATTGTTAAAATCGAGAATGAAATTGATGCAGAAGGTAACTTAGTAATTGCATTCATTAAACATTCGACCATTCAATTTTGGAATATGATTAAATCAATCTCCTTGAAATGATTATTGGGAATATCAATGATGCAACTAAGTGAGGATTTGAAAGAAAAAAGTTAAAAGCATGTAAAACTAACTATAAACAACTAATTTTTTTTTTGACATTCTCCAACATTCAAATGTGAATCATTACCCTCTTGAAGTGCTGTGCAAGAAATCAATTATACCTTAATTCCTGAGTTCCTAGGAAAATAACAATGTACTGAGTAAATTCAATCATTGTATGAATTAGACATTTAACCATTTAGTTTAAGATCATCATCATCTTGAAATGGCTTTTGAATACATCCTTTCAAACAGTTAATTGACAATTACATTCTAAGAAAATGAATGACAAAACAGTAAGAAAACTAAGAAACTGTGTATTCTTATTACTTCAATCTTAATTCAGTTTGGAAGAAGAGTCGTTTTTCTCCATGAAATTCTTAGAAGAACGAGGCTGCATAGTTGTGATTTATCATTATGCTATTGATTAAAAACTGAAATGAAATTTCATCCTAATTTAGAAAACAGATTTGTTGAAAATAGAGTAATGGAAATTGAACTAAAAAGAACAAATGAAAAACCTCCTTCAGTGCAGGTGCTCTCTGCAACTGACGTGGCTGGAATGCTAGCTAGTTAAGGATGCACTTTAAACGATCATTGGCAACACAAAATTTGTATTATGAAAAAACGAAGTCTGAATACAGAGTATCAACAAAAGGCCTGAACTTAACATGTAATTCCTTCTAACATCTAACTTCCTCTTAGTTCCATGCAACTGATATTTAAAGGAAAATAACATAATTGTTTATGAGATAAACTTGCTACAGGTGGTTAATTCAAATTAAATTTAACATGACTATTTATGAGATAAAATTGCTACAGGTGGCTAATTCGAATTGCAATAGGACTGTTTAAACTTTGATTAGCTACAAGTGGCTAATTCAAATTATATTTTCACAAAACTATTAGACTCTTGATTAGCTATGGAAGAGAAAATCAAGAGTCCCACTGCTTTTGGAATACGTACTTTGACTCCATATTTGACCACGACCTTAGGCTTGCCTTTCTATCAATCTCAATCGAGTGAATAGGATAGAATCCATGTGGAGATGATTCTAGAAATGCCCATGTGGCACAATTCTTCAATTGACACCTTGAACCTGCCAAACCATGAGAGTAGGTACGGAATCCACAATTAGCTACAGAATAGGCTGCGTTCTGTACCTAATTTGCAAAAATATATTCAAATAGCAAGAACATGAAAATACAATATGGCAATCATTTTAATGCTTTCCTTAAGACAAAAACTAGCATTTATCATTGACTGGGTTTGTAAGCTTATGAGAAAGTGAGGGAAAAAGGTGAGAAAAAAATGTCAAGGAGAGTGTGATTCTGAGGTTCAACAACCACTATGATTTCTCTCAACCTACATCCATAAAGATATGAATGATTAAAATAGATAAACGGTGATGTGCAACATAAGATATGAAAACTTAAAAAATTTGCATAAGGGAAGGAAGGTATTTCCCGTGGGCAGCAAGATGTGTCACAACCACTACTTTTACCTAATCCACATGCTTACCTTTTCAATGAATACAGTTTTTCAACAAACCTTGGAAGCCTCTTACGAGTGTGTCCTCATCTATACCAATCTTTTTAGCAAGCACGAGGAAGGATTGAAATTTTCTGCCTGCAACGGAGCTTGCCAAGTAAGAATGTTCTAGCCATTCAATCATTGGATTGTAAAATTCATGACTGTCATCTTGAAAGCCTCGTGATCTTTGAAAATATGAATTTTGGATTCGAAAAGCAAGATCATGATGGGAATATTGTAAGGAAAAATAGATTTGATCATTCTCAACAGTCATGCCAAGATCGTGAGGACCCGCCATAACCATCAATGAAGGTTGAAGTGCCTCACCTGCTTGACAGAAATCTAAATAGAGAGATGTTAAAAAATGCATATCAGAGAGAGTGAAGAAAATGTCATTGGATGTGCTGATGGGAAAATGATCAGATGAATGACAGTCACCCAAGAAAGAGAATTGGTCAGATGAGCTGATTGAAACATCAAATTCGCAGTTTGCAATGAACAAAGACAAATCAGTTTGAACAAGCTTGCAAATGCTCTGAATAATCGAACCAAGTTCCTTGCGAGCGAGGTATGATAGATCACCTTCCTGCAACTGGTGACCAATTTTACAAGCATCAGAATCATCACAAGAGTTTAAAAAGGATGGTAGCATCATGATTGCATGAACTTGATTTGTACGACAAGTTGTGCGTTCATCATCACATAGGAAGATCTCTCATGTGATGAGAGGAAAACTTTACAGTACAAGATTCACAAGACCGAGGGGATGAACATTGAGGGAGAAATTCGATAAGTATGATTACGGGCAAAGATAGTTTTTGAGATGAATAACTTCACAATTCCATGACCTCATCAGGGATGAACATTCCCAACCTGAGTTTGATGTGAGATATGTGCATGAAGACGAATGCACTGTAATAGATTCGTGAATTTTTTCATAAGTGAAATTTTGAAATTTTGAGAGATCACACTCGAAATACCAAACATTTTTTACACAAGAAATCACATTGAGTGCAAACATGTAGATAGACGTATTGTGCAAGAGAAACTAAATCTAATTTATTTCAAGGGGCTTACCAGAGTCGTGAGATCTTGGCATAGCCATCAATGGGAGTTGAAGTGCTTCGACTCCCTAGTCGGTCCTAGAACTTTCTAGAATTGTAGATTTTCATTTTGAAGCTTGAACTAGATCATGCATGGTTTGAGGGTGGCATCTATTTCTAATTTTAAATATGCTCTCCGAATAGCAACCATCTCTATCACAGGTTTCACCATATTTTTCAGCTTCAACAACAATTAGATTACTCAATTTAAGAGGCTCTTCTGATAGTACATTCAATTATAAATGAATTGGTGAGATCTCATGAACAAGCTCATTTGAAGAGTTGTCTTCATGCATAAAGAGAGATGATGAGTGGTGGGAAGAGTTCTCTACAATTTTACTATTTTCAACTTCATCATGGACAACCTAACTGCCTTCTATCAATCGAGGAGATAACTCATCAGATGAATAAACAAAAGAGAATGGAGTATCTCTACTACATCCAAATGCGCAACGAATGGTAGAAAACATGGGAAAGTGAGATGAAGAGGATGCTTCAATAGGAACATCCTCTTTGACCAAAGAAAATTCCATATCTATGTTAGAGTCTTCATGAGAAACCCGAAGATGACATGATATGCTTGGGTGTTCATCACGACATATGGAAGCATGGGAGTGATTACTGCCCAAGACTGGGGGTTGATCAAAAGAATTGATTGGACTAGATTTTCCACCGAGATTAGCAAATTGAGAATCGTTCAAGAATGGAAACTCATTGTTTTGATGTGGTAAATTTTGAAATAGAGAGGAAAAATTGATAGTGTCCTCACCTTCCAACTGCTTTACCTGCATAATGTGACTTCTTTGCACCTGATCAAAATTGAGCCAGAAACTTGAGAATCAAGAGGATGTAAAAAACTAGCAGGTGAAGCAGATTGATCAATTGAGTCATGGTACAAGGAATCATGATGTGGAGAAGATATAGGAGAACAGAAATCTGGACTAGTTTTGAGATTATAGTTGTGAACACTGACATCCTTTTGCTGAATGGAGGAGTAAGTATTCACTGTAGGCTTGCTGAGCCATCTTTGAATTTCCTCCATCGTAGTGGGAGATGGATGAGAAGATGGGCCAGGTACTTGATTCATGTATTTCTCAACTTCATGATCACCGCAAGGGGGAACCAACATCGGCATTGGAAAAGAAGGAGGACAAGGAACAAACAGGGTGGTGGGATCCTAATCTTCAATCTGAGGTGCCTCATGATCTACAAGAGTTGGGGAGGAAGGGAAACCAGGAGGTTCACCATATCGGGAGACATGAACTAAGTGTCTAAACTCTTGTCTTAGGAAATCTGAGTTAAAAGTTTGTCAAGAATTTCACAATAGATGTGAAGGAACCGATCAACAAAGTCCTCAACTGATTCGCCAGGATCCATTCTTAAATGGAATGTTTTCTCACAAACATCCCGATGGCTATTCTTATCAAAATATTTAGTCATCGTCTCAGAAAGTTGGCCAAATGAACTGATAAAAGAAATGGGTATTGTACGACATCAATGTTTAACATGACCTTCGAATGTGAGGGTGAGTAATATAGCCCAGACATATTTGGACTTTATTTGGTGACAACGACAAAGAGTCATAACTTGAAACAAATGTACATGAAAAGGTGATTCACCCTCACCATTGAACTTCAACTCAGACAGGTTATGAATAACTTCCACAGGGATGGTACAATAATATTTTTAGAAAAAGATCTCGGGATTATGGTTTCAGGAAGAACCATTTTAAATAAGAGATTCAAACTAGAGTCTATGAGCACAAGCTATGGTCTGGTGCTCTTTCTAGCCCATTTTGTTGACAGTGCTAAAAATACATCATCCAAGGGGATCTCCCTGATATGAAGTCTCAACTAGACTTCAAACCATTTGGTGTAGGATTCCCATCCGTTATAAAGGCTCAATTTCCATATACTTAGAGATATGCCTTGGCTCTAGCTGTCAGCACATGAGAGTGTTACTCTGGTATCTTCAAAAAACAAGGTAAGTGTGTCTGGTGAGTGCGTAATGTAACTGTGTTAAGGTTCTCTTACTACAAAAGGAGGAGAAAAGTGAACCTCTAAGTGAGAGGTAATAGTAATACCCAGGAAGAGACACACATGAACCAGGAATGGTTTGTCTAACATCCAGTGGAATAGTCCACAATGGATGCATAAATCATTAAAACCAAAGTACAAGGGAAGACCCATCCACCATCCAACCGAGTAGTTTACAACGGATGTGATGGTCATGGTAACCAAGAAGCGAGCAAGCTTTGTATAGTATCCTGTAGAGTATTCCACAAGGATGAGATGATAGTGACAACAAATACAACACATTCCCAACAAGGTAATTACTAAAACAACTGAAATATTTTAACTATCTTAGTACATGTGAAACAAACATGAATTACAAATGTCGAAAGAATAGTCTTACAAACATCCACAAGACATGCATGAAAACGTGCTAGCCTGAACATGCTTTTGTATTAAGTAAAAGTTCCAAGACACATATGTACATCATACATCACTAGCCCCAGTAGTGGGACATTGGATCCACTCCCTGCTCCTCAAAGAACTGACTGAAAACTCTCTATTCTTTGTGGGAGGAGCCGAGGTGAAAATTCCTTGCTCATATAATGGGAGGGGTATATATAGCCAAGGGTAATGCTTGACCTTTGTGTCTCATGGACTACCCTCATGATTGTTCAACTTCTTATGAATTTTCAACTGACATGACACTTCATATTCATTGTGTGTCCATTGGAATTTCGCTTTACATTACATTCCGTTACAATAGATATGGCCCATGGTAGTGAGGGGGCCTTGAAAACTCATGAAACAACTTGAAATGACACTGTTGACATGGAATGGTTGGCTGTGGTGGTAATGTTAAGATGCTATCGCTGCTGAGTGATGGATGTTTTTTTGGATGTGCTTTGTTTTCTCCTCCACATCGCTTGATGCTGCAGGGTCTTCAATGATCTTGGTATTGTAAGATGCTTACAGGCATGTGTTCCTTTCGCTTCCTCTTTGATGATATTCTTTCATCCATCAGGCTGCAAGTGAGTCTTCTAGCATGTTCTCTCCCTCTTCATCTTGTTCATCATCTCACCATGACCAATCAGTGTACCTGTTCTTGTAATTCACTCATGACGGGACAAAATCAAATCTAAAAACCTTCTAGTCTAAGATGATGCATTGTTTTCCATGGATTAGGTTTGGGATAGATGATAGACTTGGAAGAGGGCCCAGTAACTGCACATTACGTAGTTCCAGGTGACATGGAGGGAGTCTGGTCACTATGACTGCATGGGGTACAATCTTCACTGTCAGGGAAAACTACGTAGTGGCCACTAGGAGCCAGGTTTGTGCAGTTGATGTCACCAATGGAAGCTACAAGGTGGGACCTTGGTAGGCACGTTTGTGTAGTTTTCTGAGGGAACATAAGACGGGACAACGAACGGACCGAAGAGGAAAGTTCTGTTCAGTTTCTGGGAGCAGTGAGTCCCAGCTGCGGGAGGTCACTAGGAGGACATATTTGCACAATTCTTGGAGGAAAATTAGGCTCATGTATTTAAGCATTGTGGGGTTTTAATGGCAGAGAAGAGGCTTGATGACTGATTTTGCAAAGTATGCAGTTCAAGTTGGGCTTTGAGGCAGTTTTTGCGCAATTTTGGGAAGGAAGGTAGACTACTCATCTCTGGGATTGCACAGTACAATTGTCCTGGGGGTCAACCTTAAGAATTTCATAGTTCCTGGTAGCAGAGAAACATAACTAAGGGTTGAGACTGTGTAATTGATCTCAATTAGGGTCTGGTGAAGTGGAGTTGTTCAGTTGAAAGGATTTTAAAGAAAATGGCTAAGTGTGGGAGGCAGGTGAAGTTGTGAGGACTCGACATTGTGATCACACACTTAGCATACTTCGATGACATAACAACATAGACCACCACAAAAACAAGGAAAATAATATCCATCTATGAGACTTTCTAGAGTTAAAAGCAACAAGTGTGACACTTAGGATAGACCTTTGGTTGACCGTGATGACACTTGTGCGACAATGCTTACAACTTTTTGCATGAGTGCAATAGGTGTTTACATGGCTAGGAAAACTTGTATACATGAAGAAAAACCTTCAAGGTCACCAAAATGGTTCACAAACATGGCATAACAACCAAACATGTCAAAAGATGACAATTGATCCAACAAGAGAAAGGGAGAAAGACACGTAGAGGAAACACATGGAATGAATTTCAGTGCTTGCAACCATGCATGTCATTGAATAAAAAATGTCATGACAATGATAAGAAGTCCTTCAAGTTACACTAAGAGGTGTATTTCAAAATATGTGCTTGGTTATCCATACCTACCCATCAAAGGGTTATTCATTAGATGGAGTCTTCATGCGGCTTCGATCTTCTATCATAGCTTGGGTTCCTTGGTATTCTTATCTTTCTCCTCATCTCATTGAGAGTCATCTAGCATGTCATCCTTCTTTGTGGCCACTCAGAGACATAATTGCGCAGTTTCAGCAGCAAGTGATTACTATTGGATGAGCCCCTAGGAGGACACATCTGCATATTTTCAGGATGCAAGTCAGATTGGGCAGTTGAGGGACAAAATTGCACATTTTTTGGATGCAAGGCACTGGTACGAGATGAGGCACTGGTAGGACACTTTTGCGCAGTTTAAGGATGCAAGACGAACTAGGCAGCTGAGATGGTTGAGGGAAGGACACTGGAGGAAACCACTGCGTAATTTTGAATGCTAAGGGAGGCTAGGATTTCTATGCATTGCGTAGTTTTAGAAGGCAAGGGAAAAGATTGAGGGTTGATAACACAAAGTGCGCAGTTCAGGAAAGATGGATGAGGGTAGGTTGCTAGGGAAACTCCAAAATTTGGCTAAGTGTGGGATCAGTGGAATTGATGTGAACAGTGATAGAACTTGACTATGATCACACACTTGAAAACTTAGTGGTACAACATAGTCCATCCAGAAGATATAACACATACTTTGCTTAATGCAACAACCTTTGTGGAAACTTACGATAAGTGTGGCTTTGATGATAGACTTTGGGAGGATAAATGTGACACTTTTGTAAGAGTGTGTGAATGAGTGTGAAAAATGTCTATGTAGTGAGGGAAAACCATTCTCACAAAGATTTTCCCTTGAAACAAAACAAACTTCCCTTTGCATGACAAGCGATAATCCCCATGCCTAAAGTTGACGCATACTATATAAAGATAAAAGCGTGAACGACTCTTAAGATCAAAGAGGGAAGCTTGAGATCATTAGCTTACCAAATAAGTGACTAAGGAACGATCCATCATAGGATCCACAGTGGGCTCTGAAATTTAAGTATAGGCCAAAATTTTGGAGGGTGTTGTAGCTGCTACAATAGACACATTCCTTAAACTCCATTCACTCAATTATCTTGCTTTTTGACCATAATAACTTCAATAAGGTGTCAAATTACAAGGTTATTGGAAAAAGCATGTACTTAATCATCTTTTATTCATAGTTTCATTGTTTCCTTATTATTTGATCTAATATTTGCATAAGCTACCGAATTGCATCAATTCTACAGTTAATGATTGATTTTGAACCTTACTTGAAGAATCTATAGGTTCCGATACATTAGCTGAAGAACAAAATGTATGGATAGATAGCGAACAATCGACATAACGATATCCACCTATGCCCATGATCCAACAAGACGATAGGGATGCTGGTGAGCATTAGTATTACAGCAATAATGCTGCAACTCCTGGGCTGCCTACTTTACTCTTATCAACCCGGTAGTTTGTAACAAACTTAGAAGCGACGGTGCTGTATGCACAAGTACTAGTTCTTACTGCATGTTGTCACTTGGTCAGCTGGCACAAGATCACTAGGAGCTCAAGCCAACTTCTATGGATTCCAGAAGAAGCTCTATATGTGATGAAAGAAAGGAAAGCTTACTCTACAGAGGCTACTCTAATTGCAGAAAGGAGAAAGACTGAAATGTAAAGCAAACCTAGTAAACCCTAATTAACCAACTAATCCTACTTTTGTAGAAAGCACTATGAAAACCATGAAATTAATGCCATTACCTACTCAAGGAAGTAAACAACATCTACTTAAGCTATTTCTAGAAGAAATTGAGAAAAAAACATCTTTTTGGATTTTTATGTATTTTTATGTGAATTTGACATGCATGTATTTTATTGTGTGTGAAGGTGGAAGCGAATAGGTGGTGTTGGAGAGTGACTTTGGGACTTGAGGGGATGTAGGATGGTGTGGATGGGACCTAGGAGGTCTTGGGTGGCCTTCTAGAGGAATCTCCCACATTCGGCCTTCAAAAGAAAGCCTACAAGAAAATCTACAGGAGGATGCCAAAAATAGTTTTGAGGGTGTGAGAATGGGTGGAAAAGGTAGATGAAGGTTGGGATGAGGTGTTAAGGCACCTATGGTCCACCAAGAATCACTAGGAGAGAGAAGGATGATTAGGTTCACTCAAGGAGGGAGGAATAAGTTCTATGGTAAAAGGCAGATTTGAGGTGAATTTTGGGCGACTTGGAGGGCATGGATTAGGGAGAGAATGTGATGGCTGATAGGCTGACCTTCTGTGAGAAGAGGTTTGCTGCAAAAGTATTGACAGTCAACCAATAAGATCAAAACAAGCAATGAAATGAGTGCATCTAGAAAAACATAATTTTGCATCAAGCTAGTCTAAACTATGATCTATGGAACTGAATGCTGAGCAATGCTACAAGAAAAAAAAGAATGGAAGAAGAATTATTGCAAATATAGACGTGAGCATGGTGGAAGAGATCTAAAGAAAAGAATGAACCTTTTAACAAACTGCAAACACTAGAAGTCCTATGAAGAAGAAAAATCTGTGTTTTTGGGGCAGCAAGATGGTCTTTGCCTCAATTCATAGCCCCAAAGGGAGGAAGAGAGGCCAAGGCACTATTGGTAGCCTTTTGAATCTTCTTTATATCACTTCTTAACTTTCTATAGAAAGCACAAATGAAAGAAAACTACTAAACCATAAAAAAACAACCTATTCTTAACCAAGAAAGAAATTCATCTACTAGCAACTAATCCATAAACTGAAACAAAGCATATAAATACAAAAAAAGAGGAGCTTGGCTGCTTGGATTGGGCCCTAACCCAGGAGCTTCAGCCCTCTAAGGTAACTTAGTGCTAGCTCAAAAAGGATCTCATATTTATTATCAAAACAGTAATAAGATTACATGAAATTGTCACCAAAAATAAGCTTGAAGTTGAGCAGAGTTTACATCAACAATAGTACAACAAAAATTTGACAAAAATTCAACCCTAGTGAGGCCCTAGGCCTCTCTACTTATGCAACTGAAGCTCCCAGCAGCATCCTTAAAATCAGGGAGGCTTGGCTCCAAAGAATCGAGATAAACATCAGTTATCCTCCACTTGCTCGGCTGCCTCCTAGTGCATTGATTTGGCTATTTGTACTCCAAGTTGCATGAAGGGGAATTCGAACTGGGGAGTAATAAATGAGGGAGATTTCCTCCTATAAATCCTCTCCTTTGTCCACTTCAAGTTATTGCTACCAATTGTCCATTGAATCTTTGACTTTGTCTTCAAAATTCAACAAAAATATGCATTAAACATATATTAGACCACATGGCATCATAACTAACTCAACTCACTCCGTAAGCATAAATACAATCAAAAAATATGAAATAATCTAAGAGAATGGTTGATTTAGCTATGTTAGGAGGCAAAATGAGCCCATATAATTACCCATTTATGGGGCTCATCATCACCCCCTACTGAAGGTGTTACTCATCCTTTGAGCAACTTAGTCCATCTCCTCATATTTTATGGCCCTGGTGGCCTCTCTAGCATCCCAAGATTCTGATGTTGTTTCCTCTTCCTTGTCATAGAAGCGTACTTTTCTATCTCTCTTCCCACTGCCTCTACTCTTCTACTTCTGTTCTTTCTTCTAGCATGCCTAACAGTAGTGATGGACTCAGCTTGAGGCTAATTAAATTGACCCACAGCCTCTACATTGAGTGCTTATACATTGGCACTCTCCTTAGTTCCTCCTTCATCCTCATTGGGGAATGATATTCCCTGATCTTAAGACTGTGTGGTAAGGTGTTCCATCTCCTCATACATGCATGAACACAGTCATCCCCAAGTAACCTTTCCATGTCCTCAAAATGTGCAATGGCCTCTGCTTGATCACTTATATATCTAGGGGAAATTTGAGGATTATTAGCAAGTAGTTGGTGTGTGCTAATGAGAGCCATGGGATCTGATAGCTTAGTTCTTATCATTAATGGCTCATTCTGCTCTCTTATCATCAACATTTTTATTTCTGTTGCCCTTAACTCTTCATGGTTCATCCATGAAGCCATGGCCATTAGTTGTATGTCCCCTAGCCTAGCATTGGGGTCCCACACATTCATGTCTGTGAGGGGCATATTATGTAGGTAGAATTCTACCATTTTTGCCTTATCTTCTACTGTGCTTTGGTCACATAGGCCCATAAATTGTCTGTAATCTTGAAAATGCATTGTGCCTCTTTGTTCCAAAGTCTTGATCTGAAATGGTAACCATTGGTCCTTGAGGTATAAGCCATAGGATTTTGTTGGTGTTCTACATTGCAGTGCCTCCATGGATAAGCTAGCCATGCATGCCAGCTGGGTCTCTTTCTCCTTTAGCTACCTCCTTAGCAATTCATTTTCAGTTTGAAGTTGGCTTCTTGCAATTGCTTCCCTATGTCTGACATCAATTAACTCTCTGCCCATTTCTCTAAGTTTATTTTCCATATGGAAAACATCCTCAACTCCCTTATATTTGGATATTTGCATCCACCTATGTGTTCTTATTCTTTCCTTCTCTAATTCAAAGAATAGTGGAATTGCAAATGTTTGTGGAATTATCCTTCCTCCTTCAAGAAGTTAGTAATAGGAGGCAAGGCTGGGCGGGGGATCAGGTTCTTGTGGCTCTGTAGCTTCCTCCTTCCCCTTTGGCTATTCTTCTATTCTTTTCTCAAGCTGTTGGGTCTCATGTAGCTTTGAAAGTGTCTCCTGTAGAACTGTCAGTGCCTCCTGTAGGACTATTTTTGGGTCCTATAGTTGCACTTTCTCCTTCCAGGTGGAAGATCTAGGAGTCCCTCTTTCATATGTGATAGGGGTTTTAGAGGGAGATTCTTCCCCTTTTACAGTGGGTGAATCTTCAATTGTAATGGGCACTATTGAATATGGCTGGGGTTTTCCTGTTTTGATCCTTGTGCTTTTCCTGGCTTTGAAATACAGGGATGCCTGCCTTTTTCACTTTTCTTTTAGTTTAATTGGTGTTCTCAGGGTAGTGAGGGCAGTTGCTGCCTACCTTTCCAGGATCTCAGGTGACCCTTCTCTTTGTTTTGCCTCTGCTACCTCTTTTTCTCCTCCTTCTATATCTTTCTCTTTCTCTATTTGCTTTGTTTCTTCTTGTTCTGTTTCTTCACCCTTCTCCTCTTCTATCTTAGTTTCTTCCTCCTACCTTCCTTGTCATGTTGAATCATCAGTTGCTTCACCTTCTCCCCCATTCTGCTCTTTCTACTCACTGTCAGAAGGACTGATATCATAGGTGAGGGCCTTTATGTCATCTTCTGTTGTCATGTTTCGGAAGACTTCCCATGCTATATGGAGTTTTAATGTATGGAGGGATTCTTCCACTAAGATTATGATTAACCCATGGTGAGCTAGCTGATCTGGATTCCCTACCTTAAACTTAATGCTACAGTCTATGAGGCACTGCATGAAGAAATAATGTATGCTGAGCTTCTGGTGTGTTGGAGTGTCCATGCCATATCTTAGCTCATGAAGGATTCTAGAGTGGTAGCCATATACTATGTTGTACCTCCCCTCATAGGAAATGTATTTTATGATCTGGTAACTAACTTCATCCCAAGGGTATGGTATGCTAGCCCTTCTAATGCCATTTTTATCCTCTACAGGATGTTCATTGTTTTGAAAGAAGTTTTTCTTGGCAGCCTATCCAACTGGTTTTTCATCTTTTCTCCAAGGTAATCCAAGAGGAAGGGTAGTAACCCTACTGATAAATTCAAGGGTTATCTCCATAAAAAGACCTCTAAAATTGATAGTGATATGTGTTCTTGAGTGAGGCACTAAAGAGAGGGAAAATTCTTGGTAAATTTCCTCATCAAACCCTCAGAATTTCTCAAAAAGGTTCATCCAATTTGCCCTTGTGAATATGGCCACTACTTGGGGATGTTCATGGAGCCTGATGGAATTAGTGGGTTCCTTCCTCATGAACCCTCCTGTCATTGTGTTTTATACCCCTTTGGAACACCAAATGTGGAGACGGAGACAATATTTTTGAAGAAAACAAGAAAACAGAGGAAAGCTGTGTTTTTTTTTTTTTAAAACAGGTAAATTTTTTTATGTAATTTCTCTTCTTTTATGAACTCAATTCCTCCTTAAAATGATATCATTCCTTGAACATACTAATAGTCAAGGTGGGTATGCATGGAACCTACATCCTTAAGCCAAAAATCATGCTAAAAACCCGTGTTTTCTTCTTAAAAACAACTCACTGCCCCTCCTGTGGAACCTCCTGTAGGTGCTCCTGTAGAACTTGTAAGTGCTCCTGTAGAACCTGTAGGTGCTCCAATGCTGAGAGCAGGAGGATGCATGATATCAATGGAGAACAATGGTTTTGAGGCTATGGGGGCACAAGGAGTTTGTTGCAGCTAAATTTACAAGGAGAGAATGAAGGAAAGGGTGGTGAGAGTGATCGAGGAGGAGTACTTATTACTTGTTTCGGATATTTCCGGTGATGGGGGTGAGCTGGCAAAAATGTACGTTGGCCATATTTGGACCATTGGTCACCACATGCCTTTTCATCATGGTTCCTTCCCACATTCACCTCTCATTCTTGCATCGGAGTTTACATACCCTCCCCTACCTGTCCTTGGTATCTTTCTCTGAGTTGATTATGCACATGTGTGGGTGACATCTTTGGTTGAGTGTAGTCAACTAGATGAGGGTGGCCAAGTTAACTAGCCACCTTTTCCTCATTCAACCTCAACCATCTCATTGCTCATGCATATCTTTCAATTACATAAATGCAAACAGAGGAGTGGGTTAGTCACTTACCTGTGAGTCGAATGTATGTGTTGTGAGGTATTTTGGCTCCTTCTACTGTTGCATGCCTGTATTTCCTTTGCTACATGCTATCTGCTTTCTGATGTGTGGCTATTTGTCTTGTGTAGGTATCCTATGGTTGGATTTAAGCTTTAGATGTCTCCTTCAATCTTCATGGTTGCACTTTTTTTGGTTGCCGTGGCTTGATTTCAATGGGATTAGCTACTATAGGAATTCCTACAGGAGCTCCTATAGCTACTTCTCCCCTTGAAATTTTAGCTTATTTTTGTGCTGGGAGCTATGAGGATGATGCCAGATATGTAGATGGAGATGGAGAGGTAATAGGTAAGCTGTAGGTGAGGTTTAGGGTGTCACTTCCTCTCTTATTTTTTTTTATTTGTTTTTTTACTAAAAACTATTTTTCTCTGACAAGAAGAAAAAAACGATGATGATGATGTGATACAAGTGTGAAATGGATGGAAAGGAGGGTTGATAGCTATAGGAGGGTTTACATTTCCCTTATAAAGCTTCCTTGCCCCTCAAAATTCTTTTTGGAACCATTTCTGGCTCTCTTTAATTCCTACAAGAGCCTCCTATAGAAAACACAGAGCCTCCTGTAGAACACAGTTTTTGAAAAAGGAGCACAGTGGGGTGGAAGAGAGATTAGAAATGATGGAGAAGAGTGTGGAGGAGATGAAATAGGTGTTGGTGTGAGTGTAAGGGTTCTGTGGCATCTTCTCTTGCTCCATGTGGTCCTCCTGCAAACCTACAATGCACATTAAAATTCAATTTTCTTTTCCTTTCCTTTTGTTTTGTTTTTTTTTTTTTTTTGAAAACAACCAGGGCAGCTCAGGGAGGTTTTCACCCTAGTTACCTACCTGGGAGCTTCCAAGGGATGTTTTCACCCAAGGATCTTATTCTCCTTTATTTTCTTTTTTTTCTATTTTTGGCATCACTAGGCCACCTCAGTAGAGTTTTTCAACCAAATGATGGGACTCAAGCGCCTCATGGAGGTTTTCACTTGGGTCCCTATTTTTCATTTTTTCTCTTTTTCTTTAGTGAGTGGGTGAAGTGGAGGCTAAGACATGCTCCACTACCATCACTGTCTTATTCAAATCTTTAATGAACTCTCGCTTGGAGAGGGGCTTCTTGTAAATTTTCAACCGATGTCCATTGACAAGCATGGGGATGGCTTCATCATCAATGGTTCTGATCAGAACTGAACCATTGTCATTGCATTTTTCCACAGTGTAGGGTCCCAGCCATATTGTCCTTGGCTTGCCTTTGACGTCTTTATACCTTGAATCATAGAGTAGTGCCCAATCTCTCTCTTGGAATTGATTCTCCTTGATATTTTTTTCATGCCATATCTTCCTCTGAAGTTGAACTACCTCTGTGTGGAGAAGAGCCTACAATATTTGTTCATCCAATCCATTGAGTTGGAGTAATCTTTCCTTTTGTGCATGGCTGAAGTCCAGGTCCAGCTGGGCTGCCATCCTTAGTGTATTGAATTCAAATTCTATTAACATCAAAGCT
Organism: Pinus tabuliformis; assembly: GCA_031772625.1. Lineage (NCBI taxonomy): Eukaryota > Viridiplantae > Streptophyta > Pinopsida > Pinales > Pinaceae > Pinus > Pinus tabuliformis. The sequence goes on along the minus strand of CM062819.1, from coordinate 343,759,768 downwards.
TTCTTCCCATGGACCAGTTCATAGGGTGTGAACCCTATAGTGGTCTTCCATGTTGTGTTGTAGGCCTAGGTGGCCTCAACTAATCTTTCCACCCAATATTTTCTATTGCTGCTCACTACCTTGGTCAAAATTCCCTCCAAAGCTCTATTAGTGACTTCCACCTGCCCATTGTCTTATGGATGGTAGAAGGTGGAATTCCTGTGCTTGATTTTATGATGTGTGAGCAGGTATTCAATCAAATTGGAAGTGAACTGACTACCTTGATCTGTGACCAACTCTGTTGGATACCCGAACTTGTCGAATATTTTCTCTCTAACAAATTCAGCTACTTTTTCCTCTATCACTGCTTTGATTGCTTTTGTCTCTGCCCACTTTGTTAGGTAATCGGTGCACACAATGATGTATTGTTTCTGCTTTGATAGAGGGCTAATAAGACCCACAAAGTCCATGCCCCACTTCTCAAATGGCTCAAAGGTCACTTGAGGTTGCATGGGCATCTCATCCTTTGGAGTAGGTTTCCCCATCCTTTGACACCGATCACATTGGCTGGTGTATCTCCTCAAATCTTGATGAAGAGTGGGCCAATAGTAGCCTACTTGCAATATCTTGAAGGCAGTACTCTTTGCTAGAAAATGACCTCCATAAGGCCCATCATGACAGGTTAGGAGAATGTTAAGGACTTCCTCCTCCTTGACACATCTTCTCAAGATCTGATCTGGGCCATGTTTGAAGAGATAACCCCCAATCCAAGTGAAAGGGGCACTTTTCCTTACTATCTTGCTCTTCTCCTTTGAGGACAGGTGTGGTGGAAACTGTGATGAAACCAAGTAGTTTGCTATATAAGCAAACTATGGAGAGAGTATTGAAATAGAAAACAGATGTTCATCTGGCATTTGGTCATCCACCATTCCTTCTTCACCTGTAGGAAAATTTACTCTAGACAAAATGTTAGCAACAACATTTTCTTTACCAGGCTTATCAATAATGGCCAGATCAATCTACTGCAGTAAAAGAAACCATCTAATAATACGAGCATTTACATCTGGTTTGTTCATCAAATATCTAATTGCAGCATGATCAATGTGCACGAAGGTTTGATAGCCTGTGATATAATGTCTGAATTTGTTTAAGGAATGCACAACAACTATGAGTTCCTTCTCGGTCACTATATAATTTAACTCTACCTTTGACAAGTTTTTGCTTATAAAGTATATGGCATAAGGAAAATTTTCATCAATTTGTCCTAAGGCTACTCCTATTGCTTTTTTCAAGGCATCTGTTTGAATGTGAAAGGGTAGGGCCCAGTTTGGCCCTCTAAGAATTGGGGCAGTTACTAACTTGCTCTTCAAGGTATCTAGGGCTTCTTGATATTTTTCGGACCATATGAACTCAACATCTTTGCCTAAAAGGCCAAACAAAGGAGAGGCTAGCTTATTTAAATCTTTAATGAATCTCCTATAATATCCAGCTAAGCCTAGGAAAATTCTGACATCTCTCACCTTTTGAGGAGGTGGGACCCTTTGGATGATGGCAATATTGTTTGGGTCCACCTACGGTCCTTGTTGAGATATTGCATGACCTAACACGGTCCCTTTAGTCATAAAAAATTTGCATTTTTCCAGATTGAGGGATAGGTTCATCTCAATACACTTGTCTACAACTTTTCCCAGGTTAGACAAGGCTTCCTGAAAGTCACAACCATAAGGAGTAAAATCATCCATATATATTTCCACTACATCATGAATCAGTTCAGAAAATATACTCAATACTACTCTTTTGAAAGTGGCTGGAGCATTACACAAACCAAAAGGAAGGACTCGGTATGCAAAGGTATACCAAGGGCAAGTGAAAGTGGTCTTATCTTGGTCTTCTGGGCTGATGTGAATCTGATTGTACCCGCTAAACCCATCTAAGAAGGAGAAATTTTTTTTTCCTACTAGACCATCTAACACTTGATCTATGAAAGGTAAAGGAAAATGGTCCTTTTTAGCGGCTTTGTTCAATTCCCGATAGTCGACACAGATTCTCCACTTACCATTTTTCTTTGGGACTAGCACCAAAGAAGAGACCCATTCACTATCAGAGATGGGGTAGATGAATCCTGCATCAAGCAGTTTTTGCAATTCTTCCTTAACAATATCTTTAAGTGTTGGATTCATCCTCCTTTGAGGCTGCCTGACTAGTTTTAAATCTTGCTTAATGTATATATGATGAGTACATACTGAAGGGTGCACTCCCTTCATCTCCTTATAACTCCACATGAAGGCATCTAAATGTTTTCTCAATATGCTGAACAACTCCTTCTCCTGGGAAGTGGATAGGGATGGATTGATTTTCAAGGTTCTTTCTGGGCCAAACTCTATATTCTTAACACAGAGAGAGGTCTGGTCAGCCACACAGAGATCAGTTGAGGGGTTGTTTTGGGTTTCTCTCACTACGTCCTCTAAGGGTAATACACTGGGAGGTGGATTCTGAATCAAATTTTTAATCATATCATCCTCATCTTGCGGTTTTCCCCCCATGATAGTTTCTAATGCACAAAGTGGTGCAAAATAGACTTCGTCCTACTCCTCCTCCTCCAACCAGAGAGGTAGATCATGTTCTAGCAAGGGTTGGGCAGGAGGGTATAGGATTAACTGCTTGGACATATGCCTATTCTTTATGGTCATGTTCCCAGCTCGGCAACTGTTGTAGGCATTAGCAGTAGCAAACCAGGGTCTTCCTAAGATGAGAGGATACCCAGTGAGCTTTGCCTTTGGCTGGAGAACTAAGAAATCAACAGGGTACTCCCAAGAATCAATGGTGACCATCACATCTTCCACAATCCCTTCAGGGGTCACAGTGGAGTAGTCTGCTAGCTGCAATAGTGTCGTGGTCTTTCGTAAGGAGCCCTAGAGGTTAAGTTTGAGCATTGTGTCCTTTGTCATCAAATTAATGGCAGCTCCCAGATCAATCAAGGTATGTGGGATCATGGTGCCATTGATGTGGAAATCAACTATTGGGCTTCCAGGGTCTAGATATTTTGGACAGATTACCTGCCTTAACATCAGGTTGGACAATTGTCCTATGACATTGATGGTTGGGGCATCTCTCTTGCACCTTCCTGGATGCCTAAAGCAATTCTATTTGATCAACCTATTGTAGATATGCACATCTTTTATGGCTTGGAGAAGTGGTATCTTCACACATAACTGTTTCAATTCTCCAAGAAGTTCAGTTTCTTCTGGGGTAGGCTGTGTTGCCCTGGATAATCTCTCAGGAAAGGGTGGAATTGCTTTAGGTTCACTTTCCTCTTTATCTTCCTCAACCTCTCTAGGTGGAGGTTGGCTATTTAGGAGAACCTTCCCAGACCGCAGGTTAATCTCCTGAATCTCCACAACATAAGTTGGGCATGATGGTTCCCCACTATATACATGCTGAGCCTATCTGATGTTCAAGTTCAGGTTTGGCTGGGCAGGCATTTGGGGTTGTCTTGGTGGAGCAGAAGGTAATGGTTTTGGTTGAGCAGGTGGTGGAGGCAAAAGAGTGGGAGGAGAGTTGTATTGGGGCCTCCACCCCTGATGAGATGCATTCCACTGAGGTTGCGGCTGAACATAGGATTGAAATGAATGAGTGGCTAGTTGGGGATGATATTGAGATGGGAAGGACCAAGGAGGAGGCATGGACCAGGAAGAATGAGCAAGAAGGCCCCAGGAAGGTATGGAAGTGACTTGGTTGGGGTTGTAGTATGCCTGAGATGTCCCTTGCATCCGTTGCTAGTTTGGTCTAGGTCCATGTGGTCTCCTTTGGTTCATGAAATAGAGTGGTTCACTGGCTCCCTCGGCCCCTTGGTATACAACTTTAAGTTTGGGCAAGGAAGGGCACTTATCTGTAGAATGAACTTATTCATAGACTACACAAACCTCTATAGAGTTCAATGGACATTCATTCCTAGGATGCCTCCTGGTGCATCTAGGACAAAAGATGGCCAAAGCCCTCTTTACTTCCTCTTATTTTCTTTTGATATGCAAGGTATCCATTTGCATTGCAAGAGTCTGCATCATCTCACTTTTGAATTCTTCCAGCATGTTTCCAATTTCACCTTTAATGGATGAATTGGAAGAGGAGGTATTGGCTATGGGTTGACTCCCCCTACCTTTCTTTCTGGCTGCTCTAGAATGGTTTCTAAAAAGAATGTTTATGTCCTCATAAGATAGTTGGTAGATGTCTCCCTCGGCTAGTAGATGGAGGGTGTCTAGAAGGTCTTCCGAAATTCCCCTGAGCAGGACCAACTTCAGAGATTCAGGGTAAGTTTACACCTGGCCCTTGTGTAACTGAGCTGGAACCTCTCTTCATAATCTTCCAAGGATTCATCACTTCCCATGGTCATTCAAAAGATTTCTTCTTTGGTATATTTTGACCTACAGTAGTCTCGATCCTTGTCATTAAAGGCCTGCTGCACCTGAGCCCAAGTTGTGATGCTATTGCCAGGTAACCCCATGAACCAGTGCACTGTTGCATCCATCAGAGTAGAAAGAGAATATCTTCAACTTTTGCTTGTCTTCTGCATAGTCATCGGTTCGACAAATGACAACAAACTCAAACAAGAAGGTGTCAGGATCTTCTGTAGTCAAACCATGGAAGTGAGGTAGGGTTGAAGGGCTTATATTCTTCATTTTGGTGTCCCCATTGGTCTCCCGAATGGGAAAGGTACCTTCTATTCTTTCTCCATTTCCCCTAGCATTTTTGTTTTCAGCCATTGACTCAGGAGGGATGTTTTCTTCTTCTTCTTCCCCTATAGGTTATTCAAATATCTCTAGTTGTTCACCTAAAGGTTCTTCTTGATCATTGCCACTGAAGAAGAGAGAAGGTTGGCTGTGTGATGTAGTGGGGGTGTTGGGCAAGAATTTTCCTGAATTATCTCTATTCCTATGAGGCATGAAAGGAAATCTTTTTGGTTGGTTTTTGTTTTTTATTTTCACACTGATTTTACCTGCAAAACTAAAATTGATTGAACAACACAAATTGCAACTACCTGAAATGAAGTTGCTGAAATGAAATTTATAGAATTGAAAAGGAAAGCAAGGAAATGTAGAACTTGAAGGAAAAGAAATGACTAGTCTACTCTTGCTGAAATGAAATTTGCAGAATTGAAAATGAAAGCAAGGAAATGCAGAAACTGAAAGAAATGACTATTCTACTTTTGCTGAAATAAACTATTTAGCAGAATGTTGCAATAGGAAATAGAAGAAAGTAGTCATCATAGAATACTCTGACAGTTCCCCAACAATGATGCCAAAAAGTGGTGAGCACCAGTATTGCAGTAATAATGTTGCAAATCCTAGGCTACCTACTTTACTCTTATCAACTTGGTAGTTCGTAACAAACTTGGAAGTGACAGAGTTGTATGCACAAGTACTAGTTCTTACTACAGGTTGTCACTTGGTCAGCCGACGCAAGATCACGAGGAGCTCAAGTCAACTTCTATGGATTCCAGAAGAAGCTCTATATGTGATGAAAGAAACGAAAGCTTACTCTACAGAGGCTACTCTAATTGCAGAAAGGAGAAAGACTGAAATGTAAAGCAAGCCTAGTAAACCCTAATTAACCAACTAATCCTACTTTTACAGAAAGCACTATGAAAACAATGAAATGAATGCCATTACCTACTCAAGGAAGTAAAAAACATCTAGTTAGGCTATTTCTGGAAGAAATTGAGAAAAAAACATCTTTTTGAATTTTTATGTGAATTTGACATGCATGTATTTTATTGTGTATGAAGGTGGTGTTAGGATATTCTGACACATAGGATATAGTTAAGTTCAACTTGGTCTAGTATAGAGTTAGGTATAGAGTTAGGTAAAGTATCTTTCTTTACCGTTGTACATTTTGTAACTTACAATCCGACGGTCACGATATGTAGTGATCCGACGGTTCACTCTCACCTCGGTATTACCGACACTTGATCCGTGGCTTGACACCCGATTGGTCCATGAGTTCTATTTAAAGCGCATGGAGGGTGATTGTTCGGGCAATCCGTGCATGAGAGAAGCTTATGTAAATTTTCATTCTTTGATTAATAAATTGCCTGTAGTACCCACGTTGGGACAGGCCGTGGACTGTTTCCCTCCTTGCACTTTGAGGGTTTTAACCACGTCAAAAATATTGGTGTATTGATTTGAGATCTGGTTGTGAGCGGTGTCCTTTTGGTGTTCTTTCTGAGGAACTTACCCTGTAAATTCCTACATGCACTTGGGTATACTTCTTAAAACTCAAGAGCGAAGTATTTAACACATTTTTGGCCTTCAAAGCCTTTGTTGAAAAACAATCTGGACATCAAATTCTTAAGCTAAGAACTGATAATGGTGGAGAATATGTTAAAAACACATTCATCAACTTTTGCACCGAAAATGGAATTCAAATGCAACATACTGTTCCATACACTCCACAACAAAATGGTGTAGCTGAAAGGAAAAATCGCACCTTAAAGGAAATGGCTAATTGTATGCTGCAATCTAAAGGACTCAGTCTTAGTTTTTGGGCCGAAGCAATTAATTGTGCAAATTATATAATCAATCGCACTCCTACTAAGGTTCTAGAGAATATCACTCCAGAAGATGCTTGGAGTTCCATTAAACCAGATGTAAGTCACTTTCGTGTGTTTGGAAGTGAAGCATGGGCCCATATTCCAGATGAAAAGCATAAAGCTTTAGAACCTAAGAGTGAGAAATGTACTTTTGTTGGATATTCTAAAGATGTAAAAGGTTATAGACTTATTCCATTTAAGTCCAAAAATTTTATCATTAGAAGAGATGTAAAATTTGATGAAAATAAATCGGCCTGCGAGCCTAGTCCGGCGGATGTGCCACCTCTTCCTATCTCTTCTACTTTTGACAACATTTCTTCTTCAGATGATGAAAGTGAGGATGATAATCCTCCCCCACCTTCTCAGGATCCTCAAATTCCAAGATGGCTCCGTGCTATTCGGGATGCAGCAGGTGATCTTGCCGGTGATCCTACAGATCAGCGACGTACATGTTCTCAGTTTGAAAGAGCCTCTTCTTTACTGGCTCAAGCTCTAGTAAATCATGATCCTGACACTTTTGTAGAAGCTTCAGGCCATCCACATTGGGAAGCAGCTATGAATGAAGAATATCATTCATTGTTGACAAATGATACATGGGATCTTGTTCCTCTACCAAAGGGACGCAAACTTGTAAGATGTAAATGGGTTTACAGAACCAAGTATGGACCAGATGGGAAAATTGATAAACATAAAGCTCGTCTTGTTTCTAAGGGCTTTTCACAGGTTGAAGGCATTGACTACACTGAAACCTTCTCCCCTGTTGCCAAAATGAACTCTATCTGTCTTGTTCTTTCCCTTGCTGCCTCTTTAAAATGGGAAGTCCATCAGATGGATGTTAAATCTGCCTTCTTGCATGGGGACTTGCAGGAAGAAATCTATATGGAACAACCCATTGGCTTCATACAAACAGACTCCAGCCTTGTTTGTCGACTCAAGAAATCCCTTTATGGTCTCAAGCAAGCTCCTCGGGCTTGGTATGCCAAAATGGATAGCTTTCTTTTAGAATCTGGCTTTTCTAGGTGTCATTCTGACAATACTGTCTACACCAAGAAAGTGGGCAACTCTCTTATCATCCTTGTTCTTTATGTTGATGATCTTATCCTTACTGGTAGTGATCCCAACCTTATAAACCATGTGAAGTATAGCCTCAAAAAGAAATTTGAAATGACAGACTTAGGACACTTACACTATTTTCTCGGTCTTCAAGTCTTGCAATCCAAGGAGGGTATTTCCCTTTCCCAGTCCAAGTATGCTTGTGATATTCTTCGTCATTTTCACATGGAAGACTGTAAGCCAGCCCCTTCTCCCTTTCAGTCTGGCGTCAAACTTTCAGTCTCTTGTACTTCTCCTGAAGTTGATGCTACCTTATACCGTCAACTTGTAGGAAAACTCTTGTACTTAACCCATACTCGTCCTGATCTTTCCTTTGCTATTGGCCTTGTTGCTCGTTTTATGCAAAACCCCCGTGAAAGTCATTGGAAAGCAGCTAAAAGAATACTTCGTTATGTTCGAGGTACAGTACAGTTTGGGATTCATTACAGTGCCAAAGCAGCTCCTCTATTAGTTGGTTTCACTGATTCTGATTGGGCTGGTGACCCTGATGATCGGAAGTCTACTGCCGGTTATGTCTTCACTCTTGGTTCAGGACCTATTACATGGGCTTGTAAGAAACAGGCTGCCATTTCTCTTTCGTCAGCAGAAGCAGAGTATCGTGGTGTCGTGGAAGCTAGTAAGGAAGCCTTGTGGCTTCGTCAGATCCTATCAGAGTTTGGCTTTGAGCAGCAGCATCCTACCACACTTTGGTGTGATAATCAAAGTGCCATTCAGCTATGCAAAGATCCAGTCCAGCATCAGCGCAGCAAACACATTGAACTACACATGCACTTCATCAGAAAGCTCATTCATGACCATGTTCTTGAAATGCAATATTGTTCAACAGATGATCAGGTTGCAGACATCTTCACAAAGGCTCTCACAGAGGCGAAGTTCACTAAACTTCGATATATGCTTGGAGTTCAGGAAGTTGTCACTAGGGGGGGATAGGCTCTAGTGCCTCCTTCCTTCTCCTATTGTGTCATATTTGTAAATCCTTCAATCCTATCCCAAGTTGTTCTTAAGGGGGGATGTTAGGATATTCTGACACATAGGATATAGTTAAGTTCAACTTGGTCTAGTATAGAGTTAGGTAAAGTGTCTTTCTTTACCGTTGTACATTTTGTAACTTACAATCCGACGGTCACGATATGTAGTGATCCGACGGTTCACTCTCACCTCGGTATTACCGACACTTGATCCGTGGCTTGACACCCGATTGGTCCATGAGTTCTATTTAAAGCGCATGGAGGGTGATTGTTCGGGCAATCCGTGCATGAGAGAAGCTTATGTAAATTTTCATTCTTTGATTAATAAATTGCCTGTAGTACCCACGTTGGGACAGGCCGTGGACTGTTTCCCTCCTTGCACTTTGAGGGTTTTAACCACGTCAAAAATACTGGTGTATTGATTTGAGATCTGGTTGTGAGCGGTGTCCTTTTGGTGTTCTTTCTGAGGAACTTACCCTGTAAATTCCTACAGGTGGAAGCGAATAGGTGGTGTTGGAGAGCGACTTTGGGACTTGAAGGGATGTAGGATGGTGTGGATGGGTCCTAGGAGGTCTTGAGTGGCCTTCTGGATACTTCTCCCACATTCAGTCTTCAAAAGAAAGCCTAGAGGAAAATTTACAGGAGGATGCAAGGGATCTACAAGAGGTCTACAGGAGGTCTACAGGAGGATGCTAAGAGTAGTTTTGAAGGTTTTGAGGGCATGGGAGTGGGTGGAAAAGGTATATGAAGGTTGGGATGAGGTGTTAAGGCACCTAGGGTCCACCAATAATCACTAGGAGAGAGAAGGATGCTTGGGTTCGCTCAAGGAGGGAGGAAGAAGTTCTATGGAAAAAGGCAGACAACTAAGGCCAATTTCAGGTGAACTTTGGGTGACCTGGAGGGCATGGATCAGGGAGAGAATGTGATGGCTGATAGGCTAACCTACTATGAGAAGAGATCTTCTACAAAAGAACTGACAGTCAACCAATAAGATCAAAACAAGCAATGAAATGAGTGCATCTAGAAAAACAGAATTTTGCATCAAGCTAGTATAAACTATGATCTATGGAAGTGAATGCTGAGCAATGCTACAAGAAAACGATGCATGGAAGAATAATTATTGCAAATATAGATGTGAGCATGGTGGAAGAGATCTAAAGCAAAGCATTAACCTTCTAACAAACTTCAAACACTAGAAGTCCTATGAAGAAGGAAAATATGTGTTTTTGGGGCAGCAAGAGGGTCTTTGCCTCAATTCATAGTCCCAAAGGGAGGAAGAGAGGCCAAGGACTATTGCTAACCATTTTGAATCTTCTTTCTATCACTACTTAACCTGCTATAGAAAGCACAAATGAAAGCAAACTACTAAACCATAAAAAACAACCTATTCTTAACCAAGAAAGAAATTCTTCTACCAGCAACTAATCCATAAACTGAAACAAAGCATATAAATACAAAAAAAGAGGAGCTTGGATGCCTAGATTGGGCCCTAACTCAAGATCTTCAGCCCTCTAAGGTAACTCAGTGCTAGCTCAAAAAGGATCTCATCTTTATTATCAAAACAGTAATAAGATTACATGAATCTGTCCCCAAAAATAAGCTTGAAGTTGAGCAGAGTTGACATCAGCAATAGTACAACAAAAATCTGACAAAAATTCAACCCTAGCAAGGCCCTAGGCCTCTCCACTTATACAACTGAAGCTCCCAATAGCTTCCTTAAAATCAGGGAGGCTTGGCTCCAAAGACTCGAGATAAACATCAGTTATCCTCCACTTGCTCGGCTGCCTCCTAGTGTATTGATTTGGTTGTTTGTACTCCAAGCTGCATGAAGGGGAATTTGAAGTGGGGAGTAATAAATGAGGGGGATTCACTCCTATAAATCCTCTCCTTTGTCCACTTCGAGTTATTGCTGCCAATTGTCCATTGAATCGTTGACTTTGTCTTCAAAATTCAACAAAAATCTGCGTTAAACACATATTAGACCACATGGCATCATAACTAACTCAACTCACTCCATAAGCATAAATATAATAAAAAAACATGCAATACGCTAAGAGAATGGTTGATGTAGCTATGTTACGAGGCAAAATGAGCCCATATAATTACTGATTTATGGGGCTCATCAGATGCCATATGAGCAGGTCAACATGGAAGTCAACCCAATGGAAAAGAAGCCAAAGACGAATGAGGCGAGCGAGGAGATCGATGATAAGGATAAGCTAATATTTTTCCTCATGATTTTCTTCTTTGATAGAAAATCATGAAGAATCGCTATTTCATGTTATATTATGTTATTTTAAGACCTTCTGTTGAGTAGGATAGGCTTAGAAATATCTGAACAGTTTAATGAAGGAGGCTATAAAACCTGCCTCTTGACACGACGATGACAGACTAGTTATTTTTTGAAATACTCTTGGAAATTATTAAAGTAAGCTTGTTATTCCACTATGTTGTGCATTTAAATGCATGTTTAATCTCTGTTGATCATTGCATACCTACATTCACAGGACGCCCCTATGAGCTATAAGGTTTCTTTTCATTTCTAGTTAATATTTCAGTCTTGTAGAATTAGATTATCATAGCCAATCTTTGATTACATTAAATTATCATAGTTATTCTTTCAGTTTCGATTTTCAAAGAATACTTGTGATAATAACGATAGAATTTGTAATAGAGTTTGCTAAAGATTTCTTTCATAGATAGAATCATTTCATTGTATGAAGGATGAAGAAAATAATAAAAAGGGATCTGTTATGCACATGTAAATTTTGAAGAGTAGAATAATTTAATTTTGAATTGCAAGTGTAATTTATTTCAAGGTTTTATCAATGTGATTTAGATTTACCAATGTGATAATTTATTTCTACACTTAAGATTATTTTGATTTATGATAGTGTGAAGAAGAGTTTAATTTTGCTGGTGTGATATTTATTTCTGCAATCTAAGAGTAGCTTTCTTTTCTGCAAGTGTAGAGAGAATTTAGATTTGATTTTGCTATTTACTTCTGCACTTTAGTTTAGCTTTGTTTATGTCAATGCGATATTTTTCTTTCATGCAAGAGTGATAATATTTTTATTTTGAGTGACCCCTAGATAAAACAATTGCCAAAAAAATCCTAGTTCAATTAAAACATTGTTCACCTAATAAAGAATCCTAGCACAATTGGTGTGCATACACTTCATCAGTTTACATGCCCTCGTCGATAATTTATGAAGTATTCTAAGATCAAATAAATTACGAAATTTTTTGGCTTTGTTACTAGGGAAGTATATATGGGATTTATTTTTAGGAGTCCTTTCATTGAAAAAAACGATAAAAACATATTTATGAATAGGGAAAGAGATTCTAGGGGTAGGTTTATAAGTAGAGGTAGAGCTCCATTCCAACATCACCACTCACCCCACCATGACCTCATATTTCCAAACCATCCACCGAAACTCATAATCCATCATTTGCAGTTAGACTTAGAATTCCTGAGGTACAAAGATACGAAATCCAATCAAAAGACTCACCAACTTCCTCCACTGAAGTTGTAGTAGACGAACCTACGTCCCCAAAATAAGGAGTAATATTTCTATATTTAACTGGAGAACCAATTCTAGGACAAGAATTAGAAGTCCCTAGTGAAGAATAAGAAGAAACTTATTTTATTCCATTAATAGAAGAATCAGAAGAGGAGCTAGAAAATCCAATTGAAGAACCATATATTAGCTCTGAGTAATCTACAATGGTAGGGGAAGAAGAAGGAGAAGTAAATAATGTGAATGATGAATTTAGGATTATAAGTGGAGGTAGAGGTGTTACGGGATAAAACACCCTAGTGTCTAGGTTGAGAACCCCAATAGATCGAAGGGCACACACCAACAAGAAGCAAGCAGAAAAGCAGTCGTAATGCCTAAACTACTAAAGTGGGATGAAGAGATAGTACCCATAAGTCCTAGCTTTTAGGATGTTCCTGTAGGGTCCAAACCCTTTGCTTCCTCCAATGCTTCAAAACCCACAACTCATTCCAAAAAAGCATATATACTAGCAGTAGTTCAAAACATGTTCAAGATATGAATGTTAGATCATATATACATATGGATATGAAACATGAAATCATACATATTTAGATCATAACATGAATTAAAGCATAAATATCATCACCTCGGGAACAAGACAGAGCTTCTTTATTGATGCCTAAAAAGAATGTAGAAGAAAACAACCTGATTCGACCATAACTCCAAGCGAAACCTTCCTCCAGATCCGTCCACCCCAAGCCTCAACAATCCTTCTTCAAATTCATACACATAGATGTCATATAAAGGATATGAACAACTCTGTGATGAAATAAGGGTTTCCTATACCTGGGAGTGTAGGAGGCACATGGATAAATTAAAATTGATCTAGGACCAATTGGATATAATATCAATATCCTATATTTATCTCCCCTTAGGCCTTCCCATGAGGTGTATTTATATCATCCTAGAATAGTTATTTCAGCAGTGATACAGTTTGGCCACATGCTCGCGTAGGTAGGTTTTCGGTGTAACCTGTAACACACGCCCAAAAAATGTGGGATTTTATATTTTTTTAATATTTCAAATTATATACATGGGTGTTTATAGGTGGACCCGCCTGTGCACATGCGTTTGGAAGGGAAAAGTTGCATATGGAATTTTAAATAATCTTTTATAGTAAGAGGATCAAGCTTGAAGGGAAAGGGTTTCACAAGGCCATGACTTAGAGAATCAAGTATACAAGGGTGATAAATGGTGCTTTAACATATGCCTCCTAATAAATGAGGTTACAAGGGGTACATGATGGCTGAAATGTATTAAGTGTATCAAAAGAATCATGTGAGGACTTGGGAGGAGATCACCAGATTCTAGCCTGCCAAACCAGTGGAAGAGATTAGAATGAAAGCTCATGTTTGAGGCAAGCATACCCATGCTCAGAGATAGTAAATCATGTTCACATATCAAGTGTAGAGTGGATCCAATATGTATACAAGTACAAAGGAAACTGAAAAATACATAGTGGATCATCTGATCATAGCTGTAAAAGCACATATCAAGGCCATGTGACAATTTCACATATAAAAGAACTGATCAATGATTTTGAAGGATATATCTAATCAATGATGTCACATAACTAATCCTCAAAGTACCAAGTCAAAAAGTGGAATAATGGTACTGCATGCAACTCGAGTGCCAACATATAAAATGTTGTTGTGATGAACTGCAACATATAAGGTGGATGGTGTCACTAGTAGAAAGTAGGAGGAACTGACAAGTGAACCAAAAAATGTTGATGCAACTCGAGGTCTTCACCGACTACCATGGTACATTTCTACACTATGGGAATAAATGAGCTAAAGTTGACCATGTGATAAATCATTTGATTACCGATCATTGATGTATATCATTAGCAAATGTGAGACAACTCACCAATAATGATGATGAGAGTCAAGGTACCCTAATTCAATCTAACAAGTGCGAATAAATGAGTTGAAGTCGAACACTTGAGAGAATCTACCAATCAGGAGACGTTGATGCATTCTCACTTTCGATAGTGAAGGAGTCTACTAATGATGACTGCAAACTATAAGGAACTGCCAAAGGACTCTAGACCTTATTCCAAGATAAGTGAGTTGGAGTCAATGGGAAAAGCTCTGCTGGAAGGAAGGAATTAATGCATCCCACATCAATCCAACGTGAGTGTAACCCACAGGAAAATAATTTGGAAGGAATTAGATGAAGAAAGATGAAGTAACCATGCCGAAGCACATTTCATGTGTACACAAGATGTGGTTAACACATGATAGAAGCCATATGAACAAACTAACAATGAAAGCTGACACAGAGGCAAGGAATCCATCAATAGGGTCAAATGGAAACAAATGTACTGCACAAATCCCAACGTCTAATAATGTAAGCTGACATACAACACAAGGGAAACCAATCAATCAAAGACCCATGATACTGATTGATGTTGAGCACAAGGTCAGCTATCAATGATGGAAATAGGGCTAGGGTGCGGCTCTAGGCCTATTCTAAGAGTAATTTGTCGAAGTCGATAAGAGAAAACCTACCAACAAGAAGTCAATGGAGACCTTCGTGACTAGCACAAGCAAAGAAAAAAATAGCTGATGTGATACTAAACATAACTATGACAGACTAGGTATGGCCGACTGAAAATGAGTTAAGAGACATCGTAGAAAGGTTGATTCAGGTTTTCTTCCCTTGAACAAAAGCACAACATATGATAACTTTGTATAAGTGTGTCATGTAGGAGGAATAAACAAACTCTCCATATGATTGGAAGAGATAACCAACCGGAGGATTACTGACTCGATGACAAAGTTATGGCTATCCTAAGTCAAACTAAATCCAATCCCTATGGAGGAAAGACTTGCTTTGAGTGATTTTTTCAAGGGCGATACAACTGACTCTTGTTGCCATCAATTATGGAAGTAAAGTCCCATTCCTGCCCTTTTTTTCAATATATATTTTTTTGTTTGTCTTTTTCATATTTAAAAACCCTAAAAAAGAATAAAATAATTCCTATGGTATAATAGAAAGAACAAGTGTCTAAATATAGATCCATTAGTTCATGGGAGTGGAAAATTCTTATGATCAATGCAAGGTGACGAAACTGGTCAATGACACTCAAAGGAATGTTCTTTCCATGGGCATAAGGTGTCAAGTTGCAGAGGCTAAGTGATTGCAAGGTTGATTTTATAGAAAGACATGGTCAAAAAGTGGCTTATATACGAGTCCAAGTGAAGCCGACTTAAGGCCAAAAGGTACAAATAGTCAACATGCAATGCAATAGTACAACTCAAAATGTGGGAGCTTCTAGGGTATAAATCTAGAAAAATAGCGAAGAAGCAGAGGAATGAGGCTTCATTGCGAAGTCATGGCATGAATAAAGAGGACTCCTGAGCCTAAGAATCAAATTTGAGCATGGGTGTGAAGTGACAACAAGGTACTATCTAGGGCACCTATGATAAGGTATGCTATACCACACAAGTTATGACACTTCTAAGGAATGAGAAGGTTCTACATCATATCATGGTGGAGTCGATCCTAAGGCCAAAATGGAAAAGGAGACTAATAAACGAACAATGCAGGTGAAAACCCTAACCTATATGCTATTTTCGAGAACCAATACTTGCTAGAGCGAATCAACCATAAAAATACCCAAAGCAGAAGTCTTCCAAGTTCTATAGACATAATTAGGAACACTAGACAAGAATTTAATACATCCCCTATATAAAATTCAAATAAAATCTTCTGTTATAGAATACAAAACTTGAAAATGTGTACCTTATATGTACAATATGGTACAGGGAACCACACAAACTTGTGGCTTACTCATAATAGTTCTTCAGGATAAGTCCATTGTGAGGTTCAAGCCAAGGACTCCTTTGGTAGTTAAAACTTGTGGCTTCAAAAAGTTCCTCCTATGAAGGCAACTCAACATCCAAGAAATCATGGGAACTAGAAGGATCAAAAGAGGGAATTAAGGGGTCCCATGTACCCACAGGAGAAATCACTTGGTTAACTTCCGGGATTAAGTCCCAAGAAGGAAAATAATAGGTCAAAGGATCCTTCTCAGAAGTAATTGAACATTGAGGATACAATGCCACATAGTCCACCCGTGGCTTTGTAGAGTCTACATAAACACTTGGAACAACCAAGGGGTATTCTATAGTAAATTGGAATTAGTGGAGTGATTATCAAATGCAAGATAATTAGTAGTGACAATATTTCTATTATGAGGAAAATGCATCAATTAAAAGAGTGAAGACACCACATCATTAATAGCATAGACAAAATCACGCCCAAGTAGCATATTAAAGTCTAAAGGGAGATCAACCACATCATATCGATTAAGACAATATTCCCACCTAAAGTAATAGACAATTGAGGAAGAACACCCATAGATTCACCAGGTCTTCTATCATAGGCTAACAATTGACTATCAGCTACTGACAACTTTGGAGAACCGAAATATTTCCAAGTCAAGGAGGATATAATACTTGCAAAGGATCCTTCATCCACCATACATCAATAGACGTTTGTGGAATTAACTCTAACCCTTATTTGGAAAGGTGCATCAGAAGGAAGACGAGGCTCAACAAGATTATCCGAATCAAAGGAGACACTCCTAGAACTTGGAGGGGGTACACTCGAGGAGACTCGAATGCCCCCTAGACCAGAAGACTTTGTACTATAAATCAAGAAGACTTTGTTGTTAGGAACTTCACTGCCCAAAAGAGGAGTGGAGTCAGCCAGAGATTGCACTGGCTCAACCACTTCATCAACCAAGGGTTGATTAGACTTTTGAGAAACCATAATAGATTCAGTAGTAGAAGAACCGTCAGACTCAGAACATAACCTTTGTAGCACTGAAATACTAGGGAACAAATGAGTAAGATGGTCTCCCTTACATAGCTTACAAGGGAAATTTGGTTTAAATCTTCTATGCCTAGGTCTCTGATCAACATCCATTCCTCCAACATGACTAGTAGTGGTTGGTGGAGAGTCCTCAACATGACTCGCAGGGGTTAGTGACTCTTTCCCAAGAGAGATAGGACTTGTGTCCCCAGTCCTACTCATAGAAGTAGGTGAGTCAACATAAATATGACTCATAGAGGTAGGTGACCCATTTCTAGTATGACTTGCAATGACTAGATTTATGCCCCCAACATAGCTTGTAGTGGCTGAAAGCTCATCTCCAACATGACTTGCAGGGGTTGGTGATGATGCATGGATAGAACTATTCTTCTTCTTCTTCTTCCCATTTCTCTTATTTTTAGATCTCTTATTACAAGATGGAGGAGAAAAAGGAATCTTATATTTCTCTTTTGAAGAAGATGAAAAATTAACACCCATTTTATGCCCTTGAAATAAAGCATTCATCTGAGAAGCTTCAAGAACATTTGGAATATTCAGAGTGGATGACAACCAAACTAGTAGTCCAACATTCAATCCAGGAATATTCAAAGTGACCATAAAAGGGGTACCAATGTTTCCAAAGAAATGAGAAGCACAAGGATCCCCTTTTAGAAGGGTCCCTTGGTTGGCCTCCATAATAATATTGGCCATACCCAACTTATACGCAGATCCTTCACTTATGGGATCGTACAAATGACTTTCCAAGGAAGAAAGATGCACAATCAATTTTTTTCCCTTAAAGAGGTAACTCCACAACTTTCAAAAGAAAGATCAAAAACCTTTCAACACCAATGTAGTGGTTGGTTAGTCACTCAGAATCTAAGGTCCAAAAGTGACAAGACAAATCCACCTAAAGCCAACTAAAAACAAAGATCAAAGAGCACTCCACTATAAAGTCCCTAAAGATGCAACCAATTAAGCAACTTCCAAGTATTTCTGCTCTAGGTGATGAGGCCTGGACACCAAAATAAAAGAGAGTGAAGTAAAGTACCTTCCAAAGATAGTTTGGAAGAATTCCAACCCAAACCTACCAGCGAAGGTAACAAAATAGTTACACTAACCTCCAAACAAAATCCTTTGCCGGTGCAAGTACCCTAGCTTCATAGGGGCACCCTCCAGAAGTACTATGAAAGTGATGCAACGTCTGCCTCAGGTACCACATGTATTCCCCCCCGCAGTCACTTATGCGATCTCTAGGAATGGGAACTAAGGTGACAAGTTCGTATTGGAAACCAGGTGGAATAGTCTTTGGTTCGAATTCGACAGGTAGGAGAGGGGGTATCTCTCTTCCTTGCTTTCACTCGCTCTCGTGCTTAACTCCCATAAGAGAAGAGATTTCCTGGACAAATTAATGACATTGTATTTCACTCTTTTAATCAACTTCTATGTTTAAATTCAGAGTGGTCTTAGAGAGTTAACTCTCCACACACCTATTCCAAGGCCCTAAATGACCTAGACTAGTTGATGTATATATGAAAAATAAAAAAATTATAGTTCATTTTAGTTTTATCACTTGATTTTAATGGTTGTTCTTAAGTCAAGGGTAAAATGGAAGTGCAACTTATGATGTTATTTGATGCAAGAAAAAACTAATAGAAAACCTGGCTACATACATATGCAACTATTTTTCTTCGATGAAAGAGATTTCTACAAAAGGTTCTACGAACAAACTAAGAAAGAAAAAAATTATTTTCTTTCTCAAAACACACGCTCAAACACTCAAACTCTACAAAAGGACTAAAATTTTTTATAGTAAAACTATCCTAATGCAAACTAAAAATGCTTAATGTAAGCTTCTAAGGATTGCTCTTAAAGCAAGAAAATGTGTTACTCAAAGACATCAAGAGGAGAAAACATGACAAAAAGGAGGAACAAATTCAATCAAAAAAATCTCCCCCAAATCAACAAATTCAACCTAATGAAAAGACTTCAAACTTGCTCAAAAATGATAAAAAGACCAAAACAAAGCCAAAAAGAAAAATAAAGGAAACAAACATATGTTTTTATCTTTTGTCTTTTTAAGGGCACAAAGAGTTCTTGAGAGAACAAAACTACTAAATACTTCAAGATCAAATTCGAGCATAAAGAACCTCAAATTTCACAAGCCATAGGAATCATTAACATGATAAGACTTAAAGTGAAAAGGGGCTGCAAACTTGAACAAACTGATTTGAACAAGAACATACAAACTCCAACAAACAACAAAGATTTCAAGAAGACCAAGAAAAACTTTTCAAGATTTTAAGAATGACTTTATCAAAAACCAATAAAAAACCAAATATTTCAACTTTCAAGAAAACAAGGAAAAGCAATGTAAAGGTTGGGTTATAAGTGAATTGAGACCAATTCCTTATTCCAAAAGCTCAGAAAAGCCAAGAACTTCACTAAGAAGCCTTGAACCCAAACACAAAAACCAACACTTCACAAAAAAAAGAACCCTAGGTTGACTAAGTTTTTCCACAAAGAAAGATAGGAAAATGAAAATCTGCAAGAAGCAAGACTCTCCCAGATAATCAATGACTAAACATAAGTAATAAAAATTAGGAAAACCCTTTACTGGACCCATAATTTGAAATTTTCATTCAAAACCAACCATACGCATATGTGTAGTGACATACATGTGTGTATACATGACTGTACTAAAGGAAACACACTTATACACGTGTTTCTTCAGAAAAAATGCATTTGTATGTGACAGTGTTAATTAAAAACCATGTATACAAAAGCCAACAAGGAAAAAATAAAAATTCAGGCCTGATCTAGAAGATCAAACTTTTTTCCCAGATTGTAAACAAGTCAAAGATACTAGAAAAACCAAGAAACCAAACAAGAAGGCCCAGATCAAGAGATAAAGAACCCAAACAAGGAAATACAAGATTGTAATCCCAAATGGAGTCGCCAATTCTATTACGGGATAAAACACCCTAGGGTCTGAGTTGAGAACCCCAAAAAATTGAATGGCATACACCAACAGGAAGCAAGAAAACAATCAGAAATAATGCCTAAACTGCTAAAGTGGGATGAAGAGATAGTACCCGTAGGTCCTACATTTGAGGATGTTCCCGTAGGGTCCAAACCCTCTAATTCCTCCAATGCTTCAAAACCCGCAACTCATTCTAGAAAATCATATATACTAGGAGTAGTTCAAAGCATGTTCAAGATATGAATGTTAGATCATGTACACATAAGGATATAAAACATGAAATCATACATAATTAGATCATAACATGAAATAAAGCATAAATATCATCACATCAAGAATAAGACAAAGCTTCTTTATTGATGTCTGTAAAGAATGTGGAAGAATACAACCTGATTTGACCATAGATCCAAGCGAAACCTTCCTTCGGATTCGTCTAGCCCAAGCCTTAACAATCCTCTTTCAAATGTATACACATAGATGTCATATAAAGGAGATGAAAATCTCTGTGAGGAAACAAGGGTTTTCTATACTTGGGAGTGCAAGAGGCACAGGGATAAATCAGACTTGCTCAGTGGCTAATTAGATATAGTATTAATATCCTATCTTTCTCTCCCCTTAGGCCTTCACATGAGGTGTATTTATATCACCCCAAAATAGTTGTTTTAGTTGGGATACAGCTAGGTCACGAGCTCCTGTAGTTGGGATTTTAGTGTAACCCGTAAACCCCACCCAAAAAATGGCAGATTTTATATTTTTTTAATATTTCAAATTATATATGCGGGTTGGGTATAGTTGGACCCGCGTGCGCACACACTTTTTGAAGGGACAAGTTGTATATGGAATTTAAAATAATATTTTTTAGTAAAAGGACCAAGTCTGAAGGGAAAGAGATGCCCGAGGGCATGACTCAGAGCATCAAGTATACAAGCGTGATAAATGATGCTATAACAAGAGGGAGAAATAGAGGAGGAGGTGGAGGAAGAGGTGGTATAGGAGATGCAGGACCTTTTAGGTTTCCCATTGTAGATGAAAATACCACAATTACAATGAATAATATCTCACCCTCCATTATCCCTAATTTACTTGGCAGAAGACATGAGGATCCTGAAACATTTATTTTTGAGTTTGAAGTCTTATGTATATCTTATGACTACATGCTTTATTCTCAAAAATTGAAATTTTTTCCAGCCACTCTTAAAGACAGAGCACTTAAATGGTTTACGGGATTATGAACACATACCATAAGAACATGGGAATTAGAAATGAAAAATATGTTATTAGATAAATACAAAGATTATTGTATGCCTCATAAACTTAAAGATTAAGTCTTTAAAATGATGCAAAAAGAGGATGAAAATATTGAAGATTTTGTTGAAAGATTTACTTAGAATGTAAAAAGGGCTAAGATGCATAATCTAGATGAAGAAACTCTGAAAGATCTTTTGCTAAAATCCATTAGAGATGAGTGGGTAGATATTCTCAATTCAATGGACAAAGGAGATGTTTCTAGTTATCATTTAGATAAATTTATGAATTGTGTACACACATTTCAAGAGGAAAGGCTAGAACTGGTGAAAATATAAGAGACCCTATTATGTCTAGGATTAATAAATCTGTAATTGGGAGAGTAAGTAGATAAGAAATAGGAAATTTTCTTGACAAATTTAAAATATATAACTTAGGAAGTATTAGTGAACAAATAGATACCCTTAAGATTCAAAATAAGCAAAAAGCTGAAAATGTTGCACTATCAATTTTTTGTCCTAAATTGAAAAAGAAACATGCTCTAAGAGAATGTCCTCTTGATAGTGTAGAAATATGTGCTATATGTGCAAAAAGGAATATCACAGAGGAATTCCCTTCAATTCCTAGACTTAAAGTAGTCTTACAAAATGAAGTTGAAGAAAGCCAAGTTGAGTCACTCTATTTTATTGGTAAAAGACCATGGCCACCACAACATCCAAATATGGTACAAGGTCTTAATCCTCAATACCAATCATATGCACAACCTCAGAACAATTGGAATAATCCAATGCCTTGGAAAAATTAGCCACCTCAGAATCCATTATGGACACAAGGATGGCAGTATCATCCTAGGAATCCTTAGTATAATCAATTTCAACAACCATTTATTCCATATCAACCTCCATATTATCCTCCTCAATCAAACTCTTTTCCATAATTTCAAAATCAAACTCAGCCTTCTCATCAACCAATTCAATTACGATCCACATCATACCCCCATAAAACCAATCAATTACTTGTTCATCTAGTTCCAAATCCGAATAATAAAAATTCGTAACATGTTTACAATATAGAAGGTCAAAATTCCCAAGCTTTCATTATAATTTCAATAGATCTACATAATGTACAAGTTAGATCTGGTAAAGTTTTGGAAAAGAAGTTACCATCTGTTGTTATTCAGGAATTTGGAGAGGATGAACCCCTTGAAAAATAAACATCTCTTAATCAAGAATAAATTCGTCAGAAAGAGAGCACTCCTATACATGATACTTCAATAAAATCAAATCCCACTGTAGAACAACCTTTTGTTTCTGTTCAAAATCCACCCTTTCTTGAAAGGCTAAAAATTGACAAAGGAATAGAAAAACAAATTGTGTTGCTTGAATATGATATGTTAGATGAATTGCAAAATGTTTGCATCCAACTTACTTTGTTACAATCTATAATGGAAATACCAATATTTGCAAAGATAATCAAGGAGTCAAGCATTAAAAAACCAGGAAGAAAAAGAAAAGAAGTTATTTAAATTTAGATAGTTGGAAAAATCTCAACTATTATGATGGGAAAACCAGAAATTCAGAAATATCTAGATCTAGGTAGTCCCATTGTAAAAACACACATTAATGGTGTCGAGATTCCAAACACATTGATCAATTTAGGAGAAGTCCACATACAAAAAGTAAACTGCAATAATTTTCCAATCTCACTTCTCTTGAACATGAAAGATCTATTAGAATGATTAATAAAGTGACGAGGCAAAGACCACTCCTAGTTTCTAGTTGAGATATTCAAAGGGATCACGTGGAAGTGGCTTTATAAGTATATCTACAACTTGTTCTTTTTAAGGAACATATTCTAGTTTGACCTTATGTTCAAGCACATGTTCTCTCAGAAAGTGATATTGATTGGAATATGCTTGGTTTTTGAGTGCATGACAGGGATTTTAGAAATACTTATGGCACTAGTATTATCACATAGAGTAGCTATAGGTTGAGGAAAAGTGATTTCAATGTATTTCAATGTTTGCATCATCCATAGAGGTTGAGCACAACAAGATGCATCAACAACATATTCTACCTCAACAATAGACAAAATAATGGATCTTTATTTTTCATTGAACGATGATACCAAGTGACATCCCAAATAAGATTCTCCTCCACTATTACTCTTTCAATCATCAATATTACTTGCCCAATCTGCATCTGTGTAAGTATCAAGTGCAATATCTGCATCTTTGGGATACCATAGACCAAATTCCTCAGTTCCTTGTAAACACTTGAATATTCTCTTGAATGCATGTATATGATTTTCTTTAGGATTTGCTTGAAATCATCTAAAAATCCCAACTTCATGAATAATATTTGGTCTTGTTCCTATAAGGTAGAGTAAGGTCCCAATCATAGATTTGTATTTTGGTTGGTATACTGAAGGAGAATCATCATGTGAACTAAGATTACATCCTATTACCATTGATGTGCATACATGCTTGCAGTATTCCATTCCATATTTCTTCAAAATCTGCTTGAGGTAATTTATTTGTGAGAGAAAGATCATTCTTTGCTTTTTGAACTTGAAGACCAAGAAAGCATGTTATTTCACCATGTATAGACATTTCAAATTTTCGTTGCATAACTGAAGCAAATCCTTGACTCATAGATTCTTCATTGCTTCCAAATATGATGTCATATACATAAACAACAACTATCAAGAATTTATCTTTATCCGTATTTATATATAGATTTCTATTTGTAGACCCCTTGGTGAAGCCTTATTTTTGAAGATACTTGTTGGGTAGTGAATCCCCCCACCGCATGTTTTTGGGCTTAAAGCTCAGGTTTTGGTCAATGCAATGTAAAGAGTCCGCGAAATGTGGGTGTGGAGTGGGAGTGTCTAGGATGAGTCATACGGTTGTTTGCCCTAAAATAATGTAATTTAATGTAAAGTTGTGTCGGCCTACCCATGGTCTACGGACCATGGGATTGTATAAATAGAGCGAGGCTCTAAGTGTAAAGACAATTTTTTGGTGAAAAAGAAAGTAATAGATAGATGCGAAGGCATGGTTGGAGGATAGAAGTGGATCTGAAGTGTATTGGGTCATAGTAGTAAGAAGAGGCTCTGTAGCTGAGTGCACAGGCCTACCAGAGTCCGCAGCTGAGTGCGTGGACCCCTACAGCTGAGTGCGCATGGTGGAGTCAGGTTTATATTGAACTGAAATTGAAAAAGACTATTAATGAAGCTAAGATGATTCGTCATATTGTGCGTCTGTTTCGTAGAACTATATTTTGATGTTATGTGTTAATGGTATCTATTTATTTATATGCATGCACTTGTATGAATACTTACGTATGAAAACCTCCTAAGTAATTAGCAAACAGAACCTAATTAATGGAGACTTTGGTAATTAAAACTGGTCACACTGCGGCTAGAAGTACACAAAGGCAATACCACAGGACACAAGGAGATCACTGGTGCACGTAACCTAGTAAGCGTGAAGGTTGAATCGCGTACTTATCGCCCCATATCAGACATCCCTAGGGTGCAAAAACCTAGTTCCAACACCCTTCCATACTACTTCGGGTGAGACCTCAGTCCGCACTTCGTGGATTGTTGCTAAAAGGGCCAGTAATAATCACTTTTGAACCTAGGTCAGGCCCCACGTAGCCAACAAATGGTTCCATTGCTAGGACCGGGATCTACCTAAGGGATGTCTGATGTCATGCCACTGGAACCGAATAAAGAAGGAAATTGAAGAGTGGTTGGACAAGAAGATTCATGAGTTCGTGACATAGGAAAACAGAACTCTGCAAGTATATGAGAAAAGGTGGCTGGATCGCTACATGTATATGGAAATCCACGAGATTTTCTTTGCATCCTTTCCTTCTGAACTGTATGAGTGGATCGCAAGGTTAGTCAATAGCCAGGGAAGGTGTAGGTTCGACCAACCAATAGTGTGGACTCTGGAATTAGTGCATAGACTAGAGGCATCAGAAGACAAGATCGCATGAGCCGTGGACCATTGGCTTGACTGGAAAATAGGGGGATTCATCACTAAGTTCATGGTAGACAAGACCGTGAGCTACAGTGAAGCAAAATGACATTTTCTCAAGGGACCGGGAGGTAAGTATATTAAATCTTTGAATACCCATATTAAAATGTTGTTATGTGAAAAGCAGGTTATGCGAATACATTAATGTTTGGGACAAAGCAAAGTGGAAATATCTACAGAGGTAGTGGGGAATTAGAAAACAGTCCCTTAATTTCACATTCACGAGAGAGAGAGGAAGAGCTCACTTGGGTCTCTCCAAGAAGTGCAGTCAGTTTGATAAGGCAATGCATTCCACAGTTATGACCTTCACCCACGCCACCACCCGCTTCACCTCCCTCACCTCCATCTGTACCCACTCCACCTCGACCACCCCCATAGTTCAGCATGGTGAGCATGATCAAACTACCTGTATTCAGAGGTGTAGGGAATGAAGATCTGGACCAGTTCTGGTTCATGGTAAGAGCAGTGTGGGAAGCATAAGGGGTCACATAAGACAACATTAAGAAGGCTACATTGGAGAGCGTGCTACAAGATCATGCATTGACATGGTATATCAAGCACTCTAATGACCACCCAAACGCATGGATAACAGAGATCCGAAATTCATTGAACAGAGAATTTAGCTAGCCAAAATCAGAGACATAGTCAATCATCGGGTTTAAAGAGATTGCGATGCTTCCGGGCAAGACCCCATGTGATCTGGATCAATGACTAAAGAGTATGATCCGCGAGGCCGATATGATGCTAACAGATGCCCAACATTGCACATGGTTTGTGGCATCCCTAACACTGCACTTGAGGAAGGCGCTGTCACAACAAAAACTTTCCACCTAGGACGAAGCGTTGGAAATGGCGATGAGGTTGCATGAGACCTTGATACAAGACCCTGGGTTGGGGGTTCAACAAATACACGCGTAACTATAGAATCTATGCCTGGAAATGTAGAGTTTGAAGCACGATAGGGTACCGTAGCCAAAGGCGTGCGAGGAAGTATGGTGCGTAACATGAAAAGGTCAGGGCCATGACAAGGACCACTATCCAGTATTTGAAAACTACTTGGCAGGAGGGGGACCAATGCCGTTGAGACCAAAGGAACAAGCAGGGCTGAGTGTGACACCTGCGTTATGGTGCATGATCTGTCAGATAGGAGGAAAACACACAACAGACAATTGTCATTTGTTGCAGAAGTATACACAGACTCCCTAGTAGCTGTTTTGTAATTTTTGCAGGACGGTAGGCCATGACAAGCACACTTGTCATAGCTATGAGCTAATGATGGATCAGACCCTAGCCTATAGGATGTAGATAGAAATGTGAGCCCTATGCCAGCTGTGGGGATGGCGCGTTGGGTTTCATGGGTGAGGTCGAGGACGAGGAGGAATGGGACCAGGAAGGGGCCACAGACGATTAATTTGTTATAACTGCAGAGGACCAGGGCACTATGCCCATGATTGCACCAACCCGACAATGATATCCTATTTGTACTATGCTCAGTTTGATCGTGAAATGATAGATTGTCCTACATTGATCACACAGATGCATGAAAAAAGGGTACTCTAGCCTCCTCCGACTCAGAATATCCAAATGATGAGGTCTGAACCACACAAAGGAGATCCAAATGTGAACATGATGCTCAGAAGTGATGCAACCATAGGAGAGGATAAGGGGAATCAACCCAAGGAAAATACATGGGTTCGCAAGACTCCTACAAAGGAACCCAAGTTTGACTTAGAATGCGCAAAGGAGACATTTATGGAAGCTAAGGAGAGCTTCAAGGAGGCCTCCACTTTAGGTAGTAAGGATCAACCATAGCCAAGAATGGATCCTTCAATGCTTACTACCTTTCTGGAGACATGCATGAAACTGCTGCACGACAACAAGGCAGTTAAGGGGCTACAGGAGCTGATCACTAGGTGTGCGGGGTCAAGAGAATTGCACGTAGTCTAGAAACTGGGAAAGCATGCATTGCGCACCGAGAGGGAAATGAGATTTACAACAAAGATTGGTGAGTACGAAATGGATCAGGTCATCCTAGATCTGGGATCAGACGTGAATGTGTTACCAAAGAAAACATGAGAACACATGGGTAGGCCCGCATTATAGTGGTCCCCTATTCAATTGCAAATGGTGAACCAACAGAAATTTTTTCCCATTGGGAGGTTTCAAGTAGTAACAGTTGATATTGAAGGCATGAGCACACAGACAAATTTTGAAGTGATAGAGATTGTCGATGACAACAATCCCTATCCGGAATTGTTAGGAATCGACTGGGCCACTGATATGAATAGAGTCATCAATATGAAGAAGCACAAAATGATCTTCGAAAATAATCACTATGCGTAGTAGTCTCACTAGACCCAGCCAAAGGAGCACGCTACACTGAACCAATGCACGACGATGAGCTAGATTGTATTTACAAGATAACTGTGTGAGACCAGGATTGGGTGAATTCGATTGCAGATGGGAGAGTCTTGTGGGAACACGAAAGCTCCTGCACTTCGGATTCAGACGAGGAAATAGAATAATGGGAGAATCAGTTGCACGAAGTGACAATGCTGAATTGCGACATGATGATTAGATCACTGCGCTCCATGACAACACAAGCAATGGAACTACCAACATATGGTGGAGTGACATCGGTGGATGAATTCCTAGAAAAATTTGAAAGTGCAGTACTGGAACAACAACGGTTCGATGTGCTGAAATGAGAACTATGTGCAACACCCGTACGATGGTGTAGTACACATCAAGGCAAGTTTGAGGACTGGCATAGATGTAGAAGGATGATGTGTCTGAAGTTTAGAAGACCCTAGCTTCGACCAAGAGTCGGGTAGCTAGGACAGAGTTGCTTGCGCGCTTACTTGTGTCGATGGGTACAGACATGTGCTGTGCAGACAAGTGAACATACCCCAAACTAGGGATCGAAAATCAGAACAGAACACAACAGCAGGAAAAGCGACATGTACCACAAACATTCCATGCAGAAGCGTTCAAGAAAGTATGCAGAATCCTGAACAAGGTTCACCAGGGGAGACGAACTGATTGGGACCTGCACGTACTAGTAGTTGGATGGGCCTATAGGGCCATGTCCAAAGACTTGAGCATAGAAATGATTCCAACGCTGAAGAGTAGAGACAAGGCCATAAGAGCAGAGAGGAATCCTGATGCAACATTTCCTATAGTTGGGACAGTACATGAGGAACCGAGTGAAGGAATTATGCGGTTATAGGAAGCCATTCAACAAGGGAATATTAAACTTCACAAACTCGAAGAAGATCGGGTACAAATGAGGAAGAAAAGCAGGTTAATGGAAGAAGAAATCAACAAACTGGAAACTGAAATCACGCAAGATAAACTAAGAATGACAGGACAAGATATGAATGGCGATACTACTACACTAGAAGATTTCCGCTGAGAATTTGTGGCTCTACTACCATGGCTGTGACCACACCTTACTAGACAAAGTAATCGGTGGAGCACACCACATAAGGAAGAATGCGCGGCACTGACTATCGCGAAGGAAATTGAGTGGTGCCCGCGGACTAGGCTAGAAATTGAATTGAAGCCTCGCACAGGTAGTGTGACCACCTAACTATCCATAGGGAGCACAGTCTCAGAGCTCCAAGCAGTTGAAAGAGAGTGCGGGATTATAAAAGAGTCTGTAGGGGAGCTGTGTGACAAGGGGGTTGCGCGTAGGGTCAATATGTCATAGGGTTCGCGCCCATGAATAGGGGGTAGCGCTGCTGCACGGGTAGGCTGGGAGGTGACTATTAGTGTCACTATTCATGATAAGAGGCCCAAGTTAAGGCAAAAAGGAGCAGGCAGTGGGAAATTAAGACACGAATTAAGAGCTAGATTTGGGAGGATCTGCCGCCAAGAAGGCATTAATGACTTAGAAGGGGGGGGGAAGGGTCAAATTCAAATTCAAAAGATGCTATAAAACCCCAGGGCTAGCCACAAGGTAACGCTTGGTTGTTTGAGAATTGAGCAAGTACAGAGCATTGAGCACCATGTACTCTTACCACCTTCAAGTGTAGACATGATGACGCCTACTAGAACAAGAGTGTGATTCGCCGAAGTTACCATAGAGCCCCATATGGCCCATGAGGAGCCTGGAGAGGTGGTAGCTGCACCAGAAGTTCCAAGATCACCACGAATGCCGCGACCGCACAAAGATAACAAAATGATGGGGCTAGTTCGTGTATCCCCAAGAAACCTGCGGTTTGGTAAACTGTCTATGGAATACAAGGGCAAGACGATTAATATTGAGAAAGATGATGAGGAGGAGGATCTCCAGGCCTTCGTAGAAGAGATTGAACCAGATGAGGAAATGGAGGAAGACATTCAGCCAGTGCGTGCTGTAGCAAAACTACCCAAATATGTCCCCCCATGGAGAGGGAAAGAAAATGTACCCAAGGATTTGGATGCCATTAAGAGCGCACTCGAAACCCCACTCCTCTCAGATGGAATCCTGTTTGAGGGTTCAATCCTGGGCCACATGCCCATGATGAAATTTGAAGATTGGGACCTCACGGACAGCAAAACGTTCCCATATTTGGAGACTAGCCAACTCATGAAACAAAGCAAGGAGGGGTCAATTACAACACTATAGCCACAGAAATGGCTGCCCGGGGTGGAGGAGCTGAGCTAGTCCACTTACTATGGATTCCACACTTTCACCGGGAACCAATCACGATATTTGTCATCAGGCAATTGCTTTGCCTAGTGCACGATGGGTACTTGTGGCTGAAGGAGCCTATTCCCATCACGACGGAGCTTATTCATAGGATTTCTCGACTTCCCTGTACAGGAAGAGACCCCGCAGAAATAGCTGGAAAAAGTGGAGACTTGGTGCTCATAGAGGCCATGAAAAAGAAATACAAGTTGGAGAAAAAGTAGAGGGGCTATGTTATTACTGTTATCACTCAGGTTGTCCCTAAAGCTCCTAAAAGGGATACGGCCGAGGTAACCACAAACCAATCTTTGGACTACAGGTGCTAGCCCACCTGCAATCAGAGAGGGCTCTCTCTTAATGATTTAGCTTTGTTGATGATGATTTTAGGCTAGTTATTGAGTTCAAGGGGTTTTGTTTTGATTTTGGTGGGATGATTGATGCTTTCAAGTAGAGAGGCAGGGATAGTATGAAAGTTTAAAACCATTGGGCGTGGAGTCAAGGAGTAGGACTGCTGGTGCGTTTTCTTGGTCATAAGAGAGGAATATGGAGCAAGCTAGCTGCATATGAAACAATGATTTGAGCTAAAAGGATGGAATGAGGGCTAAGGAATGAGAGGCAACAAAGAATATCTCAGTCAGCTTAACAGAGGGAAGGTGAATGAGCTCTATCTAGGAGCAGTAAAGAATCCCTAGATAACTGTCAAACATGGGTGAATTGGGGGAAATATGAGCCAAAGGGAATTCATATTCATTACCAATTCAGATGAAAACATAAAGAAACAGCAGAAATTGAGCATAGAGGGCAGTTAAACCAAGTCTCAACTATCCTTTCTTTCTGCTATTTAGATGGTGACATATATATGATATGAGCATATATCAATGGAAAACAGAGGAAGGAAAACTTATTGAGTCATGTTGCAGCACAAGAATTCCATATTCATCCTTCAAACATTAATACACAGCACACAGTCCATTCCTCCAAGCTTTTCAGCAGTCTTTGATTAAGTAAAACATCAAGTATACAGAGCGAGTCTCTCATGGAGTGATACAACCAACCAACCCCAAATACGTTCTATGGGGAGGTATATATACAGAAATAAGATACAAAAATATCTAGATGATGAGTTAATAGCTCATAAATTCTTCGCCAACTTTTAAGGGATAGTAGCTGAAAGAGTAAATGCTGTAGTAAACATAAATATAACAGTTGTTCATTTTGTCAGAGAAAATTGACTTTTGAGTCCAATTGAGTCGGCTGGGCTACGCTTTTAAAATCTGCGGTCTTTTGGGTTTGCCGTCCATCTCTTTGCTTTGTCACTGCTCCCACCTGCTCTGCCTGTTCTTTAACCGCTCTGTCCGGTGCTTTCGTGCCTCAGTTGGCTGACTCATAACTGATCGATATTTGAAATAACAAAAAGGGGGCAAAACTAAAATTACCTGGGCACAATGGCCAGCATTGACTGCCACCAATCCTCGGGAGGCAACTGATGCTTTTGTATTTTGATGAGTGTCTCGTCGACCTCTGTATACCTATAATAGTTAGGTGGTATCTCAAACAAATGATTAATTTCATGTTCAATAAAAAATAAGTTTTCCAACTTATCATAGAGATTCTGCCCAGAAGGTGGCCCCGCCTCTGCTGTAGAGCCTGAGGATGAAGTAAGTTGATTTGTGACATAGTTGCCCACCCTGGTGGCATATTGCTCACGTGTTAACAGTCTTCCAGCACTGGTCAGCAAACTTGGCAAACCTTTGCTTTGTAATGCTGCAAGTTTCCACTTAAAATCATCTATGTCCCTTTGCATCTCTTGACACTTTCTTTCCAGTGTCTGTACAAAACCTCTCAGAGTCATCACTTTCTTTACTGTGAGTATGGCCTCTGTTCTATTCATAATTTTCATTGCTGCCAGTTCTTCCTTAGTTTGATGGTTCAAAAAATTAATCATTTTGTTGGCCTGTTCAGGCATGGTTCCCAATGCTGCTCTGGCTCTCTGATTTTCAAACTGAGCTAGGCCAATTAGATCTATTTGTTCATGTATGGCCTGAATTGACCACCACTGGTCAGTGATTGATTGATTAATCTTGGCCCACAGAATCCTCTTTATTTCAGCTAGTGTCTTCTCCAAAGTTAGCTCCACTTCCAAGGCCTTTATTTTTTCCTTCAGGGCCTTAATTTCCCTTGTCTGCTCAGCCACTGTCATTTTGGACTTATCATATTTTCCTTCTAGATTGGCCAAATTTTCTTTGGCCTCTTGTATCTCTGTTGCCTGAAGCTCCAGCTCCCTGATAGCGTTTGTCAATTCATCCATGCTCATGCTAGACTCAGGGGCTGTTGTTGTTGCTGCTGTAGCATCTGTAGTTGTTGTAGCTGCTGGAATTATAGGAGGGGTCACTGCTGCTTGTGTAGGAGGAACAGTAACAATAGTTGGAACTGTTTGAGGTAGCTGGGAGGCCGACTCTCCCTGCTTGTCTTGTAGTGCTTTCTCCAACTCTCCCTCCATCTCAATTATTCTCTGGATCATTTGCATTAGCAGGTCCAATGTATCCTCAGCTTCTTTCTCTTTCACTAGTTCTCCTGTTTGTGGGTGCATAGTCGTGGTGAGCCTCATTTGCTTTTTCAGAGCAGCAATATCGTCCTCCTTTTTCTTTATTACGGTCTTGATGGCTTTGGGGTTTTTAGGATCATGCCCTAGGTCCACAATAATGTCCTCCAATGTCTTCATCTTGTTGTATTTGGCTGTGGAGGACATTCTTTCCAAATCAAGCTGAGTATTTGTATTCTTTAAAGATTCCTTCAACTCATGAGCCAACATCACCTTCTCTACCAGGGTGGCATAAACCATCTCCCCTGTTTGCTTATGTAACTCAATTTTATCCATGGGGTGAATGTCCTTGGCCAGGACCTCTAATCTTGTCTTGACATAGTCTGCAACTGACTGTGGCTGCTGAACCTTGGGCCTGAAGTGGCTGAGAATCATCCTTTCTTCTTTGATGTCATATGCTGCCATCAACCTTTCCTGCTTGGCAGGTGTTGCCTTAAGAAATTGGTCATACAATTGTACTCTTAATAGCTCATTTTGAGCCTTAATTTCTTTAAAGGTGGCTTTGATGCTAGCTGGCTTCTTACTTTATTGTGTAGAGGAAGATACCTCCATGCCATGCTGTCTGTCTTGCTCTTGTTGGAAAGAGCTTGTAGCTGTTTGTTGAATTCCTTCTCTGTCTCTCCTTGGACTTCCAAGGATTTCCTCACTGACTTCCTCCTCAATTGGAGAGTCAACCTTTTGCCTCTTGGCTTCGGGCTATTGTGTAGACCCACTAGCAGGTGTGGAGTCTTCTCGGTCTCGTTTTCTGCCTCTTTCCTCATGGGCAGGAGTCTGCAGAGTAGGAACCTGTGGTGCCTCTGTTTGCTGTGGAGGAGCTTGTCCTTGAGATTGTTCCATTGAAGTGGTAGGCTATTCTGTGACCATTCCTTGTTCTATATCCATTGGCTCTTTTCCTTTAGCTGTACCTGTTGCTGATGTAGATGCTCCTTGGGCAGTTTGTGAATCTGCAGTAGTGGATGTGCCTTCTCCGATTTGGTGCGACAGTTTGAAAGTTACCTGGTCAGCAAAATCCGAGTCAAGAGTTTTTTCTAAATCTTTGACATTTCTTTCCATAATTTCTTCTTGGGTCAATTCCTCAACTAATGTGTCTTGCAGCCACTCATCTTGGTTAGCATATTGTTCAATTTGTGGTACTTAACAATGGTCATAGGCCATCAGCCTGTATTTAACTCTTCTGGCACTGATAAAACCCTTCGAGTCATAAGGGACCCACCAGAAGCTCCTCTTCAACTTGTATTTGTCCCTCAGTATTTGATCGGCATCTTGCCAACCTTCTTTCTTGTTCATAATGAAGGGGCCTAGATGGTCTTTGAATTTCAAATGAGCTTTCTTCTTGGCACTATGGAAATGAGTAAGATCAGCATTGATGAGCTGCCTATAGTACTCCAATGCAAATAGTCTCATTGGTACATATCTTGGGAGCCTGTAAGGACAGAGCTCACAGCCATAGATTCTAATGACAGTGTGATTTTGGTAGAGATACCAATCACCTATTTTGTAACTCTTAGACAGCTGCAAGGTCTTCTGTATGTCATATGACAATCTAGGAGGAGGGGACCTTTTTAGAAGACAAGAGACCGGGTAAACAAACTGGTCAATGAACTCACAGTAGGAAAATGGAGAGTTCTGAACCTCATGGAAAACTGATGACCAAAAGATGACAGACCTTCTTTCCCCCTTAGAATCCAAATTTTTAATGGGGCATGGGAAGCATTCAAACTGGTAGTACATGAACAAATGATAGATATATGATGAATATTTAAAGACTCCCTGCCTGTCCAGATTCAATAGCTGATCATGTATTTTGTTGGCTATGAACTTGGCATAATTATACTTGACAGTAGGGGGTTGTCCTGGGCTGTATGCAGAGAGCAGAACCAGCACTGTTTCATCAATGTCCTCACTTGTTTTAAAACCCAGCATAGAGGAAATCATATCTATAAGCAGCTTGCCCACCTCATTGAAATTGTCATATAAGAAAGGAGGTGGGCCTGTTGGCTGAGAGTCTGCCCTCATGAATGTCTCGGTAATTCTTGCAATTTCAGAGCTGGAAAGCTTGGCGCCTTCATTCAACAAATAGTTCATGGAGAAAGGAGTCAATAGCTGAGTCTGTTTGAAGTTGAGCATCTGGTTGATGGAGTCAGGAGTGATATGAAAGAGTATGCTCCCAGATGGAGACTTGATAGCTCTCTGATTTGGTTCATAGTTCTCAGCACACAAATGGATGACCACAGGAAAAATATTAACAGAGGGAAGGAAATAATAAGGCAAATTGGACTCCCATATGCCAAACGTGTCACAGTTGTTCATAAAGCTGTCTCTTAGATGGCAGAATGTTTTCAAGTGATTTCTGTCCCCAACTAGATCTTGAATGAGGTAATCCTTATCAGCCAGAGGCATGGCTTCAAGTTCTCTGTTTGGTGGATGTATAGGAGTGACACTGAGAGCTGTTGGAGTGGCCATCATAAAACTTTCTGATGTTATATTTGGAATGAAGTTTTACAGCAGTAATAGATTGCTAACAACAAACTCTGAAGATTTACAAAGGAGTTGCAAACTGAGTTCAAGTGAGGTAATGGCCTTCAATATCTGTGATTATGATGAAAAGGACAATTTGGAGAATTTCTAGACCAGTTTTTTCCTTCTCCTTAATGAATGGTCTGGACTCAAAAGACAGTGGGCAAAGTGCAGAGGGGAAAAGGATTATTACAGCTCAATGTACTGAGGCTTCTATAGCAGAATGCAGTAAAAGAGAACAATGCCGACCTGTTATGAAATTCTTGCCGGGAATCAAGCTCGAAAATGAGTTTTCAAAGGTAAATTCGCAAACAGGCGCGGGTTGATAGGGTTTTTCCTAAGATAGGGGCTTAACAGTGGATTTAGGCAGAATTTGAGTAGGGCAGAGTCATTAATTTGGGACTTTTGCAGGCTTCAAAATATGTAAAATGGAGAAAAATGGGAAGAACAGGGGTGAAGGGAAAAAGTAGGGAAAATACCTGGTTAGACTGGCGCCGAGGGTGGTTGAGCTGGTGCAATGGTGAACAATGGTGGCGTATTTGCAGGCAGCAACATCGCAATTTGGTCGAATTTCGAATTTTGACACCAATGGGCGAAAAAATGGCACAAATAGCTCCCGCACACAACCAATGAAAATGAAACAAAATGGTCAAAAAGGCATGTTTTTATGGAAACGTTGGCATATTAGCGCTTTTGGCGCTTTTTTTTGGGATGATGTCAGGCTGACATCATCGGGCGGGTCCCTGGTACGGACGGGTGACGTGGATGCTGATTCAGATGAAGACATGGCGGTGACACGGTGGCGGGATGGGGACACAAGCGGATGAGCTGGCGGTGACACAGAGCAGCAGCGAGGACGCGGGGGTGACATCACGAGGACGTGGCGATGACATCATAGGCAGGGGAGTGGTATCTGGTTTTCCCCGCACCACCTTTGAGCGCAGGCGGTATTGGGGGAGGGGCCTCCGAACACGCCGGGAGGCCGACGCGTGGCGGGGGTACGACGGGGAAACCGCCCATCCCCCGGACGTTAACCCTTGGCATATCGGGACAGGAAAAGACCCGCCCACTGTAGATCTTAGATGGGTCAGATCTAACGGCCGACGGGATGGATAAGGCGACGGATGGTTAGGGATGGGGCCTGCGCACATTTTATTATGTGTTTTTATACGGGGGGGGGGGGGGGGAACTTTAATAATGTGGGTTTTTATGGGTTTATATAGCATGGGTATGATTTGAACTGATTTATCACAAAATAAGAACGCGGATTGACATAGATAATGGTTCATGAGGGGGGGGGGGGGAACAAATGGCTATCAATTCAACGAGAGGTGTAACTGATTCCAAGGGGAAAACGTAGAAGGGTTAAATATAAGTCCCAGATGGACTTAATATTTCCCCGAACTTTTGGAATATATGGCTATAGTGCCAAGGGGTGGGGATGTTATTATTTTTGGGATTTTATATAGTGTTAGTAGCAATAGGAATGGGAAAGTTTAGTTAGGGAGCTATATAATAGGACTAGAAGTTAATTTGAGTTTGTGAAATGGAAATGTAAGGGGAATGATGCCAAGTTTATGATTTGAAACTTAGACATGAGATTTAAATGGGATATGGAGAAATGATTTTACACAAGAAATGTGGCTTCTTTTCATTTGAGAAAGCCAAAAGTTGACTTGATATTTTACAAAAATGAAGTGATAACAGGACTTGTTGGGCAGATCCCAAAGTCCTCAAGGGGTGTTAGTAAGAAACTTTGAGGGGGAGAGTGAAAGGGAGTTAGACATGCTACCAGAATTCGGCCATCAAACAACTGCTTTGTCATTTCTTTCATTGATGAGACAAACTGTAATTGACAATACATTAGGTCATCAAAACCTTGCTTTCTGCAACCTCAAACTACCTACCCGGCCTAATACACCTAACATTTTTTCTTCCTTTGAATGGGTGCTCTTAGACTTGCAGACCCTGATTATCCTCTTTTCTTTTGACTGCCCTCCTATCTAAATCACCCTTATCTCTTCCAAGGACCCAGATTAAGCTGTTGGGCTCCTTCATTTCTCTGCCTCGCTACTCATCTGCCAAGATTAAACAGTTTGGACAGACATTTATTCTCTATCTCTAAAACAAGAAATTTAAACCTAAGGGAGCCAAGATTAAGCTGTTTGGCCTTCCCTTAATCGAGGAATCTTTCAAAAATGGAACTTTTGCACTATGGAAAAGATGAACTTTTTTGGCATTTCCACTGTCAATCATGAAATATGAAACCTGTTGCAACAGGAGGCTAACAATTACTAGCATTCAAGACAAAGTGGTGCCCATAGCCACCCAGCTGGTAAGAAAAGTGATGAGAAAATCCTGTAGTAACGAGGTACCAGCGACGGTCATCGCACTAGCCGAACAATGTGCAAAGGGGATACAGTTCAACTAGGCACAGTTCCTCTGCGAGGAGCTTCTGACGAACTACAAAGTTGCCCAGGAGCAGGGTAAGACCTTTCACTATGCGTGGCTGCTCTTATCCATCTGGTTGGTTGCAGGGGAAGTACCTGAGGACAGTTAGTTTCCTCCTCTTGAATAGGACTTGCTAGAGGCAGCAAAATACGTGTCACTCTGGGCGACAAAGGACGCCACATGAATCTGCGAGACCAAGATCTTCTAGATACTCATGGAGGCAAGCATCCAGATGTGGATCAAGAAAATGCCGCGCCTATCCCCCATGGTGTACGACAGTCTGTGGAGCTTTGAAGAATTTAAGGCGAATATGCACAATGTGTATATTAAGGCACGAAAAGATCCGGAGCAAAACTGGACCAAACTCCCTTTCATCGCAATTGATGACGTTGTTTTCGCGGTGCTCGACTCATGGCCACCCGAATGGCATGCCCTGGATCTGGTAGTGTGCGATGAGACAAAAATACAAAGACATAAGGATTCTGCCAAGCTACTAGCAGAACAGAAGCAAAACAAGCAGTTCGCCGAGGAGGTAAGGGCTTCTCGTGAGGTAGCGAAGGCCGCTACAGAGCAGACCAAGGCCACTGAAAATGTAGCAGCAGTTGGTGCCACCATGACGTAGGAGGAAAGAGTCTCAGACTTGGCAATAGGATAGGGGACAGATGACATGGCAGAAGGCGCAAACCCAAGCACGACATCTAGACAATTGAAATGGCCACGTGGTACATAACAAACAGGGCCACGGAAGAAGACCAAAGCTTCCAAGTTGGATGGGGAACCTATTACACTGATAGAGGGAGACCTATAGAACATTAGTGACACAGTTTGTGAGGTCACCAGGGAAGCGCTCCAGGAAGCAATGATGGAGCAGCAAAATGTGTTGGGGGCCCTCGCGGTGCAACTACAGGGACTTCAGGTGTGGCCACCACAAGAAGGAACGGTAGTCACCTACGGTGCCGTGGGTTCATCGGAAACATAGTAGCTATTGCAGGCCAAAATGGCTAACACCATTGTGCTGTCAGAAGGAGGACTAATAATAGATAGCACGAAGGATAGAGCCGTGGTGGGCTGGATCAAGGGACTTGGCCTAAACTTGGCTGCCCTTCCAGGAGATATATTATACGAGCTGTAGGACGGGGCGACAACAAAACTCCATGCCAGGGAAGGATGCACAATGAAAATGCTCAGTGAATAGCTAATCAAAATTGAGCATCTTAGCCTACAATGTGATGAAGCATTGGCACAAAATAAACAGCTAGAGTAGATCGTAGAGGAAGCATGTCACCGTGCCCCAGAGCTAAAATTTGCGACTTACCTACCAATAAGAGTGCGGATCCACAAATTGGCCAGTGGATTTTGCGAGACAAAGGAGGAAGAAATGAGGATCTAGCTGGACCTCAACCTATATATTACTTAATTATGATTAAAGGCACAGTCGTCCACGCCCCCAAAATTTTGGTAAAAACGCGCTGATGCTATCCAAAAGGGGTTGGAGAAAATAGGACAGGCAATGTAGACCTGTACAACTCTATTGGAAGAATCCTTTCAGGTCCACACTTCCTTACAGGAGGACCCCACCATACAGTGCCTAGAAACAGAAGCGCGAGAGCTTCAAATGCAATATGACAATGTGCGCGAGACGACGAAGACAATGATCCTGGCTCAGTAGCTAGCAAAGCTACAATAGGCGAAGGCATTGAAGGAATAAGTGCATGCCGTGCACCAAAAGGAGGTAGTACTTAAAGCACGCATCCAACCTTGGATTGATGAGGCCTTCATCATCACTGCCGACATTGAAGGAAAGCTTGTGCAAATGAAAGGGATGCAATCTTTATGACAGGGATTTGCCTCTGACAGTGAGCATTCAGTCGAGTGGGTAGAGCAGATCCAACAGACGGCAGAGCAGTGCGCTACGAACCTTTGCGCAACCCAGACCCAGTTGGAAGGGCTTCGTGCCAAGATCACTGCACAATTACTCAGGACAAGTCACGATGATTGTGTTCTGGGCCTGTTGGGCAATGGATCCCCCCACTGCATGTTTTTGGGGCTTAAAGCCTAGGTTTTGGTCAATGTAATGTAAGGACTCCACAAAATGTGAGCGCAGAGCGCGAGAGTGTAGGATGAATCATAGGGTTGTTCACCCTAAAATAATGTAATATAATGTAAAGTTGTGTCAGCTTACCCATGGTCCATGGACCATGGGATTGTATAAATAGAGCGAGGCTCTATGTGTAAAGACAATTTTTTGGGGAAAAAGAAAGTAATAGATAGATGCAAAGACATGGTTAGAGCATAGAAGTGGATCTGAAGTGTATTAGGTTGTAGTAGTAGGAAGAGACTCTGCATCTGAGTGCGTGGACCCCTGCAGCTGAGTGCACAGGGTGAAGTTGGGTCTATATTGAACTGAACTTGAAAAGGATTATCAATAAAGATAAGTTGATTCGGCATATTATGCATCTATTTTGTATAAATATATTTTGATGTTATGCGTTAATGGTACCTGTTTATTTATATGTGCACACTTGTATGAATGCTTATGTATGAAAACCTCCTAAATAATTAGTGAATAGAACCTAATTAAGGGAGACTTGGGTAATTAACACTAGTCACACTATGGCTAGAACTGCCCAAAGGCAGTACCATAGGACGTAAGGAGCTCGCTAGTGCATGTAACCTAGTAAGCACGCAGGTTGAATCATGTACCTATCACCCCATATCAGACATCCCCAGGGTTCAAAAACATGGTTCCAGCACCCTCCCATACTACTTTGGGTGAGACCTCAGTCCACACTCCATGGACTGTTGTCGAAAGGGCCAATAGTACCATGATTTTCTTGGCTAAATCACTTCTAAACCTAGGTCAGGCCCCATGTAGCCAGCAATACCTATTAGGACGATAATACCATGCACGGGGGGCTATTTTTAGCCCATATAAGTCCTTCTTAATTTTGTAGACAAATTTTTTATCATTGCCTAGAATGAACCCTTCAGGTTGTTCAATATAAACTTCTTCTTCTAGGTCCCCATTTAGAAATTCATATTTAACATCCATTTGATATACTTTAAAGTTATGAAAGCTTGAAAATGAAAGGAACATTCTTATGGATTCAAGTTTGGCTACAGGTGAAAATGTTTCTTCAAAGTTTGTTCCTTCCTGTTGAGCGTAGCCTTTGGACACGAGTCTTTCTTTGTTTCTAATTACCTCTCCATTTTCATTTAGCTTGTTTTTGAATACCCATTTTGTCACAATAACATTTTTATCATGAGGTCTTGGTACTAGTTCCCTTGTATGGTTATTTTCTATTTGATCAAATTATTCATTCATTGACTTAACCCAAAACTCATCTTTGTTTGCTCGATTTACATTTTGAGGTTCAATTATGGATAGTAAGGTTAGATAATTAGAAGTTCCAACAAGATTTCTTCTAGTTTGTACTCCAGCTTCCTTTTCACCTATAATTTGAGATTCCGAATGAATTTTTTGAACATACCATGAAGGAGTATTTTATAATTCTTTCATGCTTTCAATTCCTTCTTATGGTGCTTCATTAATTCCATCTCCTACATCCTTTTGGCTCATTCTAGGGACAAGTTTGTCATCTATTCGTGCTTCCCTTTTTGTACATGTGGATGCTTCATCAATTACAACATAAACACCTTCAACAATCTTTTGAAGCCTTTTAGTATAACATTTATATCCTTTGCTTCTAGAGGAGTATCTAAGGAGAATTCCTTCATCAACTCTAGATTAAAACTTTCTAAGTTTATCATCACTGTTCTTTATGTAACATTTTCTTCCAAAACGTCTAAAATGTTTGACAGTTGGACACTTACCAAACCATAGTTCATAAGGATTTTATCACTATTTACGCGAATATGAGCTTTGTTGAGGATATTTACGTCTCTATGTATTGCTTCTCCCTAGAAGGTATGAGGCATTCTGGAATCATCAAGCATGTCACATGCCATTTTTTGGATGGTTCTATTCATTCTTTCTACCACTCTGTTTTGTTGAGGAGTTTTAGCTATGGAAAACCGCCTCTTGATGCCATGTTGTTCACAAAAGTTGAAAAAATCATTTGATATAAACTCTCCTTCTCTATCAAATCTAAGACATTCGATTTTGAAGTCTAACTCATTTCTAATATAGATTTGAATACTTTAAATTTATCAAATGCTTCATCTTTATGTTTCAATAAGCTAATCCAACACATTCTAGTAAAATCATCAATGAATAATATGAAGTATTGTTCACCTCAAGGAGACTTCTTTCTCATAGGACCACACAAATCAGTATGAATAAGTTCAAGTGGCTTACTTGAAGTACCTTATTTAGAATTAAAATGAACTCTAGTTTTCTTACCAAATTGACATGATTTGCATATGTTGTTTTCTGGAAGAGAGATGTTAGGCAAGTCACGTACTACTCCCATTCAACTTGAATTATGTAATTGGGTGAAGCTTAGATGTCCCAATATTTAGTGCCAAACCCAAATTTCTTCCGATTTGATTAAGTAACAATGCTCTTGGCTACCTTCCAAGACCTAAACATTACCTAGAGTTCTTGTTCCCTTTATTATGATCTTACATGTATCGATATTTCATACCACACAATTATTTGATATGAAAACAACCTCATGTTCTTGGTCACACATTTGGCTAACTCTCAACAGGTTATGTCTTAATCCATCAACAAACAAAAAATTTATAGCTTTAACCTTATCCTTTAGCAAAATAGTTCCTTTCCCTTTGATAGTAGCAAGTGAGTTATTTCCAAAGGTTACATTATTTTCTTTATTTATTTATTTAAAGGACAAAAACTTATATTTATCACCTGTCATATGCTTTGAGAATCCATCGTCAATGTACCACAAATTTTCTTGATCGCCTGAATACAAAGCTAAACCACAATTTTCAAATTCTATGGTTTTCTTTTTCCATACCTTGGATGTTGTTGCCTTTTGTTCATTCTAAAGAGTTGGTCTCATTCTTCTTCTACATTTAGTTTCTCCATGCACAAAGTTGTTGGAAAAGGAACATTTTGTTTCATCTTGGAGAGGTGAGAAAGTACTGTAACAATGTTTCTTGAATCCAATCTCATTCTTTTGTTGTCTTGCTTCTTTAGTCATGATATTTTTATAAGAGACACATTGAGCAGCCTTATGACCAAAATTATGACAAGTGAAGCATGACCATTGAAATATAATTTCTTATGAGTATAATACCTTTTGTGTAATTTCCCTTTTAATTGTGGTAAGGGTGATTTACCTGAGAGACATTTGATCCTTCATTCCTTTCTTGAGAGCTATAATTTTGTTAACTACCTCCCTTTACTACATTGAGATAGCTTCCTGTACTTGTTTCTGAAGAGTTTACAGTCTTTGACAATTATCCATTGTATCCAAGACTTTTTTTTATTAGAGGAGAATGTTGTACTTTGATGATTTCTTCTAGGGTCTCAGATCCTATAGCAAATCTAAAGTTTAGGTCTCTTGTTTTCTCAATTTCCTTTCTTAGACTTACTATTTCTAGTTCTAACGTTTCATTCACTGCAACAAAAAAGGTGATTGGTGAGGGTCATGCCTATGACAGACCTTTAAGTTCCGTCACCAATGTCACATATGGTGATGGTCCTTAAAAAAACATTGTTGTAAGTGTGTATAGTGATGGTCCTTTAAGGCTTGTTACCAAAGCCATTCTCAATGACACTTTTAGTGATGGTTGTTAAAGGCCCGTCACTAATTCTCTCTTTGGTGACACTTCTAGCCACGATATTTTATTGACCCTCACCAATGCTCTTTTTTGTTACTTTTGGTGATGGTCAAAAAATTTTCATCATCATTGATCATTCCAATGAGTTTTTTATGACATTATGTGCATGTTACTTGTCAAAAGATAACAATTTAAGAGCATTGTTGTGGAGTCTTTTTTATTATGTGTCCAAGCCCATAATGGTTAGAGTAAGTTAATTTTTTAAGAAGTAATTAGTGTGTGTGATTTCCCTCAAGTAATGAGAATATAGTCTTCCTATGAGTCAAGA
Organism: Pinus tabuliformis; assembly: GCA_031772625.1. NCBI lineage: Eukaryota > Viridiplantae > Streptophyta > Pinopsida > Pinales > Pinaceae > Pinus > Pinus tabuliformis. The sequence goes on along the minus strand of CM062819.1, from coordinate 343,716,180 downwards.
CATGATTCATGTCTATTAAGTTTATTATCTAGCAAATTCCCTTTAAATAAGGTTCCACTAGTGTGTGTAGTAACTATATTATTTATTACATAATCAAGCTTTGTCAATTCTATTAATTGGAGAGACCTAACACTCCTCAACACAACTGGAACACCTTAAGATGCTTTGGCACACACTAACACATTACTTGGCACCTTGCATGTCTTGGAACATATTCGTACCTAGAACATCATGCCATGACTAGGATGCCTAATAACATGTTGGCATGCCCTAGCATAGCATAAGACTCTCCCGGCATGTGTTGGCATGCCCTATAGTCCTATTGTGCTATGCAACAAACCCCCCATTTATTAGTTGAATAACTAATATTCAATTAATAAATGGGGACCCTTAATAAAAAAACCCTCCAAAAAAGAAATTTAGTACTTAGGCATTTTCCTTTGAACTGTTAGGGATAAATCAGGATATCAAGTCAAAACCCTTTGAAAACTAGAAATTCTTGCTTTTTCGCATATCACTGGACCAAGTGTGTTAAAAACCTTATTAATAAACAAAACCCGCAAATTGCGATCAAAAGAATCACCACACTTAACATAGATATCATTGGAATTTTTATTCAAAAGCTAAGACATAAGGCATTTCACATAAAATAAATCTTTTATCGCAATCACATATCAACGTTCATAAAGGACGCAAACCCACAAAACATGTTGAAACATGCAAGATGTGATATTGCGATAGGATAAGTCAACCTCATCACATCACGTCAATTTATTTAAAAGTCCAAAGTTATGAAATGCGCGAGTTTCCAAAATGTGATGAAGCCCGAACCTGATAGAAGCTAGTGTTCTAAATTAAGAATTAAGTCTACCACGTAGTGAAAAGCACTTTATAAGGTAATAACTCCATCAAACAAACTATGCTCTAAATGGTAAAGGATATCCCGCTTATCTCGCATCTCGCAGAATCCTAACGAACTTCAAGAAAGCGCACAACCAAATGTGCGATAATGTGATTTGTGATATTGCATCGCAATCGCAAAATCGACATTCTCACAGCTTAAGCCCACCACCTTCAATGTTTTCCTTCCTGTTTTTGCAATGTGTTAGTGTCATTCTTTGCAGCCTTCCTCCAGTGATCAAACATGCTCTTACAAAGTGATTTTAAGGTGTCAAGGTCAAATTTTGTCATTTCAATGAGTCTTAAAGCAAAATTTGGTCACTAGGTATTAGGTCTAGGGTTTCATCAAAAAGGTCTCCAAAATGTCCAATAATAGTCAGCAGGCACATGAGGAGGTTCCAGTACCAATAAAGTTCATAATAAATTGCTCAGCAATGTATTTTTCTTCAAAACTCTATTTTGAGGAAAAACAGAGTATTCTAGGTTTTTATTGTATCAATTCATGTATTTTTAGTTCTCTTGAATGTAAATCAACACAGAGACAACCCTGGTCACCTTACCAAGCTTCAGCTACTCCATCACCTGCAAGGAAAACAAAAAATCAAAGCATTCAGTTCATCATAGGCAAAAATAAAGCAAACTGCCCAAAAATAGAGTTTGAAAAGCAAGTCAAATCCAAAACATTACAAAAGTGGGTTTCATGAGCCAAAATTTCAAAAGCTCTTTGTTTATGAGTTATTCCTTCATCTGATAAGATCATTTTCAAAAGAGAAGCAAGATAGAGCAAATTTGGTGAGCAAGTGAGAACTTGCGAGAAAATCTCTGTAAGAATACTGGCGCGACGCACTGGGTAGGAGGCGCGGCGCATACAGCCTACGCGGCGCACTGGGCCTTAGTACTCAGTGTATTTTAACACTGGCATGGCGCATTGGTGGGGCACGACGCATACAACCAGGAATCCAGAAATTTACCAAATCCGCTCCAAAGTCGCCAAAAATGCATCGATACAAGTAGGTTGAACTTCATTCATGGTTTGTCATACAAAATTAATGGTTGTTTATGGTGTGTGCTTCATGGTGCCTATGTAAAACAATCAAACCATACCTTTTAAAATACCTCAAAGAAACTTGCTGCTAGGGTTTCAAATCACTGTTTTGTCACCAAGTTCACTCCCTCATCTCATTTTTCCTTTGATTTCATCATTCCCTAAGTTCCTCTACCCCCCTAAGTTCGTTAATTCCCTATCCCAAAATCCCTTTCCCAAATTTCCAAATGTAAACCCCAAACCCTAATCCTATAAAAGAACTCCCATAATATCCCATATTTCCCTAACTAAGTTTATCCCAACAGTCCCAAATTTCCCACTAGTTTTCCCCTCTCCTAACAATCCCTTGTTTCATTGTTTTCCCTTGGTGGCAGAGATCAAGCACATCACCAAAAACAGTCCACCACAATTTGACACATTAGCTCATGTTTCTTCAAGGCAATTTGTCTACCAGTAGTTATGGCATCAGATCCTTCATATGATTATGAAGAAGAGACCCAAAGTGACTCACCCACGGAGGGACATGCACCCAGGAGGCCTCATAGAGGTGGCAGACATATCAAAGAAGAACCTACCACTCTTGCCGAGTTACAGGCCTGCCCTCTTGCCATCTTTTGTTTCCAGCATCAGTCGTGTTATGAATTTTGTGAAAAGGTTGCTCATATTCAGTTTCATCGTGATTTGGCCCGCTTATTTGTGTTGCATTTGAATGGTGATCAAGCCACTCTTGCCAGTGTTACTTTCACATCAACACCAGAAACCATTTCATTGGCAACCGGCATACCAAACATTGGAGAACCATGGAATAAGAGATAGAAGATTGACTGGCAACACTATGAACCATACATTAAACCTAGTTTTCTGAGGCAACTTAAGAGAGTGTTCCTTTTCGGTTTCTCAAGGATGAGTATGCTCCTTTAATGAAACTCATCATGAATTATTTCACCTGTGAGGGCCATGTTTCCCGCTTGTATTCTTATCACATTAGGCTGCTGATGCATTTCACTCGGGTGTGAATGATGAACATTCCTTATTTCATATGCCGAAACATAGAGAAGATGACCACTCTTGTGCAACACAAGATGCTTCAATAGTAATTCAACAGTCTTTATCATTTTGCTCTCATCAAAATTGTGGTCATTCATCAGCGTGGTTTACAGGGCATCATGTGGGATGACTTCATTTCTCATGAGGTTTTTAGAGCTTCACAGGGACCTTTAGAGATTGGGCATGAGATAGGTGGACCTTCTTATCAGCAGGGCCATGAGACCGCTAGTGTGCCGGTGTTCATCTCTTATCAGAGAGGCACTAGACGGTTGTTTGCAACAGCGAAGCGAGTGTTATCTCCACCCGGTGTGGAAGGGGCCTCACTTCCTCCATCAACACAGCAGGTTCAAGACCGAGGCAAGAGGCCTCTACAGGAGGAAGGACCATCAGGTGAGCGAGAGACTGATTTCATCCTCATTGAGGGTGATGATACTGACATGAGCCCACAAAGTGAAAACCTTAGACAGATCATCAAGGAGCAGCAGGCAGACATTGATGCCTTTTCCACCAACTTGGATAGAGCCCAGTGGACTATAAATTATTTGGAGCAGAGGAACAAGCAGCTTGAGGATCAATAGGTGGTGATGGAGTTACAGAACATTCGGCAAAACCGCCAAAGTGCCAAAAGGAGGAGGGTGGATTTCACTTCCTTGGAGCAAGAGATCAGTGCCGATAGAGAGTCATGGCTCGAAAGAGTCAATATTCACTTGGAGAGGAAGTTGGAGAAGGCAATAAATGAGAAGAATATGCTTAGAAACTTTTCATATCATTACTTGTCCCGAAACTTGGTGTGCCAAGTAAGAATTAGGGATTTGAAAGCAAAGCTAAAAAGAGCATCAAAGAGGCAAAAAGAGGATGAAGGACTTCAAATCTTGGCTAAGGCTTCATTGGCCCATTACAACACTTGATAGAGAAGACTTAGCCCAAATTTCAAGAAATTTGGAGCAATTTTTGCATTTTTGTGAATTTTTGGCACAAAAAATAGAGTTTTCCTTGCTATGTGCCGTGCCACGTGGCACTCGCTTTTGCTAGAGGACTCGAAATCACAAAATCTTTGCATTTCTGGATTTTTAATGAAAATTTAAGCTTGCCTACTTATGGCCAAGAAGCTTGGGTAGGTTTTGAGCCCTCAAAATGTCAAAAACTACTCAAAAAATGACCTCACTGCCCCTATTTTGACACACAAAAAGTAGTGTTGGGGGAATGGACTTTTGGAGGGGAAAATGGAGGCTAAATTAAAAAATTCAACTTGGGTTGGAAAGTAGACAGGTAGACCTTTCCAACAAGCACACCTAGAGCTCATTTGGACATCAGGACGGCCTCCAAAAGTGGGTACAAACAGGTGCTATGCATAGAGAATCGAGCGCATGCATAGAGGAAAAATTGCCAGTTTGACCAAGTTTTGCTCTGTTTTTCACCCAGCTTCACCTAGTTTGACTTTTTCACTTTCCTAATGGAAAATTTATGATGTAATTGGATGAAATTTGATGGATTATGATGTAAATATGTTTGATTTTCACTTGTAGAGGTAGATTCATCAGTTTAGAGGTTGTTTGAAACTGAATGAATAAGTTCCCTTGTTTTTAGAGGCATGGTGTTATCTTGCCTAGTTTCTAGTTCTCAGTTTAGAATCAGTTGGATCAGATCCTAGACTCATGAGCTCAACCCCTAGAGGCAAGAAGGAGCTATGTTTGTCTATATTATGTTATTTTTCAGTCATTAGCATGGTTGGACTTTTGAGAAAGCCTTGAGCTTCATTGTACATTCATTTTCAGTATTTTGGTTAAGGAATTGAGACTAGAATTTGCAGCACTCTTTCAGATTCATGTGGAAATTTGTATTGGTACAGTGCTTCTCTTTGTAATTGCTAATTTTGTTTGTGTATGCCATCATCTATCTTATTTCTTCTGAACTAAACAAACAAGAGTGTAAGTAGAATTCATTGAAAGTACAATGCTCTACTTGAAGTTTGCTTTAGTTATTTGATGTTTTCAGCTGTTTGGGGAGGATTCTTGATTGCTCTTTCCCTCTTCAACACCTCACTTGTCTTTTCCCTCCTCACTAAAATTTAAGTGCCAAAATGATTTCCTACCTTGCCCCATCGAGATCTCTACAGAACTAAGCCTCAATCCCTGCACCCCAAAATTTGCCTTTCCCTTGATTCCAACAAAACCCCCAAAAAATCAAATCAAATCCTTGCACTTCATACCTAGCCTAAAATTAGTTTTTATTTCGGTCATCTCAAGCTCCATCGATTATCTTTTGTTGAGATTGACCCGGAGAGAGCCCTCTCCTTTCCTCGTAGGGCTAGCTACGAGGCTGAGCGTGGTTTGATGTTGGCCCTGGATCCTACCTTTTTAGCCTGAGGTAAATCTAGGCTATAACAAAATGCACTACATTAATGAGAAATAAAGGCAGTGATAATGGACCATTAGTGGCTATTTAATATAGTGTTGATGGTGTTGGACCCGCCAACATGTCAAGGGGATCTCCCCAGTAAGAAGTCCTAATTAGACCTCAGGCCATTTGGTGTAGAAGTCCCAGCAGTGGGTCATGAGGTAATACCTTGACCGCGATGTCGCACAAAGGAAAGTAAAATAACTCTGTCAGTAGCAAGGGTGTGACTAATGTAGTGAGTCAGCGAATGAGTATGAGAGGTTCCAACACTTCAAGGGGGGGGGAGGTGAAGCTGAGTTCTAGGTTGAAAGGGATCAGTCCCAACTCGGCTAGGAACACACAACACAAAGGACATGCACAGCTTCTGGTAGAGCAGTCGACACAGATGCGACAGTCACAATATACAATGTAATATAACATGAACATCACTCATGGATCAGTCCTAGATGAGTCCATAGCCCAATGGAAGGTTCAATCACTTAATCAACCAATCAATTTAAAACCAAACTTCTAACACTCATAAATAGCCTAATATCTAAGTAAAAAAAAGTTAAATGTCACAGAGAGATCCCTCTCTGAATCTAGTAGGGCTAGATCCCATCTTCCAAAGCGCTTTGTGGTTATCTTTGTGATTTTCTTCTGCAACCTCATAAAATTACAGAGTACTAACACCATCCTGAAGGTATGTCAAAGCTAGGAGTTGAGAAAAAGTAGGGCGCCTTTAGGATTCCCTATCCATCCATCCCCCTTAAACTACATCTCCATTCCCATAATTCACCTACAACCCCACCACCAGCCCCTCCACCTAGCCTTTTGAGAAGGAAAATGGATGATGAAATTAAGCTACTCATTTTTAAGGGACCCAGATCAGAGGATCCTGATCAGTTCTAGCTTGTAGCTAATGCAGTATGGACAACAAGATAGATCACTAGTGATGATGTAAAGAAGGCACAATTTGTCACATCGTTGCGAGAAAGAGCACTAACATGGTATATGAAATACTCTGTGACTAATCTGACTTCTTCATTGGATGAAATTAAGAAAGAACTTTGATTAGAATTCAAGAAGTGGAAATCAGAATTGTAGTGCATCACTGAGTTGAAATAAATCGAACAAACAACAACTGAATCTATGTGGGAGTTGGATCAGTGATTCAAAGTGTTGATGGGTCAAGTAAGCTTTAATATACCCTAAAAACAACATAAGGAATGGTTAATATCCAGACTATTACCACATATTAGGTTACCTTTGACACAATAGAAGATCGTGACTCAAGTTGAACCATTGGAGATTGCGATGAAGCTAGAAGCCTCGTTGATTGGTGGTAATCATGTAGAAGTACAATAGTTTCAGATTCAACTAGCCAATTTTACCTTGGAATTGCAAAATCTCAAGAAAGGTAAGGATACCATATCAAAAGTATGGTGTACAAAATACAAAGCAGAGAGTCATTATAAGGATCAGTGCCCTGTTTTCAGAGATTATTTGGCAAGTGGGGCACCTAATCTAGTAAACCCAGTTTGTGGTGCGAGATTTGTATAAGGAGAGGCCAACATCACTCTAAATAATGCTACCTATTACAAAAGTTTGTGTAGACCCTCAAGAAACTACTTTGAAACTTTTTTAGATCAGTAGCTCATGATGAGAAAAATTGTTGAAGTTCTGACTTGATGATGGAGTGCACCGCTGATGCTTATAGACTACAAGATGAAGGATATCCATAGGGGGTGCCAGGATAGCACATTGTTCAAGGAGGATTTCAACGACGAGGACTAGGATGAGGAGCTATTCAAGGACGTGGCCAAATTATCTATTATAACTATGGACAAGAAGGACACTTTGCAAGATATTTTCAAAACCCTACGACAACCTGCAGCTACTGTAAGTATTTTGATCATGTGATAGAAGAATGACCTATCCTTATTGCAAATGTTTAGGAGAAAAGGAACCAAAAACCTACAACAAATATTCAAATGGTGACTGCTGAACCAAGAGAGGATCAACCATGCATTAATATTGTAACAAGAAGTGGAGCTGCGATTGGAGATGATAAAGCTGGTGGGAAAAAGGAAGCAGAAGCTACATGGATAAGGAAAACTACTAAAAACGCTCATGCCTTTGATATCCCAAAGGAAAAGAAAGTATTCATGGAGGTGAGGTGAATCTTTATGGATGATGGGGATACGACCTCTACCACGCAGCTGATTCAGAAGGATAATTGCGAGATAGTACCAGTTGCAACACAAGATGTGGATCTGAGTATTTTGAAGTATTTTTTGCATACTTGCATGAAGTTGTTGAGAAATAAGAAGGTCATAGAGAGATTGTAGGAATTGATAGACTCTTGTGCTTCTAAAGAGGCACCACAAAGTGAGATGCACACAATGAATAATCTACATACACACAAGAAGTAGACTGGAAATGAAATGAATCTTACATCCCAGATTGGAGAATACAACATGGATTAGGTTATCTTAGATCTAGGATCTGATTCCAATGTCTTACCTAAGAAAATTGGGGAATTGATGGCTAAGCCGAAGTTGCAATGGTCAAGTAGAAACAGAGCTCGTAGATAATTCTGATGGCCAGACTAATCCTAGAGACCACATAAAACTTTGTATGGTATCTTGGGGAGAAATTCCATGAGAAGAATGGGTGCATGGCTTCATCTATACCCTGGAAACAATTCCTCAAAATTGATATTTGGAAATCGAGCTTCGACATGTTACTGCTAGCTGCGTAGAAATGGTTGATGGATTTATAATGAAATTTAGATTTGAAGATGACTATCGACATATAGATACATCTCTGAATATAGTTAAGAAGAATATTTTCAAGAACGAAGTTCTAGTTATCTAGAAACGCGATTGGACTTCACAAGATATTTAATGTAACAGAATGCTATAATCTCACTGTGGAAGAGGATCAAGATCCTACTAATATTGACATCAAAGAATCAGAAGGTCATCACGAAGTAAATGTACCTGAGCTAGAGATTCCCGACATAATGAAGCCATTAAAGAGGAAGAAGGTGAATATAGGGTGAGAGGCTGAACCAAAGTACACAAAAATAAGAGATTACTAGGATGAAGACACAATCAGCAAGATAAAAAATCTCTTGCATGAATATCAAGAGTTGTTCTCCACTAAGTTTCCAAATATGAAGAGCATAGTAGGGGATTTGGGAGTTATGAGGATTCCTCTAAAGCCTGATGTGAAGCCTATCAAGCAGAGACCCTAGAGACTGAACCCAAAATACAAGGAGAAGGTGAAAGAATAATTAGACAAATATTAGCAGCTGGGATAATCAAACTTGTTGAAGAGTCTAAATGGGTAAGTCCCATGGTAGTTTAGGAAAAGAAGGAAAATAGGGAAATCAAAATCTGTGTTAATTTATGGAAATTGAATGATGCATGCATGCATGAACCCTTCCCTACACAATTTATAGATGAAGTATTGGACAATGTAGGAGGAAAGGAGGCCTATTATTTAACAAAAGGCTTTACAGGATACAATCAGATCACCATTGCGCCAGAAGATAGAAATAAGAAAACTTTTTCTACAAAGTGGGGCTCTTATCAGTACACAATGATGCCTTTTGTATTGAACACACTTTCTATGTTTTCCAGAGTTGTAGTAGTGGCCTTCAAACAATATATACACGTTTATGTAAGTATACTTTGATAATTGGAAATTCTTTGTGATATTGAAGAAGCATATGGAAAGATTAAGGTTGATGCTAGATACATGTAGGTAGTACCAGATCTCATTGAACTTGAAGAAGTGCATATTTTCTGCACAATTTGGTATACTGTTGGGACATGTAGTTTATAAATATGGATTAATGGTGGATCCCATGAAAATCGTAGTTATTATGAACTTGCCAGCACCAAAAACAGTGAGACAACTATGCATGGGATTGGGACACACTAGTTATTATAGAAAGTTTATAAAGGGGTATGCATAGATAAATGCGTTAATGGAGAAATTGTTGAAGAAAGACGTGACTTTTCAATGGGATGAAGAGTGCCAGAAAAGCTTGGATGTACTGAAGGAGAAAATGTTAACTACACCTATTCTAGTTTTCCGAAACTGGAAGAAGGAATTCCATGTACATGTAGATGCAACCTGCATAGCATTGAGTGTATTACTAGCCAAGCCAGGAGCAGGAGAAATTGATCATCCCATAGCATTTGAAATTAAAAAATTGTCCAAGGGGGAAAAGAACTATACCACGATAGAAAGAGAAGGATTAGGTATTATATATGCATTACAGAAGTTCAAACACTAATTCGTGGGAGTTCACTTCAAAGTGTTCACTGATTACTCCACGCTGAAATATTTGGTGAATAGGCCTTTTTAAGGAGGAAGGATCTGTCGATGGTTGCTATTATTCGAGGAGTATGACTTTGAGGTTATATTGAAGCCAAGAAAATTTAATGTCGGGCCTGATCATCTATCAATAATAGAGACAGGAGAAGAACTCACAAATTTCGAAGATAACTTGCCTGATGCACAACTATTCGTAATTAGATTTTCAGATGATCACTTCGCGTATATTATTCAATTCATGCGGAGTACACTATGAAGAAAAAGAAGGAATTGGTGGTTGGAGAAAATGATTTCTCATTGATTGTTGGACAGCTATACAAAATGGGACCAGATGAAGTACTATGCAGATATGTTCCTGAACATAAACAACAAAGTATTCTGATAGAAGCTCATGGAGGAGGCATGGGTGGGCACTATGCAGGAAAAGCCACTGTGTGAAAAATCTTGAGACCTGGGCTATGGTGGCTTATAGTACGTAAGGATGCAAAATAATTATGTCAAGCATGTGATGTATGTCAAAGAACAAGAAGGCCATCTAGAAGAGACGAGATGCCACTAGTACCATATGTAGATTTGTAATCTTTTGACAACTGGGCTATTGACTTTGTTTGACCTATCAATCCACCAGGAAAGAAGGTTGGTGCAAGGTATATAAACAATAGAACTGATTATTTGATGGGATGGGTTGAGGCACAACCAGTGAAGGATTGCAGTGCAGATACTACTATGATTTTCATCTTTGAATATATACTATTGAGGTTTGGTTGTCCGAAGATCTTGATGAGTGACCAAGGCACACATTGTTTGAATAAGACCATTAAAGCACTAAATGAGGAATTTCAAGTTTACCACCAAAAGAGAACTCCTTATCATCCTCAATAAAATGGAACAGTGGAAGCTTTAAATAAGATTCTAGAGAATACATTGACCAAGGTACGCAATGTGAACAAAGATGACTAGGATTTAAGGATTCTAGCAGTGTTGTGGGCATAAAGAAAAATGTGCAAGAAATTGACAAAGAATACATCTTTTAGGCTAGTATATGGACAAGAGGCAGTTATTCCTATGGAATACATTGTGCCAAGTTTGAGAATTGAAGTTGTCACAAATATGGTATAACCTGACATTATGAAGGAGAGGATGTCACAGATACTAGCTCTACAAGAAGATAGGTTCATAGCAGGGTTCCATGAACAAATGCAGAAAGGAAGGGAGAAAGTCTAGCATGACAGTCATATCAAGAATAATACCTTCTGGGAAGGATATATTGTATTATTATATGACAGAACATTCGTGAAGTTCCCAGGAAAATTTAAAACACATTAGTTGGGACCATATATCAACAAACACATCTTTGATGGTGCTGAAGTTCAACTCACAAAGTTGAATGGCTAGTTGATTATGGGACGAGTGAATGGTAGAAGATTGAAGATATATAGGGCCATCTCTATCCCTAGAGCTTCACACTGAAAAAAAAGGGAGGAGAGTCTTAATGCAACCTGTAGTTGAAAGTGGGTGCGGGACTATAAAATACTCTATAGAAAGGGACTTCAGTGGAGGAAGATTACTATGCAATAATCAAGAGTATAACGAAGTTCTAAGGAACTGCGAAAAGGAAAAGGTGACTACGCCATGAGGGAAGGTTCATAAAATTTGGCTGGAAATATGACCATTAGAAGGAAAAAGCTATTGTTAAAAGGAAATTTGCGTTAAGGGTCAAGAGAGAAAGGAATTTATGAAGCATAGTTGGCTATATCTAACCCCATACCTGTATTAAATGAGCAAATATTGAACCAATCACGGGGCTTGGAATTCAAATTCATTATAAAAACTATATCTCATTCCACATTTTACACTTTGCGATCTCGAGAATTTGAGAAGTTGCATCTAAGTGTGAAGTATTGTATGTTCGAGAGGGGTTTTGAGGAACTTGTTACAATATTTGCAAAGAGAGGCTTAGCAGGTATTATGGAGGCACAAGTAGTGAATGGACCCATGTCCCCAAGGTGTGTGAGTTCATCGAGAAAGTAGGCACCCACAGAACCACAACCAGAGAAGAAGCAGGAGAAGAGACCAACTGAGGTCTCTGGGGCGGAACTCAGAACAATCCCAAGGAAGAAAATAGAGAAGGAAGTGTGCACAAAGAAGAAAGAAGATAAGGTGAAGAAGCCTAAATAGAAAGGAAAGAAGTCATTGTAGGGGAAGGTGCCTCAATAGATCAATGATAGTGAAGAGGAGGCTGAATTTCACCAGATGGAAACAAGGGATGGAGAGATTCCCGCTGTACTCCCACCTTACATGCCACCATGAAAACTGAGTGCCAATCTGGTTAAGGATCCAATGGATGGAAAGTTTGATGTCTTCACTCCATTGCTGATAGTGGAATTTTCATTTGATGGCAAAGTTTTGGAGAAGATCCCACATTTGAAGATGGAATACTGGGACTCTAAAGATTGAAGATAATACTCGAAATTTGAACCAAGTAGATATATAAAGCAGGTTCAGTAACCAGAAAGTGGATTCATGAGGCTGGAGTCATACCAGTGGGTTGTAGGATTATAGAGAGAGGCCTGTTAAACATGTTGAATGTGCTACACTTTGGTAGAAAGCCCACCTAGTACAGCCTGGGTGTGACGACTCCTCGCACTAGTACATGATGGATGCATCTAGTTAGGGATGAGGATCTTGATCGATGAGATGTTAATAAGAAGAATCACAACATTGCCTCATCAGGGAAAAGACCCCGCAAAAGAATTTGTGGGGAAAAATAAGCACAAGGAGATGGCAGAAATGATGTGGGACAAATTTGGACTAGTGTAGAAATCACATGGATATGATATCAATTCCATCAATGATCAAGGAGTGTGCTTTGTCGCACACATCTTGGCAGGTAAGATAATGAGGAAGTACAGGGCGAATGAGGTCCCTGCAGCTATAATATCTTTGGTTGTGCAGTGCAGTGCAGGGATCTAGTTTAACTAGGTTTCCTTTCTATGCAACGAATTTTTGATAGATTGCAGGGAAGCCCAGGAAGAGGGGGAGATGTTCCACTACACCTGGATGGTAATCCTCATCATGCTAGCTGCATGAAGAGAACCAGAAGACTCACAGTTTCCATCTATCAAGGAGGATGTTTGTGAAGCAGTGACATACGCCTCCCTCTGGTTTACTAAGGAGCCAATGTGCGCAATAGAGAATATGGTTTTCTTTGTGGTGATGTCGATGGATCTACACATGGTGGTGAATCAACATCCAATGTTTTCACCTAGTTTATTTAAGCAGTATTGTCACATTGCAAATTTCAAGGCAAACTTCCATAGAGCCTATGTGGAGGCAATGAAGGAACCAATTAGGACATGGTACCCATTTCCATACTTAGTAACCGAAGATGATTTTCTTGCAGTAGTACAACAATGGCCAGAAGAATGGATGACTCCACCTAGTGGAGTAGTTGGAACAGAGAAGGGCAACCCACAAGATGTAGGCACAAGTGGAAAGGATGTAGACATAGAAACTAAGGAAACAGAGAAGGAGCATGAGGAACCACTCATAGATGCAGGAGTATTAAACGAGTCACCTTTTATTATAAAAAAGAGAGTACCAACAACTGCAACATCTAAGGGGAAAAACTAGAAAGCAAATAAGCCCAAGGGTGTAGTACCACTAGTCCTCACTGATGGAGACATTGACGAGATCAACAAGAGGGTTCAAGAGATCACCGTAGAGACTTGGGACATAATTGATGATGGCTATAGAGGGATCTTGGTTGAGGTAAAGAATGGCATCGTGTAGCTGATGGCATTGCCGCAAACAACAAAAAAATCAAAACAAATAACTCCACCACTACAGCTAGAGTGAAGAATAGAGACACAATTGGGCATTAGAATTTTGTAGATGCCAGTTGGGGCACTACAGTTCTTCATATTGAAGCACAAAGAATGAGCCAAAGCATGGAGGACCATAAACATGAATATTTTCGTGCTACCCATGTAGGTGTTGCATGAATTTCATCAAAGTTTAACAACCGAGATGCAAGAGTGGGCACAATGAACCTTAGTGTTGACGATGTAGGTGGAAAAGGAGAAAGTTGCATTGAAGAAGGAGCTAGATCAGGTGGCTAAGCAAAGAGACAATGTATTTAAGTGACAATATAAGTTGGTAAAATCCATCGAAGATACTTGCAGCAGAGTCCCAGATGTGAAGGTCAGTGAAGAGGAACCACCAGTAGAGAAGGTCATGAAGCTCACCCTCATGATCAAGGAATTAAAGAATACACTGGAAAAGAAAAAATTTGAGTATGAAGTGCAGATATTAGAGCTGCAAATAAGGCTGTAGCTAGCCATTCCACCAGAAGTGTGGGAGCAGAGGTAAAAGGACTTCAAAGCAGCATTAAAAGGCATCTCCAACATAGTGGCAGACTGTGGGAAATTACTAAATGACATGATGCAAATTTGGACTTCACTATAGGAGGATCCAAACATCCAGAAGATCGAGGAGGAATTAAAGGTGAAGCAAAAGAAGCATGATGAGATCTTGGTAGCTGTGAAGACCCTACCAGTCTTAAAGCGGCTTTCCAATATTACTGAAGGAAATAACCTCCAAAAGTAGATATATGATCTTCAGAGGAAGGAGAAAATTTTGCAAGTGAGAACTTATCCGTGCTAGGATGATGCCCTCAAAAAAAATTCAGGCAGTGGACAAAAATCTCAAAGAGCTAAAGAGAAAGGAGACAAAAATAGGGCAGAAGGTTGTTGGCCCAACCACAAAGGCGTTGTCGGAGGAGAATTAAATGGCAGAGATAGTCCAATAGTACAATGCAATCCACAATGGAACTGTAGCAAAAATCAAGGAAACTATAGCTGAGTGACTCGGGATGAGTAACCGGTGAGTGTTGGGGGCTTGTTGGGTGTAGCCCAACTTGGTCCAAGTTTTGATCAAAGGCTCCGCAATCTGAGGAGTGGAGCTGGTGAAGTTTTGTTCGTCGCACAAGGTTTAGGGGCTTTGCACTGGGTTAAATCCCCTTATTTTGTAATGGGTATCAAGTATTAGTCCATTGTTTTTTTGGATCCATGATATGTCGACCATGGTCTTGTATGAAGGAAATCTATATAAAAAAATGTAATACTTTTTGATAAGCTAAGAGGCATAGATTGAATCCATATATTGATCATATTTTCTATCTTGGGTCTTTATTTTTGGTAAGGTTCCATAGCTGAGTTTGTAGAGGCCATGGAAGAGTCTGCAACTGAGTGCGCAAACCACCTGCAGCTAGGTGCACAGGTCAAACAAGTGTATGTATTGGAGATCCTTATTAATAAAGAATAATTTTTGGCAAATTATTATGTATCTTTCTGTGTTCATTATCTATTGTTATATATATCATCATGTATTCTTTTTACTAAATTATCCGAAATAATTCATGTTATACTATCCTCTGTTATGTTTATGAGTTAAGTATTAATTTGTGAAGTTCATGATCAACGTGAAGTTATTTATGTAGGTGAAGTTGTAGAAAGATATAAACCATAATTGAACACATGGGCACCATAGGCAGATATCCTTCTGGCTGCAGAAACCTAGTTCTGCAACCTCCCATAACCGCTTCAGGTGAGGCTATGACCTACCTGCTTTTCATTTCTAAAACGGCCAATGGTTGAGGGTTTTGTTGGTGTCCAACACACCCTAAACATGGGTCAAGAACCCTTAAACCAACAAGCCTTGAGTTTGATATTTAAAATTTTGTGGTGGAATGTTTTTTTTCCAATAGGATAAAGTTGAGACAATTAAGACCCCGTTTATGTTACAACCTTTATCCATTCCAAGTGAACATTGGGAGGAGGTCTCAGTGGATTTTATCCCAGGTTTACCCAAGTTCGAAGGAAAGAGTGGCATCATGCTTGTAGTTAATATAATTATCAAGTATGCACACTTTTGTGCATTATCTCATCCATTTAGAGCCAGTACAGTTACTATTAAATTTATGGAAACAATCTAAAAGATACATGTAAACCAAAAGATTATTGTAAGCGACAGAGATCCCATTTTCACTAGAAATTTTTGGACGAAATTATTTTCTTGTCTTGGTACTCAATTAGCTCATATATTATCTTACCGTCCTCAATATGATGGGAAAATTGAGATAGTGAATAAAATTTAGGAAGAATGTCTTCATTGCTTTGTATATGATAAACCAACACAATGGGTCAAGTGGTTACATCTCACTGAATGATCGTATAACACTTCCTTCCATAGTACAACAAAAATGACCCCAATTATGGCAATTTATGGATATCATCCACTATCCATCACATCATATTTAAGAGAAAATTCTAAGGTTCAAGCAATGGAAGATCACATTGAGCACCAGAAACAAGTTCTCCAACTCTTAAAATATAACCTCACTTTGGTGCAAAATCGTGTGAAACAATAGGCAGGTCAATATTACAGTGAAATAATTTTCGATGTAGGCGAGTGAGTATTTTTAAAACTACAACCATACAAATAAATGTCCCTCAAGCAAGCTAAGAAGGATAATAAATTATCACGAAGGTACTATTGTCCTTACAAAGTATTGCAAAAGATTGGTTCTATGACATACAAATTGGAGCTTCATGCATCTTCCCGAGTGCACCCAGTTTTCCATATTTCACACTTAAACAAGGTTATAGGTGACAAGATCCCAGTTTAAACCATATTTCCAGAACTTGATGAAGAAGGAACTATCATTTGGAACCTAAGGAAATCATGGAAACAAGAACCAGACAACTATGAAATCGATCAATTTCTGAGATCTCATCAAGTGGAAGAACATACCTGCTAAATATTTCAGATGGGAATATGATGATTTTATATATAAACATCAAGAACTACTCAGGCATTGAGGACAAAACTTTTTTTAAAGAGAGGGGCTTGCTAGGTCCCTATAATACTAATGTAGCCCCTTATTGTTATTGTTAGTGTATCCCCCTTATTGTTATTTTTGTGCCCATGTAGTCCCCATAATGTTATTATTATGCCCCATAAAAGACAACTATTTTTATTGTTATGCCCTTACATTATTATTGTTATGTATGCTATGATTATATTGTTACCCCTCAGACTCCTATATAGAGAAATGAGGTCTTCTTAATTGTATCATTCAAGAATTGTTAATTTTATGTGATTTAAAGAAGGTTTCCCCCTCGAAGAGGCTAATTTTGAAGGCGTTGATATATATATTATATGATTTGGTTACATAACATTAGTGATTTTCCCAATCATATCTTTCTAATTCCCTTCACTGCCTCCATGGGCTAAGAACTCTCTTCTTTATAGTTTTTGAATATAACAAGAATATCATTATGAGAATCTTTTGATTCTCATGTGATCTTAATATAAGAATAAATTTGGGTAATTCATAATAGCTTCCATGGTAAGGATAAAGCTAGAACAACTTCCTTTAACTATAATGACCTTTGTAGAAAATATCAATTGCTCAAGCTATATACTCCATGAATATCTTTTGGTGATTGTGTTGGCTTTGACATTATTTTCTCCTATATTTGGCCCGCATGAAAAATTAAAAAAGAACAACATGCCCAAAGAAAATCATTCATGTATCAATAACACATATCAGAGCTTTCTCCAAATTGATAAAGTAAACGAAAAGTGAAATCATGTAACAACAACTTCAACGGACCACTTAGACCTGAAACAACCCATATGTCAGTTTTATAATAAAAATTTCCTAAGAGAGTAATTTTTGTGCCAAATTATAAGCAAAATAAGACTAAGAAAGAAACATATGGAAAATAACATACTTAGGTGAATACTTGTTATTATAGTGGTGAAATGTGGTCTTATTGGTAAAAAAATGGAGAAAAATAAATATGAAAATGGGTGCATAAAGGTAGTAATTCCATGGCCCAATACCTACTCCGCACAACCATTCTAATAATTTTTTTCTATCTAGGAGTACTTCATCCTTTGAAAATATTTCCACTCCATAAATTTCTTCATCTTCCTTCAAGATGATATATCTAGTTACTATGTGCATATCAAACAAAAAAGGGAAGTGATTAAATTTAAGAAATTGCATGTTCTCACATATTCTTGTACAATCCCTTTGTAAGTGTTGAAGTGATTCTTTTCACTCCCTTTTCTATGCACATATCCATTCTCCCACAGACCGTTCAATTTACACAAATTAATGGCTCCATTCACCTATTCTCCAACATATTGAAATCTATAAAGGTTTAAGATGAAAAAAAAAGGTTTAAAATGAAATAAGCAAAAAACCCAGTAGCAGTACTTGTCATAGTGTCAATGTCAATGTCAGCGTTAGAGCACTCACCAATGAAACAATGTTTCAAACTAAAATACTTCATTTTAATGCTCAATTCATTTATCTTAAGTTACGTTCAATGCATTCTTGTGTGCAAAAAACTTATTCTAATGGCTCAATAATTTAACTATCCCTCTGTGTAGACTAATACAATAGGACTCCTTTCCCAAAATTGGATTTTGGTTTCCCATAATAGCATATATTGATTCTCCATTTGATGTCTTGTTGATCATTCTTGAATCCAGATGCAATATATTTCCCTAAACAATTCTTTGACCTCTCCATTAGCAAGGTCAAATGGTCCATCTTTATATTGAGATATATTCTTCAAAATATGAATTTCTAGCAAGGTACATAGACAAGCTAATCTATGAGGATAATATGGATGGAGTGCAACATAAATTGTGTATGAGGAGTGAAACAAAAAGTGTTTGCAGAAGATGCTTGTGTGGAACAAGGAACACAAACACCTCTACATGGGCTTCCTTCACACACTCTTTCTCCATACACTGAAATCTCTAGTATTTATGTGTGAAGAGGCAAGATTTCTATTAATTTCTTCGCATAATCATCACACACTAAAAATATAAATGCTTTAGACATATATATTGGACAATATTTATATTTGTAAATGAAACATTTCATTTTTATATGTAAAATCCTTCAGATTTGATAAATGCTTAAATTTTGTAATCAATTGGTTTGAATGTGTAAATACATCAATCCTTAAATCAATATAGTTTAAATTTGTGTATATTTAATTTTATACAATTTATATTTGTAAATTGATATAGATTCAATGCAATTTGGAATTTTTTGCGCACCTCTTTGGTAGCTGGTTATGATTAATTCCATTAGTATGCCCCAAGAAAACACACAACACTTATAATGTTAATTATAATTGCAATGTTCAATCTCAAAAATAGTTAATGTGAAATCTATGTAGAATAGTAAACTTTCATAGTTTGATTTTCAAATTTATCTCTTTTCATAGCTTATGTTATTTTAATAATTAATATTACCCTATATTTGTTATGTCGGTGTCTTGTGCAGAAGCTTTCTCATTGCACAAAATTTGGAGGTGTACATAAATCTCTCTAGACTATGAAAGATCTCCACACTCCACATTTTAAAATGAAAACAAAAAATTGTTCCATTCTAGCACTTATAACCAAAAACATGAGATATGGATTTTACATGATAATTTCAACTTATGTATATATATAAAAAAAAAGGAGTGGGAAGTTTTGCATGCATAATTATCAAATTGGACATTGATGTTTCTCATCAAAAGTTTTCCACAAGTTAATATATAAAAATCATTTATATATAAGTACCATCATTTGTACCTTTTCATATTAGTGTTTGATTTCATTGAAATTAATTCTCCAAATGTATCATTATAATTCCATTGACAATAAATTTATTAAAATTGGCCTTTCTATAATTATGCCTATCAAATTTCAAAACAAAATATGTAAAACTTACCGTGTCTAAAAATAGCAAAAATGTTTTGAAATGATTAGTAATTTGCGAGAAATTTATTTGGATAAAAATTGTGAAAAATTACCATCATGGAAGGGGCTAAATTGATTCTAATCATTGAATATGTCTCACCATTGTTTTATATTACCCCATGGTCAGTTGTCCCCATAAATCTAGATTCTTGCTCTGGTGAATTCTCAAGAACAAAGTCCCAACTTGGGATAACCTGCAAAAATGACAAAGCATAGCCCTCATTGGTGTGCCCTGTGCAAATCCTCTGAAGAAATATCTAATCATCTCTTCCTGTCCTGCTCCTTTGCCTTTAAAACTTGGGAACATTTCTTAAAGGTTGTTGGTAATGCCTCAAATTGGTCTGGGAACTCTAAGGGGACTGTTTGGTAAAATTCATGCACACATCTAATCCTCAATATCGAAATTTCCCCCCCCAGATGCGGGTGCTTGCGGTGCGATTTAAGATGACGAGACAGGGGCTGGGTAAGGCAGAATGCCACTTGCCTGACCAGTACAAGGATCGTGAAGAGGTTACGGCACTTGGCGCATGACACAATCATTTGAAAGGTTATTTGGGATTGCAAGGCCACCGGTTCAGCTGGAACACCAGGTTTGCAGTGAAGGAGATCAGCTTCGCACGCACCAGCATGCAGCAGAGAGCACGAGCCATCAATGTAGCAGTTATGGGAGGAGCCTCCCGAGAAATGTCAAGGAATGTTAAAGCCAAAGGAGGGCCTGGGGGGACGGACACTTCATTGGCTTTGTCACTCCTCCCGCTTACCTTCGATCTCGCAACGAATTCCAGGGAGCATGAGGGGAAACGGGTTCTGGTGTTGATGGGCTTGGCCATCCCTGCGAAGCTAGTTTTTCTCCTTCCCGGGTATCTTTTAGGTGTTACAAACTGGTCTTTTCATTCACATATCTCGGTAACTAATTCCTTTGTCTGGTCTTTGGTTTCGCATACGAGCAGGGATTCGACACACCAGAAGGAAGGGTCCAAGCTCAGCAAAGGAGGCTCAACAAGAAGGCAAAGCTGCTGCCAACAATTGGTTATTACTCTGCAGCTGCAATCTCGGACCTGGGCCGTCGTCAACAGCAGGATGCCTCGTCTGAGACCAAGGATGGGCAGCCGCAGGGGGCAGCCGAGGAGGGCTCCAACTGAATCGTCTTCCAGCGACTTGTCAGGGAGGCGCAGGATTTCATCACGCAGCAGAAGAGGAAGACCTCGCGCCACCAGCTCTCGGCCCAGACCTATCCCTACCTCTGGCTCCGCCATCTTTACCTTTGACAGTGCTCTGAATAGGCCCAGGATCACTGCCTATTTTACAGTGGTTTTTCAGGAAGAAAGTCAAGTAGAAGATTTAAGGACATAGTCAGGGAATTCAAGGGCAATCTCGGATCCCTCTTCATCATTTCAGCTGGCTGTGGAAAATGCCCCTCAACAGGAAACAAATGAACAAGCGAGCAGAGCACAGGAAGCGATGATGGTTGATCTGGGTCCCGTGGCTCAGAACGTGACTCAGACAGAGGAATTACCAGATATGGGCTGGTGTCGAATCATAGAAGAGCCCCTTGATGAATAGCAAGTCCACCCATGCTTCTTTTTTTGGTAGAATGCCCTTCACCACTGGGCACGACTGTAAGGCGACTTGGTTCCGGGATCCTTGGTATCCCTTAGGTTTTTTTGAGTTTTTGAAATGTCTTATGTATCAGAGATCGTTCCCCTACGAGGGACACAAAATTAGACAGTTTTCAAATATGTTTGTTCTAGACAATTTTGCCTCCTACAGGAGCAGAGTGCTTGACTTTGGTCATGATGTAAATTCACTGTTACCCTATTAATATAATATATATAGTTTTATGTAGAAAAAAAAAATCGAAAATTTCCCTCGATTATCTATTGAGGAATTTGGGTGGCCTCGAACAAAATAATTTTCAGGGATCATTCTTTAGACCCATATGTTACAGTTATACAGTGTGCCTCCATTTATCAATTGATCCCTCACAACACTCCTGCTACTCCCTCTCATAATATTTAGTTTGAAACCATCAGAATTGATATTTTGTGGGCTTATTTTGATGGGTTTTCTAATGCCCACAAACTCTGTGGGGTAGGGATTGTCATACATTTGAATGATCAAAAAATCATTAATGATTTTGTCGATATTGGGCCTGGTTCGAAAAACATTGTTGAATTGTTTACCTTGAAAATTCTTTTATGTTGGCTAAGGCAGATAGGGGTGCTTTGTGCTAAGGTTTTTGGTGACTCTTTGAATGTGATCAACTGGGAAAATAATGTGGAGCGCTGTCAAAATCTTACTCTAATGCCTATATTAGATGAAATTTTATTTCTTAAATAAACTTTTGATGATTTATCATTTTGTCACATCTACAGGGAGAGGAAATGGTGGCAGATTATTTCTCTGAAAAACGTTTATACCAGGTTTTGGATTCCTATCTCATAACTTACTTAGACAATGGGTGGGTCATGGCTTCTGATCGGGCTCCTTACTTATAAATTCCTTATATGGTTACTTAGCTCTTGGGGTTTTGCTCTATCGGGCCCTTTGGGGGTTATTTATGGATATTTTGGCATGTTATTGACTATGTATATTATTTTCTCATTTATGGACTTGTCATGGACAATTTTTGGTATATTTTGGATACTGGTGTGGGTTGTTTTCTCTGATTGTTCGGAGAGGCCCGATCCCTTATTTTTCTCTATTTTTTCATGGTTACCTATGGTGATACTTCTATTTTGAGAAAGTGTATTATTCAGTTTCCTCATTATGATGTTGATTTCACTTACTGTGTCTGTTGATTTCACGGGTTGTTAATGAATGCTTCATTGCATATACTTTGTAACTTTTTATTCGCTTAATAAAAAGTTTAATTTTTTCTATGGAAAAAAAATATTACCCCATGGTCATCATACATTGGAGAGCAATAAAACTATTGTTGTAAACATAAAAAAAAATTAAAAGCTACTTTTTAGCTTAATGTGAACCAATAGAAATGATACCAAATCAAGATACGAAATTGGATCATAAATACAATTAATTGTCTACACTTATTCTACATCTAATATACACATAAACCAAACTTTTCATGCTAGAAACTTTAATAAGCCAAAACCACTACTTAATTACTTATGTGTAGTATTATGCAAAACAAAAGTATGTGGAAGAACTATGTAGAAGGAGAATTCATGCAAAAATGTGGAACATTGCAAAACAAAGTTTACATTGTTTTCTTCGCATATATGTTATCACGCACAACAATTCTTCCTCACGTGATTGAAAACATGCTTAATTTAATATTTCATAACAGGTGTTCAATTCACAAATGTTAAATCACTAATGCACTTAATATTTGAGAAATGTCAATACAAAGGTTCACTCACTTTATTTTGATAGTAAAACATTGGCTCGTAGGAAAACAAGTGAATGGAGAAAATCTTGTGAATACACATTGATTCACTAAATAAATGTTGAAAATATTTGTATTTATTAGAAAGGGAGCTTTATTTAATTATAGGATTGCAATAAAATAAAGGTTGAAGTGTCACTGTATCATTACATAAATTAAAATATAATGAGAATTAGGATATTAATAAAATAGTATGTTGATATAAATTTCTAAAGTGTGCCAAACGCATAAATCATGAAACACAATCCTATGAACTGAACTATCTCAAGTAGAAATTTAAGAAAAAAGGATATGGTTTAAAGTAACTAATTTCATAATAGTGTTTTCTGATCGCAGATTGGGAAAATCATTAGTTTCCAGATTGATGACAATCAGTGGTTGATGAATAGTATTAAAATCAATAGTAGTGAAATTTCCTTTCAAAATTTTGATGTCAATTCATGATTTAGATGACTCATGACCTCTAATGCATTATATATAGGCTTGTTGGCTGTGAACTGGTTTCTAAAAGCTTCAGGAAAGTAATTTTCAAATGCTCTCTAGTCATAGTCCTGTTAACAGTGAACTCATTTCTAAAGTCTCTAAGGAAGTGACTTGCTTCATTTCTTCTAAAACTGATAAGTAATATCATTTTTTTCTTTATCATTTGTCTTATTGTTTTATCGACTTTGTAAGTCTTGTTGGGATCATTGTTGATGAAAATATTTTTCTATTGAAGTGCCTTCTAAAATTGTGTTTGTTTTAAGCCAGAAATTACTTTGAATGGACATTCTACCACGAATTTGAAAGATGATTTGACATTCTTGGAATTATTAATTTGGCATTGCGCTAGACTCTATTGTCCTACTTATAGAAAACTAGTAAGTCGAATGGAGGAGGAGGAGAGGGGGGAAGTGGGAGGGAGGAAGAATGCTCTATCACTTAGAATAACATCATTTAGCGGTCACTATTGAAATACCAATGGTGAGACAAACGGACGAACTAAGAAATGGTATAAGCATATAGGAATAGTTATATGCAATCAACCTATATATCTTAATTCTCAACAAAGGTATCTTAATGTTGGGCCAAGATATTTTAGTGCTAATGAATAACATATTGGAGCTTCAACAAAGGATTGGGTGCCTAGAATAGGAACTCGACACTGCAAGAATATTATTAGAAGAGCTATTGTAAAACATGAATGGAGCGCAATCAGTTCAAATATCAACCTCTAGGAAGTATGGTTGATTAATAAAGAAATCATTACCAAATTTTACTACTTCTGAACCAATTTTGAAATTCAATATATGATAAAGGATACATATTGTAATTTTCTTAGTAGTGTAAAATGGAATACGTTTTCGAAATATATAGCAAAATAATCTAATAACATTGCCTCACTTATACTCTTTTGATGTTCATGAAAGATATTTTTTTTAAATTATGCCAAATTGGATCATCGGAGTAATGTAAATGTCATGTGTGAAAGTGTTTCCTTTCATTTTCTAATCTAATTAAATTATACAATTGCAAATTGTTGCATCCTTTAGAAAAATCTACATGCTAATATAAACTATGTGCAAAGAAAATACATTTTCTAATATTTTTTGACTAATTATAAGATTTTTAAATTTGACAAATCGATAAAACAATGTAAAAATTCATTTTGCTAAAAAGAAGACATGATGTAGTACAATGAACTAGCTACACCAATCAAAACATAATAAATAATGTTAGTAAATAACATAGTACAAAAAATAGAACTTAAACAAATAAATTCATTGAAATGCATTTGTGTATGATGTTCATAGCTACAAATAATGTAACCATAAGATGAAATTAGATCCCAACCATCCAAAAGTTGGAAAAAACTCTTCGGCAATGCTCAAAGAACAAATTTCCATAACATGTGGGCAGGTGAACAAATTTCCATAACATGTTTGCATTGTGGCAAGTGTGGAGGTACATAGGAAGAAATGGGGGAGTTGTGGGGGGGGGGGGGGGGGGGGGGGTGGGGTGTGGTGGAGCTGAATAAATCTTCCTCTACAACTTTGGACTCTACATAATGTATCAACGTTAACAGTTATGTGTAGTATGCAAGGGTCTCGAAACAAGAAACATTTTTTCTTAAATTTACATGCATGTAGCTTGGAAATTATTTTTTTGTGCTTTGTTTAAATATTTTATTCATTACTTATTATAGCATGAGGAGATTGCATACTTTATTTGAATGTATTTCATTTTAAATTTTGGGAAATTGAAAATAAAATAACAATGTATCATTCACTAGGAGAAATGTTTATTTTATTATTAAAAAGATCATAAATGCTATATGAATTGTTAAATACATGTAATAGTGGTTTTGTGACTAGATCTTCATAATAGTCATCATTACCATAATTTCTTTCTATATCTATCTCACATGCATATGCATCCTTGTTCTGATAAAAGACTTATTTGTGGTCTTCCTTAATTTTGACATTCTCTAGTTTATAAAGTTGAGCTTTACACAATCATTTCAAAGCCTTCATGACTTTATGAACACATATATGCCTAGCATTAATTATGCTTTTAAACACTAAATGTATTTTAATTTCCACAACCACTATATTAGAAATGAAGTTTGGATGCAGAATGTGAGAAATGGTAATCTTAGTGATATTAGTCTTTCTTCCAATTCATAAATTTCTTTCACTATGGATATTTGTGTATTATGCCTAATCTACTTTGAAACTACAAAGCTGATAATTTTGTCATTGTCCAATTCTTTATTCACATTTTTTGCATATACACTTACCTTTGGACACATTGGTTAGTTGTTTTTCTATGACATCTTTTTTAATGAGGTTTAATTGCATATTGCACAAAATTTCAATGCTAGATTTATGTCCAACACAAAAGTTTCACAACATGTTTCAAATGAAAAATAATAAAAGGTGGTGATTGTATAGGGAGACGAGTACGAAAGAATTTATAAGTACAAAGAAGGAAGTTATTTGCATTGATACAATAAACTCATTTTCTCATATTGATAGGAAATTTCACTAATTAAGTGTGTAATTGGAATAGTGGAGTGTGCAGCATTTTCTCTTTGCAGAATGCATTTAAAATTTGGATGTATTATTGGAGATTTTGTTTCCTTACATAAATTGTTATCTCCAAAGCTAATATTGCATAGAATCACATCCTCGACTATCAATTGTGTCTAAATGGCATGTGCAATTCTCATATGAAAAGTATGAAATTCTATACATAACACCATTATGATACAATATTAATTCACTATTAATGACAAATCATGGTTTAGGAAGTGGTATGTCATGGAAAGGGTATAAGTCTATCTCATAGCAATGTTGTATGATTCTCCTTTCTATTGATAGCTAATACAAGTTGGAAATGTCATTCAAGCTCGATGTGATATTATGCGATGCCAACTCTGTTATAAACTATTAATTCATAGTTGGTGGCATTATTTAGATAATAATTTAGCATAACACGGTCTCTTTTTCTTCCATATTTTGAATTATGATAAGATCGAATTATTGTCTATGTTCAAATATTCGTGTTTTTTGATATATTGTATATGATGGATAAGTAATTGATTAATAATGTAGTGTTGTGTGTGAGGGAGATGTGTGGAAGAAATATGTGAGGAATGTGTGTGTAGGTAAATATTTTGAGAGATATTTTTTGTTCCTTGCTCCATGCAGCCAACTTGAATTTGTTGCGATAGTTAGTTGTGCACCATTGTATTCAAAATTGGGTGTCAGGTAATTCGTAAATAAAATTTGGTTCAGTTTTTTTTGCAGCTTGATTTCAAATAAAATGAATGGACATCAACATAGTTGTGGGACCAACGCATCCATCAAGTTGATAAACATAGAATGTCATAATAGTAAGAAAGACCTCTTGTTTTTTTTTTCTTTGATAGGCTTTGTATAATTTCCATCGCATCTTCATGTATGTTGATGTTTTTAAAGCTATTCACGATATTCCCATTATGTTTTTTACATGGTTCTTCTACCTATGACTTTTCCTTATCTCTTTCAGTATCACATAAAAAGGTTTTCCTCTTTTTGTCTCTTTCATAGATTTGTAATGCAAAGGATTTATATCGATATGAAAATTTGATCACTTGCATGGTTTTCTAACTAAACTTGTTTCTAAAAAATCCATGTTTCTTATATGCTTTTTGAGTTGATGTAATGATAACCTCAATCTCTTGTTTGCATTGATAAGAATTGTACTAAGTTTTATGATAACTTCATCTATGTTCATTTTCTAAAGCTATTCACATTATCCTCACTATGTTTTTTATAGGATTCTTCAATATATTGATCTTTTGTATTTTCTGTATTCAGGCTTTCGTGATCCATAATGATCTTTGTTTATTGCTTCAATACCACATAATTGTTTTTTTCTTATACTATTTCTTGCACCAGTTCATAATGAAAATGAATTATACTCATTCGAAAAAGCTATATATTTTAATTTTCTTGGCACAATAAAATAAATACATTTTTGAAACAATTAGTAGAATATGATAATAATGTTCCATCACCTATACTATGATCATGTTCATGGAACATAAAATTTGTAAATTATGCCAAATTGGATCGTCGAAGAAATATAAATGTTATGTATAAAACTATTTTTTTTTGTTTTCTAATCTAATAAAGTTGTACAACTGTAAATAGATGAATCTTATTGTATCTTTTAGAAATAATTACATGCTAAAAAATACATGTTAACATAAACTATATGCCTAGAAAATACAATTTTTAATATTTTCTTACTTATAGGATTTGCAAATTTGATAAATCAATAAAAAACTATAATAAATATCATTACAAAAAAAAAACATAAAATAACGCAACAAATAGCTATGCATTACGTTCAAAACATAGTAAATAATATTAGTAAATAGCATATTTCAAAACATAGAACTTAAACAAACAAATTCATTGAAATATGTTTTTTTGCAATGTTAATAGCTACAAATCATGTAACTACGATGAATTCGAATCTCAACTATCTAATAAATTGAGAAAAACTCTTCGGTAATGCTCAATTTCCTGAACTAGAAAGTAGAAGATAATGTTAAGGTTGGAAGTGTGGATATGCAGAGGTGTGGAAATGTGGAAGACCCTTCCCAACCCCTCTGTAATGGGAATTTAATATTATTAGTTACCGGTCATAGGAATATGCGCACTTTCCGTAGAACAATTCTTGATTTTGAAGTCTTGACAATAATACAATATCCAAAATACCAACAGTAGATTGCTTGACAATGCAACCTAAGAGAACCATACCATCATTAGATTCCTTGAAATTGTAAACAAATACAACCGTAATTGTATACACATAACCACATTTTGATGGTTTATTGTAAATTTGTCATCAATCTTCAAACTAGAGAAAAAATCAATAACAACTAATTTGTCCCCATAGTATTGCTCATAAGAAACTTTCCATGGATCAAGTAATACTTTCTCCAATTCGATGCCTCTTAGAACATAATATGTTATATTCCTTTCATTTACATTAATGATATAGTTTAATCTATAAAAATAAACAAAGTGAAAGTTTTCCTTGCAACTCATACAATAAACCATAGTTTGATCCCCAATTCTAACACTTGTAACCAGACTACTGCTTTTTGCACATACACTATCAAAATTATTTGTACATCCACTTTTTTCCATCAACATTCTTTGCAAGTGCTGCAAAATTGATATAGAAAACTGAGATTTAGCAATTAAAATCAAGAGTTAGCAACTTGAAATCAAATGACTTTGTTCTCTCTCTCTCTCTCTCTCTCTCTCTCTCTATATATATATATATATATATATATATATATATATATATATATATATATATATATATATATATATATATATATATATATATATATAGAGAGAGAGAGAGAGAGAGAGAGAGAGAGAGAGAGAGAGAGAGAGAGAGAGAGTCTATCTTCAATGAACATATGAGTGTCAATTATGAAGTCGCAAAAATTTGCCTTGTTTTTTAACTATATTTTTTAGGAGGATGAGCAGAAAAATATTCTCTTGCAATTTCGTTTGGATATAAAGATACATTGAAATAATTTTTCCGTGTACTTGAACTTACCACATATGAAATATTTGTAAAGAAATACATCTTAATCATATAAGAGATGAACAACTTTGCTATCATTGAAACATTCAAAAAAGTATAAGTTTACTATTGTCTTGTCCTAATATATATTCTCGTCTTTGATTTCTAGTGCACATTGAATGCCTTTCTATGTTGTTGAAATTGCAATGGCACAAACTATGCCAACTAGAAATGAATCTCAACTACACAACATATTTTCAATTGTTATATTTCGGAAAAATTGGTACTCTTTGGACATAGGAAAATATTTTCTACAACGCTAAAGTTATTTAGTGCAATATTTTTCTCACGGTCACCATTATCATTTTGTGCTTCATAATTATTTTGAATTTGTAATAGAAACACTAATGTTTGCAATACGTTTTTCCTCATGTTGTTCGATAAACTATGTTGGAACAATTATTGTCATTTTATCCTTCTTTACTATCAAATTTGCACAGAGTACTGATTTTTTTTTATTTGCTTTGTCCAAAAACGTTTAATATGTAACTAACACAATGCCATGGAAAATGCTTCATATTATGTTATTATTGATATATTCAATCAATATTGGCATAAACTCAATCGTTTTTCTCCTATCCGTGGGCATTGAATTGAAATTAATTCAAGAAAGAAAAAAACCATATATGTTTTTGCAGCTAGCTAAACCTTGATAGAACTATATTTATGTCTATTTTTTAGGTCTATTTTATGCACTTTTCCTTGTGTCTCCTTCAATATCTACTTCTGTAATTGTTCTCATTGCCATATCTACTTCTTCATCCATGTTTATTGTCACATCATTGATCAACTCCACAATTACAAAATGGCTAATTAGTTACTAAAAAAATGACTAAAATTTGCATATAAACGACCATTTTTTAGTCGGCGACCAATAGTATCTAATTTACAGTATCTTATAACGCGACCAACTTTCTGTCATTTTTAGTTTAGTCATTAATTTTTTGTTTCAATTTTATCGTTTAATAGTATATTTAGTCATAAATTTGGTTATTGATTTGGTTATTGATTTAGTCATTAATTGCAACATTTAATGACCAAATATAATACTACATGATGACCCAAGAAAATCAACTAATGACGAAAGAAATATGATCAAAATTTTGGTTGTGTTATAAGATACTATAAATTAGCTACTAATAGTCATATATATGCAAATATAGTCATCGTTTAAGTCAATTAATGACCAAAGAAATATGACTAAATTTCAGTCATGTTATAAGATACTATAAATTAGCTACTAATAGTCGTATATATAAAAATTTAATCGTCATTTCCAATCACAAATTTATCATTTGCGATAGTCAATTATCATTTCTATGGTAGTTTCATATTCATTATATAAATGATTGATTTAGTAGTTTATATTCATTTCATTTACTTTCATTAATAATCATTATAAATGACTAATTTAGTCGTGTATCCATTTTATTTTTGTTCATCATTAATCAATATAAGCTACTAATTTGGTAGTTTTAGGGTAATTTTATGTATTCATTATTAATCAACATAAATTAATTAGTTTGATTTTGCAACTAATTTAAAAAAAATGGCATACAATGTGCATGTTCATCTAATATGAAAACTTAAAGTTACATATGTTAATTACAATACTAAATAATATCAAGTGCAACTATAAATAATTTTAACCACAAATTATATTATATAGAATGTCAAGTATTACAATATGAGTTTCCAACTTGATATTAATTAGTTAGACTACAATTTACACATGAAATATCATTTCGTCACTTCAAAACATTATCACTATGATGCCAATGCATTGCAAGTGAATTCACCAACTCTGAAGACTTAACCATTAGTCTCTATGTGTGTGTCTTATGCGAGATATTGGTTCTAAGAGTATCACTAAACTGATTTTCTTCTCTCTCCCTTTTTGCATTTGTCGCTCCAGTGTTATTTATTCTCGTATTTCTTCAATTCTTGCTTCTTACCATCTATATTGATCAGTTCCTCTCCTGAAAACAATAGAAGATACAATGCAGAGTATAAGACATGAAAGACAATGAATAATGGAATATAAAGTAAAGTAAACTATAGAATATTTATACGACATATACACATTAGTAATGTCATTGCCATTTTCCCCATAAAAGTAAGAAACTCGAACAAGTTTTCTTCGCTTTGGTGATAGTGGCAACTACGTGGCCAGATGACTTGTAGAAACAAAACAAATAAAATGTTCCAAAAGAAAAGAACACCTTAATAACTTAGTATTTAACCTCCAGAGAAAGCTTAAGCACAATCATGCCAACTTACATGTTAAAAAGCTTAGGATGTGGATAATTTGTAAAAATAAATAATTTGAGGTGTGATGTCTAATCCTTGTCATTTTATTTGCAACAAAATTTCATTTTCTAACACATGAACTTGATCAAATATATAGACAACTCGTGCTCAAATAAAAATATTATAGTAAACTTTTCTAATAGTCATGAAATTTTCTTAACACAAAACAACAAAAAAGATTTCAATTAATATCGTGTATTACTAATCTCATCTTCAAGCTTTGGATGATTTTTAAATGGACATGATACCAAGTATTTTCAATTTCATAGTTAAAAGACAAAACAAAATCAAAGGAAACATTCAAAATACAGTCAAATAAAATAGAGAGGATATCATGAAATTAACATTGCAATTATAAAAAATATGTTTACCTTTCCACCAATGTCTTGTCTAGCATCCCTAAAACATTTGCTTGCCCAAAATAGCCATGAGGTGAAAGAATCATAACATTAAAAACCATAGCAATCCCTACTCGAAACATTTCC
Organism: Pinus tabuliformis; assembly: GCA_031772625.1. Taxonomy (NCBI): domain Eukaryota; kingdom Viridiplantae; phylum Streptophyta; class Pinopsida; order Pinales; family Pinaceae; genus Pinus; species Pinus tabuliformis. Next base: position 343,684,277 of record CM062819.1, on the reverse strand, counting down.
AAAGTCGATGGCTTAAGTACCTCAGCTCCCCTTGTATTGGCAAACCATATGATGTATAAAGTCAACTACCATAAGCTATCTTTCCAAGAAAATCCTTCATAGTTGAATTTGGAGGTAGTTCTTGCACAATCATTTATTCATGAAATTTAGATGGTATAAATTTAAAACATCATACCTAAGAAATTGTGTTAAATATTAGCAAATGAATTTCAAAACAAGCAGATTAAGAAATGAATTCATATTGTGTTGCCAAGGCATTGTTATCCTCTTTCTTCAATTCTTGCTTCTTTCCATCAATATTGAGTTCCACTTCTAAAAATGAAAGAAGATACAATTCAAAATATAAGATATGAAAGACAATGAACACTAGAATATAATCTAAAGTAGACTACATATATTTTATAATAGCGAATTGTCAAGAAAATTATAAAGATAAACATTGTCAACAAATTATTAAAAATCTCATTTATATGTTGAGACCCATCTAGCCTTGCATTTTACAATGTCAAACATTTGGCTACTAAAAAATTGAAAACAATAAAATTAGTGTTATATTTATTAAGAGTTTCCAACATAGGTCTAAATTCCACTGAAATTATCCAAAAAGTTCTTTCCCTACTTTATTACAAGCAATGCCACACTTAGTGTCTAACTTTTTCCATGATATGTATCTCTTTTTCCTCATATATAAAGCATGGTGGTAGTTATGTAGGTTGTATTTGTAAATAAATGAACAAAAGATGTCAAAAATGCTTGAAATTAACTAACTTGCAAGGTATTTCTCCTATCATTAAAAATTATAAGTGGTTTTATTTCCTATTATTTTTATTTATTTTTATAAACAAAAGTGTAATCAACAATTAGGGGAATCGGAAACACCACTATAGGTTGGAAAGAACACTATTTTCTTTGGAAATATTTCTAGTAGTTTTTGAGGCATTTCTAAGGTGTTTTGGTTTACATTTCTAATGGTGAAATATTAGTGGGGCAAGAGTTTCCTACTACTTAGTTCTTGAACAATGCATTCCCTCCTATCTTAGAGGTTTTCTTATGTAAGATTTCTTGGAAATAATGTGTTGGCTTGTTAGTAATATTTGCTTAAGTCTTGTTTTTACTAAGGTTGCACATAACATACACACAAAATTATTGTAGAGTGTGTGTCTGCGAGAACATGTTAGAGAATTTCTTCAAGGAAGTTGGAGGAAATTGACCATGACTCTCTTGACATTCGAGGTAAAGAAAAGAGCTCAATGATCACATATTGGTGCCTTGGGGGAGGGTGGTGGTGGCAGGGGCTACTAGCTGGTGCCAAGAGTTGTGGAGAGATGAGGTTCATAGTTCCAGTGATCTACATTTGGAAATATATGAGGTATTTGTCAAAGAGAAATCATATACATCATGATAAGAGATACTCATCATCATCATAAACAGACGCTCCTCAAGGTCACAATAGAAGCAATAGAATATGTGGAGGAGGAAGCCGAAGGCATCCCTTCCAAGCAACCATTGACATATAAGGAGGAAATACACATCAAGGATGTGCTTTTTCATGCTGAGAAGAATATCAATAACACTCTCTTGGTTTGGAGGTATTATTGTCTCTTTCATTAGAAAATAAGATCATTTTCACTATGTTTTATATACAGTGCTACTTCTTCTTTGATTAACACTTCCATAGATGTAAGAAACATATCTCACCCCCCAAAAATCTTCAAATTCAACTCATATCATAGGGACACTAAGATTACCATTATTAATTGTAATTTATCTTTTCTCACTTTTCTCATTAGCACACATTCTACATGGGGAATTACAATTTTGATAGCATTATATTCCAATGAAATTATCACAAACAACTTGAAATTTGTTTGTAAAAAAACCTTACCATTTACCATTTATGTGCAATTATTGATTTAACTCAAAGTTCAAATTCAAAACATATTGCAAGTTTCAATAAAAGTTGTAACTTTGAGAATAGATGTTAACAATACATTTTATCTTTATTGTTGAGATCAATTTATTCTTACTTGTTCATAGTGCCATCCGACGAAGTGAGGCAACATCAAAATTTGAGTGAAGGGATCCTGGCCAACAATTGAAACTTGAGATAGGCCCAATGCTTCATGCAAGTATTAATACAGTCGCCAACTTCCAGTATACGATCTTTCTCTCTGTAAATTAAAAAAGAAATACCCAACAAAATTGCTAAAAATAAACAAGGACAAAACACCCATCAAAATTGCTAAAAATAAACCAAGACAAACACCCATGAAAATTGCTAATAAAACACCACTGAGGCAAACATGGTGTTGCAAACAACAATGAAAATGCACACAAGATTTAGTGATTTTGTGTTTTACCATCAGTTCCAACATTCAATACAGTTGTGCTTCAAGAAAGAACATAAATCAAATGCATTTGGAAATTTTAAATCACTAAAACACCATCATCAATGTTTTAGCAATTTTGTTCAGAGAAACTTCAATATAATTGCAAAGAGTTCATGAAAAATATAGAGAAAAATGTGAAGAAACTTCAATGTGACTGCAAAGAGTCCATGGAGAATTTACACAAAAAAAAATTGAATTTATATTGGGATAGTGGACTAATATTGTTGAAGCTCACTTCTAAATTCTGTCGAGCATCCTACTAGGGAAAGAAACACATAGTGGAAGAGTTTAACCAAGCATTGTATCCCTTACATTTCATATGTATAGGGATCAATTTACACAAGTATATCACTTAACTATATGTGATGTGTCTCTCTTAAACTTAAACACACCAGTTGATTTAGAGGGGTTACATGTAATAATTACATGGTGCAGTGAACTATTAAGGAAATTTCCAAAAGAAACAAATTGTCAAAAATAATTTTTGAACTTAAATGATTTGTGATCTATGATGGCCAATCAATCATATTAACCATATTTGATAGTCAAGAAGCATTTTTCCAAGATCTTTTCTATTCATTTCTTCCATTAATGGTACTTGACACTTTTTAAGGTACTAAATATCTCACTATTGAGAATTATAGTTCAAACATGAACTTCTGCACAAGTTCAGTGTGAACATAAGTAGTTTGAGATCATTTTGAGCCTTGGTGGCACAGTCAACATGGCATAGTCTAGAGCATTGGTGGTGCGGGCTAGGGAGAAATGTTGGATGGTTCTTGCATTCCAACCAAGTATCATGAAAAATTTCAATCCCTCATTGTCTTGGATCTGATGAAAGGAGGAGGCATTGTTGGTAGCTTCTCTAGAATTTATCTGAAATAGGAACAATCTGAGAGAAAACGTATCTCTAATTTTTAAGGCAAGGCATTGTTGACTGAAGTTTTCGAAGGATGTTGACAAAATTCTACCCAAGTCCCTGTAGATGGAATAAAACCTCCCTCTTATCTCATTTACACAAGAGATTTAAACATAAAGTGCTCCTTAGTATCTACCTCAAGCAAAGAGAAAAGTCTACAAATCATTTCTACTAGGGGAAGATGGTGATCTGTCTCAACCCTCAACTGATGTGATGTTAGGGTCCAACCCTAACCCCCTTATTTATGTAATAGGGTCGAGTCATAGTTCTAGAGTCAATAAAGCCCATATTATTAATTGTTAGTGGTTGTCCCGCATTTAAAGAAAGAGACCATAGTTAGTTGCAAATGGGCCATGGTATTAGATAGATGGTATTAAGAGAACCATGGTACCGACCCATGGTATTGCATGTATGAATCGTATATAAAGGATAGAGACTCCCCATTAAGGAGCGTTGTGTCTTATTTTGTAATCAAGCCGTACTCTATTGAAGGTTGCCCCATCGAAGAGGTAAGTGAACATTGCTTTCATCTCTGAATAATAAAATACATGTTGTTATTTCTCAGTTTGTTCTGTGTTCTAGGTTGTGTTTCTTCGTATATTTGGTATTCTAGCATCTTCTCGTAGGTCAAGAGCATGCCAAGTGGTATTAGAGTGCTTTCCAAGGACGATGGTATCTCCATTTTTAGCAGAAATGTTTTTGGCTAGAGACGTGTTCCGATGTCTTTAAACCACAAGATCTATCATTGAGCGCATAAACTTGTGGATTTGGGGAGGCATGCATGCAGGAAATACAAGAGGTGGTCATGCTTGTTGGACTCCCTCGTAACCCCTGTGGGTACCCCTTCGAGTAGTAGCGCATTAGACAGAACCACACATAGATTGTCTTCCACATACCCTCTAGGTATATCGGAAGCCCCCTAGGCACCTGAAACCTCACCGTAGATAAACTGTCGGTAGTCTTACTACTAGAGTACACTGAGAATAGAACTCGGTGAGATTACTGCACGTATGATAGGGTAGTCGAGTAGTATGGCTAAGGGTACAATTGATCCTCCTTAATTAGTGCCCTGAAATATTGGGTCGAGTACTACTATTGGACCCTTATGTATATTGCGATCTGTAGCACCTAACACTCCTTGAAAACATAGTTCCCTCATCTCTCTAATGATTGACCATCATCATCTTTACCAGATCAGATCTAGCAGGTTGGGTTTTGTCGCCGCCATAACAATCAGACCCACCAGTTCAAGGTCTACCACCACAATACCATTCAGATCTAGCAGCTAGGGTTCTGTCACTGCCGCAGTCCTAGTCACATTCTACAGTTGAGGGTTTCGTAGATAGATCTGATCATTTGTGCAGGGAGGCTTGTGGCTCCTATACCTTAAGGTGAATCTCGCAAGACATTGGGAAAGATTAACTTTTCTAGAAATTAGCTACCGTAATATTGATAAGCGGGGGGGGGGGGGGGTTGGTGTAAAACTCCTTTTGGAGTTAAAAAAAAAAAATCACAATGATGAGCCCTCCTAGGATGCTTATAAGAGAATCGCATTAGAATCAGGATGACGAGCTGAGCGAGGTGGTACCATTCACTTGTTAGCTTCAACTTTTGGGTGGTCCCAAATTTTTTCACAGTAATGACAAGTGAGCCAAATCTGTGTATGGTAGAAACTAGAGCTCAAGCTATGGCCAATGAGAAGATGAATTCCGTTGAAGAAAGGTTGGAGGAATTAACAAGGCATATCCATACATTACATGACACATTCACAAAGGGTAAGACAGAGTTACAATCAGAGACATATGGTTTTAATGAAGACCATGAAGGAGAATCTAGCCATCATCTTCACTTCCATGGAAATCACCAACATTATCACCCTTGACAACCCAAGCTAGACATGTACAAATTTGATGGCTCTAAACCAACAATATGGCTATCACAAATGGACCAATATTTCACTTTGAATCACATCAGAGATGATGAGACTAAGCTACATGTGGGAGGCCTTTACTTGGACCAAGAAAGATGGCAATGGTGGTAGTGGCATCAAAAATGCTAACCAAGGATAATTACTTGGCAGACATTCGCAAAATCCATTTGTGACCACTTTGAATGGGAATCAAATTTTTTGGGTTGTCTTAATAAGCTTAGATAGATGGGCATAGTAAATAACTATATTACATCCTTTGAGTCATTAGCCTTTAGCACATCAGGTCTGGAAGATGAATTCTACTTGGAATGTTTTATAAGTGGTATCAAAGATCCCATCCAAGCCCACGTCCAGATGCACCACCCACCCACATGGATGGAAGCTTGCACCAAGGCTATCGAAGTGGAATGTTTTTTACTGGCTCAGTCGCCTTGTCCAAATTTCATAGCCAAGGGATGCCCCATCTAGGCTCACAGCACTACCCAAACACTTAAGGTTCAAAAGGTGTCACTCACAGAAATGGCAGAAAGAAGAAAGCAAGGATTGTGTTACTACTGTGATGACAAATACTCCCTCGGGAATAAATGCAAGGAACCCAAATTCATTCAAATTTATGTTTGTTATAGACATTTTTTGGCACTACAACCCTAATCATATATGTCCATAAACCAAGGGATTTTGAGTCCCTAAAAGTGTTGTTTCATGCCCTAAAGGAACAAGGTCAGCTGATTACATCATCTCCCATAAGTTCTCCACAGAAAACTGCTTAGAACTGGTCAAAATTGGACCATACAGGTTTCTCAGTGCTAAGGGTGTGATGCATCTCACCTGCCCAGTGTAAAAGGTGCGATGCATACTGGAAAGCCCTTTTGTAGGGTGTGACGGGTGAGAATGGATAAATGGTAGAGACAACTTGCAAGGTGGATGATCATGGAATCTTCCAGAAACTTCTCCTGTGACACTTTCCTCTCTGAATTCGCCCAGGAATGAGTAAGAGATCATCAATCTCCAAGTGGAATCAAGAACTATCAGAGAGAAGACACTAATCAAAATCCCAGAAGCTGACTCACCTCCCTGCAATCATCTATATATGGATCCCTCATCCCAGAGATCCAGAGGCTGGAATTTTGTATCTTGTAAGGAAGTGTTGTTGGTTTCCTGGTGGAATATCATAATGTTGGGTGATCTAAGCTTTTCATGAGGTGAAGAAGGGCTTTCATGCTGGGAGGATGACGTTGGGTCAGATCAATGGGTTGTAATCCTCTCTTATAATCTTTATATCAATAAAGCTATTCAAGTTTTCCTCCACATTCTTGTATGTCTCATAGTATATGCATTTGTGTGGTCAATATATATCTGGTCCTATATTGCTTATGATTGTAGATCTCTGCACTTTGAAGGTATTATGCTGCTTTGACTTTACAAGTACTCTTTGAAGCAAGGGAGAAGCGGCAAAGACGTATCAGTGAGGAGAAGGAACAAGCAAAGAACCGAGCCAAAGATCGAGGTTGGTATTCTTCGATCCTCTCCTATCTACTTCTCATAAAGGAAAACGAAAGTAACTTTAATCTGTTTGCTTCTAAGATAGCTACCCATCTTAGTGGGACTAGCAGCTCTACATAGACACTAGATTTCCCGATAACAAAATAGTGAATCCGCTAGGGAGCGAATAGCTTGTTTACTTGTTTATACTTGTTTGCTTTATAAACTTACAGACGGAGCTTGAAGTTAAGCAAGCTAGCTTTCGAACTGCATTTTCTATGCAAGTGCAAAGTAGATCAATGCTACTTCAGTCTATCTCCGATTTTTTTTTATAAACTGAACAATCGAGTTGCAACCATCCTAGTTGCCCTAGTGGTGGCTCTAGTAACCTCATTAGATCAACTGTTGTGATTTCTATTTAATGACTATCATTAGCTCCGCCTAAATCCCTGAACTAAGCTACAAACTATGACCAAGAACCAAGTTGAAGTCTCGTCCCTAGACCATCACACTTTCTCCTCTTGGGAATCTGGATGCATCGCACCTCCCATGTGCAGTAGGTGCGCTGCATCGCACTTTCCCTGTGTTGCAGGTGCACTGATCAGATAAGACCTTTTCTGCTTCTAGATTTTGGTTTCTTTGTTCACTCTCTTCAACTTTATTCATGAGTTTTGTTTTCTGTGATCAGTATACCACTGTGGAAACTCCCATCCTTTGCATGATTCCGCCTCCATAGTACAAAGAATTCTGAATGTTTTTATGTATTGTGCGCCATTTACAGTTCTCTTTTACAAAAAGTAGCGTAATCAAACTATCGTCTTTTGATTTGGAAGTGTTGCAAGTGTCATTCTCAGTCAAAGAAAATAATTCTATTGTTCTTGATGGTCGATTATATAGTTAATCTTGTATTTGATTTGAATTAGTAGTTTTTCAAGTGTCGAAAGTAGTTTTCAATTCAAAGTCACAAAGTGTCGTCATTATCTTCCTTTCGTTTTTGAAGAGAAATTTGTTAGTACTGTCGCTTTGAAAAGATAATTCAGATTTGTGCTCAGCATTCTTTATGTCATTCACACATTAAGAAAGCGGAAAGCAAATACATGCATGTGCATTTGCATTTAGACTGCTTGTTGGTTTGATTTAGGAGAGTGCATCTAGTGTGTGCTCTCTTCTCTATGTTCAAAGAATATCATCTCTCTTTCTTTAGTAGCTAGGATTTTCATTGCAAAGAGAAGATTAAACGATTGTTTATCATCTTAGATTTCATTTTAGGAATTGTATATCTAGATCACGTGGTGACCCTGAAAGGCAAATTTCTTAAGAAAGATCAACTGTAAAATAAATTCAATGAACATAAAAATGCTTTGGAACCTAATGCACAACATTTAGAAGTCTAGGCTAGAGATGTGTTCCAGCATCATAAAGCCTGGTAACTATCGATTTCATTGTTGGTTGGGTGATTCCTCCTCTTTGAGATGACAAGTGCTATTACGAACTTGTGCTACGATGTACCGTCGAGTATATATTTGCAGACCACAATAGGCTATATCCTTTATCCATATGAAGCCGTGTCTGTCGCCCTATCGATTGCAATGCACTGAACACAGCATTCGAGAAGATTGACTGCCATATCGTAAAAAGTATTCTGCAGTTTTGCGATTGGTTTGGTAATCCCTCTATCTAGATTTCCAGAGTAGTCTCTTTCATTCCTTTTCAGACTCCTTAAAGGAAAAGGTCCATTTGAGCACTTGTCACTTTACGCTCATTAAAAATTGAAGGTGACTAGAGTCATCTTTTGTTTTTTCTCGACTCTTAAAATTTGAAAAATCAAGTTGTGTCAAAGCGTCTAAAATTTATTTTAATTGGAATAACGTCAGTGTTCCCTCGTTGGTCTTAGGTCGAGAAATGGAGTCCACCAACCAAGGATTTCCCCTTGGAGGAAATCCTGGTCCTTTCTCGTCTTGGGGAGATGTTGGCGCACCTCATATGGCCACATTGTCACTTCTAGGATTGACGATTGGCTTGCCAATATGGCTCTTCTCAACCTCCATCGTTCAGAATACCGTGATTCCTAAACAATCAAGTCAGCAACTAGATGATACTAGAGTTACCCCTCAACCTTCTACTTCGTCCGCTTCTCCCTCTCCTCCTTCCTCTTCGCTTGATGAAGTTGGTAAAGCAAAAAATCAAGTAACTAACAAGGAAAAGAAGGGGAAGGAGAAGAAGGAAAAGAAGAAGAAGGAGCCAAAAGAAAAAAAGGGTAACCATGCATCATTTAGCAAAAATCCACACATGGCACCGTCCAGACCTAAATCTCCATGTGTCATTTGCAAAGGGGACCACTATCATCGAGATTGTCCTTATATCCCTTGGATCTAAAGGGACCGGTCCCCTCATTTGTACAATCCGGTGTCATCAACCTCTGATGATCATGTTGAAAGCACACCATCAACTAGTGAAAATGAAGTCTCTGGACAAAAAGGAAGATGTAAATTTCCTTGCAAACTGTGCGAAGGCAATCATGCCATCCACCGTTTTTCTTTCGTGGACAAAGCTAAAAGAGTCTTGGATAACTGCACCGTTTCACCGTTGCCGCTTCCTCTTGGATACAAGAAACTCTTGCCAAGTCCATAGCTAGTTGAAAATTTGACCGACACAACTTTGTGGTCAATTGAAGCAACTATCATTGAAGATAAACCCGTTGAATCCATGCCAGATGAAAGTCAAAAGGTTGAGGCGGTAGTCGACCCGGTCTTGTCTTCGGAAGGTCCATCTTTAGATGATACAATCACCGAAGAGAATGAGAACGACACCATTCAAATTCTTTTCGTAAACACAGACTCCGATGAACATGGGGGCAATCTACCCGTTCCTTTACCATAGGAAGGAAGTTCGCTAGAGTCATATCCAGTCGTCTATTTGGTCCCACCTCCAAGCAACCTAGTGGTTTCCTTCAATTAGAATCTATTAGGAAGACCCCGTCTACCATCTAATGTACCATTCCAAATCATTGCACAAGCTTACAGAATGGTCATGGTCGGTACTATCATAGATGAAGGGGCTTCTGTGAGTATCCTTTCCTCGATTGCTTGGAAAGCACTTGGTTCACCATCACTTATGCCTGAGATGAGAAATCTCACAGGCTTCGACAAAGGAACCAGTTGACCGTTAGGGATCCTTCCAAATGTGCCTATAACTTTGAAAAGGAAAACTGTGTATATGAACGTAATGGTAGTCCAAGGACCTTCAGATTAAAATCTACTCCTTAGGCGTGACTATATCTATAGCATGGGAGCCATTATCTTCTCACTCTTTCGAGTAATGTGTTTTCCACATGAAGGCCGAGTGGTCCAACTTGTAGACCAAATTTCATTCCTCGACTCACACATAGCTAATAGTCAAATTCCATCCCTAAATGGTCTTTTCATGCAAGGAATGTCTCATCAATCTCCAGTCCGTCCACCTGAAGAACGCGAGTAATTTAGGGGTCGTGACTGAAACCCAGGGGGCATGCACCCTGGTCTGCTTTGGTAGGAAAACTCTGGGTATAGGGTAGGTTTTTGCAAAGGATATATGACTAGTCTGACACCCGTATGTATAGGAAAATGGGATTAGACTGGATAAGATACCTCCGTTAGAAGGTATGCCTTTCCTGATAGAACAAATGTTTTGTTTGCAAATTGAGGGGTAACCTGTAAAAGGTAGGCCTTTCCTGACAAAGCAAATGTTTTGTTTGCAAATTCAGGGGTAACCTCGAAACTCTACTTCACTATACCTGGGGGCATGCAAACCTTTTTGCGTGCATGTGAAGAGTGACCATTTATTTTCTTAGTTTGTAGATTCTCAAACCCTTTAAACCCGTAGGATTGGTCGTTCCCAGCTTACATAAAGAAAGGATATGGAGCAAAGCTTCAAAAGGTGCAAGCTCCATAAAAATGCAATCTACTGATGAGATGTCCTTATTATACGATTGGCACGAGTAGTTTTTATGTGAAGTTCAAGCTCGTTAAAAATTAAACCTAAGCAATGAGCAAATGTTTCCCCCATATTTTAAGCTCATTAAAAAATGAACCAATTTCTGGTAAATAACCATTGTGAATGCATTATCATCAGCCCCTAAGCCTTGGTCGTGTTCTCATCATCACCTCCACTCTGTTTTATCCAATCATTCACCACCATTTGATTGTTTACCCCTTTTTGAGGAACAACTGCGAAGAGTGATTTTGTTAGCCATCCTTGTGACACTGCCGTGATTGGAAAATTCCAAACCTTACCTGGAATCACCTGTTACCTGAAATTATCACTCGTTCCTTGAAAAACGGGTTTCCTTTAAGCTCTTTTTGTTTGAGTCATAAAATATGAAAATATTGCCGACAAATTGGCATCTCCAGCTCGTTAAAGCTATCGGAAGTGCTATCCCTCCTCTAGATTTTAATCTTTTTGGACCTGAGGGATTATTACACAAAAAGATCGAGTGCTTGTCTTGTTCGACTCATTAAAATTATCGAAAATTCATCCCTTTCGTATTATTTTATACTTTTTCGGACTTAAGGGATTATATGACGAAAAAGGATTATTGGATTTTCCTTTACGTCTCTTTCAGACTCTCTAAAATTGAAAAGGACCGAGTTATCTTTGTCGTTAAACTTGTTAAAACCAATAGCGACAAACTTGTCCATATAGACAAGAACGAGTTTCACTATCGCTAGGCTCGTTAAAACATAGCGACGGGTTTGCCCGAAGGGAAAATTATAGAACAAGCATATGTTATCCTCCTCAAGCTTGATAAAAATAAAGAGGTACTGGTCAGCCATGACTGGGGAAAAATTGGGAAGAAAACTTGAAGAAACTTTATTGGTAGAAAAGTCGCTCTTGAGCATGACACTTTCACTCCATGTCTGACTCAGGTTGGGTTGTTCCGTTCACCGGTCATATTACCATTGGTCCACTGTATCGTCCATATTTGGGGTTAACGCTACCAATCCATTGCAAGTGTCACCGATATGTTCAAGTGAATTTGATTAGAGAATTCACCAACTCATCTTGTGACTCATCCGCGACAATACCTTTACGCTTCATTCTTTCATGACCACCACCCTGAACCCTGTACCATCAGATCGTTTTCACCTCCAAAAGTCATTTGCTCCGTTCCGTGTCATAGATGTGGGATTCATTAAGGACCTCCTATGACCAGTCACTTCTTGTCGACATCAGCTCATTATCTAAGAAGTTTACCTAAGAACAACCCTTTCAGTACTTTGAAGCTTGCATGTCTCAATGGCAAGTTTCTCACTTTCGGTGATAGGTTTACATCAATGGCCTTCGACCGAGAGATTTTGCGTGGTGTTCAATGCCAAGTCCCATTTTCACACCACGTGAATTGTACTATCGTACCTTGAGGGTCATCATCATTATCGGTGATTCCTCTCGTGCCTATTAATAGCTTACATCATTGGCCAGTAATGAGGCGATGTCTTTCCATGTTCGACTCCAGAACATTTTTCACATGGATTACCTTGTACTTCGAGCAAAGATTGGATGAGTTTGAAGACCCCAGATCTAGTTTCATCCATTTGGGTTGCGATATATTTAAGAAAATAAAGACATCAAATGTACATCATTGCTGCACAGATGATCATCCGAATCAAAGGATGATGGCTCTATCAGAATCATCTGCCACACAGACGATTGTCTGTCCTATGTACATGAAAATGAATTTATAAAGCTGAGCATGGGAATGCCCGCCTCAGATAGATCATGAAAATGTTGTGAAGATAATGTATTGTATTGTATCTTATTACAGGTCACCTTCCAGTTCGAAAAACCTCAGATCCTCATGATAAAGCATTTCACCTGACATCAAAAGATTAACGACCTCATGCTTTAGGGGGCAACTGTTATAAACATTTTTCGACACTACAACCACAATCATATATGTCCATAAGCCAAGGGCTTATGAGTCCCTAAAAGTGTTGTTTCATGCCCTAAAGGAACAAGGTCAGCTGATTACATCATCTCCGAGAAGTTCTCCACAGAAAACTGCTCAGAACTAGTCAAAATTGGACCATACAGGTTGCTCAGTGCTAAGGGTGTGATGCATCTCACCTGCCCAGTGTAAAAGGTGCGATGCATACTGGAAAACCCTTCTATAGGGTGTGATGGGCGAGAATGGAGAAATGGCAGAGATAGTTTGCAAGGTGGATGATCATGGAATCTTCCAGAAACTTCTCCTGTAACACTTGCCTCTCTGAATTTGCCCAGGGATGAGTAAGAGATCATCAATCTCTAAGTGGAATCAAGAACTATCAGAGAGAAGACACTAATCAAAATCCAAGAAGCTGACTCACCTCCCTGCAATCATCTATATATGGATCCCTCATCCTAGAGATCCAGAGGCTGGAATTTTTGTATCTTGTAAGGAAGTGCTGTTGGTTTCCTGGTGGAATATCATAGTGTTGGGTGATCTAAGCTTTTCATGAGGTGAAGAAGGGCTTTTATGCTGGGAGGATGACCCTGGGTCAGATCAATGGGTTGTAATCCTCTCTTCTAATCTTTATATCAATAAAGCTATTCAAGTTTTCCTCCACATTCTTGCATGTCTGATAGTATATGCATTTGTGTGGTCAATATATATCTGGTCCTATATTGCTTATGATTGTAGATCTCTGCACTTTGAAGGTATTATGCTACTTTGACTTTACAGGTACTCTTTGAAGTGGAGTGGTCAAGGGAGAAGCGGCAAAGACCTGTCGGTGAGGAGAAGGAACAAGAAAAGAACCGAGAAAAATATCGAGGTTGGTATTCTTTGATCCTCTCCTATATACTTCTCATAAAGGAAAATGAAAGTAACTTTAATCTGTTTGTTTCTAAGATAGCTACCCGTCTTAGTTGGACTAGAAGTTCTGCATACACACTAGATTTCCCAATAACAATGTTACTAATCACAATGCATCTGAGAAAGCCCCACCCTTTGAGGGACCAGAGGAGGAAAATGAGGACAACCAGCAAGACAATGATCTCCCAACTATGCTAGAAGAACCAATTATCTCACTCCATGCTTTAGCAGACATTTCTTCTCCCCAAACTTTCAAAATTAGAGGTTTTATTAAACATCGCCTTGTAGTAGTATTTATTGATAGTGGCAACACACATAACTTTATCCATCAGAGAGTCGCAGAAGCTATGCATTGTTTTCTCAGAGCAGTCTCTAATTTCCAGGTCTAGATTGTTGATGGGGGGACAATGAAATGTGAAGGCTGCTATGAAAATATCAAATTTTGGATGGGAGATTACCACCCAAAGACCCACATGTTTTCCATCAACATGGGTGGGTGCAACACTGTCTTGGGTGCTGAATGGCTCCACACACTCAGCCCAATCACAATCGATTTCTAGGAGTTTTATATGAGATTTAAGCAGAATGACCACACGCATACCCTCCACAGACTCCAGGCAGGTACTTCTTCTATCATCAGCTTGCATTAGATCGAAAAGTTGTTAAAAAAGGGCCACCATGGAGTTATCGCCCAATTTAATGTCATCCAGGCCTTCAAGCCCACGACTCTTCATATTCATCCTGAGATACAATAGGTCTTAAACAACCATCCGCAGGTATTTGACAAACCTCATGAGCTTCCACCCTCTATAGGGGAACATGATCATAGCATTACTTTGGTCCTAGGGGCACAACCACTGAATGTGCACCCATATAGATACCATTTCACCCAAAATAATGAAATTTAAAAAATCGTCAAGGAACTCCTGGAAGTCGGTGTCATTCATCCTAGCATTAGTCCTTATTCATCGCCTGTGATCATGGTGCTCAAGAAAGATGGGGAATGGTGCATGTGTTCAGACTTTAGGGCCCTCAACAAACTGCTGGTCAAAGATAAATTCCCCGTCTCATTTGTTGATGATTTGCTGGATGAACTAAATGGGTCTCAATTCTTTACTAAGCTAGATCTTCACTCGAGCTATCACCAAATACACATGAAAGAAGTCAAAATTTCGAAGACTACTTTCTGAACTCATGAAGGCCATTATGAATTCCTGGTCATGTTGTTTGGTCTTTGTAATGCCCCATCCACTTTTCAGAGCCTCATGAATCACCTGTTCAAACCATATCTTAGAAAATTTGTCCTTGTTTTCTTTAATGACATTCTCATCTATAGCCTCACCTGGGAAAAACATCTTCAGCATGTAGACCTGCTCTTGCAACTTCTCTGGAAGCATAAATTATTTGTGAAATTGTCCAAGTGCTCTTTTGGCATGAAATAAGTCGAGTATTTGGGCCACATTCTGGGGCGTGAAGGTGTGACGGTGGATCCCAAAAAAGATCCAGGCAATGCAGGACTGGCCCCAACCAAAGACCTTGAAGAGTTTGAGAGGGTTGTTGGGTCTCACTAGCTACTATTGCAAATTTGTCAGCAATTATGGTCACATTGCTAGACCCCTCACTCACCTACTCAAGAAAAATTCATTCCTCTGGACTGATGAGACACAACAGACATTTATAGCTCTCAAACAGGCCATGTGTTCCACTCCCGTATTGGCACTACCTGACTTCACCAAATCTTTTGTGATTGAATTTGATGCTTCAGGTAAGGGTATAAGGGCTGTCTTAATGCAAGAAGGTCAACACTTGCCCTTCACTAGCCAACAAATAAGTGGGAAACATCTGGGACAATCTACCTATGAGAAGGAGATGATGGCCATCTTACATGCAATGGATACTTGGTGACCATACTTATTGGGGCAGCGTTTCCAAATCCACAGAGACCATTAAAGCCTTAAATATTTTTTGGAGCAATGACTATCCTTGCCACAACAAATAAATGGCTAACTAAAATGCTGGGATATGATTATGAGCTAATTTACAAGAAAGGGCATGAAAATGTCGTAGCGGATTCTTTATCATGCCAATTTGAGGAGGACAACACCCTACTAGTAATCTCTCTGCCCATTCTAGATTGGATTGAAGAAGCTCGCAAGGAATGGTTTTCACATCTTTCGCTCTCCCAAATCATTAGTAACTTGCAAGTAGATCCTAACTCCACACTGAGCTACTCTTGGAAGGATGAGATTCTTTGCTACAAGGACTAGGTAGTGATATCACCGACTTCCACCCTCAAAATGTACATTTTGGCGGAGTTGCACTCATCTCCCACTGCAGGCCATGCAAGATTTTAGAAGACTTATGCTCGCACTCTTCATTCCTTCTTTCGGACAGGCATGAAAATGGACATCCTTACTTTTGTATCTGAATGTGATGTGCGTCAGTGCCATAAAGGAGAAACAGTCAAGTTTCCAGGCACTTTACAACCATTGCCCATCACTGCCTCAATCTAGACGGATGTTTCTATGGATTTCATTACTGGTCTTCTGAAGTCAGGCAACAAGTCAGTCATCATGGTGGTTGTGGATAGACTTTCTAAGTATGCTCATTTTTTCCCCCTACCCCACCCTTTTACACCCACTTTGGTGGTTCAATCTTTCATGGACCAAATCTTCAAATTGCATGGCATGTCCACTTCCATTGTTTCTGATCATGACCCGATCTTCACCAATAACTTTTGGCAGGAACTTTTCAAGCTACATTGCACCCAACTACAACTAAGTACTTCCTATCATCCCCAAATAGATGGTAAAAATGAAGCCGTCAACAAATGCTTGGAGACCTACCTCAGGTGCTTTACTTCATAAAAGCAACATCAGTGGGTACAATGGTTACCTTTAGCTTAATGTTGGTATAATACTAACTATCATGTTGCCACCAAGATGACTCCATATGAAGTAGTTTATGGTCAACTCTGCCCTTCACCTACTTCTTATATCCCTAGATGCTCTAACGTGCAAGCAGTGGATCAAATCATACAGAACCGTGCAACCATGCTAGCTCATCTCAAAGATAATCTCCATCAAGCTCAAAGTCGCATGAAGCAACATGCAAACCAACATCGTTCAGAGCGTACATTTCAAGAAGGAGATCAGGTATTCTTGAGGCTGCAACCATACAAGCAAACATCACTCAAAGACAAGGGTCATCAGAAATTATCTCCAAAAGTCTACAGACCTTATCAAATACTTCAACGCATTGGCAAAGTAACCTACAAGCTAGCCTTGCCACCCACTACAAAAATCCATCCCGTCTTCCATGTACCATACCTCAAGAAAGTGGTGGGGAACATTTGTAGAATTCAAACCAATCTACCTGAATTGGATGAAGAAGATTCAATCTGGATCCAACCAAAACAGGTCCTTGACAAGTGAAAACAACATCTGTGCGTCCACGCAATCAAGGAAGTCCTCATCAAATGAAAAGGCAACTCTCCAAAAGATGCGACTTGGGAACCAACCACTATTCTTCAAAAATTTCCATAGCTTCAACCTTGAGGACAAGGTTGTTTTTATGGGGGGGGCATGTTAGGGTCCAACCCTAACCCCCTTATTTATGTAATAGGGTCGAGTCGTAGTTCTAGAGTCAATAAAGCCCATATTAATAATTGTAAGTGGTTGACCCGCGTTTAAAGAAAGGAGCCACAGTTAGTTGCAAATGGACTATTGTATTAGATAGATGGTGTTAAGAGAACCATGGTACTGACCCATGGTATTTCATGTATGAATCCTATATAAAGGATGGAGACTCCCCATTGAGGATAATTGTGCCTTATTTTGTAATTGAGCCCTACTCTATTGAAAGTTGCCCCCTTGAAGAGGCAAGTGAACATTGCTTTCATCTTTGAATAATAAAATACATGTTGTTATTTCTCATTTTGTTCTGTGTTATAGGTTGTGTTTCTTCCTAGATTTGGTATTCTAGCATCTTCTTGCAGGTCAAGAGCATAATGTGTGAGCACATTTGAAGCTATCGAGAGGAAAGGGAAGCCCAACAAATGGAACTGGAGATAGTATGGCCAAACAAGGGAGAGAATTGTGCCTTCTGTTGTTCAGTTCTTGTCCCATATTTCCGACAGATAAATGATTAAAGATGTATAAAGGAGATAAATACACCTGTTTATATTCACTTCTTGTTCTGTTTTCCAAACTCATTCCTACTTGAGCAAGACATTTATCATGTCTCATGATTACCCTGATAATCGTGACTGTGATACTGCATTAATGCCACCATACTCGAGCCTTCTTGTGGCTATTTGTTATAAGTTATGATCTAGTTTCAGTTGATAGGACTGCCATCTCATGGGTTGTTGAAATTGACTTTGCATTCATTTTCTAGTCCTTTTCTATAATATCCATCATAATTGGCAGGCTATCCACTTTGTCCTCCATGCCAAATTTACCTCTACTCCCCAAATCTCCCATTGGGCATTAATGCCAGAGCTAGTAGGTGACATTTTCCAACTAGTGTCTGGATATGAATTTTCATGAAGTCTTCATGATCAATCCATGTTGAGGGTACATGCAACCTGATAAGTAGTCACTTGGAAAGTCCAATTTAAAGTTTAAACATTGTGACTCGTAACTTGGAATGTAAACACATTGTCTCATCTATATCAAACTGCAATCAAGATAGCTATTATTAGTGTTTACATGAACTTTTTCACTTGATTCCAATGAACATAGGATCCCCTGGTATTTTCCTTCTGCAAATTTTAGACAACATAGCTATTGGGCACAAAGAAAATGGCATAGAATGTGCACAAAACACAGGAATGCCAAGAAGATCCACTTTGTCCTCCATGCTAACTTTACCTCTGCTACCCACATCTCCCATTGGGCATCAATTCCCAAGCTAGTATGTGGAATTTTCCAACCAATATCTGGATATGGATTTGCATGAAGTCCTCATGACCAATCCATGTTGCGGGTAGCCTGCATCTAGGTACATGCAACCATATTAGTAGTCACTTAGAAAGTCCAATTTACAGTTTAAACACTGTGATTCATAACTTGGAATGTAAACACAATGTCTCATCTATATCAAACTACAATCAAGATAGATATTATTTGTGTTTACATGGACTTTTTCATTTGATTTCAATGAACTGTAGGATCCCCTAGTCTTTTCCTTCAGTGTGGATAGCACAATACAAATTTTTACAATCATACAGATAGTATTGCTCATATCCATACATTTATATAGAAAATCCATACATGTGTCCGTATAGTTTGTATGGGAAGGTCAAACATCTATATAATAGTTGTTTTTCTTAGTCCAATGTGTGTTTGGTATCCATACATGTGTCTATACAGTTCATATGGGCAAGACAAATCTAGTCAAAGTTTGATCAGATTTGTAACTTAATATGACCTAAGGAATTACTGGCAACTAACAATTGTAGCCAAACAAAATATAGGAGGGAAAAAGAAAATCCCCTTTAAAATGGAATGAAAAATGAGTACAAGAGCAACATCAAATGAGATAAAAATTGATGTACAAGGGTGTTGTCCTAAGAAGGAAAACCCTAGAAAGTGAAGAAGGGGAAGTAAAGGAAACATTACCTAAACTAACGTGCCACTACCACTAGAGGAGGTAGACATTCCTTCTCATCATCCAGCTTAATGGTATGGACATCAACACCACGTGTCTACCGAATAATTTAAGCCAGAAAGATGCATGGACTAATAGGGTTATGGTGAGTAATCCTAGTTGACATCAAACTGCTCTTGATTATTAGTGGAAGTGGAGGTGGAAGAAGTAGAACCACTCCTCACATACAGTGATGAAGAACTCCTACTAGATGGGGAGAAACTGGTAATGCTTCTCTGAGTAGGAGTTCTGTAGTGCTGATGCTTCTGAGAAGCTTTGTTTCTCATAGGTACCCTCAACGTGGAACAGTCTGGAGCCTTTGTGGTATGGGCTATGGAGAAATGATGGATGGTTCCTACATTGTCCAACCAAGTGTCATGAATAATTTCAATCCCCCATTGTCTTGGATCTGATTAAAAGAGGAGGCATTGTGGGTAGGTTCTCTAGAATTGCTATGAAATAGGCACAATCTTAGAGAAAACGTATCTCTAATTTGCAAGGCAAGGCATTGCTGATTTAAGTGCTTGAAGAATGTTGATAAAATTGTGCCCAGGGTCCTGTAGATGAAATCAAACCTCCCTCTTATCTCATTTAGACAGGATATTTAAACATAAATTCTCCTTAGTCTCTACCTCATGCAACGAGAAAAGTCTGCAAATCATTTCTGCTAGGGGAAGATGGTGATCTATCTCAACTGTCAACTGATGTGAGAATATATAAAGCTTCTGAGAGGAAAGTGAAGCCCAACACAAAAAATTGGAGATAGTATGGCCAAACAAAGGAGAGAACTATTCCTTCTGTTGTTTAGTTCTTGTCCCATATTTCTATTAGGTATGTGATTAAAGATGTATAAAGCAGAGAAATACACCTATTTATATTCACTTCTTGTTCCATATTCCCAACTCATTCCTACTCGAGATAGACATTTATTTTTTCTTGTGATTACCCTGATAATCATGATTGTGATACTGCATTAGTGCCACCATACCTAAGCCTTCTTGCTGCTGTCTATTATAACTTATGATCTGGTTTCAGTTGATGGGGCTCCTATCTCATGGGTTGCTGAAACTGACTTTGCATTCATTTTCCAGTCCTTTTCTATAGATGTGTATATAGCAGAGATCTTGGTAGTACTCAGTAATCCTCTACTATTTTCAT
This sequence comes from Pinus tabuliformis, assembly GCA_031772625.1. Taxonomy (NCBI): domain Eukaryota; kingdom Viridiplantae; phylum Streptophyta; class Pinopsida; order Pinales; family Pinaceae; genus Pinus; species Pinus tabuliformis. The sequence goes on along the minus strand of CM062819.1, from coordinate 343,663,914 downwards.
ATCTCGATGAAGAAAATATTTGACATTCTTACTCCTTCTTAGGGGGACCACAAGCCTAAGCTTGTCTTTTCAAAGTGTATGTCTAGCTTCCTGATCATCATGAGATCCATCCTCTTTGTAAATAGTAATTTGATGTAATCAAACATGTCATTATTTGGGCACTACTCTTCCATAAACAGGGATGTCGTTTGCTGGGAAAGGTCAACAGGATCTTTGAGACTAAATTTGTAATCATCAGTCTCTTATTCATTTTCCTCAAATTCCTAAGGGGGATTCAAAGGAGCTTTATAGTCATCATAAGTCAATAATTCAAGAGAGGATTGTTTCATGGTCCTATCCTTTTGAGATCAAATATCAGGGAGTCTACTAGGATCTTATCAAGTTGTCTATATCTTGATAGCAACTTCTTCATTTCATCAAATCTATTTTTTTTTTCATGATAGCCTTTAAAAAAAAACAACTCCCTTTGGAGAGGATCATCTTCTGAACCCACTATATCTAGAGACAGATGATCTTTCCCAAAGCATAGTTATTGAGTTTGCCTGCAATTGTACAAAGTGCCAAGGTTGTCCATTTTGATAGGGATTTTATAGCTCCCTCTCAGGTCTTAGCTAAGTTGGACATTCAAATTTTCTCCTCTTCTTTAGTATAAGATATTAATATTTTGTATTGATAGTAACTCAATATTACAGGTACTCTGATTGCATGGAGATTCCAGGAGGCTTGATCTGAGATTCCTTTGCAATGATTTTCTCTGATTCTTATTAAACCAAGGTGACTAGCCTTTATAGTATTGTTCCAAACATCTCTAGTCATATCAAATAGGACCTTTATTACCAAACTTAAATTAAGTCGTCCTTCCACCAAACTTCTACAACAATGGATAAATTTTGAACATAATGGGACTACTGCTAGATAGAGACAAATATTATTATTGCTGAACAAGACTTCTGCAGGGATTAATCCTTTAACTGTTGAAAGTTTGCTTCAATTGAACCCTTTACTATAGAAGATTTGATTTTATCAAAAATCTTGTGGAATTGACTACCAGATCAATCTGGGAGACTTTCTTTTATATCTTCTATACCTTAGTTTTGAACAAACCCTTCCTTAATTAGCTGAGATAGAATGTACAATGAGATTTACCAACGGACCTCCAAGAGTAAATACTAAATATAAGTTAGTCCACAATTATATTTGTGAACTGAATGAAATAACTAAGAGAGATGTTGTCTTTATTATCAATGTTATCAATACTTTTGTCAATCATAAGATGTCTTATAGTCATTAGGATTTCATTGGAGGTGAAATTTCAACATATATCTCAAAAATGCTACAGGATATTGACGTCATAGTATATATGTATTCAAGATTACTTATATCCAAAATACCATGAAAGGTTTAACGAGCATATGAAGTCCTATACCTATTAATATTTTCTAATTCAGTAGCAACATCTTGAAAAGTATAAATGGATTCATAATATTATGTTGTGCCAATGTAAAGTTCCCTCACTGCTATATCAATTCTGTAATCATCAGTCTCTTATTCATTTTCCTCAAATTCCTAAGGGAGCTTCAAAGGAGCTTTATAGGAATCATAAGTAAATAATGAAAGAGAAGATCCTTTCATGGTCCTATCCTCTTGAGGTGAAATATCAGGGAGTCTGCCAGGATGTTCTCGAGTTGTCTATATCTCGATAGCAACTTCTTCATTTCATCAGACTTGTTTTTTTTCTTTTTTCATGAAGGCCTTTTAAAAAAAACAACTCCCTCTGGAGAGGATCATCTTCTAAACCCACTATATCTGGAGACAAATGATCTTTCCCAAAGCATATATATCGAGTTTGTCTGTAATTGTACAAAGTGCCAAGGTTGTCCATTCTAATAGGGATTTCATAGCTCCCTCTGAGGTCTTACCTAAGTTGGACGTTCAAATTTGCTCCTCTTCTTTAGTATGAGATATTAATATGTTGTATTGATAGTACCTCAATATTACAGGTACTATGGCTACATGGATATTCTAGGAGACTTGATCTAAGATTGCTTTGGAATGATTTGCTCCAATTTTGATTAAGCCAAGGTGACTAGTCTTTATTAGTATTGTTCCAAACATCTCCAGTCATATCAAAGAGGACCTTTATTACCAGGCTTAAATTAATTCATCCTTACACCAGACTTCTGCAACAATGGAGAAATCCTAAAAATAATGGGACTACTGCTAGATAGAGTCTAATCTTCTTATTGTTGAACACGACTTTTGCAGGCATTAATCCTTTAACTGCTGAAATTTTGCTTCAACTGAACCCTTTACTATAGAAGATTTGATTTTATCAAAAATCTTGTGGAATTGACTACTAGATCAATCTGGGAGACTTCCCTTATATCTGTTATACCTCATTTTTTAACAAACCCTTCCTTAATTAGCTATTAGCTGAGATAGAATGTATAATGAGATATACCCACAAACCTTCTGGAGTAAATACTAATATAAGTTAGTTGACAATTATATTTGTGAACTGAACGAAATAACTAAGAGAGATGTTTTATTTATTATCAACTTTATCAATACTTTTTTCAATCATAAGATGTCTTATAGTCATTAGGATTTCATTGGAGATCAGACTTCAGCATATATCTCAAAAATGCTACAAGATATTGACATCATAGTATATATGTATTCAAGATACCATATATCCAAAATACCATAAAAGGTTTAACGAGCATATGAAGTCCTATACCTATTAATATTTTTTAATTCATTAGAAACATCTTGAAAAATATAAATGGAGTCATACTATGATGTTGTGCCAATGTAAAGTTTCCTCACTGCTATATCAATTTTGTAAAGCCATCCATATTTGAGTTGCATATGATGACTAACAAGCATGTTGTGAATTGAGAACATAGCATAGATTGCCATAAAAATGAGATTTTTTGATGATATTTGTAGGTTGTAGATATGAGACATCTACACAGTAGTCTTAATGAAAGACTTGGGTTTACTGCAAACAATTTGAGGCTAGAATAATAGGCTATTAGATTTCGCTGTTTGAAAGAAGAACCAGAAATTTTCTCTTGTCCCACACAATTTCAACAAGAGATAGCTTGATGCATCGAATCATCACCTGAATAATTTTCTTTTAATGTTAATTGGGCTAGGAAGGATCCACACGTGCATGTTTTTATTTTCTTAGCCATCCTATCTCTTCAAGCATTGCAAAGTGTAGCAAATCTATTGTAATTGTTGAAGTTCCCTGAGAAACTCCTGGAATTTTAGAACTTGGTGTTTTATATTTCAAGATACTTGAAATGATATTTATTTGTCATGAACCCCCTTTTGTTGATACCAAAATCTCAGATACGTGCATAGGTTGATCCTTTACCTTCAATAAGAATCTGCTAAATGAAAAACCCCAAACACTACTCTTTTTCAAACCCTCTTGATTGATGCCACAAGGGTTGAGGAGACTTTACCTTTTGTAGCCTTTTATTCTTCTCTATGAGATAAACAAAGTCCTGATACAAGGATAAAGGCATGTGAATGAGCTCAAGAATAATATTATAGATATTTATTTCCAAACTAAATTAACTAAAGGGGAAAGGACAAAAACTGATCCATTGTTTCAATAACAGACATAAAATCCTTGGAAAATGTACTTCATGTGATTCCAAGCTGTCGAAACTTAGCTCAACACATAGCTACCAGAAGTGGACTTTGAAAGGAATTGAGTGATTTGAGTAGATTAATTGATTCCTACATCAAAATCTTCTCAAACACTCTTTTTTAACCAACCTTTCATTTAAAGAGAGAAATGGGTAAACCTACAAAAAGGAGCTTTCCTCGCACTATTGGTATTTTTTTATTTCACTGGCCCTTCCCTAGAATGACTGGGGAAAAATAGTCATAAAGTACTAATGGAATAAGTAACTGCTAACTTGCTAATATTCACTCTAGTTCAGGTACTTGACAATCTGTACTTTTTTTCAAGGCCAATAGCACAATTCTAGTCTAGTTTACATTAAGAAAAATTCATGGTATGGTCAGAGCACCCATAAACCTTGCCTTGTCATCAATAATGATGCATATAAGAGTTCATTCCATTTGTCTAGAACTCTAGATAAGCACCAATGACTACAATATTGATACTTTTCTGAAGTCAGTTGCTAGTTTTGAGAAAGGTATTTCTTGCAGTAAATAGAAGGATGAGTATTCTTGCAGTAATATGTGATTCTGGTGATGCTTAGGTAGGTTACAGTTGTCTTTATCTCCTTCATCACAAATTCCAGTACTGATCCAGGTGGATGTTGGTGGCCACCCACCTATCCCATTTGGAGCCCCACAACTATCTCTTTCAGCTTTTTCAATTTCCTAAATTGTAGCATAGTTTACTATTTTTAGCAGTTTTTCGGGTCTTGAACTTCCGGAGCCGTTTTGAGGCCCTAAACGACGTTTTTTGGGAAATCTGGGGCAACATGGGTCCGTGTACGAATGTTGCCACCCAAAGTGGTAATACTCGGATAGATCTTTCTAACGAGCTATTGTACGCATCAAACGGAGATTGTATGCCAAAGTTACGACCCCGAGAAATTGATGTACCAATTTACCCAAATGGGGCCCACAATTTGGCGTTTCATCTTCTAGGGTTAGGTTTTGGAATGTTAAGGGTTTTCCATTATTTCTCAACAATAAATAGGCCTTCGAGCCTCATTGTAACACAGTTTCAGAACAGTTCAGAGACATGTGGCCACCACATCTCTTCTCAGAGATAAGCTACCATCGCCCTAGCTAGTTTATTTCCATTACTGTTTGTAAGCATATTTCAGTGTTTTAAATTAATGAAGTGAATTATTATTTCCGTTGCATATCTATGTTTATGGTTATCTCTGTGTTTTATTGCATTCATGTTTAAATCTGGATCAGTGGTATCAGAGCGGTCTGCTTTTTCTCTGTTTTTCTTTGCATGTCCCCAACGAGGTCGGGATATAAGGAGTTAGGGCTTGAACTGGTCGAACCTTTGCAAGACCGGCCTCGCAAATCTCGACGACCTCCCATGGCGGATGAGAAGAAAGACGAGGGGGTAGGAGATCCTATCAAAATCTTGCTCGAAGAAGCCCTCGAGCGGCAAAGGAACGCGATGATGAATAGCTTTGCGCAGATCCTTCAGCGGCTACCCAGAGGCGACGCATTGACTTCCAACAGCTACTCTGGAAACGCCACACCGTTTAAGGTAAAAGTTAATTTTGAAATCCCCATCTTCGAGGGTCAAATAGACGGAGATGCCGTAGATAAATGGTTAAATCTGCTAGATGGGTATTTTTCTGTTCATGAATTTTCAAATTGGGAAAAGATTGTTTTCGCTCTTCTCAAAGCAGCCCCCCACGTCAAGGACTGGTGGGAAACCTACTGCGAGAAGAAGGATGAAAGTACAGGCTCACTATTTTCAGCCACACCCACTTGGAATGACTTCCGGGATGCCATCAAGGAGTAGTACTACCCTGTCAAAAGCTATGAGGACAAATACATCAAATGGACCACACTGCGGCAGGGACGAGACCAAGATGTGCCGGAGTTCACAAACATTTTTCATACCCTTCGCACACAGTTGGGTATCCAAGATTCTGAGCTGCATCTGGTACTCAAATATCGTGGCTACCTGCACAGATACATTCAAGAAGAGATGGTGTTCTTGAACGTCTCCTCACTCGGCACAGCATACCGATACGCTGTCAAAATCGAGAAAAAGTTCAAATAGAAGAAGCGAGACTTTGGATCTGCAAATCCGAAGCCCAAAGGACAAAGCCAAGGCAGGGTAACCCAAGACAACCAATTGAAGCCGCAAGAAAAGAACAACACCACGAAGCCGAAGAAGGACACAGGAAAGTGGTGAGAGTTCCACAAGAGTCCCACTCATAACACAAGTGAGTGTCGAACCAAGCAGTCGCTGGTGGCCCAGTTGAAGGCTTCCGAATCATATGCATGTTCTAACCCTGAGCCAGAACCTGACAAGGGGAATGGCAAAGGGAAGCAGATCATTGATGCAGATCCCAGCGCCATTGTTGCTACTACCAAGATCCAGAAGAATGAACCTACAGATCCAGAAGAGGGGGAGCGTCTTTTCCACTCACAGATGTGGGTGAAGGATTCGCTGCTACAATTCATTATCGACAGTGGCAGCCAAAAGAACCTCATTTTAATAGAGGTCGTGAAGCGGTTGGGCCTACCGACTACACCGCACCGGCAGCCGTATAGTATCTGGTGGCTTCACGAAGGACGAGATCTGAAAGTTCGCCAGTAGTGCCGCCTTCCCTACAGCATCAAACCCTTCACAGACGAGGTATTGTGTGATGTTACACCTCTGGATGTTTGTGATGTATTATTAGGCCAACCATACTTGTGGAGGTGACTTGCTGTGTATGAGTCAAGGCCTTGTGCTGTCATTATTTCTTTGAATAATTCATTATACAGGATACCAGAGGTAGCCCCACCTACTGCCACCTCTTTGATCACTACTAAGAAAGGCAGCAAGCTCATCTCCCAAACTAGGAAATTCATTTGTCTAGTTCACTCCCAAAGTAAGGGGAAAATCATTGCTACATCCATGACCCCTGCAAAGGGTTCCTCCACGCAGCAGCAAAAACAAAGGGATACGGTCATGACAGAACACAGGAACAACTTCTCCTCACCCACAGGGGTACCACACAAGTTTCAGGTGGGCGACAAATTTTGGTTACATCTGCAGAGAGAACGCCTCACCAGGACCCATTAGAAACTTAGACCACTCCGACATTGTCCTTACACCAGTACCAAGGCTATGGTCAACAATGCTTCGAAGCATAGCATTCCTCCATTCCTTGGCTTGCACCGAGTGTTCAATGTGGACCGTCGTCAACCATGCTTCCCACCATTTCTGGACACATCAGAGATTGCAGAACAACTCACCAGAGACCCAACTCAGCAAAAGCTTCCTCATCTCAGGGAGGAACTCAACGCAATGGGGACCATTGCTTCCTAAGGGGGGAGGAATGATCCAGGTGGATGTTGGTGGCCACCCACCTATCCCATTTGGAGCCCCACAACTGTCTCTTTCAGCTTTTTCAATTTCCTAAATTGTAGCATAGTTTACTATTTTTAGCAGTTTTTCAGGTCCTGAACTTCCGGAGCCGTTTTGAGGCCCTAAACGACGTTTTTTGGGAAATCTAGGGCAACATGGGTCCATGGACCATGTTGCCTCTCAAAGTGGTAGTACTCGGATAGATCTTTCTAATGAGCTATCGTACACGTCAAATGGAGATCGTATGCCAAAGTTACGACCCCGGGAAATTGATGTACCAATTTACCCAAACGGGGCCCACAATTTGGCGTTTCATCTTCTAGGGTTAGGTTTTGGAATGTTAAGGGTTTTCCATTATTTCTCAACAATAAATAGGCCTTCGAGCCTCATCGTAACACAGTTTTAGAACAGTTCAGAGGCATGTAGCCACCACATCTCTTCTCAGAGATAAGCTACCATCGCCCTAGCTGGTTTATTTCCATTTCTATTTGTAAGCATATTTCAGTGTTTTACATTAATGAAGTGAAGTATTATTTCCGCTGCATATCTATGTTTATGGTTATCTCTGTGTTTTATTGCATTCCTGTTTAAATCTGGATCAAGTACACCCATCATTGACGGGTATTGTTTGATATAACTCTCGTTGAAAATTGGCTGAGATTCTTTGTGGCACTTCCCACCTCAATTCCATTTCCCTCCACTGCACTGTATAAATTTAAGAAAAAAAATTACATTCATAGGTTTTTGACAGAGGTCACCATGACATATATTACAAAAAGCTACAAAGATTACTAGATTTAATGGCCACCCTAAAGTGTTGAGTGTGCCATTTAAGTTGTTACCTGAAATGAGAGGTTGAATATCCTCGAAAGAAAACTTGTGTTATTCTTGAATTAATGTTTCTATCTAACCAATGACCCCATGTCCTGATAGCCTTCCTGAATGCTTCAATCCCATCCAGTAGTGGATATACATTGTTCCCTTCTTGAAAATAGTCCTTCCTATTATAGGTTAAATACAACCATGATACAAAAAGGAATCTCAAATGGCCTAGAGAAAGTAATAATCAAATAAAACAAAACTATGCCACTGAGACCCTGTCTCTCTTTGGCTCTCACTACATATGTGTTATGATAGCAAGAAGAAGAGGAAAAATACCCTCGAGAAGTTTTACGATGGCTCCACCAATACCCTGTATTGAAAATAATGACATCTGCTTTCTTGTACTTGGGAACAAAGTTATCCATCACATCCAACCATAAGGTCTCTTTCATGCTACCATTATGAGAAGGCATTTTCCCTTCTTTAACTAAGAAAGGTGCCCTCACAAATTCTACACTGCAATTGTAGTCCTGCAACAAAAATAATAACTTCCCAATGTAAAAAATGAATAACACCCAACAAAACAAAAATAAGACCTGCAATTTTGAAGTATTCAACTGACAAAATTCCATTTCTCTCCACTACATTGTAGATATTTAAGAAAAAAAAATCATATTAATAGGTTTTTGACAGAGGTCACCATGACTTATATTACAAAACGCTACAGAGGTTACTAGATTTAATGGCCACCCTAAAGTGTTCAGTGTGCTATTTGGGTTGTTACCTGAAATGAGAGGTTGAGTATCCCCGCACGAAAACTTGTGTTCTTCTTGAATCAAATGTTATTATCTAACCAACTACCTCACATCCTAATAACCTTCCTAAATGCTTCAAGCCCATCTAGTAGTGGAAAGACATTGTTCCCTTCTTGATAATAGTCCTTCCTGTTATAGGTTCAATACAACCATGATATAAAAATGAATCTCAAATGGCCTAGAGAAAGTAATAATAAAATTAAACAAAACTATACCACTGAGTCACTGGCTCTCACTGGCTCTCACTACACATGTGTTATGGCAAAAAGAAGAAGAGGACAAATAGCCTCGAGAAGTTTTGCCATGGATCCACCAATGCCTTGTATTGAAAACAATGATATCTGCTTTGTTGTACTTGGGAGCAAAGTTATCCATCAAATCCAACCTGAGGGTCTCTTTCATGCTACCATTCCCATAAGACATTTTCCCTTCTTGAACTAAGAAATGTTCCCTCACAAATTCCACGGTGCAATTGTAGTCCTACACCAAACACAATAACTTCCCAATTTAAAACACGAATAACACCCAACAAAACAAAAATAAGATCTGCAACTTTGAAGTATTTAACAGACCAATTTCCATTTCCCTCCACTGCATTGTAGATATTTAAGCAAAACAATTATATTCATAGGTTTTTGACAGAAGTCACCATGACTTATATTACAAAAATATACATAGATTACTAGATTTAATGTCCACCCCAAAGTGTTCAATGCGACATTTGGGCTGTCACCTAAAATGAAAGGTTGAGTATCCCCGAAAGAAAACCTATGTTCTTCTTAAATCAGTGCAGCTATCTAACCAATGACCCCATGTCCTGATAGCCTTCCTGAATACTTCAAGCCCATCCAACAGTTGATAGACATTGTTCCCTTCTTGATAATAGTCCTTCCTGTTATAGGTCAATACAACCTTGATATAAAATGAATCTCAAATGGCCTAGAGAGAGTAATAATAAAATTAAACAAAACTTTGCCATTGATACCCTAGCTCTCACTAGCTCTCACTACATATGTTTTATGGAAAAAAGAAGAAGAGGACAAATACCCTCAAGAAGTGTTGCCATGGCTCCACCAATGCCCTGTATTGAAAACAATGACATCTGCTTTCTTGTACTTGGGAGCAAAGTTATCCATCACATCCAACCTGAGGGTATATTTCATGCTACCATTCCCAGAAGGAATTTTCCGTTATTGAACTAATCTTTCAAGAATTTGTTCAACAATTGGAAGCAAGCATTGGCCAGGGTTATTATAGAATCCCTTACAGCCTTTCAATATCCAAGAGGGATAGATGTTTCCGACATTGTAAGTTTAATGGGGGAAGACACAAATTTCCCCTCAATTTTAGGAAAATGCTTTAATAAAACTCAAATGGTTAGTAATGCAAGAAAAAAAACATCAGTAGTTTTAATAGTTACAAACCCAAAGATATGGTTTAAATGAAACCTGCAATTTCAAGACCTTTAAATCCAATTAATGATTCAAATAAATAATAACTCAGTCTCATGTATGCTTCTTCAGTAAATATGATAAGTGATAAATGAAGATTCAATTATTGTTTCCATGAAAAGGGAAGAAGAAGGGACCATGTCAGTAGAAGAAACAACAAAAGAAACAGAGTTTGATGCAAGATTGGAAGAGTTAGCAGACATGCTTCTCAAGGTGCTACAATGCACCAAATTAAGTTAATGGAACCCAAGATTACAACATGCACTAACAATTGTAAAGGGAGTACATAATGCATCTCCCACCAAATGGAAAAATAAATGATAAGTTAAGACATAACTATAAATCTAAGTCAAATAAGTAGTCATAAAACATAGCTAGAAAAGGGATGGAGCAAACTAGATACAAAATACCCACCCCCCCCCCAAAAACCCGCCCCCCCCAAACCCCCCCCCCCCCCCGCCCCCCCGCGCCCCCCCCTCCCCACCGCCCCCCTGAAAAACCCGCCCCCCCCCCCGCCCACACACACACACACACAAAAGAAAAGGAAAAGGGGAGCTCATTACTCTCTTCATTTGTACCCAAACCAAATATTTGGGTCAAAGTTCATACATATACCAAAAATTTCTTATTATAACATGTTATAGATCTTACTAGTCTCGGTATGAAGCTCATTGAGAGAGATTCCTCATCTTTTCCAAGGACCTAAAGCTCATCAACATGTTTTAAAAGCATAGAAAATGTGAAAGACTTCCTAAGCATTGAAAAACTTAATTAAATAAGGTTTAGTTGCATATTTTATAAATCCTTCATATTTAATCAAACTAAATGATCAATCCATCAGGACCTTAAATATCCATCTTGGAATATTATTTTATGTTAAGAAATGGCTCTGCCAGAACCTCACAGTTTTTATGATTTGTTAAGGGCCAACAATTTTTGTTAAAGTGACATTTTTTGAAAATAATCTCCACAAATTAACAAGCACTCATATTCGAGAACCGCAACTCTGGGAAACCAAATATAAATAGAAAAATATAGTTAATGTATTTGTCTGACATAAGAGAATGCCTTACCTAACTAAACTTAGAATTAACTCAGAATTAGAAAAGTGTTATAATAAAACAAAACTAACTCATGTAAACTACTAAGAATAACATGCACAATAGTTAAGGATAGATTTTTGGCTGGAAATAAAACAACAAACACTCTTGCATAATTTAATGCACCATATTGTTGAATCTAGATGAGAAGAAGTGCACTTTCATTGTCTAGTTTGAGTTATTGTAACAAAAGCGCCCATGTATGTTCACAGGTGTGCCTAGTATTGCCACATGTGCATTATATAAGGCTATCCAAGATACATTCTAACACTCTGTCTTACTGATGAAAGTGTTTTTTAGAAATCCAAGTCTCTCTCTGAACATATTGAACTTCTTCTTTTCTTGGGACTTCGTCAATATATCTACAACTTGTTGATATCTCTAAATATACACTACAACTATCCCTTTTTGAACCCTATCCTTGATAAAATGCTACTTAATGTCAATGTGCTTGGAGTGGTCATGGATTTGGATTCTCAAAGATTTTTATACAACTTTGGTTGCCATAGTAGACCACAGTAGTCTCCAGTTGACTAGAATTTTCAAACATCCAATTCTAGATGAGCGTGAAGTATTGATTCTAGATGGAGAGGCCAAGATCAAAGAATACTACACTCTGAAACTAAAGATGAGACAAACTTGTCTAAATACAATAAACAACCGCAAATCATCAATGCGAGGAAGAGATTGATTTATTTTTAGATTTTCCAAAAGGGGCAATAAATATCGACAAAGTGGAAATCATTGAGATTTATAGAGAAGAAATTCCCTTGCTTGTTATACAAAGATGAAAAATATGTTTGGGAGACCCAAACCATGAGTGGGACTACTCTATTTTATAAATCTAGTTCACCTTATGGAAATTTTCCATTGGTATTCATTAATTTCTCAACTAGAGATGAAATAAAATTGGTAGCAAAATCATAAATATAACTACCACAGTCAACCCTCTAGTGGAAGAACAAAAATTGTGAACTAAAGCCACATATATACATATATATATATATATATATATATATATATATATATATATATATATATATATATATATATATATATATATATATATATATATATATATATAGATATATATTTTAAAATTTATGCATTCTTTGGTCAACTTGTTTTTGTTTGCATTTTTTTATCGGTTCTAATCTGATTCTGGTTTTTCACATCGATAAGTTCAATCACTGGACCCATTCAGATAACATTGAGATGAGATGGAAATAAAAGTCGGCTACTATTTTCTTCATACCCAGTAATTAATATATAAACTACAAGGAATTATACCTCATAAATCATCAACGTATCAGACCTGGTAGTGATGAATCACTGATTAACCCCATAAAATAATAGTAATATTGTTGATTCATTAATCTTTGAAACATATCTTCTAATTGTGCTAAACATGAGCTTTAAAGCCCAAGTTTTACGAACTTTGATCCCCATAAGAACCTATAAGTGAACTGATCATCCACTTTAAGGAGTTACACTCCTTTTGGATATAGTCAAGGCCTATGTCATTTTTCGTAAATATTAATTATGATATTTCTTCCTATGGCAACAAACTAATTCTATATGTGTCGAATGGTATTAGAAATGTGTTTGAAAGTGTGTTTAATTCCCTGTTAAGAAAATCCCATTTTGATTATTTGTATCTTGTATTCATTTAAATTTCAATTAGTCCACCTTTTTTGTTTGGATTGGATAAACAAGTGTTGTTCCAATGTTTCATTTCCCAAGATTTTCCTCTACAAATAATGACTGCAATTTCCTTGAGGTTTCCAATGACTGACCTTTCGAATGACCCTAATTGATTTCCTATGGGCATAGTTTCTTTTACTGGATTGATGTGCCATTTATATCCAAGTGGCATATATTTCCTAATTTTATTATTATTCCAAGAGAAGAAAGCTACTCTACAAAACTCATGAGGGATCCCCCAATGTGTATCACATTTGTGTAATCGTGCATTGAATATGGACACTAGTACAAATTCATTTGAACCCAGGTTTGATATGCACCACCTCGATGATGCAATGGATTAATTGAATAGGGACACTGGCATAGGTCCATTTAAACACAAATTTGATATGAACAATCTATATTAATCATGGGGAAAATTGACAATGGACACTATTACATGGCCATTTAAACCTCGGTTGAATATGAGGCATCCAGATGATGCATTGAGTTTCACATTCATTTAAATTAGTCCATCTTTGTTTCTTGAATTGGAAAATTAAATGTTGTTCCAATTTCTCAAGCTCGGTGCTCTTGTGAATTACAATGTCTCTTCCCCGAAATTCTCAATTTCAATCAATTTCTTGTGGGAAAATTTATTTTATTGAATTAATACGTCATCTCAATATTCGAATGTTGTGATTTTGTTCAAATTTATTATTACATCAAGAGAATTGAGGTCAATATTTGAATCTTTTGTTTTTGTTCAAATTTATTATTACATCAAGAGAATTGAGGTGCTCACTCCCTCAACACATTGGTTTTGTGTGATATCTATATAATGGTGCATTGGCTGCACTGAATATGGACACTCACAAAGACCCATTTAAATCATAGTTCAAAATGCACCATCTAGATGGTGATGTATTGGATGAATTGAATGTGAACACGAATAAAGACCCGTGACCCACTGAAACTAAGGTTTCATATGCACCAAATAGACCTTGTCTTGGGTGAATTGAATATACATTCTTGCACAAGGCCACCTAAAGCCTGGTTTTATATGGGCTAATTCAACTATCCATTAAGTGAATTGAATATGGACACTAACACAGACCAATTTTAGTGAGGCTTTGGTATTCACCATATCATTTATGCATTGGATGTACTAGATATGGACAAAAAAAGACACATTTAAAATGTGTTTTCTATTGCCTCTTCAAGGTTGCGAAAGCTTTAAAAAATAATTCATTTGTATTCATGAAAATTAGAATAAATGAGGCATGGGCGCACCTACATCTTTTTGGAGTAAACAAATGAGGTGGGGATGCGGTTTTTTTTTTTTTTTTTTTTTTTTCTTCTGAACATCATGTATAGAAGTGGAAATACCACTCCCACCATCATAATCACAATGAAATCAAATATCGCACATGCCCTGCTGCTTCTAACTCCAAAAACCTCTGTAGTTGTGCTTCCATTAAAACCTAAAATCAATAGATTCAAAATTCTATGAAGAATTAATTATGGTACTATGTTATAGAGGAAAAAAATGTAAATCAGTAAGTTTGTAAAGCATATAGAAATAGAAAATCACTTACAAGGATGTTGGGCTTTCGCAGATCATCTCATTAATGATCTATCTAATTGTATGAATGGTGAAATGAGTCATTGTCCTCCAAGTTTCCCGTGCGGCAATGAGAAGGTAAACATTGTCGATGGATGTAGGGCATGTACAGTTGTGGAGAACTTGTAGGTCAATGTGATGCCACCCGCATAAACTAACAAATAAAATGAAATACAAATACATTTTTAATAATAACAATAAAATCAATACAAATATATTTTTAATAATAACAATTACATTAATAATTAACAATAGTGGGTATATGAGGAAAAAAATAATAATGTTTATATTATTATAAATACACTATCTAAAATAAAATTCTAAAATTTAAATGTCAATAACAATATTTAAAACAAAAAATTATGCAAAGTATTAAATTAAGGATTCAATAAAAATAAACAAGATATTAAATTGGATATAAACCATTTAATATGTAAAGCTTAAGTTTCAAAAAATATAATTAGTGGTTCTATGCAACAATATTTATAGGTGAGTAGTCTTTAAGCGCAATTTTTTGGAAGTTTTCTAGTTTATTTTCCAATCTAATTTGCCTAAAATCTAAAAGGGATTTATTGAAATCACAAGTTTGACAAGTGATCTCTTTACAATCGAAGTGCCCCAGGGGTTTTTGAGGGTGTTCAATCCATATATGTTGTCAAAAAACCAATTTAAACAACACAAATCAAGGTTTGGCCACAAATTTTTTCGTTGGATTCCAATGAGAAATTTGTCGAAACTCAAAAATATCACACTTAAAGAATACTCCATGTATATGTGTCAAAGAGTATAACCTTCTTCAATCTATAGTTGCTTATGTTGCCAAAACTTCTTATGTATTGAGACAAATTAAACGACTCAACATTAAAATCATGTCAATATTTGTTCTTGTTTCAACATAGACACAGAAAGGTATGATAAAATGCCCCCTTCTAAAGGTTTCACAATAATTAATTTTTTGAACTAAGCTTCCACCTATCACAATGAGGCTTGTTGCCCAAATTTAGCATTATGAGAGGTTATGATCAATTGAGGAATTTCTTTTGGGGCCCTTATCTTTACAAATATTTGTACAACATTACCACATTTTTCACACTAGGAATAAATCTCGAAGCCTTTTCCAATGGACATAAAAAGGGCCTTAGACTAGGAATATGGACACCATTACTATTATTCATAATAAGAATTTGTATGAAGAAAGGAGAAAAATGTGTCTACTTCTAAAGTGAAGCTTCTCATGCTCAAGGGCCATGAATTTGGCAATGAACAACCACATAGATATTCTCTAACTAATTTTAGGGATCTATGGGATATTAATTCCATTAGGAAGTTTTTCACACCATGTAGAGGAGTCAAGGAATGTACCACAAGTAGGGGAGGTAAGCAAGGGAATTAGGCCTTACAAGAAGCATTTTAGTCACAATGGCTATGATCTAGAATTTAAAATCACATAGATATTCTTTAATGGATCTTTGATAAGAAGTATTTCTCACCACATACACGAGTTAGTGTCTGTGTTATGGTTAGGATAGGAAAAAAAGGGTCTGAGTTCCTAAATTAATCTTTCTCATGCTCAATTGCAATGAAGATGACCTCTAGTTGGGAATATGGGAATTTAGTATGTTTTTCATAATAAGAATGGGTCTCATGGCCTTGACTATGGCCAACGAGGGAAATTAAAAAAAATGGACTTAAGTCTTAAATAATAAGTGGCCATAACTAAAAGGGCTTCAAACCACCACATTAAGTATATACTCTAAGGGATATTATTTGGTGTCTAGAAGGGATGTGTCGACCATTCAAAGCTTTTTCACACCACGATTGGGTCTTAGAGCCTCATCATTGGATCTTAATGAAATTAGGAGGACTTCAAATCACATAGGATGCTTACAAGTGTAGACTTGGTCAAAATAGGAACATAAGTGGCTTATGCCTTATTTGAATCTTTGATGACTAAACTTTGAGAAGTAGTTCTCAAAGAAGCACATATGACCTCTATAGGGCATCTTATGCCTCTATGTGGGATATTTAGTGTCATTAGTATGTTTTACATTGTAAGAATGGGTAGGCTTATACGTACCATGCATCAATCACGCATTTGGTGCCATGCGGAGTATTTTACTTTTCAACAAATCCAAGGCAGCTCTGTTGCATTGGGATCTAGTGATCTTGTTTAAAAACCCTATCAAACACCTTTGAGGCCATCTACTAGCACTACTTGGACTTTAACTGGAGATTTCCCAAAAACTCGAAGGAACGAATTATGAGTGTTGCTTGGCCAATCCACTCATAGCCTAAGCCTATTTGGTGATGAAGGGAAAGCAGCTATAAGATATCAAAAACCTTCCCTCACACACACGCATGGAGGCCCTACACCTATAAAGGTTTTCATATGTGTTGTTTACATGGGTTGAATATGTGTTGTTTATGTTAATCATTATTAATTTTGTCACTTATTATCTAATCATATATTTTGGAGCGGGACTAAATTAGTCATTTTAGTTAGTCACTTTTAGTTTGGTCACTTATTACCTAGTCATATATTTCATCCCTAAACTAAATTAGTCTTTTACATTAGTCATTTTTAGTTCGGTCACTTAAAATTGCTCAAATTTAGTAGTAATCCACTTGCAATAATTTGCAAGTGACTAACATTTTTAGTCACCTAGTCACTAATTTCATCATTTTCTACTAGTGCTTAGAATCCAATATCCTTTTCTTGTTCTCAAATACTTCTCTCAAATCATTGCTTAAAAAAAAATTATAGCTGATACTAAGAATTCCAAAGTGAAGAAAAAATGAGATATCACATATAGGTAAAATAATAAATAGATTTTAGTTTCTAAGTTCCTTGTTACATATATTAAACTGAAAAACTAGCAAATATACATATGCACAAAAGTTTAATAGAAATATTCAAAGTACATTTTTGCTTGTAGTTGTTGTGATTGATTCAAATCATTAAGTATTACATCTTTCCTGAAAATTGAAAAAGTGTCATTTTTAGTAACAATACATAAAAATAATATAGGATAGAGCTATGGAATGTAATAATCAAATGACAATAAATAGAAGAGAAACACACCTCTTAGCAAAGTTATCATTATCTTTAATTGTATTTGTTCTACTTGTGCTCATCATCCCCATTTCAAAGATATGAATTAGATCAAATATATGGAAATAAGAATAAAAGGAAATTTTGTTTTCATAGCATGAAAAAAATTCAATTCTAATATCTACACGATGCTAATGTATAATATATAATTGTTTCTAGTAGATTCATATTATCCACTTTTTGAAATGTGCTCCAAATTTCTACAGGATTGTAACACCTACCATATAAACACTCTAAGTACTCGCATACAGAATGAACAATACACACCTTACTTGACAAACAATGCTACAGATTTTGCACTTGCATTCAAAATGAGCTCGCAAAGGAAATTCCTCACATTATGCAACTAGAAGAATGACAATCATATAGCCTGAGAAATAAATCCTTTTGTAACCAACTCCACTGAAAAATTAATCGAACATGTAAGGAAAAAATTGCATGATAAAAACCTAGTCAATGCTCCTACGAATAACATAACTAGAACTAGTAATTACAGTTGCCATATTACTTTTTAAATTTTCAACATACATATTACTTACTAACTAAATATGACATGTTATTCATGTTATTTTATTTTGAACATATTACAAATACACTTTTAAAGAGAAAAAATGCATTTGTGATTTGACATTTTTCAATCAAATAGTGATCGTCCAATAGTAAATGAAATGTCTTTGTAATCTATAGGAGCAACAAGGAGTGTGGAACAGGAGAATGGTTGTTCAAAGAAAACAAAAAAAAAATTCTTCTCTCTGCACACTTCTAAAAATGGTCCCTCACATTTGGTATAATTTTGAATCTACAGAACATTAGGTAATATATAAAATTCTTTTTGAATTTGGTAAACAAACTTAGAAATTGAACACAAAGTAACCATAATTTGAATGAGAATTGAATACAAAGTCATGGTCCAAAGAATAATATTTGATCCATAAACCACTTATCAAAATATTGATACTTAAATTGTAAAGATAAATGCATTCTCCCCAATGTGGACTAGAGTTGAGCTCCTGTAAACAGTAATGTCAAAAAGGCACTTGCAACAAAAAAAGAAATGTTATCTAGTAATTAAATTAGTTCATGATAATGTATCCAACAAGCCATTCTTTGAAATAAGAGTGGGAGATCTATGTAGACATGGGCATGTTTTATTTCATATTGAAATCCAAATGAGCTTTGTAGAGGTTGCTTTATGGGTAGTCCAATATTTGGTTCACAAAGCTATGTTCTGTGGCTTTGAATGTGAAGGTATGGTGATGTGGAGGTACAGTAGGAGCACAGGAGAGCCTCTTCCATACCTCTGCATTAATTATTTTTAAAAGCAATTTTGTTCAGATGAATTTGATAGTAATTTATTAAAATTTTAAAATATACAATGTGCCAAGTGCGGAGGAAAAAAAAAATTCAATATAGTCCCTTCTCTTTAATAAACTCCCCCACGTGCAATTTCTCTACACAACCTTTGTCCTGCACTCCCTAGGAAAATTGCAGTAGTCTCAAAAGTAAGAGTGGGTGATATACGTTGACATCAATGCATTTTATTTGATATCGAAATACAAACGAGCTTTGTCAAAATTGCTTTATGGGTAGTTTGATGTCCAATTCTCAAAACTATGTTATGTGGCTCTAAGTATGGATATGTGAAGGTATGAAAGGAGCACAATGAGAGCTTCATCCACACCTTTGCATTAATTATTTAAAAAACATTGTTTTTAAGATCAATTTGATAATAATTTATTAAAATTTTAAAATATACAGTGCATTAAGTGTGGAGAAAAAGAACTTGACTTGATATAGTCCCTACTCTTTACCAAATCCCCCACACACAATTCCTCCATCCTGGTGATAGCAAATCTTCTCAAGAAATTCACTTCTTCATTGATATCGAGAGAAAGCACATGTCAATGTACACAATGTCTCTACACACCCTTTCTCCTGTACTTCTCACACACCCTTTTTCCTCCCTCCACATAAGAGCTCTGATGAAATTTCTTTGCACAATGTACCCTTATATTGCTAATTTTTAACTAACTCTATAATTTTATCACCGCTTGCACTTTTGTACTCTGAACAATCAAAGAAAAGCGTTTGTAAATAAAACAAACTACTAGTTGTTTTGAACATCTCTTTAACGAATTCCCTCGCACACAATTACTCCACACACCCTTTCTCCACATAGAAAAATAGCAGCAATTTGATATTTAATTAATATATAAAAAATTTGTCTACATATTTGTTCAAAACACCCTCCACCCCAATTTGTCTAAAGGACTTACAACCTCATCAGTTCTAGTTGTTAGAAAATTATATATTACAGAGCAATGGAACACATAAAATATTGCAGAAATATAAACATAGAAAACACATAAAACAAGAGAGACACAAATGTACGTGGTTCACCTAATTTGGGCTACATCCACGAAGAAACAGCCAGTCCTTCTTTTATTATATTATCTAGCAAACTGAAGAGATACAACCTACAGCAGATCCGCTGTAACACCCTCTTCACTCTCAATCTCCTCTCTCTTCCTCACTCAGAATACAGATATATATAGATGTAATACAATTCCCTCATATATAGTGAGGGGTTGCCTTCTAGAGAAAAAAACCTTAAATTAAACATGACTTCTATCGTCAGATCATTCGCCTAATGAACGGCCCAGATTGACTAGAAATTACTAGACTTATACAAGGCAATTTTACATCTATTTTTAGCTTTGGTGGCGTTGCCCTTGAACCCCTGCCGGGGGACCTCTGGCCCCCCGACCCCCCAGCTGGGGGGGATTTACCCCCGCGGGAGGGGAACAAGTCCCCCCGCACCCCCCCACGTGGAGGGGTGTACAGTCTTCCTAGGGTATACATCCGGCTAAAACCTTTGAATACAGAAGATAATCAGGCTCCACACCCAACAATCTCCCACTTGGAGACTGATTATAGCAACTCCACCACTGCTTCATTTGCTAGACAATGACTCCACTTTGGACCTAGTTGTTTCTCATCTTCTTCATCATACTTGAAGACCAATTGAAACTGAGCAGATTCTTAGTTTTTCCATGGTTACAACTTTGTTAACATATCTGCAGGATTCTGGCTAGTGTGTATCTTTTCCAGCTTCAACTGTCCATCTTCCAATGTTACCGTACGAAATGGTACTTGAGCTGTATATGTTTAGTCTTGGAATGAAATGCAGAGTTCTTTGCAAGATGCATGACACTCTGGCTGTCACTATATAACCTGCCCAACTCTTGTTTCTTGCCCATTTCATCCAGAAACCTTTGTAACTAAATCATTTCTTTACTAGCCTCTGTAGCAGCAACATACTCTACTTCTGTTGTTGAAAGTGCAACAACACTTTGGATTTTTGAAAACCAACTGATAGTTGTTCCACCTACAGTAAATACATATCCTGTAGTGCTCCTCTTGTTATCTCTGTCACCTGCCATATCTGCATCAACATATCCCTGTAGAGTAATGTTTGAACCACCAAAGCATAATGCTTGATTTGTGGTACCTCTCAAATACCTAAGAATCCACTTCACCACCATCCAATGTTCTTTTCCTCGATTGTTCATGTACCTGCTTACAACTCCCACTGCATGTGCAATATCAGGCCTTGTGCAGACCATTACATACATTAAGCTTCCAACTATTGATGCATATGGAACTTTAGACATATGAGCCATTTCTTCCTGAGTCTTGGGACATGCCTCCTTATTTAATTTGAAATGGCTAGCCAAAGGTATACCAATTGGTTTTGAATTTTGCATATTAAACCTTTTCAACACCTTTTCTATGTACCCACTTTGAGACAATGATAATTTGCGATTCTTCCTGTCTCTAGTTATTCTCATACAACGGATTT
Organism: Pinus tabuliformis; assembly: GCA_031772625.1. Taxonomy (NCBI): domain Eukaryota; kingdom Viridiplantae; phylum Streptophyta; class Pinopsida; order Pinales; family Pinaceae; genus Pinus; species Pinus tabuliformis. The sequence goes on along the minus strand of CM062819.1, from coordinate 343,642,391 downwards.
GTTTTGCAGCACCCAAATCCTTCATTGCAAATGAGTTTGCCAATTTTCTTTTGAGCACATTTATTTCCTACATGTTAGAACCTGCAACAAGCATGTCATTTACATACAATAACGATATAATATAGCTGCCATCATTTTTCCTTTTGAGATAAACACAATGATCAGAGTGACATCTAGTATAGCCTTGTTTAGACATAAACCTATCAAATTTTAGATACCACTACCTTGGAGCCTATTTTAACCCATACAAGCTCTTCTTCAACCTGCACACTAGATTCTCCTTCCCTTTTACCTCATATCCTTGTGGCTGCTGCATATATATCTCTTCCTCCAAATCCCCATAGAGAAAGGTTGTCTTTACATCTAACTGCTCAAGATGCAAATCTTCAGCTGCTACTAGACTTAGAATAGTTCTTATTGAAGTCATTTTCACAACAGGAGAAAATATTTCATCGAAATGAATACCTTTCTTCTGTGCAAACCCCTTCATCACAAGTCGAGCTTTGTACCTATGTTTTCCTCCATCTTCTTCCTTTATCCTGTAAACCCATTTATTTTGAAATGTTGTTTTTCCTGCAGGCAACCTGACTAAGTCCCAAGCCTGGCTATGTGCTAAGGAGTCCATCTCTTCTTTCATGGCTTGCTCCCACTTCTTCCTGGTTTCTACCCGCACTGCTTCTTTATAATGTTCTGGTTCACCAGAGTCAATCAACAATACATAATATAATGAAGGAGAGTATTGGTCAGGGAGTCTACTTATCCTAGTAGATCTTCTAACACCACTTTCAGGTGTTTGAAGTGCTTGTTGTTGTTGTGGTTGTTGTTCTATCTGTTGATCATTATGATTTTCAGGCACCATCACTTTTCCTGTGATATCGTCAAGCACTATGTATTCTCTGTTTTCATTTTCTTGTTTCTTTTCCTGCAACTGATTCTTATACAAGACCTTTTCATTGAATATTACATCTCTGCTCATAATGATTTTGTGATTTTCATAATCATATAAGAGATAACCAAAATCATTAACACCATATCCAATAAAGGTACATTTCTTTGATTTGGCCTCAACCTTTGTTCTATTTTCTTTGTTAATGTGGACAAAAGCTTCACAACCAAAAGTCTTTAAAAATGAGTAGTTTACCTTTTTACCTGTCCATGCCTCCTCTAGAATATCACCATCAAAGGAACTTGAAGGCCCTTTGTTTATTAGATAAACAACAATATCTATAGCATCTGCCCAAAATTGTAAAGGCAATCTTGCTTGCAATCTCATGCACCTTGCACGCTCCATGATTGTCCTATTCATCCTTTCTGACACGCCATTTTCTTGTGGTGTTCCTGGAACTATCTTCTCTCTATGAATTCCTCTGAACAGTACCTATCAAACTCTTTGCTACAATATTCAGCTCCATTATCTGATCTGAGACACTTCAACCTTTTCACTGTCTCATTTTCAACCAAAGCTTTCCATTTCTTGAAAGTATAAAATACATTAGATTTATTCGAATACAATAAATCTAGTTTTTTCTGGTTGCATCATCAATAAAAGTAACATAATAACGAGAGCCACCAAAAGATGATACCTGAGCAGGTCCCCATACATCTGTATGCACAAGCTCTAATTTTTTGCTCTTCTTTTCTTTCCCAACTCTAAGGAATCTGACTCTCTTCTATTTTCCATAAACACAATTCTCAGAAAATATTAAATCAACATGCTTCAAACCTGGCAACAAATTTCTTGATTGAAGAATTTGCATCCCCTTCTCACTCATGTGCCCGAGCCTATGATGCCACAATGTCGTATCTTCTCCTGTATAGGTTAAAGCATTAATAAAATTAGAAATACCATTGCATAAATACAATGTACCAACCTTTTCTCCTTTTGCTATTACCAAGGATCCTTTAGTGACCTTCTAGGTTTTATCTGTGAAAGTAGTTACACAACCTTCACCTCCCAACTGCCTAGTTGAAATCAGATTTTTCTTCAAAATTGGAACATGCCTTACCTTCTTCAATAGCCACTGATTTACATTTTACTGTTTTATGAAAACTGTACCCATTCCAACAATTTTACAGGGTTTATCATCACCCAAACAAACTTGTCCAAAATCTCCTTGAACATAGTCATGAAAATATTTCTTATCAGGGGTGGCATGGAATGAGGCCCCTGAATCTATCACCCAGGCATCAATAATATTTTCTAATCAAAGAATCAAAGAATCTTGCAACACATCACCTATTACATTTGCTTCATGATTAGTTTCTTGTTGCGCATCTCCTTCATTTCCCTTCTGAGACTTGTAGTTTTTCTTCAGGTGTCCTTTCTTCCCACATTTCCAGCACACTATCCCCGATCTAGACTTGGATCTGCCTTTTCTTGACTTAATGTGATATCTAGAGCTCTTTTCTCTTTCCATTTCTCTTCCCCTAGTCTCTGCAGTCAAAGCATTACCTGACGTCTCACTGGACCTTTTCCATCGCATTTCCTTGCTAAGGAGTGCACTGACAACATCATCAAATTTTAAAGTACTAGATCCAAGGACAGAGTTACTAATGGCCATAACTAAAACATTCCAACTTTCTGGCAATGAGCACAGAAATAACAGACCCCTAAGTCCATCATCAAAATTTACCCCTACAAAACTTAACTAACTTGTAACTGTATTAAAATTATTTAAATGATAAGCAACAGATCCACCTTCTGACATCTTCATATTAAATAAACGCTTCATAAGAAATACCTTATTTGAGATTGAGGGTTTTTCATATAGTTTGGCCAATGCTGACATTAAACCCTGTGTTGTCGTTTCCTTTGAAATATTAAATGCTACCGACGTCGCAAGGCACAGTCGTATTGTTCCAAGCGCCTTTCTATACAGAATTTCCCATTCTGTGTTTGTCATACTCGTCAGCTTCTTTGTCTTTCCACTCAATGGTAGGTATGGATCTCTCTGATATCTTCCCTCTGCATCTTCCACAGCTGGTAGTTTTGGCCGTTGAATTTTTCGACCCTAAACCTACCATCTTCCACCATTGCTCCCACTCGAACCAGGAGTCCTTCTCCCCTACGAGTTTATCAGCCAAATAGACCTTCGGCTCTAATACCAGTTGTCAGAAAATTATATATTACGGAGCATTGGAACACATAAAATATTGTAGAAATATAAACACAAAAAACACATAAAACAAGGAAGACACAGATATACATGGTTCACCCAGTTTGGGCTACGTCCACGGAGAAACATCCAGTCCTTCTTTTATTATATTATCCAACAAAATGAAGAGATAAAACCTACAACAGATCTGCTGTAACACCCTCTTCGCTCTCAATCTCCTTTCTCTTCCTCACTCATAATACATATATACATAGATGCAATACAATTCCCTCATATATAGTGAGGGGTTGCCTTCTAGGGAAAAAAACCCTAAATTAAACATGACTTCTACCATCAGATCATCCGCCTAATGAACGACCCAGATTGACTAGAAATTACTAGACTTTTACAAGGGAATTTTACATCTATTTTTAGCTTTGGGGGCACTGCCCCCGAACCCCCATCGGGGGACCGCTGACCCCCGGACTCCCCAGCTGGGGGGGATTTACCCCCCCCGCGTGGAGGGGTGTACAGTCTTCTTGGGGTATACATCCCGCTGAAACCTTTGAATAAAGAAGATAATCAGGCTCCACACCCAACACTAGCATGATTGGGTGGAGCACTCACCAACAAAATTAGTCTTTTTAGTCCATGCCTCGAATCTACATATTAAATAAGCCTTGTGTGGAGGAATAAATCTTCATGAGATATAGTCCCTACTCTTTAAAAGACTCCCCCGTACACAATTTCTATGCATAACCTTTCTCCTGCACACCCTTTCTCCTTCCTCTGTAAATTTGTTCATCCCCACCGTCACATTGCCCCCTCTGTCCCCTTACTCCCCCACCCTCCCACTAACGTAAGCGACTTTGAAGGCCATCATTTTTGCATCATTAAGTGAAACAATCGCAGTGTCAAACTTAACAATGTCAGAGCATTCACCGACATAATAGCCACTCACAAAATTAGTCTTTTTTTAATTTTAAAATAAATTGACAAGAACTGACAAATAACAAAAATGAATCACCTTCAGTTCGTTGAAGTAATTGAAAATTAAATTCAAAAAATTAAAAAAATATTTTTGAATTTACAAGGAAAATAGAAATATTTAGCATATTCCCAAAACATTATTTATAAATGCAAAAATATAGCAAAAAAATCCACACATTTTGATTTTGAGGCGAGTACTATATTCCCTTGGCATAAAATAACTAGAAAAAGAGAAATGGGATTATATTAACACACTAGTAATTCTACGTTATTTATTAGTCAATAGGAGGATGGGTTGAATGTATATCTTTATTCAATTTCATATACTTAATACACGGAAATAGAAAGGTGGTACAATACTCAAACATTATTAATTATTTTAATAATTCAAGAGGAGAAGGGGGTGGGTTGATATTTTTAATTAATTTTATATACGCGATATAAGCAGATAGGAGAAGGAAAAAATTGCTGGGCTGCAACATATTCAGTTTTATATCGTTTATATGGATCACAAAAGATGACCAGGTAGGTTATATTTTGAAATCAATTTTGTACACATAATATACAGATAGAAGAAGAAAGGTACGGCTCGTTTATTATTAATATTTTTAATGGGAGATAAATAAATTATTATTTCTTACCTTTTAATTAAAAATAATATAAATAGGGAAATAACTGAAATGAATGATATCACAAATGATGTTTTATTATAATTATCTTTTTTGGCTAGATGACAATGGTGTAATAGATTTTTAAAAAACTGATAATTGATTGATTTGCTTTGACATTGATGTCAACATTTTTTTCCCCTCCTCGTTTTCCTGAATTTAGCTATTAAGGGGATATGCATAAGGGGATATGAATTTAGCTTTTAATATATATATTTTTTAATATATGCATAAGGGGATATTATAAAATAAAATAGTTATTATGGTTTATTTATTTAATATTATAAAATTTGTAAATCTAAAGTTTTATATATCAATCAATTTTTTTTTATAATTTTATAAATATTTTATAAATATCTTTTTGAGAAATTATATAGAAGTTTTTTGGTCAGTTTTTTCAACTACTCATTGTAGTTTACCATAAGATAGAGATAGATACTCTTATTGTGGTTTATCATTAAGATAAAGATAAATATGTTGACTCAAGAAACAAATAAATACTTGGGGATGTAGCAATAGCTAGATAAAAAATATTATATTCTAATAAAATAGTTAAAGAATAAATATAAATTTTAAAAATTAAATATTAAAATTTTTAAGATTTTTGTTTTTTCTCTATCAATTTTATGGGAATATAATAATTTTTATGTAGTTGTTGATCTCCAATGTACGGATTTGTTCTTTAGGTTTCTATTGTATTTATTTGTTACTTGGGTCAGGGTATCCATCTTTGTCATGACCAGTGATCAAATTTGAAGAGTGGGTCTTAATTTTATTTGGAAAGGCATATATTTATTTAACCCTTCAAAGATGAAAAGTTATGGAAAATTTTTACTTCTATTAACAAGTGTATATTAAATAAACTCTTTATAATAAAAATGCCAAAATGAAATGGTATCTTTCTAAATCTTTAAGATTTAAAAATTGGCTACATTAAAACACTATAAAATTTGAATAGAATTTAGTATATAAAGTATATGAATTTACATCATTAGATAATCTTCAAAAGTATATGAATTTACATCATTGAAAATATAAATCTATTTTCATAGAGAATTTTTTTTTTAGTTTTCATTCGTTTCTAATTTATACTATATGTTTTGTTCAGCTTGAAACAATCTAAGGCAAGAAAAATAAATAAAGATATACCTTCAACAATCAAGGGAATTGAAATTTTCTCTTAACATTGCTCAATCAAAGAACACTATCAATAGACTTTCATCAACATTAAAAACTTCAAGCTTTATAGATTCAAAAATTTATGTAATTAAAAGGAATTTTTCTATATCTAATAGGGAAATATTGTAATATGTAATACACATCTGCAGTGTTGTTGTTGTATGGCTTGGTTGGTCGTTTCTTTTTTTGTTTAAGAATGGTTTTCAAATTTGGTCCTTACAATGAATTCAAGTTTGGTTGATATCTTTTTCTAATAATGTCCTTTCTTTTCGTTGATGTCTTTTTCTAATAATATGGTTTCTTTTCATTAACAATGTCATTTAATTTTTCTATGATTTCAAAATCTCCTTAAAAACCCTTCATAGTAGTAGCTACATGGACAACACCCACATGCACAATTTATTTCCTAGATGCTGAATGGAGAGAATGAAGCGGGAGACACAATAGTAGTTGTATGGATAGCTATTGGCATTCTATATCTTTTGGGAAGACCAACCGGAAAAAGAAAAATAAGTTGTAGCCATATAGGCAGACCAATCTTCGGTTGTGTGGTTATTAATAGAGCCCTAGAGTTTCATTTTAACACTTCTCCCTTGTTCAAAATTCTACATAATTTTATGGGAAGCACACTTATTATTTCTCAATTTTTTTATAGCATTAATTTCTATGTTTTCAAAAACTAGAGAGTTAATAAAGAAAAAGGCTTTTTAAGATAAGAGAAGAAATACAGGGTTTTAAATAAAGTTTGATTGTACAAATGCTAAGCTTAATAGTCGGCTTGATTGCAATAAGTTCAAATGGCAGCAATGCTAGGATTTTGTAAGCATTATGGTTGTCAGTCATGGAATCATCTAAAAATAGAAAAGAGATGGTAGTAGTTATTTACAAGAATATAAAAAACGTTAGAATCACTAAGCGTAGTTACCACCATCTAATGGGTAATTTCATAATTGAACAATCTTGTCTAAATGGTTGGTTGACAAGAAAGAAAGAAAATTTTGCAAATTAGGAAAGAAAATGAAGATACAATAGAAAATTTGGATATGATGTAAAAATATCAATATTATCACTTTAATCTATTTTTAAACACAATAAAATTACATCTTTAACTAATTTATTTCATTTATTACTATAAAATGAGAACGTATTAATTTATTAATATAAAATAAGAATTCAAATTAATAAAGAGATTACTTTGTCTAAATACAGATGTTTTCTAAAAAAGACACCCTAAATAAATAACCCTATGGGTTTTATTATGTTATCTCAAGATTTCCATGTCAAACATGAGAGTTTCAAAGTAATGATGTCTTCATGGAAAATGTAAGGAACCCTACCGACCTTATTATACTATGTCAAGATATCTATGTGGAACATCAAAGTAATGTCATGAATATGTCATCATAACTAAGGTATGATGGAAGATGTTTTCATAGCAGTAGTGTGGTCAGTACTTGAATATATTTGGCATCCTCGAAGATGTAGTAGATGGTAGTAGTTATTTACAAGATGATAAAAAAAAGTTTTTGAATTAGTAAGCGTAGTTATCACCATCTAATGGGGTAATCTCATAATTGAACAATCTTGTGTTAATAGTGGGTTGACAAGAAATAGTACAATTTTACAAATTAAGGAAAATGGAGATACCACGGAAAATGTAGTACGTGGTTATGATGTAAAAATGTCAATACTGTCACTTTAATTTATTTTTAAGCGCTTGACAAATATGAAAAATATCATTTCAATTGTTGAATTGCATACCTGTTAAAGGCCATTAATTGGGGCCGTAAAATTTCTTGCCTTTATCAGCGCTTCAAAGGTTTCATAACTCCCTTTCCAATTCCCTTGAAAAAGGAATATATGAAAAAATATGAAGTGAAATACTTCAATGGATTGGTTTTTTAGAGTTGAGCAGAGCAAGATGTAATTACAAGCAGAAGTAAATATAAGAAGACACAAATTCACATCAAACCTTCGGGTTGAATGGAAAGATTAAGAGATTCTGCTTGATATGGAGTGTAACCTTGATGGTTCTCATTCCTACACATGACTATATAAAGATCAATCAATCATTCCATACATAATAATTTTAATTGGTTCAGCCTATATCAATGAACTAAATGAAAGGCTAGACAAATGAAAGTTGAAAATTAAAACTGAGAGTTAAAAATACCTTGCAAACTTCTGTTGCACTCATCGTAAGGTTGGGATTGGAAAAATCAATGCAAGGAGAATATTCTACCTTAGTCATCGTTAATTATGTCTTTTTTCATTTGTTCTTCTAAACTCTCATGCCTTCAAAATATGCCCTATTCATGGATACCAATGCATAGCTACTTCTCCTCTGCTATCAATGAATGCAAAAAGAAACCTTTGTTATCTTAACATAAACCTCATATCATGACTGCTAACTCTATTAGTGCTCCCATTATGACTGATGGCCTAGTAATGGATGAACAACCTCTATTACGTCTCAATGCACTTTCTTGGGTGTTTTTAGAACCTCTTGCAGACTTTAGAGTGTTACATCAGTCAGAGAACTGGAATTTTTTGAAATGTCCTACGGACGGGGCAACGCTTCATACGACATTTTATAATATTATTTTTTTTTTTTAAACATGTAAAAATCAAAATTTAAATTTCTTTTGACTCATAAATTTGGCTAAGCACTTCTCTAACATGCTAGAGGGTTTCAAAAGAGTTGTGATGTGTTCAAATTTAAACACTGGTCATGACCATGGTGAGTGGTTGGAAAAGCCACCGCCCACAAAACTTCTATGTGATTTCGCCATAATATTTTTTTTTAATAAATTGTAAATCACATAAGCCTATATAAAAGATTTATAAAAAAAAGATATTTCTAATAAAATTATTTTATTTTTATAATATAAAATTTTCATATTCGAATTTATAGTTTCGTATTAATGTAATTATAATTTTTTTATTTTTAAACACAACAATATCCTCGTACCATCCCTACTATGCGCTCTTAAACTTAAAATATTTTTTACTAAAATATAAAAGACATTAGAAAAAAACAATGTCTTTCAAACTATGTATCATATAATCTTGTATTAGACTTGCCATCTTTACGTTATTTTTAATTATAATAAAAAATAACATTTTACTCCAGAAAAGGAAACTCCAATCGAATTTTTAGTTGCTTTTATTGGTGTATTTTCAAACTCGTAATCAATGCCGTATTATTAATAACTAAGTTAAATAATTAATTTAGTCTCAAATTTTAAAACCATAACTAAGTTAATAATGTATTAAAAAATAAGGGCCGGAAGAAACTTGCGCAGTGAATTTGGTGAAAAATATACATGTTATTAAATTCTTAAAACCACGATGATAAGGATAAACTTGCCTCTTTAATAATTCAGTCAAAAAACAATTTGTTATTAAAGGTTAAAGTCATGACACTGGGTTATATAATTTCTTTTTCATTTAGTTATTAATAATAATTTTGTATTTAATTGTTTTATTAGGGAGGTAGGTTTATTTTATTGTAAGTTTTCAGAATTTTAATTTAATCATTAACGAGCAATTGTTATATAAATTAAATGGTGAATAAGGATTTATAGTTGTCAATCTATAATATACTAACATTGTTATAATATTTGTTACATAATACATCTCACATTGTTAAAACTCGAAATTTTATAAAAATTAATTACAACATAACTTTATTATTATTAATATTAAATAATTAATATATACGTTAAACATTTATATTTTAAAAAATATGGAATAACATTTAAACTTTCTTTTAATGGAAATTTTAAATATGTAAATATCTTTTGTTACAATACCATGGCCTGTCAATACCACATGTTGAACAAATCATAACTCACTTCATATTGCACTTGTTCATATGGCATGATTTTTAATTAATCAATTTAATTAAAAAGATAAAAAAGGAATAATTGTTTTGTAGATAAATCTAAACCTTTGATTTGTGTATTTTACTATAAATATTCTAGGATATTTTGTAAAGGTTAAATCTCAACCATCCACCTAATAATTATTGATAATTAAATTAAAATTATGGAAGTCATAACCCAAAATAAAAAGGTTTGTATGAGGAATAATTACTAGCAATTGCCCCAAAAGGTGCAAAGAGTCACCAATATGACTGCTAAATTAGATAAATTGTACTTTGATTTTAAATAGCAATTGTTATATTAAATATAGGTTTTAGGATGTGATGTGAATATACCAGTTATTTTCTATAGGATTGCCTCAGAGAAGGGAAATTTCCAAGTGATGGGCCTTCATAGCAGAAAGTGTTCAAACAACAAAGGAGGACATTCAGATATAGAGTAACAAGTGCTTGGAACAAGGGGTCATGGTTCTTAGCAGAACTCTTTTGATGGTGCCATTCTGATGGCGAGACAAACATGACTCTTGTAGCATGGGAAAACGTTGTAGAACCTTAAACAAGACTTTGATCAAGAATAAGTTGCTAACAGGCAAGGTTGACTTTAGTAGACTCTCAAAGAAACTGAAATCATTTTGACTATTAGTGAGACATGTTTCATGACAAAATATCAAAAAAGAGGAGTCAGAAAAGGTACACCCAAAAGGCAAGCCCAAATAGAAAATGGATTGTACACATTGAAGGTTATGTTTGTTTTCTATTAAAATATTTATAATTCAAGAATATTATTTGAGAGAATTACATAGATAAAACTACTATGACTTCCTTTTAAAATATGATGTAACCACCACCAGAATTCACACCGAAACTTATGCACTGCCCTACCAAAACCCGGAAATGAAAATAAAGGAAGCATAAATAAGTTAAACATGATAGGATTGTCGGATAAGTTAAGTGTTTCACCTTTATCATCCCCCTGCAATAAGCCATGGAAATTTCAATGATACTTCTTTAAGTGCTTAACAAAAAAATAACAATATCATAGGTTGTTAGAAATCATGTTGCGATTAATTACTTCTATTTTTTACCACTACTATGTGACTCCAAATAATTGTCAGTTGAGAAACTGGGATATCTAGAAATCCAAAAGATATAAACATTAATTCAAGTGTATATTTCTAGCTATACTATTCTTCTAATACCAGGGAATATGTTCCCTACTTCCAGTCAAATTTTTATTGCAGATCCTTCAACCAAAACAAAGATTTGGATTACGTATGCTATGTAGACATTAGTCATATTAGCCTTAGTTAGCCAAGTGGAATTGTTATTTAAGTAATTTTCCATTACTTGTAAAAGCACAATAGACAAAAAATTTGAATAGAAATGGATGTGATGAATAATCATATATAGTGAAAATAGTGCTAATTTGTGTCGTGGTAATTTTCTATGTTTTGAAAATGATTTTATAACATCAAAACACATTAATAGCTACAAGTGTTTACAAACAAAATAGAATATAGTATTCAAACACTAAACTGGTGGCGGAACTAACCATGCAATGTCATATATACAGGATGAGATGAATACTTATGTAGTTAATAGTGAGCAGCTAATCATATATACAAAATGATGCATGGCATTGATAACACTAATTAATATCTATTGTTATGTCAAGATGTGAAAGGTGTTCTTGCCAGCCAGCTCGTATTTTCCCGTGTGCACCTATTTCATGGATGTGAATATTTTTTTAAGAGTCTTCTTATCTTGTGAATTAAGGTAATAGTTGGTCATAGATGGTAGAGATGCAGGGAGTGTGGTGGCATGATCATGCTTTGTATATCTTGTAAAGTACGCTATTGTTGTTGAATTTCTCGACAATATTCATATAGTGTGGATAGGTAGCTTGTATCCATATTTGTTGGTCATGAACATAAAGAAAAATAATAATTGTTAGCGGAAATGTATATAAAGAGTAACATTTTTTTTAAATAAAGTAAACAAATATGAAAAATTATATTTTTTTCTAAAAAGCGATAGAACAATATGTGGATACATGCAATATTTGTATGTTAAAGGTGGTTAAGTAACAAGAGATGTTTACCATGGGTATATTTAGAGGATAGCGTGTATGGGTGATTGAAGTATAATTTCTTGTGGGGATTTTGATGCAATAATTGATTCTTCTTTTTGTCGGTGCTTGAGATATGGATTATCTTGCATATGTGAGAAGTGTGAGAATGTAAATGTTGGTTTGATTCGGAGGTCCAACAATGATCTAACTCTTGATATGGTAATAAATGTTAATAAGTGGTGTTTTTTGTTGCCAATGTCTACAGTTTCTTTGTCTAATGCCATACCCTATGATTTATGTATTGTTAAAGCCCATGTCATTCAGAGAGGCAACTACTGACATGAACCTCTTGTAATGTGGGACATGGGTACAAATGTTGGATGTGAAATGTCACATGGTGTCCCTCTGTATTGGTGGAAGTCAACCACCACAAAACATGGAAATGTTGGAGGGTTTGAGTTAGGTGTATAAAAGATTGAAATGACTTTAATGAGTGCAACATTAACAAGGCTTGCATTGACCCATAAATTCTTGGTAAGTATAAATTTTTGTTCATTGCATAAGAGGACCTATTTATCTAAATTTTCATCTTCTATTGCTCTAGAATTTTGTTGTTTTTGGCTCTCTATGTAGCATATTGCAATTGGCATGTTCAATTTTTTTAACATTTTTTTATTATGCAAAGCAACCCAATGGTTAATTCCATATAGGTGCATGGAATCATCAAACACTTGATGCTCTTCATGTGTAAGATATGAGTCTATCCTTGAAATTAGAATATTCTATTATTCTTGAGTAGGCGTTCCATTTTTTATATTCGTAGGAAGTTGACAGAAAGAAACTTGTGAACTGCTTTCACCGTGTTGACGAAAAATAGTTGAAAGTGTAATGAATGTGTTGAAAATGCACCATAGTGCGTTGCCATGTGATTTTACAACATAGAGAGGAATGTCTTTCATAGGTGGTAGTTGGCCTTAATCTCCAACAAGGATAATGGAGCAATTGCTAAATGGTGTATTTCGCTTAGAAGGGAATGCTTCTCTTAGGAATTCATCAATACGAGAAAGAATATTTTTACCAATGAAACTCATTTCATCAATTAGAATGCACTATATATGATGAAACTACTCTTGGAAGTTTAGAAGTGATTTTCCATTAAGAGGATGCATTGTTTGGACATGGATGCGAAGTGAAAAATGGATTGTAAGGGAATTTATGTTGAAATATGGAACTCTAGTAGGTGCAAGTATTAGCAATGGATTTTTTTTCTGGTGGAGAGTTTTCCAAGAATACCCTTTATAGATTGATAGTTAAATGAGATTTCCATGTCCCAGTTATTCCTTGTATTATCATTCTGAGTGGAGGATCTTGTGCATTGTTTACGAAGTGAGTAAAATTAATGTCAAAAGTTGTTCTTTCGATAGGAGAGAAGGAGTAATTTTGGTGTGGGCCTGAAATGTGACGGTGTTAGATTTGGGTATCTAAGCGGTTGAGTTCAATAAAATGTATGGAAGATTCTTGCAAGTGGAGAGGAATAGTAGTATGTGAGAAATTGTGGCTAGCATCGAAGTTGCAATGACCAAGAATTCAATCTCATCAACTTCAATGTTGTATCCTGGGTGGAGTTGAGCAAGGGTTTGTCATTGATCGATGTTAATGGAGTTCGAAGGGGGAACCAAAGAAGTGAATGTATGTTCAGGTCTTGCAAATTGTGGGGTTTCGGGTTCTTGATGAAGATGTCATGGTGTATATGTACCCTTTTTTAATTCCAAGTCTATAATTATTTCTTCATTAGTACATCCAATGTCAGTAGGGAGTTTGTGGAAAGAAAAGTATAGCAGTAGTTCACTCCAACCGAAAGAATCATAAGAAGAATCACTAGGAGAAGGAATGATTGTGTATTGTGGTAAGAGATGAAAAATTAATGGAGGGAACATGTGTTTCCATTGGTTTTGACTTCTATGAGTAGAAAATGACCAACACCATGCAACTTCAAGTAGAGTTAATGATTCTAATGAAACATGTCTTTTCATGTATGCGAGAATGAAATTTGGTGTTGACAGATAGTTTTCAGAATCAAGGGAAACACGTCTAAAAAATGTTTGGTTAACATTCCAAGTAACGAATGTGTAACTGTATATTGAAAGTGGTATTTTTTGTAGCATATGGCATATTTCTTGTGCCCGAATATATCTTTCTGCAATAATTTTTGTTAGAAATTTACAGATGACATTAATGACAGGCACTTCTAGAGGCACAATTTGTGTGAGGCGTGATAACATTTGACCATATATTTCTGATCTTGTTTCTTCTTTTGCTACATATTTTTAAATGTAATTTAACACATCATGGTCTACTTTGAAATGTACTTTAACACCTCATGGTGTGCTAGAACAGGTCGGAAATCAACAATTTCTCTCCAAATGGAGAGTAGATTGACATTGTGGATGTTCAATCTATCACCATTGCAAGCAAGGATGCAAATTTTATGTCCCTTTTCATCAATGAACATTAAATATGTGGAGTGTAATTCCCATCGTACTCCATATCGACAGCTAAATATGTTATCCTTTTTATGAAGGAAAGAAGATTCATGACACTTTGTGTGTCATTGAACACAGTTGACAAGCTCCTCGTAATATTTAGACAGGGAGGATGTGAAGATGGATGTTGTGTCGAGAAGACATGGATCATGGTTTTCTGATTTTTGAAGAACAACATTGCGATGTTGGAGATGACGCAAATTCCAAGTGGTTATGAACCAATCAAAATAAATCTTAGCATCAATGACTTCCGTTTCATTTTTCCAATCAAGAGTGTCCATATTTGGTGCATATTGTATCCAAATGAAGCCATGTATGTGTGAAGATCCTATATGTTGTCATTCATATATGGAAAAAAATAAAAAATAAAAAGTTGTAAAATAAGGATATTAGCAAAGTAGAAAATGATGGAGGAGAAAATGGTTAGATGAAAACCTGCACCAATAATCACCTGTGTGGAAGCCCTTTTGTAGAATCTCTTCCAGGAAAATTGTAAATCTACAATGCATATATTATGTTGTAATGTGTGGGATTTTTAATACATTTTGAATTCTCCATTGGTAGAGATTGCTTGAATTTGACGGAACACTGCCAGGCATGAGCATGTGAAAGTTAGGCCACTTGGTGTCAGCTGCACTGAGGGTGAAGAAAAATTCCAAGATTCCTATTTGTGCAATCAAATCAACCAACTAACACCAAATTTTTATTCTAGTAAGAGCCTGTTCCTTGAAGACCTGAGCCAAAATCCATAATTTGTTATCGGAATTTGGAATCATGAAAATTAAGAAGACATTGTCAACGATCTGAAACAATTGTTGGTAAGTTGTTTTCAATGCGTTCTTTTATAAATATGGTAGTAGTTGCTTGGCTACAATGGCGCATTAGAATCTTATATAAGTAATAACAGAATCTTGGATGTTGGCCAGATCGATTAGCACATGAAATGCAAAGCATATTCATGCATCTCAACTTTTGTAATTATTGGTTCTGTAATCATGGAAATTCCTATAAGGAAGAGTGTGGGGAATGACATGGAGAAAAGGTCTTTGGTGGTGTATTCATTTACAGGGGATAAGGATATCATAGGACAATCAAGAAAGTTTGTTGAATTTTAGTTAGATAAGCTTAAATAAGCACATATATGTTAAGTTCAGTATATGAATTTGGGAGAGTTGGAACAAAATATGAAGGTTGGAGATATAATGGAGTGAGGCTGAGATCAGACTCATAATCAGAATCAATTATAATTTCATCGGGTTCAGTTGAAGATGTGATTATACTACGAAGGAGAAGAGAACGAAGGAGAAGAGATATATCTATAGGTTGATATGGAAAACTGTTAATTTAATATGGCTTAAGCTTAACATCCTTGTAATAGGGATAATTTATTAGATTGTATTCAAGCACTGCCATTACTCATGATTTATGAACAAGGAATTCATAAGCATTTTCAGAAGTGTTATGTCTTTTGAGAATGAGGATGACTAGTTATGAAACCATATGAGGTAAGTAGTTCGAAATAGTAGTGATGTCTTGGGGGAAGTTGATTGTATAGACATTGTATTTGCATTACCCACCATTAGCATGAGTAGCTTGTAGAATCATGTTGACATGTGCAATCAAAATTTCCTCAACTTTTATGAAACTGGAAAGGACAAGTTCTTGTGTGCCAAGGTCCATGTTGTTTGAATGAGAAAAATGATACGGAGGCCTAGATGAGGCACAACGACAACAAGAAATATTTTCATGTAGAATTCATGTTTTCATGACTGGGTATGATTCTTTTCATATTGTGCAAAAATGCATGGGAGAAAGTTTAGCTATCCTTTTTCGAAATCAATGATGCTCATCATTGAGGTAGGAGTTGTTTTGGGTTTGAAAAAGGTGAGGTGAGTTGCCTTGCATGTTCGGGGACGCACACAAGGTAGTAGGGGAAGTAGGTGGGGAAGAATTGTTTTTTCTTTTTCTATAAAGTAGTCATCATTGTGCATTTATTGTGTCTCTATTATGTGCATAAAGGAGGTGTCTTAATGAATTTTTATCTGGATTTTCATTGTTGGATGGCATATATAAGAAAGTAAAAATAATTTATTATTAGAATGGAGGCATAAGTAAATTATAGAGAAGTATAAATGAAGTGTCCATGTGTAGAAAATAAATTGTGCATCTTGATAGATTTGTGCAAAAAATCATTATGGTAGCCTTCAGTGTCACAATAAACAGACTGAGATATTGAAATTTTGTTTAAGTTTAATTGAACATGTTTGACAGATAACATGAAAAGCTATAAAAACAAATATTCAATATATAGACATGTAGACATTGTTAAAAAAAAATTGAAATGGAGTTGTTACAGATGTTGTTATGTATTTTATACTAAATCTAAAGGTTTAAACATACATATGTTATATTATTTGAACAAGAATGTTGGCTAGAACTAGTGTATTACAAAAATAAGGAGATATTGTACAGGACTATGGAACAATGATTTCTACAGATATGATACTTCATGTACAAAATAGTAGTGGTCCTTCGTGGAATGAAGAGATCTTAAAGGTGACATATAATAGATCATTGTCTATTAGACATTGATTCTATGTCTTAGAGGAGTTCTTTGAATGCATATTCATAATGAATTTCTTCTGAGCTAACCAAAACTATTTGTAAATGCTCAACGCCATTGAAAATTTCTGTTTTGATGGAAAGTGTTAGGAGTAAAAGGAAACCTGAAATTATTCCACAATTTTCTTGGACATCAAATTGTTCAAGGGAAAGAAGAAACAAATCTTTTGTTGTAACACCCATGAGCTCATTTCCCACATCATTGAAAAATATTACATTGTCTAAGCACCTAGCATGGTCATGTAATTCAATTTTGAGTTTGAAATGGTAGTCACATTCTAGGAAGTCACCATTACATTTTGTGTAGTGACACATAGTTTTAGAATGGTGCATCACTTTTTTCATGCATTTCTTGCCATTGAAACTCAATGGGCATGCAATAAATTAGGAACTGTCCATGTGAAGAGCATTTCTAGTTGCATGAGTAGAAACCCATATTGTTTTCTTAGAAATTTCCATGCAATAAATGTGTGAATCACCTTTCGTTCTGGGGATCGCCTAGTAGCAGTGTTGTAGTTTCTGCTCAAATATGGAGAGGAAGAATTGAAGCCCATTTCATGGAACCATGTTTGAAGTTTTTGAGTTTCTTTAGTGTCTGGATTTATGGTAAGATTGTTGTTGGAGACAGTCCCTATGGTGATTCTATTGAATTCAAATACACAACCTCCTTTGATTGTTAGGACCGGTGGGTTTTCAAAAGAGAAAAACTCATCAAGTTTCTTCCCTCATAGTCATAATGATCTCCCCATAATTTTACGTCAATGCAAAATCATGACATATCCTTTAATGTGATGGTTTTCCTAAGTGTCTCAGTTCCATCCCTTCGTTGGATTTTTTAGGTAGGTGAGGTGGACCCGACAATACCAATAACATCAACATTGGTATTCGAGCTTGCAGACTTTATTTCATTGATGGTTTTGAAATGGAAGTAATGATAAGGAAAATTTGGATCATCCTCTATACATGGATTGATAGTGGATGCAACAAACAAAAAAATCTCACATTTTTTCTTTAGATGGTTGTAGTTTGGGTTTGTTTATTTTAGTGTGTCATTAGAAACAATGTATAGTTTCCCAACTTTGATTAGATTATAAAAGGATTCGTCCAACTCAAGGAATGCAAAAAGGTGGATTTCATCTCTATCCCAATCAATGATGTCAAAGCCAACTAATTTTCCTAAGCCACATGCATTTTTGCAAGTCCTCAATGTTTCCTTCGTAGTTTCCCCACCTTGTATGGATCAATATCTCTGATACGGGTTCAACGCCTTGAATGAGATAATTGTTGGTGTGGATGTATTCATTGGAGTTATTGTAGAAGGTAGGCATTCTTGTGATGATGAAGAGATAGTTTGGGATGTGATTTCCTTTTCATATAGTAGTGTTGATGGGTATTTTGTTAGTGTTTCTCTACGTCTTACAACCTCAATCTGAAGAACCCCTATGGACCTTTTGCAAATTTAACACGAATAATTTAATTTAGTATTCATTAGTTTTTTTGGGTGATGTTGGAAGAGAGAAAAGAGGCAAAAGTATGAAGGAAACTGAAGACAAATTTTAGGCCTTATGAAGTGATCCAAGATCTTTTGCTTATAGATGCATCAGAATTACAGGAAACAAAGCTTATTAAGCAGGGAACTTAAAGCACATAAAACAATGTGGAAATAACAAGATAATCATGAAACCATGACACAAGGATTTGATTATGGAGTTCATCCAATTTGGACTACGTCTCCGGGCCCTACTCAATAGTGGGGAGGCTTTCATTCATAAAGTGGCATAAAAAGAGATAAATTACAAGAAAAATTCATTTATAATCCTTATACCTGCAAGCTAGAAGATGGATGAAGAATGGAGAGGCCAGCTGTAGAAACAGAAAATACCACTCAAATCCTAGTGAAAAATCATGCATAATTGGCTATCTTAACACCCAATTCGGAGAAATGAAGCTTCTCCACCCTCTCAGAACCTCCCTGTTGCTCAAGGTAAGGTTTTGGCCTGCTGGCAGGTCGGGTTACTATTGTATGCACTAGTTTATTAACTTTTATGCTAGTCTTTTCCTTTTTCCCTATGCGGATCGTTCATTATATAACCTTGACCGGTCGATTCCTCAATCTTGGGTAGTTCCAACAGAGGAAAAGTTTAGCAACAGTTCATTTCCACTAGGGATCTCAGCCTAGAATAGTATGTGGCAACAACCCGTTTAAACATAGAATAACCTCTTACCGACATGTTAATCCTTTAACCCAACAGTTCTAACATCGGCGGAAATAATCCATCGATGTAGATAACCTCATCGCAAATCACAATCGACATTTTCAATTGGTGAATAGTACTAACCATTGCAACAAGAGGCCTGCAATAACGACAGATCCGATGGGCTATTAAACGTAGTGTATAATATATCAGATACAAAAACCATCGAAAATCAAAATCAGTGGGAACTAGCGGGTCTTATGGTTTGTGAATGCAGCGTGTGTGATATGCGATTGCAATATCGCAATCACATCCCTCACTGTCAAGGGTCAATTATATAACTGTTCCCTTTTGCAATGTGTGATCAAATCACAATCCTGATCCTATTGGGGCCAATTCTTTACTGCCAACCTCTTCTAATTCTACCATGTCACCTTCTCCTGCTACCTATCCAAATCAAACCTAAACATTGACTTGTTCTTACTTCTTCATATGAGCTCGGATTTGAGTGTCTTTCACATCATTGGAATCAAGATGACGAGCACTTTGATTTGATTGTAAGTCTATCCAGATTCTTCCACTTTGATTTTTGAGCCTTCTTACCATGCCACTGATACTTTTTAGAGATGAAGGAAGAGAGAAAAGAGACAAAATAATGAAGCAAACTGAAGACAAATTTTAGGCCTTATGAAGAGTGCTGAATGACCATGCAAGCTACGTTTTTAAGTAGAACGAGCGGACTTGGATGTCTTCAGATGAAACTTTTCCAGTATATGTAACTGATAGTAGAGTCTGGTGTTGATGCATTCCATCAAAGAGGGTAATGTGGAAGCTCGAGGATGTAGTTCTTAATGAGGTAATAGAGCCAATGTCAATTTTTTGGAGCAGTGGTTGAATCTCCGTAGAAACACTAAGCAACATAGAAATGGCATTAGAAGTCAAGGCTAGCTCCATTATTCAGAGAAGTACAATCTTTGTTTGTGAAGATAATCATATAATTTTATTTAATGCAATGAAAGAGATATTAAAACATAGAAATATAAGTTATACAAGCAAATCATGGCATACAATGGAAAATTAAAGCTTCTAGAATTGCAAATTAGAATTCCTTTAGCAAGGATATCAAGAATAGTGGCATAACGCAAGTTCCAACATTTTTCTTTTTCATTTTCTTTTGGTAGGGATATAAACCACCCAATTTTCCATCTAGAGTGTATGATTGAAACTCTGGGACATGTTGCATGTTGTACTCCTAGTAGGGTATGTTGACGATCAAACATTAACCAGTTGCATTGAAACTCCCTCTTATCTGTACACCGACGATGGTCCAATGCACCCCAACCACTCCAATGTATTCTATATATTATTGAACCATATTTTCTTTTAAAATAATTTAATTTCCTTTTGGTATGTAGATAGAACAAGAGGCATCCTTTCCATCTCCCTGGCCCTGTTCAAAGTGTCCCTATAATTAATTTTTGCATTGATAAAAGGCATTCTTTTCATTTTCATTGGTTGATGTTACCTTGCACATATCTAAGAGAATATAACCTGAGATGAATTCTATGTAATTTTTTGGGTGACTTAGTTGACATGTTTCCTCAATGTATCTTAATATGGATATCGTTACCATAATTGTCATGCCACCATTGCCAAAAGTTATGGTAACTGTCATCTTTTGTATTGTCCATAAATAACATTAACCTATATGATTATGCCTTTCATGGGCCAAAAGTGCTAATTGTTCATGATATGTAATATAATGGCCAATGAGAAAATAATTATGTAGGTCCCTAGGTAACCCTCGCTCCCCTTACTCTTATTCTTGATGGGACACCAAATTACAAAACTATTCTTTGTAGATGACATTACCTCAAATACAATCTCCTCAAAAGTATGAAAGTGTATTATCCATCAACATTCATCTATTATCATTAGAATTTATGAGCGCTTGACTTCTTAAGTAGTGATTAAGGGTAGATTTAGTATGAATTTTTCTTCTTTTCCCAAACTCTATTAATCTAAGTGAAGTGTAAGCATGGCAGAGGAAGGTAGTTGAGTTCACCTCAAAATCAAGGCTTTCATAACTCAATATGGAAAACTGCAAGTTCATTTCATTAAGACTTGGAGACACCAAATATTTCTTAGGTGACTTTAGTGTTATAACATATAAATAAACCAAGATATTAAAAATCAAACACATTTTACACATAACAATGACAATAAAATGATGCCATTAAATATGTTAAATTATATTTTTAATAATATAATTAAAAAATGAGGTTATATTATATACAAATCAATTATTACGTAACCACTGGATTTTGTCAACATGTTTTTGAATTGAATTTCAAATTGAAAAGGTTTTAACTCTGTAATATATAAAATTGAAAATTCTTTTCCTTGTATAACTTCACAATCAAAGATCGTGACTGGGATTCCGAGATTGAGGATAAGTGTTATTTGTAATGTTGAAATGTGTATTTTAACCAATAATGTAATGTGGAGATCCAAAGATGATAAAAATAAAAGGATCGAGAGAGGAACTTGCACACTTCTCGGAATTGGCTATCAATGTTAGTGTTTCTTTGAATCAATCAATTATTTTCTTCAAGAGTGAAAATACACATATGAAACTCAAGGGTGAAAATATAATCTCGTTAGATATGTGTCTAAGGGGTATTGCAATGTTTAAAAAGAAGGTTAAAATTTTCCATAAAACATATATTAAAAAAAATCAAAACCCATCCTATGATTAATATAATAAATTGAAATTTTAAATTTTATGAAGTGGTTTAAGATGGTTGAATATTTCATATTACAGAATTTTTTAGTTGGAGATTTTAATGAGCTTGGAAGACTATTATGTGGATTATTTAAAGCTAATAATTAAATGAACTTACATCCATGTTAACTCAAGATCTAAGACAATCCTTTACGTAATCATGTCAGTGATGGAAATAAAGGATAATCTACAATTAATCCACAGAAGGTATGATGAAAAGAAGTGGAAAATTATGCTCTACAGGGTTAAGTTATAAGATTGCAAAGGATGTGAAACAATGAGGAGGATCTTATTAGTGGATCAAGACAATATGGCCTACAATATACACCACGTGAAAATGTAAATAATGATCACATGATCACAAGAAAAAGAATAATCAATGTGTGAGTATTGTGTCTATGACTTACAACGAATTACAAGACACGGAAAACATCAGTTCAGCTTGGTTTTGGGATCATGAAGAGCGTTGGCCTTCATACTCATCCAATGAGAAACAATTGAGAGAGGTTAAGGAAGAGATTAAAACCCAAAATTTGAGGTGCAAACTTTTGGGAGAAAAATTATGTTCAATAGATCTTCAAATTGAACAACTAAAGGAAGAAGTTGAGACATTACAAAGAAGTTAGAATATTTCAAAGAATGAACAAGAATGGTTGCAGAAGCTTCTTGGAAGTGCAATCCACAATGTGGCAGGTTTGGAATTTAAATTTGGTGTCTCGGCTTCTTCTTGTGCCAACTATGAAATGAACCTCCACTTCTAAGTGACATGTAAGTTCCTTCTTAAGATCTTCACATAGAATGCAAAAGGATTGATTGAAAGAAGTCAAGAAAGAGAAGTGGAGTACTTTGGGTTCTTATGTGTTTTCCTTATAAGGAAGCTAGCTAAAAATATAAATATATACATAATTAGCAAAATTGTAATATCAAAACAATAATAATACCTTGTTGAGTTACATGTAATTGTGAAAGAAAAAACCTAAAATAAGGTCCTAGTTCTCACTCAAAAGGAAACAAACAATATGAACAAAGTTTGAAAGCAAATTTATAGGGTGACACAAACTAGCTTCGACTTCGAGTTTGAAAAGTAACGAGCATAGATGTTAATATAGAGTTTCATACTAACCAAAGAACCAAAAAATAGAAACCTAAAAGAAACAAAACAAAGACAAAAGAAAGAAAAATATGCCAAGGGGTAAGTTGAGAACTTGATATGGTTATCCTTTGAACTAACCCTTCCTTCTCCTACTCTTTGTAGATGGTATCATCTCAAATACAGTCTCCTCAAAAGTATGAAAGTGGATTATCTAGTAACATTCATCTGTTATCATTAGAATTTATGAGGGCTTGAATGCTTAAGTAGTGATTAAGGGTAGTTTCAGTATGAATTTTACCTCTTTTCCAAAAATCTGTTCATCTAAGTGAAGCATAAGAATGGTAGAAGAAGGCAGTGGAGTTCACCTCAGAAACAGGGCTTTGATAACTCAATAGTAAAAATTGCAAGCTCATTCCATTAAGACTTGGAGACACGAAGGATTTCTCAGGTGACTTTAGTGTGTGCACATTTCTAGTAATGTGTGCTCATTCTAGGAATAGACAAAATTTCCTAAGAGCTCCTACCTAGAGTTGATTTAGAAGACAATTATACATAGAGAGTTGAAGCTTACAATTAGAGGACATGTATAGTTGGTTTAATATATAGTGTTTTCTCATGATATTAGCATGTGATGAAGTCTATTTAAGAGGTCTGAAGAATTTAATTATAAAATGTCTTGAGTGACCTATTTGTTTAGAGGCTTTGCCAAATTAACCAAGATAAATGAAAGTATATTTTTCAAAGTGGGTGTTCTCACTAAAACGTTTACATTTTATAACTCCTTTACGACTATCGATGTTACTTCTCTTACTATGAGTGTTTCTAAAATATACCAAATTGAAAAAGAATGGTACAATTTTTTCCATTACCCTTCTAGTAAAGAACTACAAGCAAACAAAAAGATAATGTCCAAAGAGAATTCATGGTTCTCTCTGGGAAAATTCCAAAATCCTTATTACAGGAGCTATGATTCATACAAATCTAAGACAATCCTTTACAGAATCATGTCATCAATGGAAATAGAGGATAATCTACAATCAATCCACATAAGTTATGATGACAAGAAGTGGAAAGCTATGCTCTATAGGGTTCAATTATATGATTGAAAAGGATGCACAATGATTAGGAGGATCTTATTAGTGGATTAAGACATGTTGAGCTACAAGACGCACCATAGGAAAAGGTAAAGAATGATCACATGATCACATAATCCCAAGAAAAATAATTGGTAAAGCCTGCACATGTATAGTTGGTTTAATCTATATTGTTTTCTCATGATATTAGCATGTGATCAAGTCCATTTAAAAGGTCCGAAGAATTTCATTATAAAATATAATATGAAAAAAATGATAATACCTTGTTGAGTTACATGTGATTGTGAAAGAAAAACGCTAAAAAGAAGGTCCTAGTTCTCACTCAAAAGGAAAAAACAATATGAAGAAAATTTGAAAGCAATTTGAAAGTTTGAAATCAAACAATATTGGTTCATCTTGGTTGCTATATGATGAAGAGCTCTGGCCACCATACTCATCAAATTAGCAGAAATTGAGAGAGGTGTAGGAAGAGCTTAAAACCAGTAATTTTAGGTGCAGACTTCTACGAGAAAAATTATGTTCAAGAGAACTTCAAGTGGAACAACTAAAGGAAGAAGTTGGGACATTACAAAGAAGACAGAAGTTTTCCAATAATGAACTGGAAAGGTTGCAAGATTTGCTTGGTAGTTCAATCCACAATGTGGCAAGTTTGGAATTTAAATTTTGTGTCTCGGGTTTTTCATGTGCCAACTAAAATTACTCAGAGGTTTGAGAGATCTCACTGAACAATGCTGTTGGGAACAGGTCCCCTAAGGTCATTTTTGGCATTAAAAGCTTAAGTTTTGGGGCAAATACCCTAATTTTTGCATAAGAAATGTAAAGTCTCCACATTTTGTGGCCAGAAAGGGCAAAGATGTAAAGATTCAATAAGTTTATGTAACTTTTTTCGGCTTCAAGAGATCCATCCATGTTTGCAGACCATGGGATTGTATAAAAAGGAAGTCTTAGAAGAGTCTAAGGTAGAGTTTTTGGAAGTTCAGTTGAGGCTGGTTAAGTTTAAGTTTGTGAGAGATAAGAGCGAAGAGTCTTAGTGTAGGAAAGAGGCTCTGCAACTGTGTGCGTAGAGGCCTAGGGTAGAAGTCCATAGTTGAGTGTGTGGACCCTTGCAGGTTTGTGCATAGGGTATTTGGAGTTTGTAAAGAGGATCTAAACATCAATAAAGAGAATTGTTCTGGAATTATCTGTGTATAATATGTTTTACTTGTGCATATGATTACATTATGAAGAATACTAGGTTTATGTTTTAATGTTGTATTTATGCGTGAATCCATATGTTTTTCTTTGTTATATGAATGTAAGTAAGAAGAGTTGTTTACATGAAGATCATCTTAACGCATGTGAAGTTATTCAATACATAAGCTAATCTGGGTAAAAAATAGAAGTAAAGAGTAACTATAAAGGCACGTAAGTGCCTAATCCTCTTATCTAGGGTACGCGAAGGACGATTGTAGACCTTCGCAGAGGTCTGAAGGACAAATAAGAGAAGTATATCGATAAGCCCTAGAAGGCTTATCGAACTACGAAAAGGAAGGTTTAGGATATAGGATATCTCGGTATGGAACATGGTTCCTGCATCCCCCATATTTCTTCGGGTGAGACTTCAATCTGTGCTCTGCAGGTTGATGCCGAAAGGGCCAGTAGTGTAGGGATTTGCTTGGCTAATTAATGTTGAACCTGGGTTAGGGCCCACCAAGCCTGTATGGGAATCTCAGGGTATCACAGATGATCATATGAAGAAAACAACATTGGTTACCACTTTGTAGGAACATGCACTAATGTGGTACACTAAATACAACACTAATAATCTGATAGCTACATTAGTAGATATTCAGACCGCGCTGAACAAGGAATTCATTAGGTCGAAATGTGAAGCTCAATCAATTGTGGGATTCAAAGAGATCATGATGAAGCTTGGAGAGACACCTTGGGATTTGGATCAGAAGTTGAAGTGCACAATCCGCGAAGCCAATATGAATCTTACGGATGGGAAACACTTTGAATGGTTTGTGGCTTCGCTCCTTCCTCATCTAAGGGTTTCTTTGTCAGCAAAAGATTGGAACCTAGGAAGAAGCCTTGGAGATTGCAATGATACTACATGAGACACTGATGCAAGATTCTAATTTGGCGGTTCAGTAGATTCATGTGCAGTTGCAGAACCTATGGCTAGAATTTCAGAGTCTGAAGAAAGATAGAACAACTAAGCGAAGTGCGTGAAGAAGTTTGGTGCCTAAAGTGCAAAAGTTAGGGGCATGGAAAATATCGTGGTCTAATCTTCGCAAATTATGTTGCAGCAGGGGGACCAATGCCTCTGAGGCTGGAAGCTCTAGCAGGGCCAAGTACAAGGCCTGGGCTATGGTGTGCTATCTGTTAGGTAGCTGGACAACATGCGATAGACAATTTCCAATTGCTGTAGAAATTTGTACAAACACCGCAATAGCTCTTCTGCAACTTCTGTCAATCGATAGGTCATGATTAGCATTCTTGCCATCGTTATGAGCTGATGATGGATATAACTCTCGCATATAGGGTGCACGTAGAAACCCGGCCTCCGGACCAAGGCACTGGGGGAGCACGAGACAAATATCAGGGGCACAAATGAGGCTGAGGTGGAGGAAGACCTGGTAGAGGTCGGGGACAGGTCATTTGTTACAACTATGGAGGATAGGGGCACTATGTGTGAGGCTTCCTAAATCTGGCATGTCTATCATACCGATGTTGTATTTAGTTTAACCATGTGACAGTGGATTTCCATGTATTATTAGCTAAGATATGCAAAAAGGGTGCGCAACCTCAACAACAGACTCAGAACCTACAGATGATGAGGTTTGATCATCGCGAGGAGGATCTTAAGGTAAATATTGTTCTGTGGAGTGGAATGATGACTGGCAAAGATAAGGGGAAGTGGGCTGAAGAAGGTGAGTGGGTCTGTAAATTAGTAGAAAAGGAGATCGAATTTGATCTAAAATACACAATGGAAACATTTATGGAAGCAAAGAAAAGCTTGGTGGAGGCCTCTTCCTCAGCAATTCAGGATAAGCCAACCAAAGAAATAGACCCTTCCATGCTTACTACTTTCTTGGACACCTATATGAAGCCGTTGCGCGATAGCAAGGCTATGAAAGGATTGCACCAGCTGATCAATAAGTGCACTGGAAAAGAAAACACTACTAACAAACCACGCATAGTCAGGAAGATTGGTAGGCATAAGGCGAGAATGGGGCAATAGATGAGGCTAATTGCACAGATAGGAGAATATGAGATGGATCAAGTTATTATAGATTTGGGGTTAGACGTGAATGTCTTTCCTAAGAAAAAATGGGAAAAGATTGGGAGACCTATGCTGTAGTGGTCTCCAATTCAGTTAAGAATGGAAAATCAGCAGAAAATCATCCCCATGGGAAGGTTGCCGGGAGTGGCAGTTGATATTGAGGGTGCAAGCGCATTGGCTGATTTTTAAGTGATAGAGATTGTGGATGACAACAATCCCCACCCTGCACTCATTGGGATCGATTGGGCTACTCACATGAATGGGGTAATCAATTTGAAGAAGCGGAAGATGATATTTGAGAAGAAAGCTCTCCACGTAGTAGTGCCCCTGCACCCTGTAGAAGGGCCGCACTATACTGAACAGGTCCGGGATTATGAAAGAGATGATGATTTGGACCAGATTTATAAGATAACGATGCAAGATTAGGATTGGGTGAATCTAAAAGCAGATGGACGCATTGCCTCAGACCGCGAATGTTCCTCCACATGATATTCATATGAGGAGTTAGAGCACTCACAGAATCGATTGCATGAAGTATCTATGCTGTGCTATAATATGATGACCAAGTCACTGTACTATGTATCATCAGAGGTAAGGAGTCTTCACTATTATGATGGTTTAATTGATGTTAATAAATTTTTGTATGCATTCAAAATGGAAGTGCCAGAGAAGCATCACTTCTAGGCCTTGGATTGGGCACTACACGCTACGCCAGTGAGATGGTGGGGTATGCACAAAGATAATTTTGACGATTGGTGCATGCACACAAAGCTGATAAGATTATGGTTTGGTCACCCACAAGTATGCCTAAAAAGAAATATGATGGAAGGAATGACCCACGCAATCACCTAGCCAAAGTGACTAAGGTTTATGGAGCGGAGCCTTGACTTGAATGGGTGCATCTGTTTTGTCATACTTCGGATGTAATATCGATGAACTTGTACTTGGAAATAGAGATCTACCATGGCACCGAAGAATGGGACATTTTGCAACAGGGATTCTTGATGACGTTTAGCTTTAAGGATGGGTTTGAAAGTATTAACGAAGCATTGTAGGAAGTTAAGGCAACAATCTTCAGAATACCATAGGATCACGTGGATTTAGACAACCAAATTGGACCACCCAATTCAGCCATGCGCTAGAGTGTTACAAAGTGACTGTCAAATAAGAGGAAAAGGACCCGAGGAAAATTAATATCCTAGAGAATGAAGGTTATTATGAAGTTGAAGGACCACAAAGTGAAAATCTAAATATCACCATGCCACTAAAAATAGGACAAGTAAACATTGGGACAGAGGTGGAGCCGAAGTTTTCAAAGAATAGGGACTACTAGGATGACACAACAGTAGATAAGGTTGCTAAATTACTCCACGAATACAAGGATTGTTCTCTACGAAGTTCTCAGAGCTAAAGGGGATAATAGGGGACCTAGGAGTTATGAAAATTACGTTGAAACCAGAAGTGAAGCTGATCAAGCAGAGGCCTTACCAGCTCAATCTGAAGTATAAAGAAAGGGTCTACTTAAAGTTGGATAAAATGCTTGTGGTGGATATTATTGAACCAGTAGAAGAGTCTGATTGGGTGAGCCCAATAGAAGTTCAGGAAAAGAAGTAGTAAGATGAAATAAGGATATGCATAGATGTCAAAAAGTTGAATGACGCTTGTGTACATGATCCCTTTACAACTTTGTTCACTGATGAAGTGTTGGATAATTTAGGAGGCCAGAAGACATATTAGTTCACGAATGGGTTCTTGGGGTACCATCAGATCAAGGTTGCGCCAGAGGATAGAAGTAAGACGACCTTTGCCATAGAGTGGGGTCGCTTCCGTTATACCGTAATGCCTTTTGGGTTGAAGAACACACCGACAATATTTTCATGCGTGGTCATTGCGACGTTTAAGGACTTCATTCACATGTTTCTGGAGGTATACTTTGACGATTGGACAGTGGTTGGGCTGGTGAAATGCCATGTTGCCAGCCTACTATTGATGTTGGATACATTCCGGAGGTATCAGATTGCGCTCAATTTGAAGAAATGTTTTTTCTATGTTACCTTCAGAATATTGCTAGGCCATGTGATGTGCAGACAAGGACTAATGGTCGACGCAACTAAGATAACAGTTATAATTAATTTAGAAGCACCAAAAAGTGTGGAACAGCTACACGCAACGTTGGGGCATATGGGATAATATAGAAAATATATTAAGAGTTATGCCGAGATTGTTGCGCCGATGGAGAAGTTGTTAAAGAAGGGTGCTACATTTTGGTGGAATGAAGAATGCTAGCAAAGCTTAGATGTGTTAAAGGAAAATATGGTCATCACACCAATCCTAGTCTTCCTGGACTGGAAGAAGGAATTACATGTGCATGTGAACACATCATGTATTGCGCTTGGGGCAGTACTAACACATGCTGGTGAGGGAGACTTGGATCACCCTATAGCGTTTGCAAGTAGTAAGTTGTCTAAAGTTGAGAAGAATTATTCAACGACAGAGCACGAATGTTTGGCTATGTTGTACGTGCTCCAGAAGTTCAGAAACTACTTGCTAGGAGAACACTTTAAGATGTATACAAACCATTTTTCATTAAAGTACTTTGTTAACAAGCCTGTGTTGGGGGCGAAGATATGCAGATGGTTGTTGCTATTTCAGGAATATGATTTCTAATTTATTGTGAACCCAAGACTATTGAATGTTGTAACCGATCATATGTCATGCACTGAAACAAGCGAGGAGCCTACTAATCTAGAGGAAGGACTGCCTAATGAGCAACTCTTTGTAGTATGTATTGCGGATAATAACTTGCAGATATCATACACTTCTTGATGACAAAGATGACTTCGGAGGGGTATACTAGTCAACAAGAGAAGAAGTTGGTGGTGCGCGCGGTAGACTTCTCCATCATTACAGGGCACTTATATAAAATGGGGTTGGATTAAATACTGCGACATTATGTGCTTGAGTTTGAACAAAGTAGCATCCTCGCTGAAGCTCATGGAGGAGCCGCGGGAGGACATTATGTAGGAAGAGCAACATCGCAGAATATTTTATGTGTTGAGTTATGGTGACCAACACTTCATAAGGATTCCAAGGCTTATTGTAAGGCATGTGATGCATGTCAAAGGATAGGAAGGCCATCGCAAAGGGATGTGCTACCTCTGAATCCACAACTGTCATTACGTCCATTTGAGAAGTGGGTGATTGATTTTGTGGGACCAATTCAGCCTCCACAAAAGAAGACAAGTGTGCGGTACATCATCACTGCGATGGAGTATTTGACTAGAGGGGTAGAGGCACAGCCTATGAAGGATTGTACCAGGGAAATAACAACAAAGTCTTTTAGTATGTAATGACTAGGTTTGGTTTCCCGAATATTTTTATGAGTAATCATGGTACACATTTCCTTAATGACATGATTAGCGCATTGACGGAGGAATTCCAAATTTATCATGAAAGGAGCACACTGTATCACCCTCATGCTAATGGGATGGTTGAAGCATTCAATAAGATATTGGAGAATGTGCTAACGAAGGTTTGTAATGCATAAAGAAATGATTGAGATGTGTTTATACCCACGATGCTATGGGCTTACAGGATGACTTGCAAAAATATGACTAGACAAACGCCTTTCAGGCTAGTTTATGGTGTATAAGTTGTGATGTTGATGGATTACATTGTACCTAGTTTGCGCATAACAACATTTACAAGAATGGAGGATCGTGGAGCCCTGGAAGAAAGGCTCGTGTAACTGAAAGAGATGGAAGAGGATAGATTTTTGGTTGGATTCCATCAGTAAGTTCAAAAGGAGCGCGAAAAGGCATGGCATGACCAGCACATCAAATTGTGCACCTTCAAGGTAAATGACTTAGTGTTACTATATGACAACAAGTTTGATAAATTTCTAGGAAAATTTCAGACGCATTGACTGGGGCCCTATGTCATCAAGGAGATTATCGATGGTGGAATAGTTCACCTAGTGAATTTCAATGGAGAGCCATTTCCAGGAAAGGTGAATGGTAGCTAATCGAAGCCATACAACAGGGATCTGTCAAGATGACTATATGGTGGAGGCACAGTCTTAGCACTCCAGGTAGCTGAAAGGAGGCACATGACTATAAACTACAATGCCTAGGTTGTAGAGTTACACGATTGGGGGACTTCATGGAAGGGAGGAATGTCACAGTATTGGCAGAAGCGCAAAGGGAGCTGTCCTACAGGTGGAGAGACTATGCAAGGCAGCTAGAAAGTGACCATTATCATCACTGTTCATGAGTTGAAAGTGGGAAAATGGCTAAGTGGAGCGGGGGAGTGACATTTAAGTCAAAATTTAAGAGTGAGATCTTTGAAAATCTGTCGCCAATATAGCATTTATGAGTCGATTTTGGGGGGAATGGTTAGATTCAAATTCGAATTTTCCTATAAAGTACAGATGGCCACACAATGAAAAACACTTTGCATTATGAGAATTGAGGTGTTGAGCTATCAAGATCACATGAACCTTGACAATTTAGAGGCTTCAGTGGCTAGTTTAGTATTTGACAAGTTTCCTAAAGCAACCCAGGAGCTTCCTACTAGACTCATGTTAGTGCCCGTGGAAACCAAAAGTGTTGGAGGATCAATGGCATCTGAGGGAGCTTCCCCGGAGGTCGTGAGTGTGGAAATACCCGCAGAAGTGCTCAAGTAACCAAGGTAACCCAGGTCGAGGTCTACGCTGACCAGAGAGGGTCCTAAGACAAAGAAGGGCAAGTAGAAAGCGATGCAGCTGGTGTGCGAGTCACCTAGGAAACATCAGAAGAAATAGAAGCCCACCGCGCAGGAGAAGGGCAAGGTCGTAGACCTAGAACCCAACAAGGACATAGAAGAAATTGATATCAGCGTAGAACACACCGACACTAAGGGCGTAGACCCTATCTCAAAGCTACCAAAATATGTTCCTCCATGCCGAGGCAAGGTGAAGGTCCTGAAGGACCTAGATGAGGGAAAATATTTACTCAACACACCATTGCTACCAAAGAAGATCACGTTTGAAGGACCACACCTGGAGCGCATCCCCCACTTAAAACTTAAGGATTGGGACCTCGCGGATACTAAGTGATTCCCCCAATTGGTGACTAATTCATTTATGCACCGCGTCTTCTATAAATAATTTGGTGTGACTGTGCTGGAGCTGAGATAGTTGATAAAAGGGGTGGACAAGGCTATTCTGTTGAACCTGCTATGGGTGTCTCATTAGAATCGTGCACCCATAACTTTGATATTGACCAAACAACTGTTATTCTTGGTGCACGATGGATGCCTATGGTTAGGAGAATCGATACCGATCATTGACATGCTTATCCATAGAATCACACTACTACCATACTTAGGGATGAATCCAGCCAAATAATTTGGCGGAAAGACGGACGAGCACGACCTCGCCGAAAGAATGAAGGGCAGGTTGAAGCTTACTAAGAAACCACATGGCTACTCAATTTATAGCATAATTGACCCCACGATTAAGGTAGCCACCCATATCCTGACTTGGAAAATAATGAGGAAGTGTCACACAGATGAAGTGCCGACACCGGTAGTGTCATTAGTGACCCAGTGCGCAGAGGGCGTATAATTCAACTGGGCGTGCTACCTCTACAACGAGTTCCTTGCAAACCGAAGAGAAGCACAAGACCATAGTAAGACATTTCATTATGTATGGCTTCTTCTCTCAATTGTACTAGTCATGTGGGAAGCACCGGAAGATAGTTAATTTCCTCCAATCACATCAGACCTGCCAGAAGCAACAAAGTTTGCTTCACTCTAGGCCACAAAGGACCCTGAAAGGGTTAAGGACAGTAAGATATTTTGGGTACTAATGGAATTGAGCATCTGTTGTGATAAACTGCAAGCCATGCTTATCACCAACTATCTTTGAGCCGTTGGAAGAATATGTGGAGTTCAAGGCAGACTTCCATGATGTCTCCATGAAGGTGTGAAAGGACCCCGAACAGAAATGGCATGATCTTCCATACCTGGCGACAGACGATGCAATTGTAGCAATCCACAATCACTCACCATGAGAGTGGCACATAGCCTCAAATTTATCCACAAGATCTAGCAAGTCCAAAGGAAAGCAGAAGAAGGAAGAGGCTCGGTTGAGGAAAAAGGAGGATGAGGAAAAAGACATAATGGAGCACACTGCTAAGGAGTAGGCAGAAGAGAAGAAAGATGAGGAAGAGCAAGACTCTAAAAGGAGTCAAAAGTCTCCTTCTTTGTAGATGGAGGACAAAGAGCAACAATCAGGACAGGGTGGTGCAGACCCAGAGACTACTCCATTCCGCGTTAAGCGCACTAGGGAGCAGGAAAAATAAGGGTCGCGAAAGAAGTCCAAGGCTAGTAAATCATCGCTCGACCCAATCACTTTGACAAAAGGTGATATGAATGATATAAGGGACATAGTGAAGGATGCGACCATGGAACTACTGCATCAATTTGAGTAGCAGCAAAATCAAGCCTTGGTCACCATTTAGACGGGTCTGCACCAGCTGCAGATCCAAGCTACTCGGATCGATCTCGGGTGGGGCAGTACACCATCGACTAGTTGGTCACCGGGAACCTCAAAAGAAGCAGTGATGGTTCGCTCTATGGACCCCCGGGTCATCGCACTGCAGAATGGAGCATTGACTGCAAAAGAAGACGCTGATAGGGCTACCATTAGTTCTCTCAAGAACATTGGGTTAAACTTGGTCGTGCTTCCCAGTGAAGCCCTTCACACCCTGCAAGATAGTGTGATTCCAGAACTTTGGGCCCAACAACAGTGTGCGTTGAATGTGATTAGCGAAAAGAAAATGAAAAACACCTAGATGTTTATGCAAAACACTTCCACGGTTGTTCTCCTTAAGAATATTACGAAGAACAATGAGCACACCACAACCGTGATAGCTGAAGCATGCAAAACCATTCCAGAGCTGCATATCCTGAAAGATGCATCGGGCGATGCCAAGATTCAGAAGCTCGTTGCAGGTGTGTGTGATACCAAGACAGAGCTGGCTAAGGTTTAGTTTGAGCTAAACCTTAAGATAACAGAGCTTGAGTTGAGGGCCCAGCCTTCGACTCCACCAAAGGTTAAAGAGTAGCGTGAGGCCGCTATCAAAGATGTAGTTACAACAGTGGATGCCACAGTGAAGGATTGCAATGCGATCTTTGAGTAGTCGCTTGAGGTAGTTAGAAGTCTGTGGGAAGATCCCAACCTACATAGATTAGAGACTAAGGCGAGGGAATTATAGCGAAGGTATGACGAGGTCAAAGCAACAGCGCGCATCATCATCCATACACAGAGGTTGGAAAAGCTACAGGAAGCAAAGGAATTGAACGAACAGGTGGATGCAACACAACACAGGGAGGCCATACTAAAGGTTAGATTGGGGCCTTGGCTAGATGAAGCCTATTTGCTCATGACCACCATTGAAGGAAAGTTGGCGAACCTATAGACAACACAGCAGCAAATCAAGACAGATAGCGCAGGACCAGCAACATAGCAGCTAGTGGAATAGGTTAAGCAAGCAATCACGCAGAGTGCTCCCAAAGTTGCAGTGGTACAAGTAGAGCTGGGAGGTATTCATGATAAGATCTCCATGCCATCAGTGTGACTCTGGGTCGAGTCACCATATTTTTTTGGGGGGGCTGTTGGGAACGAGTCCCCAGGGTCATTTTTGGGGTCAAAAGCCCAAGTTTTGCATATGAAATGTAAAGTCCATGCATTTTGTTGCCACAAAGCATGAAGATGTAAAGAGTCAATAAGTGTTTCCACCCTTAGTTTATGTAACTTATGTCAGCTTCAAGAGATCCACCCATGGTTCGAGGACCACAGGATTGTATAAAAATGAATTCTTAGAAGAGTCTAAGGCAAAGTTTTTAGAAGTTCAATTGACTCTTGTTATGTTTATGTCTATGAGAGATAAGAGCGAAGAGTCTTAGCATAGAAAAGATGCTCTACAACTATGTGCATAGAGGCCTATGGTAGAAGTTTGCAGTTGAGTACGTAAACCCCTGCAGCTGTGTGTGCAGGGTAGTTGGAGTCTGTAAAGAGGATCTAAATATCAACAAAAGAATTATTCTAGAATTATTTATGTATAATCTGTTTTAATTCTACATATGATCATCTTATGGAGAATACTGGATTTATGTTTCAATGCTGTATTGATGCATGAATCCATATGTTTTTCTTTGTTATATGAATGCAAGTAAGAATAGTTGTTTATGCGAAGATCATCTTAACGCATGTGAAGTTATTCAATACTTAAGCTAATTTGGGTAAAAATAGAAGTAAAGAGTAATTATAAAGGCATGTAAGTGCCTGATCCGCCTATATAGGGTACGCAAAGGACGATCGTAGACCTTCGTGAAGGTCTAGAGGACGAATAAGAGAAGTATATCGATAAGCCCTAGAAGGCTTATCAACCTATGTGAAGGAAGGTTTATGGTATAAAATGACATCACTACCATCTCTGGGTGCAGAAACTTCGTTCGCGCATCACCCCATACTACTTCGGTTGAGACTTCAGTCCATGCTCCGCGGGTTGATGCCAAAAGTGCCAGTAGTGTAGGGATTTTCTTATCTAATTAATGCTAAACCTGGGTCAGGGCCCACCAAGCCAACAAACGCTCATGAGAAGGTCCTAACTCTCACTCAAAATGAAACAAACAATATGAAGAAAGTTTGAAAGAAAATAATATTGCTTCAGCTTAGTTGCCAAATCATGAAGAGATTTGGCTGTCATACAAACCCAATGAGCGGCAATTGAGAGCGATGCAGGAAGAACTTAAAACTAAAATTTGAGGTGCATACTTCTTGGAGAAAAATTATTTTCCAGAGAGCTTCAAGTGGAACAAATAAAGGAAGAAGTTGAGACATTAGAAAGAAGTTGGAATATTTCCAAGAATGAACTACAAAGGTTGTAGAAGCTACTTGGTAGTGGATTCCACTATGAGGCAGGCTTGGAATTTAAATTTGGTGTCTCAGGTTCTTCTTGTGCCAACTAAAATTACTTACAAGTTTGAGAGATCTCACCGAACAATCTTCAACAGAAGGTAATAGTTCTCACTGCAAAGGAAACAAAAAATATGAAGAAAGTTTTAAAGCAATTTGAAATTTTGAAAGAAAAAAATATTGTTTCAACTTGGTTTCTAGATCATGAAGATATTTGGTTGTAATACTCATCCAGGGAGCACCAATTGGGAGAGGTGTAGGAAGATCATAAAACCCAAAATTTGAGGTGCATACTTCTGGAAGAAAAATTATGTTCAAGAGAGATTCAAGTGGAACAACTAAAGGAAGAAGTTGAGACATTACAAAGAATTCATAATCTTTCCAAGAATGAACTGGAAAGGCTATAGTAGATGCTTGGCAGTGTAATCCACAATGTAGTAGGTTTAAAATTTAAATTTGGTGTCTCAGGTTCTACTTGTGGCAACTAAAATTACTCAAAGGATTGATACATCTCACTGAAATGTGCTCAATAAAGGAATTACAGTCATAGGAACATAAACATGCTAAGTCAGAGTATTAGGCTAAGTCAAAGTATTCTTTGTAGATGGTATCACCCTAAATAGAGTCTACACAAATGTATGAAAGTGGATTATCCAACAACATTCATATGTTATCATTAGAATTTATCAGGGCTTGACTTCTTAAGTAGTGATTAAGGGTAGTTTCAGTATGAATTTTTCTTATTTTTTCAAACCCTGTTCATCTAAGTGAAATGTAAACATGGCAGAACAAGGCTGTTGAGTTTTCCTTAGAATCAGGGCTTTCAAAACTCAACAGGGAAAATTGCAAGTTCATTCCATTAAGGCTTTGAGAAACCAAAGATTTCTCAAGTGACTTTAGTGTATATACATTTCTTGTAATGTGTGCACATTCTAGGAAGAGACAAAATTTCCTAAGAGCTCCCACTTAGAGTTTATTTAGAAGAGAATTATTCGTAGAATGTTAAAGCTTACAATTAGCAGACATGTATAGTTGGTTTAATCTATAGTTTTTTCTCATCATATTAGCATGTGTTGAAGTCCATTTAAAATGTTTGAATAATTTCAGTATAAATTTCCTTGAGTGACCCATTTTTTTGACAAGCTTTTCCAAATTAACCAAGATAAATGAAAATATCTTTTTCAAAGTGGATGTTCTCACTAAAATGTTTACATTTTATAATTCCTTTATGACTATCAATGTTACTTCTCTTACTGTGAGTGTTTCTAAAATATACCAAATTGAAAAAAATGGTACAAAATTTTCAATTACCCTTCCAGTGAAGAACTACAAGCAAAAAACATGATAATGTGCATAGAGAAGTTGTGGTTCCCTCTAGGAAAATTCCAAAATCGTTATCACAGGACCTGTGAGTCCTACAAATCTAAGAAAATCCTTTACAGAATCATTTCAATGAAGAAAATATATGATAATATACAATCAATCCATAGAAGTTATGATGAAAAAGGTGGAAAAGTTTGCTCTATAGGGTTCAGTTATAAGATTGTAAAGGATGTGCAATGATCAGGAGGATCGTATTAGTGGATTAAGACAAGTTGGGCTACCAAATACACCATAGTAAAAGGTAAATAATGATCATATGATGACATAATCCCAAGAAGAAGCATCGTTAAAGGCTGCAAAAGCTTCTTGGCAGTGTAATCCACAACGTGGCATGTTTGGAATTTAAATTGGTGTCTCAAGTTTTGCTTATGCCTACTAAAATTACTCATAGGTTTTAGAGAGCTCATCAAAAAATGCTTAACAGAAGGTCCTAGTTCTCACTCAAAAGAAAACAAACAATATGAAGAAAGTTTGAAAGTAGACAATATCGGTTTACCTCGGTTGCGAAATCCTGAAGATCTTTGGTCGTCATAATCATCCAATGATCAAAAATTGAGAGAGGTGCAAGAAGAGCTTACAACCAAAAATTTGAGGTGCAGACTTCTAAGAGAAAAATCATGTTCAAGAGAGCTTCAAGTGGAACAAATAAAGAAAGAAGTTGAGACATTACAAAGATGTCAGAAGCTTTCTAGGAATGAACTAGAAAGGCTACAAAAGCTACTTGGCATTGAAATCCACATTGTAGCAGGTTTGGAATTTAAACTTGGTGTCTGAGGTTCTACTTGTGACAACTAAAATTACTCAGAGGTTTGAGAGAGCTAATAAAACAATGCTCAATAAAAGGTCCTCGTTCTCACTTAACATGAAAAAAAATGAAGAAAGTTTGAAATTAATTTGAAAGTTTGAAAGAAAACAATATCGATTTATCTTAGTTTCTGGATCAAGAAGATCTTTGGATGTCATACTCATCCAATGAGAAGAAATTAAGAGTGGTGTAGGAAGATATTAAAACCAAAAAATTGAAGTGAAAACTTCTAGAAGAAAAAGTATGTTCAAGAGAGCTTCAAGTTGAACAACTAAAGGAAGAAGTTGAGAAATTACAAAGAAGTCATAAAAAAGTCACAAAAATATGAATCATATAGTGGCATCACGAAATTCATCCAAACTACACTTACAAGAACAATAACAAAGTTGTTGTAGCCCAAGTTTCTTTGATCTTATGGTACAGTGGCATCACCAAATTTGTATAAATTACACTAATAGGAAGGACAAAGAAGGTCTTGTATCCCAAATTTTATTTGGAGTCATGGGACATGTCATTTCGAGGAATCTTAGGACAAAATGGAGTGAAAACAGAATCTGGAGTCCCCACCCTTACAGCTAGACCACAACTAACCTGACTCGATAAAAATCATCATTTTAGATTCTTCCCAATAAGGAAAGTTGAAAATTTGTTTTAAGGGTTCTATAAAAGTCATCATTAAAAATTTTGAAAATTACTCAGAGCTTTGAGATATCTCACCGAACAACACTCAACAATGGCATTACAGTGATGGGAACATAAACACCCTATGTTACAGTCATAGCAACATAAACACCCTCAATCAGAGTATTAGGTAGGGCATAAGAGGGATAACTCAGGCCTGTCTAAGAGTCAAAGGGATAAAAAAGTACCACAGTAAGACAACTGATAACAAAAATGAGCCCACTCAGAGTAGCTAAGATAACGAAAAAAAAACACAACAAGATTACTTTTTATGTTCAAGTTGATCCTGATGCCTTGGAATTCTTACCGACAGTAGAGATAACAACTGTCTAGGGCTAGCATGAACATTCCTTCAAAATGGAAGTACTGAACCTTGTCCAAAAATGTTCAAAAAGCTTTCATTGTTCTAAAGAATATAAAAATAAGGTTAGTAAAGAAGATGTGTAACACCACGAAATGTGGATGGGTATGTATGTCTTAACTTGGTATTCTATCAAAGATGTGGGTTCTAGGATAAGCAGGTCTCTCAAAGAAGAGAAAAGGTGAACACTAAATGATTGATTCAGTTGACACTAAACAGTTGATCCATTCATTGGACACTATATATTTGATCCACTTGATTGTGTGTCATGGCAGAATAAACTTAGGTTGACTTGTGTGTTGATAGGAATCTTGATAAAGGACATATGTTGTTTTTGGACAATAGGACAGATGTCAACACAATAGAAAAAGGGTATACAATGGTTATCCTGACCATTTTCAAGAAGGGATCGCCTATCGACATAATTAAGTGAATGGTAGAGATTTTAGTCAATATTTTAGAATAATTTCTCAAATTTTGACATTTAACTCAAAAGTAGTTATATCATTTTTCCCTTGTAATTAAATTCATTAATTAAAAAAATGTCATATGAACACGAGTTATGAGTTTTTGAGCATGTGGTATTTATAATTCCTAGTATTAGCTTATGATATTGAAACAAATCTTATTTATAAGCTGAGAATCTCCATGATAAAAAGGGTTGAATCTCCATAGTCAAAATCTTGTTTTATATATCTATTTAACTCATGCATTAATTTTTCTATCATTAATAAATAATAACAATAATTTAGTTATTTATTATTATTATTATTATTATTATTGGTAATATGAGATGTTTGTTGCCTATGAATATTTATTAGGAGTGGGCCTGATGGATAGGAGCATGTGTTTTCTTGTAAGAGGTTATAGGTTCAAAATATGAGGCATCATTAATAAATAATAAAAATAATTTAGTTAATTTTTATTAATATTTTTAATATTGATAATATGATATGTTTGTTGCCTATGAATATTTACTAGGAGTGGGCCTGGTAGTTAAGAGCATGTGTTTTCTTGTAAGAGGTTATAGGTTCAAAATCAGAGGGGGTAAAATATGTATTCCTTCATATACTTTACCATCCCTTATCTCACAAACAACGACAATTCTATACACCAATTTAGTGTCTCACAAACAAGTGGAAACTATTATTATTATTATTATTATTTAATTTATACATCCCAAAAATTCTATATATTTATAGAATTTTTTTATTATAAAATCACTGAAATTATGCAATTATTCCATTTCAACTATATTAAATAGAGCAAATAAATTAATAGCCTATACCTATAAGGCAACTTTTGTAGTTTGGGCATGAAATTAAAGTAGGCAATGATGATATGATTGAGATACCATGATGAAGCATGAGGATAAGAATGATAAAAAATAAGTAATTGGATGATTATTGATTTGAATGGGTACAAGTGAAACACTAAAATAATACATATTAAATTTATACTTTTCATTTTAGTTCTCATTCATATATATACGGAAATAACATTTTTTAAATAAAATATAATTTTTTAAAAGTAAAATTTCAATAATATATATTTTTGTATTGAAAATTTTAAAAGAAAAAATAAGGAATGCTTTGCATATTTATAGATGGTATTTCTATTAAAATAGACATAAACTGGTGCTCTTTAATTTAGGAGATTCAAATCTCGCATATTTTGAGATTAGTAGCAGTCATTTGAAATAATATTTTCAAACTTTATTTGAGACATGTCATTTTATCATTAAACATTTAAATATTTTTTCAACCATTTTCAACTCTGCTCAACCCACTATATACAAACTTGTCACATAAAAAGTTTAAAAATAAGATGGAAAGATAAAATCTCCTTAACTACTCAAACTATATTCAACGAATAACCATAAATATCTTATTAAAAAACATTTAAATTTTAAATATAAATTATTTAAAATTTTAAATATCTCATTTAATTTTTCAATCTAAATCATTTAATATTTAATAATTAATTAAGATGCTTCATAATTATGTGCCTAACCTCTTCGTTTGAGAGTGTGCCCCTATCACATGTATATAGGTATATTGCTTCATTTTTCTAAATAAATCATCTCATAAAATTAGCTTATTATTGTAAATGTGTTAAAAATTTATTATTTACCTTATTATTGTAAATTTGTTAAAGAATTATTTCCTCTTTGATTAAGTTGTTCCCTTATTATCTTATAGAGAGGTTGGCTACTTTTAATAACTTTCATTTTCATCCTCCATGAAATGAGGTTACATAGGAATTCTTTTGGCTTTTTTTTCGCATCTTTAAAACTATGTTGGCTTCCTCTCTTCTTAGTGATAACAATAATAATAAGAATTATTAATATATTTTGTAAATTTATAAAAGTAAAAAAAAAATGTTTTAAACATTAAAGGTCTCATCTTTTTAGTGTGAGAAATAAATTAGAATTAATGTTGATTTTGGCTATAATGGAATGTTCAAGTTGTTTCAAGGAATTCAATTTAAGTGAGTTAATATGTAGGTTTTTTTTTTTTTTTTTTTTTTTTTCTTCAAAATAAATTTATATTTTTATTAATGAAATATATATATAACATCTTTCAAAATTTCTATATACTTATAAAATATTTTTATTATCAAATATTTAAAACTACTTTTATTCCATTTCAATTATGTTATTAAAACTAAATAACTTAATAGCCTACACCTATAAGACAAATTTTGTAGTTTAGACAATAAATAACTTAATAACCTATACCTATAAGGTAATGTTATAGACATATATGGGCACTGCAACCCTAATCATACATGTCCATAAACCAAGGGCTTCTAAGTCCCTAAAAGTGTTGTTTCATATCCTAAAGGAGCAAGGTCAGATAATTACATCATCTCCCAGAAGTTCTCCATGAAAAACTACTCAAGACTGGTCAAAGCAAGACCATACAGATTGCCCAATGTTAAAGGTGCGATGCATATGACCTGCCACATGAAAAAAGTGCGATGCATACTGGAAAGCCCTTCTATAGGGTGCGATGAGCAAGAGCAGACAAATGGCACAAGCAGTTAGTTAGGTGGAAACCCAGAGAATCTTCTAGAAACTGCTCATTTGACACTTGCCTCTCTGAGTTCGCCTAGGGATGAGTAAGGGATCTAAAATCTCCATGTGGAACCAACAACTATAAGTGAAATGACACTAATCAAAATCCTAGAAGTTGACTCACTCCCCTGTAAACATCTATATATGGATCCCTCATCCAAGAGATCCAGAGGCTGGAATTTTGTAATTTGCAAGGAAGTGATGTTGGTTTCTCTTTGAAGACATTGTTGGGTGATATTGCTTTGTATGAGGTGAAGAGGGCTTTCAAGCTAGGAGGATGGCACTGGGTTAGACCAAGTGGTTCTAATCCTCTCTTCTACTACTATTACTAATAAAGGTATTTGAGTTTTCCTCCATATTCTTGTGTATCTCTGAGTTGTGTTGATATATGCATTTGTATGCTCAATATATATCTGATCCTAGATTGTTTACAGTGAAAGATCTCTATGCTTTGATGGTATTATGATGTTGTGAATCTACAGGTTCTCTTTGAAGCGGGGCAAGTGAGGAAGCATTGGCAAGATTCTATCAAAGGGGAAAGGAAACAAGCAAGGAGCCAAGCGGAAGATTGAGGTTGGTACTCTCTACTTCTTTCTCATCTCTCTCTTGTAAAGGAAAAACAAGTGACTTTAATCTGTTTGTTTCTAAGATAGCTACCCGTCTTAGTTGGACTGGCAGCTCTAAATAGACACTAGTTTTCCTGATAACAAAATGGCGACTCTGCTGACGAGCGACTAGTTTGATTGCTTGTCTCTATTTTCTTGATTCATAAACCATAGACAGAGCCTGAAGTCAAGCGAGCTAACCTTCTAACTGCATTTGCTATGCAAGTGCAAAGTAGATCAACGTTGCTTCAGTCAATCTCTGGGTTTGTTTATGAACTGAACAACTGACTTGCAAACATCCTAAGTGCCCTAGAGGTAGCTTGAGTAACCTCATTAGATCAGCCCTATACTTTGTAGTTGCTAACTATCATTTGCTCGGCCTAAATCCCTGAACTAAACTTCAAACTGTGACCAAAAACCAAGTTAAAGTCTCATTCTTGGACCATCACTCCCTCTCCTTTAGGAAGACTGGATGCATCGCACCTCTCGTGTGCAATAGGTGAGATGCATCCCTGTTTCCCTGTGTTACAGGTGCGATGATCAGGTAAGATTGTTTCTGCCTCCAGATTTTGGTTTTTTCTTCACTAACTTCAGTTTTATTCAAGAGTTTTGTTGTCTATGATCAGTAGACCATTGTAGAAACCCCCTTCCTTTGCATCATTTAACCTCCATTGTACAAAGATTTGTGAATGTTTTTATGTATTTTTCGCCATTCACAGTTCTCATTTACAAAATAGTAGCTTAATCAAACTGTCGTCTTTTGATTTGAAAGTGTCGTTTTTAGT
Organism: Pinus tabuliformis; assembly: GCA_031772625.1. Classification (NCBI taxonomy): domain Eukaryota; kingdom Viridiplantae; phylum Streptophyta; class Pinopsida; order Pinales; family Pinaceae; genus Pinus; species Pinus tabuliformis. Next base: position 343,598,241 of record CM062819.1, on the reverse strand, counting down.
CAAAGAAAATAATACTTTTCTTTCTGATAGTCGACTACACTGTTACTCTTGTATTTGATCTGAATTTATAAGTGTTTCAAGTGTCGAGAGCAGTTTTCAATTCAAAATCGCAAAGTGTCCTCTTGCCTTCCTGTCGTTTTTGAAAAGAAAATTGTTAGTACTGTCGCTTTGAAAGAAGAGATAGTTCATATTTGTATTTAGCATTCCTTTTGTCATTCACACATTAAGAAAGCGGAAAACAAATACATGCATGTGCATTTGCATTTAGACTACTTGTTGATTTTGATTTAGGACAGTGCATCTAGTGTGTGCTCTCTGCTCTATGTTGAAAAGATTTCATTTCTCTTTCCTTGGTAGCTAGGATTTTCATTGCAAAAAGAAGATTAAACGACTGTTTAACATCATAGATTGCATTTTAGGAATTGTATATCTACATCACATGGTGAACCTTAAAGGAAAAATTCTTAAGAAAGATCAACTGTAAAATAAATTCAATGAACATAAAAACACTTTGGAACCTAACGTACAACATCTAGAAGTCTAGACTAGAGACGTATTCCAGTGTCGTAAAACCTGGTAACTGTTTCTTTCATTGTAGGTTGGGCGATTCCTTCTCTTTGACACGACAAGTGCCAATACGGACTTGTGCTTCCACGTACCATCGAGTATATATTGGGAGACCACAATAGGCTATATCCTTTATCCTCAGGAAGCCATGTCTGCTACCCTATCGATCGCAATGCACTGAACACAACATTCGGGAAGATTGACTTCCGTACCGTAAAAAGTATTCTGCAGTTTTGCGATTGGTTTGGTAATCCCTCTGTCTATATTTCCAGAGTAGTCTCTTTCGTTCCTTTTCAGATTCCTTAAAAGAAAAAGTCCATCTAAGCACTTGTCACTTCAGGCTCATTAAAAATCGAAGGTGACTAGAGTCATCTTTAGCTTTTTCTCGACTCCTAAAAATTGAAAAAGCAAGTTGTGTCAAAGCGTCTAAAATTTATTTTAATCGGAATAACGTCATTGTTCCCTCGTTGGTGTTAGGTTGAGAAAATGGAGTCCACCAACCAAGGATTTCCCCTTGGGGGAAATCCTAGTCCTTTCTCCTCTTGGGGAGATGTTGGTGCACCTCATATGGCCACATTGTCCTTTCCTGGACTGACAATTGGCCTGTCGGAATGGCTTTTCTCAACCTCTGTCATTCAAAGCACCGTGATTCCTAAACAATCGAATCAACAACTAGATGATACCAGAGTTCCCCCCCAACTTGTTACTTCATTTGTCTCTCCCTCTCCTTCTTCCTCTTCGCTTGGTGAATATAGTAAAACTAAAAACCAAGTAACTGAGAAGAAGAAGAAGGGGAAGGAGAAGAAGAAGAAGGAGCCAACGGGAAAAAGGGGCAACCATGCATTGTCTAGCGAAAATACACACACTACACCGTCTAAACCTAAATCTCCATGTGTAATCTGCAAAGGAGACCACTATCATCGAGATTGTCCTAGCATCCCACGGATCTTAAGGGACTAGTCTCCCCACTTGCACAATCTAGTGTCATCAACCTTTGACGATCATGTTGAAAGTACATCGTCAACTAGTGAAAGCGAAGTCACTAGACAAAAAGGGAAATCTAAATTTCCCTGCAGACTGTGCAAAGGCGATCATGCCCTTCACCATTGTCCTTTCCTGGATGAAGCTAAAAGAGTCTTGGATAATCGTCCTGCATCACCACACCGACTCCCTCTTGGGTACAAGAAACTCTTGTCGAATCCATTTCTAGTTGAAAATCTGATTGACCCGCTGTTGTTTTCAGTCAAAGCACCTATCATTGAAAATAAACCCTCTGAGTCCACATCGGACCAAAGTCAACAAGTCGAGACGGTAGTCGACCCCATCTTGGCTTCAGAAGATTTACCTTCAGATGATACAGTCACCAAAGAGAATTAGAACGACAACATTCAAATTATTTTCGTAAAAACAGACTCTGATGAACATGGGGGCAATCTACCCATTCCTTTACCGCAGGAAGGAAATTTGTCAAAGTTGTATCCGGTCATTTATTCGGTCCCACCTCCAAGAAACCTAGTCGTTTCCTTCGATTGGAATCTACTAGGCAGACCCCGTTTACCATCTAATGTACCATTCCGAATCGTAGTGCAAACTTACAAAATGGTCATGGTTGGTACCATCATAGATGAAGGGGCTTCTGTGAGTATCCTTTCCTCAATTGCTTGGAAAGTTCTTGGTTCGCCATCACTTTTGCCTGAGATGCGATATCTGACAGGCTTCGACAAAGGAACCAGTCCACCATTAGGGATCCTTCCAAGTTTGCCTATAACTTTGAGAAGGAAAACCGTTTATCTGAATGTAATGGTAGTCCAAGGACCTTTAGATTACAATCTACTCCTTGGGCATGACTATTATAGCATGGGAGCCATTGTCTCTCCACTCTTTCAAGTAATGTGTTTTCCGCATGAAGGCAGAGTAGTCCAGCTCATAGACTAGCTTTCATTCCCCGGTTCACACATAGCTAATAGTCAAATGCCATCCCTAATAGGTCTTTTTGCGCAAGGAATGTCTCATCAATCTCCAGTCCGTCCACCTGATGAGTGCGAGTGATTCGGTGGTCGTGACTGAAACCCAAGGCGCATGCACCCTGGTCGCTTCGACAGGAAAACTTTAGGTATAGGGTTGGTTTCCACAGAGGATATATGACTGGTATGACACACCCGTTTGTGTAGGAAATGGGATTAGACAGGAATAAGATACCTCTATTAGAAGGTAGGCCTTTCCCGATAGAACAAATGTTTTGTCTGCAAATTGAAGGGTAACTTGGAAAAGGTAGGCCTTTCCCGATAGAAAAAATGTTTTTTCTACAAATTGAGGGGTAACCTAGGAAACTCTACTTCGCTATACCTGGGGGCATGCAAACCTTTTTGCGTGAAAGTGAAAAATGACCATTTATTTTCATAGTTTGTAGGTTCTTAACCCTTTAAACTCATCGGATTGGTTGTTCCTAGCTTACATAATAAAAGGAGTCGGAGCATAATTTCGATGGTGCAAGCTCCCTAAAAAATGAACCTATCGATGAGACATCCTTATTATATGACCGGCATGAGCAGTTTTACGTGAAGTTCAAGCTTGTTAAAAATTAAACCTAGCAATGAGCATATGTTCCACTAGAGTTCAAGCTCATTAAAAAATGAACCCACCTCCAGTAAATAACCATTGTGAATGATTATCATCAGCTTTTGAGCCTTGGTCATGTTCTTACCATCACCTGCACTCTGTTTTAGCCAATCATTCACCTCCATTTGATTGTTTACCCCTTTTGAGGAACAACTGCGACGAGTGATCCTATTAGCCACCTTCTTTACACTGCCGTGATCGAGAAGTTCCAAACCTTACCTGGAACCTGTTGCTATCTGAAAACATCACTCATTCCTCAAAAAACGAGTCTCCTTTAAGCTCTTTTCATCTGACTCGTAAAATATGAAAAGATTGTCGAGCAATTGGCCTCTCCAGCTCGTTAAAGTGATTGGAAGTGATATCCCTCCTCTAGATTTTAATCTTTTTGGACCTGAGGGATTATTACACAAAAAGATTGAACGTTTGTCTTGTTCGGCTCGTTAAAACTATCAAAAAATCATCCCTTTCGCATTGTTTTATACTTTTTTCAGACTTAAGGGATTATATTGCGAAAAAGGAATATTGGAGTTTTCTTTCCATCTCCTTTCAGAATCTCTAAAATTGAAAAGGATTGAGTTATCCTTGTCGTTAAACTCGTTAAAACAATAGCGACAAAATTGTCCATTCAGACAAGGACGAGTTTCATTGTCGCTAGGCTCGTTAAAACATAGTGATGGGTTTGCCCGAAGGGAAAATTATAGAACAAGCATATGTTATCCTCCTCAAGCTTGACAAAAATAAAGAGGTACTGGTTAGAAATGACTGGGGAAAATTGGGAAGAAAACTTGAAGAAAATTTATTGGTAGCAGGTCTCTCTTAAACATGACACTTTCACTCCATCACCATGATTGAGTCGGGTTGGGTTATTCCATTCGCCAGTCATACCACCATTGGTCCACTGTACCATCCACTTTTTGGCTTAATGCTACCAATCCATTTCAGTGTCGCTGTTATGTTCAATAGAAGTCGCTCAGAGAATTTACCTACCCAACTTGTGTCTCATCCGCTACAATACCTTCACACTTCATTCTTTCATGACGTCACCCGAAACCTTGTATCATTAGATTGTTTTCACCTCTACAAAATCATTTGCTCCATTCCGTGTCACAGATGTGGGATCCATTAATGCCCTCCTATGATGGGTCACTTCTTGTCGACATCAGCTCATTATCCAAGAAGCCGACCTAGGGACAACCCTTCCATTACTTTGAAGCTTGCATGCCTCAATGGCAAGTTTCTCACTTCCGGCGACAGGTTTACACTAATGGCCTTCGACTGAAAGATTTTGTGTGGTGTTCAACATCAACTCATGTATTCACACCACGTGGATTGTACTGTAGTACCTTGAGGGTCATCATCACCATAGGTGATTCCTCTCATGTCTGTTAACAACTTACATCATTGGCTGGTAATCAGGCGATGTCCTCCCATGTTTGACATCAGAACATCTTTTCACATGGATCGACTTGTACTTTCGGGTGAAGATTGAATGAGTCTTGAAGACCTCGAATCTAGTTTCATCCATCCGGGCTGCAATATATACAGGAGAATAAAGACATCAAATGTACATCATTGCTGTACAGATAATCATCCAAACTAAGGGATGATGTCTCTACCAGAATCATTAGTCTGCACACATACGGTTGTCTGTCCTATGTACATGAAAAAGAATTTATAAAGCTGAGCATGGGAATGCCCGCCTCAGCTACATCATGAAAAATATTATCAAGATAATGTATTGTATTATATCTTATTACAGGTCACCTTCCAGTGCGAAAAACCTTGGATCCTCATTATAAATCATTTCACCTGACATCAAAAGGATTTACGACCTCATACTTTATGGGGCAACTGTTATAGACATATTTCGGCATTGCAACCCCAATCATACATGTCCATAAACCAAGGGCTTCTAAGTCCCTAAAAGTGTTGTTTCATAGCCTAAAGGAGCAAGGTCAGTTGATTACATCATCTCCCAGAAATTCTCCATGAAAAACTATTCAGAACTGGTCAAAACAAGACCATACAAACTGCCCAGTGCTAAAGGTGCGATGCATCTCACTTGCCACATACAAATAGTGAGATGCATACTGGAAAGCCCTTCGATAGGGTGTGATGATCGAGAGCAGACAAATGGCACAAGCAGTTTGCTAGGTGGAAACCCAGAGAATCTTCTAGAAACTACTCATTTGACACTTGTCTCTTTGAGTTCGCCCAAGGATGAGTAAGGGATCTAAAATCTCCATGTGGAACCAAGAACTATAAGTGAAATGACACTAATCAAAATCCTAGAAGATGACTCACTCCCCTGTAAACATCTATATATGGATCCCTCATCCAAGAGATCCAGAGGCGAGAATTTTGTAATTTGCAAGGAAGTGCTATTGGTTTCTCTTTGAAGACATTATTGGGTGATCTTGCTTTGTGTGAGGTGAAGAGGGCTTTCAAGCTAGGAGGATGGTGCTGGGTCAGACCAAGTGGTTGTAATCCTCTCTTCTACTATTGTTACTAATAAAGCTATTTGATTTTTCCTCCATATTCTTGTGTATCTCTGAATTGTGTTGATATATGCATTTGTATGGTCAATATATATCTGATCCTATATTGTTTACAGTGAAAGATCTCTATTCTTTGATGGTATTATGCTGTTGTGAATCTACAGGTGCTCTTTGAAGCGGGACAAGTGAGGAAGCAGTGGCGAGATTCTATCAAAGGGGAAAGGAAACAAGCAAGGAGCCAAGCGGAAGCCTGAGGTTGGTATTCTCTGCTTCTTTCTCATCTCTCTCTCGTAAAGGAAAAACAAGTGACTTTAATCTGTTTGTTTCTAAGATAGCTACCCGTCTTAGTGGGACTAGCAGCTCTGAATAGACACTGGTTTTTCCAATAACAGGTAATTTTGGTAATTTGGAGAGTAAAATAAAAGCTTTATTCATATGATTGAGATGCTATAATGAGGCATGAGGATAAGAATGAAAAAAAGTATAATTCCATAATTAGTAATTTAAATTGGTACAAACACATCAACTAGGATGATGAAATTTTTGAGTGAATATTAAAATGATACATATCAAATTTATAATTAGCATTATAGTTCTAGTTCCTATTCATATGTAAGTGAGCAACATTTTTTAAATAAAACATTAATAATATATGCTTTTACATTGAAAATTTTAAAAGAAAAACTAAAAGATGCTTTTCATATTTATGAATCGTATTTCTATTAAAATAGATACAAATTAATGCATTTTAATTGAGGAGATACAAATCAAACATACTATAATATGGGTAACAATCATTTGAAGCAATATTTTGAGACATTATTTAAAACATGTCATTCTACCATTAAGTATTTAAATAAAAATGAAATTTTGTTTGAGCTATTTTCATCCATGATTAACAAATTACATACAAATTTATCACAAGTAAAGTTTGAACTCAAGATATTTGTATGGGGTAGCTCAAGTGGCAATGACCATGGAAATGAAGTCTCAGCGAACTAGAGATCTTGGGTTCGATTCTTGTGCTACCCTCCTCGGGTGAATAACGGAAATGTAAAAAAAGAAGAAGTTTGAACTCAAGATAGAAAAAATTAAAAATACACCCTTAATTACTCAAACTATATTCAACTAATAATAATAAATTATGTTATTAAAAATAATATTTAAATTTGAAAATAAACCATTCTAATTTTTGATATAATATTTTTTTTTTCAATTTACTAATTATTATTATTTTTTTAAAATTCTTATTTAATAGTTAATAATTAATTAAGATGGCTCATAATAGTGTTATTAACTGCCTCTCACATATTATATTTCTTCATTGTTCTATATAATTGATCTAAGAAAATTGGGATCTCTCCTTTTAAGTTCATAGATATTTCAATTAATAATAGTTATTGGATGATGATGATGATGATGATGATGATGATGATGATGATGATGATGATGATGATGATGATGATGATGATGATGATGATGATGATGATGATGATGATGATGATGATGATGATGATGATGATGATGATGATGATGATGATGATGATAGATACTTCAATTAATAATAGTTATTGAATTAATCTAATAATTTTATTTTATCACATTTATTTTAGAAATATTATAAGATTTCATTTTAAAATCATCTTAAGAAATTTGTTAAGTTCATAGATATGATGATGAAAGTTCATAGATACTTCAATTAATAATAGTTATTGAATTAATCTAATAATTTTCTTTTATCACATTTATTTTAGAAATATTATAAGATTTCATTTTAAAATCATCTTAAGAAATTTGTTAAGTTCATAGATATTTCAATTAATAATAGTTATTGAATTA